>OY783212.1:726891-1976891 GCA_963678705.1 Panorpa germanica | reverse complement strand
CAAAAATGTAATATACCTCAGGAATATAGGCTGATATTTCAAAGCAGGAAAATCTGAAAAACCTTATTGATTATATAAACAAAACCAATTTAATTTATAATTGTACATATGCTTTTTAAGTCCTAACAACTTTTCAAAGTTGATACAAAAAAGTGATTGCAGTAAAGGAAAGAGAAACCTTCTTATATTCAAATTCAATTTCAATTCAATTTGTACTGTATATTAAGTATAAATAGTTGCCTCCAAATCAGGCGTGGATAATATTTTTTTAATATATACCCTATTTTCAATACTAATTAAGTCCTGTCACCAGCGATTATTATGTTCTACTATGTTGACAGTTTTATGATATCGTTATAACCGCTGCCTAATAAGTTTATGAATATGTAATTTAACATTTAAACAACCAAACACAGAAAATATAATCATTTTTTTTATTAACATCTTTATCTCCATCTCCAATGCTTGAGAACCAACGATTTCCAGGTTTATAGTATAAATTTCTAATTATTTAATTTTTTTTAATAAAAAGAAAAGCTTCTCCGTGTATTCGTAATTAAATCCTCATTGATCTGCTAAAAAGAACGGTTTTCGTTTCACAAGTAAAGCATATAAATCGCATTTAATTAAATATCCTTTGAAGCACTCATTTGTACCAATCCCAATCATCTGATTGCTCTTCAATTTAATTTTTATCTCAGTCCGTACCCCATGCCCCATGCCCCGTGCTACATGCAATCTACACGAGTCGGATTCTTTTTGTTCATTTTAATCAGTAATTTCATGTAGAGGAACGATTGTTTAAAGCATTGAAGTTGTAAGTTCTTGTCTTTCGCCGTTACAAACTTCATTTCATTTCACTTAATCTTTTCCTGGCATATTTTAAAATAAACTTAACCCAACTTTTCAAAATATATTTAAAATATTATCTTAATCTAACTTAATTTAAAATATAGTTAACCACTTTTCAAGGTATACTTAAAATATAACTATTACTTTGAACCTTCACGAGTGGCAGATTTATACATTTGCCGACAGTAGGCTATTCAAATTTTACCAAATTTTATGTTGGAATATTATATCGTCTATGAACTGTAATTCTGTAACAGTAAAACTGTAATAAGGGTGAAGGGAGTACACATCAAAATGTTTACACTTCACTCCCTTCACTCATTCCAACAGGGGTCGCCTAAAGCGGTTTATTTCATGTCAAAGAATTTTTCTCTAAGTGATAGAGTACCCTTTTTCTGAGCTAATAAAAGCTTCCTGATTCCTGCACGACTTTGCTCGTGCAGTTAGTTCGGTCAGATACACTTAGCAAACAGTCATGTCACTCGTTCCCACGCCCAACCAATCCTATGTGGTCAAACATATTACATGTTGAATTGTTTATGTGTACCTAATAACATTTAGGTATATAAATATTAATGTTTTTAATCTCTGTAAGACAAAAAATAAATTTGGCTCCAAATTTGCCGCTCTATGGTCCAACCTACTCAGCCTTCTGGTAAATCCGGCACTGTCCTTCACTCTTCCTTGCAATATTTCCTCTAGAGTCCTAATGTACTCTAGTTTCTCCTCTTCCTCTCCACACATGCTGCATGTTTTCTTATTTTCTTTTCCTCCATATCTGCTTCCTCTTTCTTCGTTGCCTAATCTAAACCTTGCGGTCATTCTCCTTATTTCCCTAATTGAATTTGCCTTGTTAAGATTATACCGGCTCCGGCATTTCGTACTTCTTCGAATGGAGTCCAAATGCTTGACTGGGTACTTGTTTGATAAATATCTTTTGGAAGATGAAACATTCAGTTTTTTCGATCCAACAAAATGGAAATGTCCCTTAATGACAACTTCAATGATTATTTTTGTATTATATTTTAACGTTTGCAGCGCGCACGCGATTTGACACTTTTTGACACGGTTTAGGATTTAATACTGCTTAAAGGTAATGTTTATTCGCGCTCACGTACACTTCCCTCCCTCACTCACCTCCTTAACGGTGCAACGACACACAGCCACACAAATGTATCTACACTAAACACATACAAAAAGTATTACGTAACCTTACATGTGAAAACGAACCATATACTCCAGCTGAAAAACACATAACCTCAAAAACTACACAAATGTAATAGTTCCTGAATAATTCAGTAGGGGGCTGAGTAAGGGAGGTTATCTACTAGGAATTCTAAACTACGCGAATTATTTAAGACTACTTAGTACTGAGTACTCTGACTGTGACAGTGATTTAAAAGCGTTTGGATAAAACTTGTACATGGTTTTTAAAAGCCAGAAAAAGACATCTGCTGTTCCGCTGTCCGCTTTCCGCTTTCCGCTTTCGCTACCAATTGGATTTGTTCAACTGGAACTTTTATTTTTAACTTCATGAATATCATCACTAATTGCCACTGTGATAACTTTTTGCTATTTATGTTTTATTAAAAAGTTCAAACGAAAATTCAATTACGAATATTTTTTTTCTAAAACAGAACAACTCGAAATAATTTTTATGTGATACTGCTGATTTAATAATACATATCACAAAATTGTTGGAAATACGGTTATTTGAAATTTGAAATTGAATTAACGTGCAAAAGAGAACTTAAGCGTCATTTATGTAACATGTTGGCAATATGGTTTACTGATGACTGTTGTCTTAAATTAAATAAATTTTTAAATTAATTTTGCTTACAATCCATCCACTAAATTGCACTTGGTCCAGTTGGCCACTGTACCTTTTCTCTTAAATTGTACCAGTATTAATATTTATTTGTTAGAATTTTATTCTTAAATGTCATACTAATAAACACATTTTTTATATATTTTCATTTTGTTGCAATGAGTGCAAGAATAAGATTAATAACACTAACAACACCCAAAACCAGCCAATAACAGACAAAAAATATCGCTCAAGGTTTTATTCATGACGTGACTTTTAGGCCGCCGCACACTAAAAGCGTATTTAAGCGTTGGTGAATTCGGACTCGACTTGGTTGATCAGCTAGGACTCTTCAAGCAAGCCGACTTCTGTGTATTTACATGTGTTGTGATACGACAGTACTTCAAGCAACTTGTGTCCTGTAGGAGTTGTTTTGCACAACATAATTTGTCATGAGAAAAACCTTTTACCTTAATTTTTATCGATACACCACTGTTCTTTTATTCACTTTTATATCCCCTTCCAGTGTATTCGTTTGGTTCCTTCCATGTATTCGTTTGGTAAAAACTCGTTGATATTCGGACGGTTTTGTCGCTTGCAGTGTGCAAGGCTTCATTACATTTACAGGGTTCGGATAGGTAAAGCATAGTAGCGCTTATACGGTTCGTGAAAATACGCTTGCAGTGTACCACAAGCATTTATTTTTGTGACGCTTTAAATCGCACCTTCAGAACTCTAGTTTGTAAGTCATTTCGGATAGCATCCGGCGAAATTAGCTTAGTTACACATTATGAAATAAGGGTTCTTAAGGACGTTCCAAAAGAGCAGCCGCACCTGACCTACAGAAAGATTACCCTAGTAACACGTGTACAATAAAGAAATAGTTGATACTCAGTACTTCCTTTAGCCCAACTAAAAGAAAAGTTTAATATCTAGTAGGTATTTTAATGATAAAACGAAAACAATTCACTGGGATTACCCGAACCATCTGTAACTGGATTCCCCAACTTTATTTACAACTATAAACTATCCAGTGTAAACTAAACCAAAGATAGTAACTATCAATGATTCCTAATCCATAAACGAATGAAAATATCTCCAGGAACTGCTGTTGGATGAAGGTCTTAACAAAGGAAGTTCGCCACAATATTTGAACGCCCTGCTTTTCATGATTCTTACTGCATGCCAACATTCGAGCCATGTTTCTTCTTTAATTCACAAACAAATTATTTCTGCAAAACTTTTTGATCATGAAAATATTTAACAAGAAAACATAAATAAATCAAAGAACAAATTCTTACTTAATTGACCAAAAAACTAAAAAGAAACTGGGACCATAAACAGACGCGGCTAACTGCGGCTAAATTCACATTAATGCAAGGAAATGCGTCTGGCTTGCTGTTTTGCTTTTTTCGTCATGTCTATTTCTGATATTTAATGTTTGTATGTTTACCCTTGGACATGTCTTCTTGGCAGAGGCGGATTTAACTACTGAAACAACTAGTTGTCAATACGAATATGTATTACTTCACTCACTTGGTCACTTTGACTTCATATTGAAGATGCTTATGATTTTTTTGTCATGAAACAATTCAATTTGATTTCACTCGTTCAAGGAAATGTCAGTGATATGAACTACAATTATCAAAATCACTTCACCTGGCCTCACTACCGTACCAGTATTGAATGAAGTTGCAAATAAACTATTAAAGTGTAACAGAGAAAGATATATCTCAACTAAAATAAATATTTTCGAATGTACGAGTAAAAGAGACAACAACTACATGTCCATTTAATTGTATGATGTTGGAAAGAGAAAGAACATTCTTATAAAAAAATTCTAACAATTTTTCTTTTTGACATGTGACATCTATCTGAAATATGAGTGGAAAAGAAATGATTTCTTTTCTGGAACGCACCTTGCTCTTGATTCACTCCATTTCACTCAAATGTTTACTGTGCAGGGGTCACGAAACCAAGATGACAATCTGACTTTACCATGAGCATCTTTCGAAAGTCAATTATGACTAGATACAATTAAATTTGTCGTTAAATCAAACAAAAAAATAATTCAAAGTATCCTTTTTATGTGTAGCGCTTAAAGCTTCTATTATCATATACTAGGTTACAATTTATAACTGAAGTCCTAAGTGTTGATTCTATGAATACTCTCAATGCATCGCTGTGACCTGAATATGACATCATGCAAGGAGACAGAGGTGCCTATTCTCAGAATGCTAATGCAGCAAGTTGGACCAGTTGATACGCACTTACACGTGGCTAAAACCGGTACTAAACGATACTACGAACACCTTCCAACGTTGGTCGCTTGATGGTTGAACGCATCGTGTGGTCGATGCTGGAACTAAGTGTGTCCAACGTTTATGTTAGAAGAAGTTAGGGCTGTTGTCGGTTTTTTGACTCGCGTCAAAAGGGATTTTTCTACCCCCACCACACACTTGATCCACATGTCATGCACTGCTGCACGAATCGCCAACAAAGGAAGGTTTTATACTTGAAGGTTTCTTTATTTACTTGAAAGTTTTTGTTAAACAGTGTCAGTGTGATCAAACATTCGGTGCACCGTGTAGTAGGAAACTTTCCATGTCAATCTTCCAATGTTGGACTCACATGTTAAAGGCAAGCATTTGAATCAAACGTTCACCACATCTTTTAGAGCCGGCTTGAGGCAACGGCTAGACACGGGGAACACTTATAGTTTTGGTTTTGGCGAAACAAGGCCACGGATTCATCATAAGACCTTTTACACATCTGATAATATAAATATTCGATTGGAATTGATTATTAATAAATCAAAGTTGTATAATTATTGACTTTTAATTGAGAGAATCCTATCATAAGGCAATCGTATCTCCATTGTGCGACTGCCCTAAATTTTTACTGTCTTATAGTGGCCCCTACTCTTTTTCCCGAATGCGTCACTGCTTCTTAAAGATTTACTTTTTCCAGAAAATAAGCAATGAAAACATTCAAATATATTTTCGTTGAATTTTAATATTGTTGTTGCAACAATCTGGTTGTAAATGTTAATCGCATTTGTTTATAATATTCATAAAAATATTAACTTTATACAAATAATGAATGCTAAAATTCGTAAGAAGCACGCTAAGCCAACCGAACCGAACCAACCCGAGCTGACACGAACTGATTCGGACCGTACTTTTGGCTGTTTGCCGATTGCATGTTTGTTTAATATTTTCTGCATAAACTGTATGTAATAATAATAATATGGTCTTAGGAAATACTGGTATTACTACGTCATTATTTATTTTAATTAATAATTTCGTGATAATGATTACAACAAAATAAAACAAATTTAAGTTGCAAGGAACGCTCTTACAAATAACCTATGAATTTTATGATAAGTCTGTTTAATGGTCTTTTTAAGTTATATAATTTATAAGTTATCAACCACTAATAATGGAACATTGTCCTCATTTTTTAGTGGTCGATTTTTCAATTGTCGATTGAAATTGATGTTAATAAATGTATATTGGCGTGTCTATTTTATTAAATATCAAAATGTTGACGGAGATATAGCAATTAAAAATTTGAATTGTAGTTTTAGCGCTAGAAATGCGTGAAATGCATTTTACCATCAGTTATTTGTTAAGTAGGTCAGTGCTGTGGTAATGTTTTGTAGCTCTTGGTAGTCGAAATATTAAAGTCAAGTCAAAGAATATTAAGTTTTTATTTTATTTAATCCTGTTACGGCAGACATAATATTACAATTTTATTGTTCCTTGAAATAGCTGTAAATAATATTTAATATTATGATATATAAATACATATAGCAGAGATTTATGAGCTGTAAGGTTGGTAACCTGTAAACTTGTCAGACTTCTGTCAAGAACATATCTCTTTTACGCTCTGTTGTATAAAAGATATAGCAACTAACGGTTGCTACCGGTTGTGATGTCACATGTAATTGGAATGTTGTACAACGTTGAATCCCTTTAATAATTAAAGAGACAAAATGACTTTCTTAATTGTTAATATCTCTTGAAATATAAGGAGTTATTAAAAAATAGCTGGACATTTGAGGTTCTAGTAACCCACTTTATCAATATATAGGACAATTTATAGAAATTAAGACATAGGCCATGATTGCACTTGTGCGGTACTTAGTTTTAGAAGTGTCCGCCAAGGAACGTCGTTTACATCCCATGCTTTTCCTTAATACTCTCTTGACCTCGTTTGATTTCCCCAAATGTGAATACAACCAGCAACAAAACAGGGTAATTGTGAGGGGAGACGAGTGAATGTAGGGGTTTAATTCAGTGCATTATTCACGAGGATGTGACACCACCGGCTATGTCAGAGTATCACTGTCACTTACAGATCCAAGGCAAAGACAAAGACTCTCTGTCCGGATTAGACACCAGGTCAAACGAACATGGAGTTTATTAAACGTTTCGTCGTATTGGTATCGACGACTTGAATGTTAGGATTTGAGGTTAAAACGACTTCGGTTGACTATCATTAATAAATCATTTTGAATACAATTGTTTTATTCATTTTACAGAAATCTAATTAAACTCCATGTAAATTTATATATCGATTGTAAAAATACAAAGCCTCGTATGTCAAATTTTGGACAACCCCTCTTTTTCGTAATTGGGTTGTGAACCATAACTTAACTTCTATAAAACGTTTCTATAAGGGTCAAAGCTGGAAGTGTTATCAATTTAATACTTGTGTAGAAACCAAACGGCTAACAACAGCGCGCTCATTTTTTGACAAGCGTCAGTTTGTTATGTTATTTACAAGCATATAGAAGCATATCGTTTTACGTTTCAGTTAAAAAAAGTGATCGAAGTGAAATTCAATAGTGTCATTGCTTTGTACTTGGCTGGAAAATCGCAACCAGCCATTAATGAGCTCTGACATGTACAATGAAACTGGCAACATCAAAAATCGCCATGAAGAAAAACATCCAAAAAACGAAAGGGTTCGAAAGGTGAAGACCTAAAATTTATAACAGCAGTAGCCATGAATAGATCATTCTTGTTTTCGGGATTAAAGTATAAGAAGAAGCAGAACAATATTAGGGGCAATAAAAGACTACGTGCCTACCCAGTAAACATTTTGGAGTAAAAATATAAATATTTAAATGAAGAAATAAATAGATGTAATCTTTAGTACGGATCGTGATTTTTTTAATGAATATTATTCATCTTCAACAATACTCGTTATATTAGTTTTTTACATTGTTTTGGTGATTCAAAAATCCACGATCGGCAGGTCTACGTTAGGTTTAAAACCTCTATATTACCATTGCTGCTTAGAGAATTCGTTTAAACACATTATATTCGGGGATTGAGGGAGACAGCGTGTGCCTATTACCATTAAAGAAATATTTGTTGAAAAAGGATAGTATATACTTTAAACATACTGTACTGAACGAAATACTGTACAAGTATACAAGTGTAACGGTGAAAAATATATTTTACTTGTCTAACCGCATCTCGTTTCTCTCTCACTTTGGAATGAAAATGAACTAAAAAAAATATATCCTAGTGTGAAAGAAACAACTGCTACTTAATGAATGATGTTGGAAAAAGAAAGAATATAATTATGAAAAAATTCTAACAACTAACACAAAATCTGTGACAGGTAGAGAACTTGTAAAGCGTTAGAATTGAATTGTACGAGTGACTCGAACGTCACTAAATAGGGCACTTCACCAAATTGTTTACTGGGTAGGAAGCCCGAGAAATTATATATAAAAAAAAGGTGAAGACCAGAATTCAACGTAATCATGACAAAACGCAGTTCAATTGACGAAAAATCTCAATGTGTCTGCTCATTGCATGGCACGCATATTAAAAAATTAACTACGATTGAAGCCCTACAAAATACAAAAAGTTCAACATTTAACACCTGCACAAAATGTAGTTGCCTAGCAAGAGCAAAGATGTTAAAACACTTGCACGTTGGTGGCTAGCTAGAAAATTTGGTCTCTTCTGTTGAATTTTTTATACAGTTCAGCAATATGTAAACAAACAAAACGATCTTGTATGGTTAGAGAGCTAATCAAAAGACAATTAAGACCAGCGAATTGCTCTGCGAAAGCAAGCGTCTGCATCAGTGATTGTGGATTTTTCCATATGGTACATTCTGGAGGCCGAGTTAAAAAATATGAGACTGGCGACACCTTAAAGTTTACTTTTCGCTGAGAATGGTACAAAATACCACCAGACCACATTCGTGCAACGTGTGAAGAATTCTCAGACAGACTCGATGTTATTATCCACACTTAAAGTGGCTACGTCGAACAATAACATATTTTTTTCTAATTTGAAATGGTTTTACGATATTCTGAAGTTTTTAAATAAAAAAAATCTATACTGACCATAATAAACCATTCCATATATTCATGTCAAAAGTAGAAATGTTTTAGGCTTGACCCACACCTGAAACAAGATTGTCTTTAAATAGATTTGACTTTACTGTAGAAAGACAGAGACAACACCACTTAAACACGTTAAACAAATAGAAAGCAAACTGATAGTTTGATATAAAGACTGTCCTCTCTCCAGTGTGTGTCCAGTTCTAGATTGCGGAATTAATTCATTAACAAAAGTCTGTTAAGAGGAAGGGATTATTATATGTTTCATCCAAATTTAAGTAAGAAATGAGACCCGCAAAATTATATCAACTATAATCAGAATCAAAAGTATTCATTGTAAAACCCCAGCTCACCTGTATAAAATTAATATTAAATCTGGCGATAGATGCCAATGTGGTGAATTAGGAACTTTAGATCATATTATATTCGAATGCATAAATTTTAGTCTACAAAAATCAAAATTCAATAGTGAAATATTAGATGTGATTAAAACTTTCCTTGTTAATACTAAATTTTTGTTAAGTGATTCAAAATTAATTAGTGAACTATTCAAGTATTTAGAAAAATGTGAAATAGAATTATAAATTTTATGTTATGTATAAATAAAAAATGTTTGATGGTGGCTATGACGAAAAGTCAAGGCCAAATAAATAAATAAATTAAAAAAAAAACTAATAACATGAATTTGTTTTCAGCACTCCGACTTACGATTACGCTCCAAACCCTGACAAACAATGGATTTTGAGGAACACCAATCCAATGCTACCCATCCACAAACAATTTACAGATCTCCTGATGACCAAACGATTACAAACCTTGCAAAGTGTAGACGTCGCTGTAGAACGAGTTTATCAGGTACAGTACTAGTACATCACACAACGTCGATATCTATGAAAGTTTATGACTGTCAACAATTGTACCTTCAATTCACATTGCAGGAACTAAAAGCGCTCGGAGAGCTCGATAATACGTACATCGTATATACGTCAGACCACGGCTATCATCTAGGACAATTTGGTCTTGTAAAGGGCAAGAAATTTCCATTCGAGTTCGATGTTCGGGTTCCTTTTCTCGTTAGAGGTCCAGGGGTCGAACCAGCAACTGTGTAAGTTTAATAATAAAAATACAAACTTTTAGAACACAATAAAGTTCGAACCAATTGAATATTGTGCTTGATAAATTGAATGTATTAGAATTTTTCTTTCAGTATTGATGACATCGTCTTAAACATAGATTTGGCTCCAACATTTTTAGCGATGGGAGGAGTTACACCTCCACCCCATATGGATGGAAGATCTATTTTACCATTGCTTCAAAAAGGTGCTCAAAGAAGAAAATTAAGATGGCCACACACTTTCTTAATCGAAAGGTTAATTAATTTTTAATTTATTTATTATTTGAAATATTAAAAAGTATTTTTTTGTTATTTACGTGTTACTTTTCTTTTTAAGTTCTGGTAGACGAGAAACTCCAGAACAACTTGCAGAAGCCCGTCGATTAAAAAAACATAATAAGTATACCGAAGACATTAACCGCCTTGGTCAAGCTTCAAACAATCTGCCAGTAACACCTAAGTTAGAAACCCAAGTAGAACACGATATCTCTGAGGAGGTGGAATCTGATAATGATGGTATGTTTACTTGACCCATCACCATTTTAAACTAAATCATTTTCTTATATATTGAATTTAATTTTAGATGATGGAATAGAGTCTGTGGAAGATCCTGAAATTGACTTAGATGATGGAGAATTTGATTTAGATGAAGAAGAAACAAACTCAGAAGTTCCTGCTATTTTAAATCGTACGTGAACAAACAGTGAATGTATAACTATATGAAACTATTGGAAACTAATTATTTGTTATTGTTTTAGATCCTCAACTTCAATTAGATAACCGTGTTCCACCTGTTGGACCGGGTTCTCCCAAACTTGCAAGATTAGCTGCTGAGTGTTCTGCCCCTGAACTCAGTGAACCTTGCCGACCGGGCCAAAAATGGCGCTGCATTTATGAGGCAGGAAGATGGCGAAAGCACAAGTGCAAATTCCAAGCCCAACTTCAAAGTCATTTAGAATCTCTAACCCGGACAATTTCAAAGCGTAAATGCGCTTGCTTTACACCTGCAGGAGTTGTGTATACAAGGCTAGAATCTCAACATTTCACTAGATTAAAACGAGGCGTAAATAATAATGATTCTGACGAACACTCTTCTGAATTTGAAAAACTTTTATCTAAATACGATAAGGCAATACATTTACATGAATCATCTGTTGTAAGACGGAAGAGAAGCTTAGACCATGTTAATTCCATGATGAAGGGAATTCAAGATACCCTTACAGGTTTAGAAGGTACCAGTGAATCAAAAGAAAGATCTAGTGACACATCTTACTTTAATAACACAACTGCAATCGAACCGAGATGCAATGTTTTACCAACTGGCATCGTAAACTGCACAGAGTTGGTGTATGAAGATCCCAAAGCCTGGAAGTCCAGCCGGATTCAAATTGAATTAAAAATTAAGAAACTTAGGGAAGAGCTGAATGATCTAAAGGAAATAAGAAAGCATTTGAAACATAAGCGGCCACTTCCTATTGATCATCCAGATTCATTTGAAGAAATAGATTCTTTTGAAAAACATTCTGAAAATGAAAGTTTTGAAGCACCTACTACATTAGGACCCTTTGTAGAAATCATTACTACAACTATGGCGCCGATTATAATAAATGAACATTTGGATAATGTGAATGTCACTACAAAACATAGAAAACATCGTATAAAAGATCAAGAGCATCATCACGAACGACATTCCAAGAGAAAGAAAAATAAGCACCATACTGAAGCACCTCACATCAATCAAAACCAAAACGGCGGGAATATTGTCCCAAGCAGTGCAGTGGAGCCGCTAGATTTACCTCAACAAATTCACGATACTGCAATAGTAAATACGTCTGTATATACAACTACAGAAGCAACTACCACATATAAAAGTCGAAAACACAGAATCACTACTGAAAATCCATTAGAACTCGATCATCTTTATACTACGTTCAACCCGTTTGCTGACGTGAAATTGATTGATGATTTGACCACTAAGAATATACATACTGATACAACTACAATTAAAAATATTCCAACAAGTAAAGATGAAATTGAAGATTTGTCAACCACAACAGTCTCTCCTTTAAGGAGTGCAACAGAAAGTTCAGATATTAATTCGTTACGAGGGCAACTTGATGCAAATGTGTTTTCAAGCTCTAATCCTCAATTAGGTGCACATGGGAAAAATGGGGAACGATTACCACCGCTATATATCACAGACGAAGATAAACATCAATGCATCTGCGAACCAGACAAGTTAGTCACTATTATTATATGTCAAAATAAAAAGTATAGGAAATACGGTTTAGGTTCGACATCCTAATCAAAAAATTTGTTCAGTGTAATCAATGAATCGGATATAAGTTGCTTAGCTATTATATTATTGATTGACTGTTTATTTTATTTGAAACAAATAATTTTTAAAATAACTTGCTTAAAATGCTTTAATTTACATTTAACAAAGATTATAATTAACACAGAATTTTATATTTCAGTCCTTTAAAAAAAGATGAAAAGGAAATAGCTCGCGAAGCCCGCAAGAAATTAAAAGAAGAACGTATACGGAAAAAAGAAAGAAAACAAAAACGGAAAAACAAAATGGAGAAAGAATGCATCAGTGATGGTATGAACTGCTTCCGCCACGATAACGATCACTGGAAGACTGCGCCATTATGGACGGAAGGACCATTTTGTTTTTGCATAAATGCCAACAACAACACTTATTCTTGTGTTAGGACTATAAATGAAACTCAAAATATTTTGTACTGCGAATTCGTGACAGGGCTGGTTACCTTTTACAATCTAAGAATAGGTTAGTTTATACATTTGAATTCATCTAAATTTAGTTGTGCTTTTACCAGCATCTCTAAAGCTTGTCAGCGCTGCGCGTTTTAGGCGCGCAAATGAATTTTACGGTGCCAATACTTAAATTATGACCGCTCGTTGTCACGTTTCTTGTGGCTTATTTTCATTTTGCTTCTCTAGTCGCAATCTTTAATTTTAAATTTTTTGTCCAACCAGGGATAAGCTCCTCTAAATCAGCATCTCATATTTGCATTAAAGTAATAGTACGTTTAATTTTCAAATTAAATTCTTTTCAGATCCATTTGAACGTACAAATCTAGCAAGCAGCCTTTCTCAGCAAGATCGTACATTTTACCACGATCAATTAGAACGATTAAAAGCCTGCAAAGGTCGAGACTGCACAGAAGGACTCGGTGGCACCTTTCGTGAACAACATCGAGGAAGTTCCGTACCAACCTTAGCTGTGCCTCCCAGAATAGGACACAAGCGGAAATATTCGCAATTAGGTAATATATTTTTAAATTTACAACATATATTATTTTTATAAACTTATTTTATATGCAAGTGGTGTTTTTTACTAAATTTATTAAATCATTTGTTTTTGCTGCATATTTTTGTATTATAAATGTTTTAATATATATTTTTTAATCATCCACTTCATATTATAAATCATACATTTGCTTTGAGTCTAAAGACTTTATTCTCAATGGTGTGTTGGATTAGATTTCTTTGCTACAGAATTAATTAAACTAAAAGATGTTGCTACCATGATCTTCATATTAATAAGACAAAACAAATAAAACACTACCTATTATTTATTTAATACGTCGTGTAATACTTTTCCACATTTTTACCATGTACCATGTAACTAAGTGCCTCTGTAGCAACTATAGTTGCCTAACGATTCACTTGAAGTAAAGCTTGGGTGTGTGTCCTTACTAAATATTTCATTTTACTCATTTTTACTAATTGTTTACACAATAATAATATGAACCTGTTAATAGTTGTGTTTATATGTTTCTATTTTGTATTTTTTGTGTTGCTTTGCTTTGTGTAGTGTCTCCGCTGGCGCCCGCAGCATTACATCTTGAACGGTTGGAACAGCCACCAACAAAAAAGAGAAAAAAGTTGGCAAAGTGAGTAGTATTACTGCATCACACAAGTTCTGATAATTTGTTAGACTGTGAATAATATTAGTGTGCTTTACCTTTTATGTTGTATATATTCATATATTATTCGATTTACTTTGATAGAAATTGAATACATTTGAGTATAATGTTTACTTCACCTAAAGAATAATCATTACAAATATAAACAGAATAAGTTTTAAAACTGCTTTTTTTCTGTAATATTTGTAAAATTCCTTTGATTTAAACATGTGTAAAATATATTTAGATGACTCTCAAAATCATTTTTACTATGTATACATCATTATTTAATGTTATGCAAATTGTTTTATGCTTTCTTTTTGAACAATTATGTGAGACTTATTTGAGACAAACTCATGCATACGAATAATTTCAAGAAGAGAGTTATTTACTGTTCAAATATTCAGATTTTCTTATATTCTTCTATTGTTTCTCATTCTTGCATTATCTTTATGAATTAGTATGTCTCAACGGTATATAAGATATAAAAGACGAATGTATTATGCCTGCATGTCAGTAGTAAACGTTACACGCAAAATGAAATATTCATTTAAAATTGTGTGTAACTTTAAATATTCATTAGGAACTAATTACGGAATGCTTTTCTATTACATTAAGTTTGTTGATTATCATTCATTTTACTAAAATAAAAACACGTGAATTAAATCTAGAAATGCGAAATATGTGCATGTTCCATTACCAAAAATCTATATTTTGTTTATAACTACTCAATAATTAAAATTTTAGACCTTGGCGGAGACGCAAAGCATGGTTAGATGCAACACGTCGAGAAAGAGAACGCCGGAGGCAACAACGACTACAGTAATCTACTTATTAAGAAAAATAAATTAAGATGATATTTAATTTCTATAAAATAATAAATTTTATTTTCTGCTTTTCAATAAACAGATCTCCGTAAACAACAAATTATGTGAACGAAATAATTTACGCATTTTATCACTAAACGTAATATCTATGCTATTTCAAATAAAAAATGACTTTTATTTTACTTATTTGATTTTAGTGAATTAATATTTTATTTATTATCAACTTCGTATTACGGTTGTTAGGTCTACTAAATGATACATTTGCATATTTTAAAGTGATGTAATGTAGGTAGAATGACTAGTAGGGGTACATACACTGAATTCAAAGATTACACAATAGTGGAATCAACCCATTTAAGAAATAGCTCTTCTTTCATTACCATGGCTCAGATTCCGTTTCCAAGGGTATATATTTTGAACAAGCTTTATATAATATTTGGACTATACTGACCAGATAATTTAAATGTAGTGAGCTTAATGTGTAATCTTACAAAATAATAATAAGATATTCTATACTACTTTTATAAAATATTATTAGTTTTAATTTAAATTATTTGTAAATTTTTTATATTTTTTTTTCTATCTGTTTTATAACAAAAAAAAGATAATATATTCTCTCTTATTGCTTTAAAGAAATGTAACCTAAAATCTTCCTTACTAATTTATTGTTTATATAAATAATTTATGAAATTTATGTTAATTCATTGACTGATAAAACAACAATCATTTTAATATAGCACAATCATAGGTTATAAAAAATTAGTACATATTTATAAGTTACACTAATTTCTGAATTGCCCAATTTTTATTATTGCTTAACGTCTGGATATTTTAGCATTGCATAAGCTCAAATTCGAGAAAATTTTGCGTATCATGAAAACTCGTAAAATATTAATGCAAATCACACAAGAGCGATTGTCTTTTTGTCTTTGGCATACTATACCATAGCCCAATTGCTGAACGAATAATTATCGCAAAGTTAGCTAACATGATTAGAAATAACAATAAAACATTCGGTCGATCCGGGACTTGCTCTCTCAGAATTTCTCTTACTAGTCATAACTTTTGCAATAACTATGAGTTCTGCAACCCGCCCAAATTTCATGTTGGGTAATTAGATACTCTCGAACATTAATTGTGGTTAAAATGTTCTTGGTAACAAGCCGATGAATCGTGTTCTGCGGAAAACTGTGTATAATAATTAAAAAATCTTTAAAAATAAAAAGTAGTATTTACGAACTGCTTGAATAATGCAATAGATGCGTTCAGACACAAAGTTTAATATTGCGGAGTACATATAACCTTGACCAATGTAAAAAATGGGCAATTTGCAAATGTGGAATTAACTCTTAATGTATATATATAAATGTATATGCCCAGTAATACATTGTTACATTATCGAATAGGCATAATTTTCAACTCATTTCCATTGCTCTAATTTAAGTTATACCGATGTGAGTTATTTCCATAATAAAATGTAAGTATATAAGAAGATACATTTCATA
Organism: Panorpa germanica; assembly: GCA_963678705.1. Taxonomy (NCBI): domain Eukaryota; kingdom Metazoa; phylum Arthropoda; class Insecta; order Mecoptera; family Panorpidae; genus Panorpa; species Panorpa germanica. Next base: position 1,960,478 of record OY783212.1, on the reverse strand, counting down.
ACGTAATTTCTTACGTTGAAGGTACATAATATTTATGTTTTGTATTTACTGGGTATGTGCAAAAAACGTCGGTAGTAGTTGCTCTAATTTCATAAAACATATAAATAATAGCAAATAAATTAGGGCAACTGTTATCTTAATAATAACCTGTTAACTAACATAAGAATATTCTATTAGAGATTAGAGGAAAAGTTTTAAAGAAATATGTAAGTAGTATCAATGGTTTAATAATATTTATTATTTTTGGTTTCTATTATATTTCTGAAAAATATATCAAATCTAAATTCTAACATTTTTTGTACCTTTTATAACAATAATTGATATAATTAGTTTTTCATAGTCATCATTACATTTGTATTTATAATTAATCATAAATTTTTGTTACTTTACAAAAGAATTATACATTTTTTCTAGTACATAATTATGTTAAATTTAAAATTGTACCATATTCAATATCTACTTTTGACACAACTTTGTTTCATAACATGTATTATATACGAGTATATTAGACTTACAAATCAAATTTACAAAATTATCTTTTTTTTTGCAAAAATCAATACAGTTTTGAGAAAAGGAGCGAAATCAACAGGTAGTATGCGCTGATTTTGTCTGTTGGATTGTCTTATAGAAAATAAATAATATTAAACATAAAAGATAATTACATCGAACATATTGACAATTCTATCTAAAATGTATATATCTAAAATAACATTGCTTATTTTATATTCCCTTCAAATGCGAACTATTTGTTGATAAATTATTAAACTTTTATTGATAAATCTTTCATAGAAACATTTTTCAAACGCAATATAAAGTAGATAAGTTTTATATTTATTTCTTGCAATGGAGAGATAAATTTGGATACAATGTTTAAATTTACCAATTAATAAAAAATTTCTTTGCAAAATAATTTATTTTTACTTTTTTATTTGGACATTAGTTTTGCTATTAATGTAATATTACAAAAATAAATTAATGCAAAAAATAAATATATATATTATAAAACAATCTTTAAAATAAATCTACATAAAAATATATATTTCTAATTATATAAGTTCTTATATCCAAATATCAAATATTTTACATTGTTAGAATCGAATCAAGATCATCGCTACTTTTAACTGTATTAAAAAGTTCAAAATTTCTTCTACTACATGGAAGAGAAGACCCTGATGTAAATTCAAACTCTTCGAAGTTGTCTTCCTCTAGTTCTATCAGTGCTGAACTGTTTGAGGATGGTTCACTGATAGTATCAGAATCAAAATATAAATTCCACCGTGCATTTTTATTAATGGGAATGATAGGCCCCATATTAGATATGTCTAATTTGCTTTTCTGAGGTACTGTAGGTACTGTTCTTGAAGTACCTTGAATTTCTACCAAATCATCTGAATCATATACGCTTTCAACTGCTACAAAAGCCTTTTTTATTTCCAATGGTTTCTGATTTACATTGTCTTTATCCACTAAATCTACATTATCCATTATTTTGTTGGTCTCATTTAAAAATTCAATTCTGCTTTCCGGTATATTATTATTTGAATTTATATCCTCTGTTGAATCATTTGATAAATTAATTATTGCCTCCGTTGAATTTTCTGAACTATAACCAATCGTTATTTCTTTCCTTTTTTTTGTTGGCGTTTCTCCATCTGTCCCAATAGACACATGTTTTCTCTTTTGAGAAGCTTGGTTAATAACACCGTGTTCAGTATTTTTAGGACTAACATATTTGGACCATTTGCTAGAAGAAGTATTTTGTAGGTTGTTACTAGGTACGTTACTTGCAAGCTTTGGAATTTTACAAGGTTTGTTATAGGTTTCCTCTGAAAATTGTAATGAACGTTTTCTAGATACTCCTTGTTCAGTATCATTGGCATTAATTGAACTAAAGGATCTACGTCGAGTGTGTATTTCTGATGATGTAGTTAATTTCTGGGACGATGTACTCTGAACATTACATTTTACCAGCGTACAATTTGGACTGGTCGTTTTAGATCTGGTTCTCCTACGGCAGTTTTGGCTGCTTTCTTCCGTAGAACTACTGTGAGTATCTGCATATTTCGTCCATTTACTGGTTGCTGGTGGAGGATTTTGTTTAAGGTCAGTCTTTAAAGATATATGATCTTCAGATTCGTTCAATTCTCTACCAATTTTATTTATCAGAGCCTCTTCCTGATTTTTACGTAGCTCATTCAATCTTTGTGCCTGTAATCTACACTCCTTTCCAGAACCATTACCATATACTTTTTTCAGAGATTGCTTTTCGCCACAAATTTTACAGTTCCATTTTTTGGTTTTTTTTACGATATCAACCTGTATAAACATAACCTATATTTTAGCTTCAAAAGACATTTATTAACATTTTATTACAGTATTATATACAGTTTAAGATAATTACCTGAAATGTTTCGCATTTATAACAACAAACTATATGAAGTTCCTGTGGCATTTTGTATAAAATTTAGGTGTATATGAAACTACTCTTTTGTTTCATTTATAAGTAACTAACGATTTATAAATTTTGTGATAAACAAAGTAAAACCATTAGAGAAAAACAAATTTAAAGCAATTGAAACAGATTTTGTATATACTAATTTTTTGGTTTGAAAGGGTCAAAAAATTAAAATATTGTTATGAATACAAATGATAAAAATGATACTGAAAAATATATTACAAATATTTGATATGAATAAAGATTTTGACTATGATAATTTTAGTGTAATATTGACCAACTTTCAGCAATTTGAATTTACATAAAAAATCCCGCGGATTCTCTTTGCTATGCACGTCATGTACGTCAAAAAAATTTGGATACAAACTCCAAAGTCGAAATTACAATCGCTGCACAAGCTGTAAAATACAGTATTTATCAATTTTACAATTGTTATCTGTTCTCAATAAGTTGATAAAATGATATTTGAATAACAATCATATATATTACTATCAGGGCTATAACTATCCTTGTCTCTGATTACTATTGCTTGAGAATAGATTTTTCTTCAGTACATTTGCTTCCACCAAGTTATTCATATTGCTCATAGAACAATAAATTTTAAAATGGCGACGATGTTGTATCGTGGAGTTAGTTTCGCGGAGGGATTAGCTCGTAAAAACGGGCCAAAGGTAAGTGAAATGCACCTTTTTTTGTCAAAATTATAAATGCGAATACTTTATTGATTTGGTTTTATATAATTCATTAGTACAATAACACTATCTGTCAAATTATATTGATTAAGTAAGTATCGGGTGTAACACATCGCTAATTTAATCATCCAGGGTCAGCTGTTCATTCTATTTGAGAATGCTATAAGAATGGCTCGGATCCAAATGTGTTAATTTTTGTGACAATTATATAATGACATTTGTATTGGAGTTGTAATTCTTTAGCGTAAGTCAGTAGAAATTATGATTAATGAAATGTGTTCCAATTATTTTAATATATAATATGATATTTTATTGAATAGAATGACTCTGTAAAGATAACTACATATATAATTTTTGTTTATTTTTCATAAATAAAGTAGAAGCATACTTTGTCGTTAATTTGTAGTATAAACAAGGGAACCTTTTTTAGTTCACTTAAGTTAAAAGATAAGAGTAACTTTTAAAAATATTTTTTATCAAATGTCATGTCAATAACACGTGTATTCTGCTGTCATCTTATTTTGTACCAAAATATTTGAATTTAATTAACTAATTTCTTATCTTTAATTTATTTTGTAAAGAAATTGAAACTACATTAATATCTATTTATATATGGATTATAATATTTGAAAATTTAATTAACAAAATTAATTTGTTTTATCAAAATTTGGGTTTTGAATACTTAGTATTAATAAATTTATTAATTTAAGTTATTAAGATATATTGCCACAAAACAACTTTATATTTTTAATTGACACACATCTAGGTACATTAAATTGAATCTTTATATATTTTATTCGGCCAAGGTTTTTTTGTTAATAGAAAGTGTATTAGTGATTAATCAGAAATCATATTAAAGTTACGTTTCATTCAACATTATTCAAGCAAAACGATTGTAGCAACAAATTATAAAGCCATTCAATTTTACTTATAGAACTTAGATTTACGGCCTGCGAAATACTATATATTCATATTTAATAAATTAGCTTATGGTTTTTTTTTTGCAAATTAAATACAAAGTTTATTTGTAAATATTTTAAATTACTTTTTCTACAAACCATTTAATAAATATTATTTGAACGTGACCATGCAGCAATGTTTTTAGTCTTATGTATCTACTGAAACATGTATACTTAAACCTTGAATACTTTGTTAAGAACTATAAAGCTTCCTACAGGCTGTATCGGTGTTTGTATCGTTTTATTTTTATCAATTTGTAAGTAAATCTCACATAAAATATTCCATTCCTTTTAAACGCTACAATGTTTTTGTAACCTTGGAATTAGTAACACATAGAACGATATTATGAATACATGTAGTATTAGTATTATTGTCTTATATTTGTTGTGATATTGTACTCAAATTGAATTATTAAACTAGATAAGAAAGAAACATTATCCAAAGTAGTAATTTGATAAAACCCTAAGATTCAATTTGTAGGAATTACGTAATCTATTTAGAGATATGCTTTGTCATAGACCGCATAACCGTTTCCGAGTTCAGGTTACTCGTGAATATCCTGATGTATGCGGTTTTGTGCAGTATTCACTCTATAATCACGTGTTCTTTTGCATTTACATAATTTTTATATTACTGATAGTTGTTATGGAGATCAGCAATTAGTTGATGTATTCAACATCTATACACACATCAAATATGCATCACAGATTAGAACCCTATTACAAAATAATTTACATAACATTTCTGTATTACCTTATCTAATAAGTTCAACTACAATTTTATATTGGCAGAAACCATAGAAATTCAACGAAATGATGTTGCTGAAACGTTTAATGCAAATTCATTATCATCCGGAGGTTTAATCTAAAGGAACTCGCATATTACAACACACAAAGTACATTTAATCATGTATATTAATTCTATAACTTGCACTTTTACTATAAGATATATTATTTATAAAATGATTGTTACTTCGCCTAAATTACCTTGACCCAAATGTAAAACGTGTTGGTTATTTTTTTCTTTAATATTTATTTTTAGTGCATCAACCTGGTTGGTTATTATCTTAAACACATCTAAAGAAAATTATAAGGAGACTTAACAACATTTAATTTTTTTTTTTTAAATTTACCGTTACGTTTTATTTGTTACCGAAGTTTAATATAAATCGAAAATACACTCAAATTGTATCAATTTAATATATATCGTTATATAATTACGAATAAAAAGTATACTTTTTTGCCAAATATTAATTTCTTCTATATACTGTGACATTAAATATACCTAAAAAATGTTATGTAACAAGTAAAATTGTTTATCATAAATAAAACTTAAATATATGTAGCAGTGTTTACGTTTAAAGAAAATTTCATTTTTATTAAATCGTTTCTTCATAAATTTAGTTATAAAAGCGGTCATCCTCATTTAATGCATGAATTTTAAGTTATGAAAATATGTTATTTTTACCTTATGAAATAATAATTTAGATGACATTTTAGACTAATTTTTCATTTAATTATACTCGTATATTAATATTTGGCATAATTGACAATTTGCTTTCGAGTTTCATTGAGAGATAAATATTTATATTTTAATTATAAAAAATATATAATTATACGTTTATAATTAGAACAAATTTCTTTAAATGAACTTTGCTTATTTTGATATTTCATCATGTGTGCCTTATACTTTATTTAACAAACATATTTATTTATCTAATTAATGATGTTGCCATGATTTAGTTATTATGTGGTTAACATATGTTAATTATTGACGCAATATAACATTGAAAAAACAATTCAAAATCATTTAAAGAAATTGTCAACAGCTACTTGAAATAAAAACGTCAATGTCAAAAAATGGCAGGAATTATTTCTGTTTTATAACGAAACTAAATGCTAAACATCTGTTTAATTGGAACGTACAGTCATTGTATAAACACATAATACAATTATGGTAAATAACTAAGCAATATAACACTATAGAATAGGTCGATAACAATTTTATGATCTATTAAAACAGTTCTTCAAGGATCCTTCTAAAATTTAAATGACCGTAACCTTTGACCAATATAAATCAGTAAATTATTTAGAAATATAATGTGTTGACTTTATTAGTAATAGAGATATATTACCCCAAATTAAGTTATTATTACTATTGTTTACACATATTAGGTTTATAGTAATTGCAAAGTGTCTATTTTCCTGGTGAATCATTAAATATTAATATTGTATCATTTTGATTGATGACGTAGTTAACTTGTATTTATTTATCTGTTTAAAGTTCAATTGCTGTAATATTCAAAAAGATATTTAGAAATTATTTAAATACTTTAAACTACACTGATAATTTTTTTGTTGTAAATTACATTAACCAGCCTATATTATTTGCTTTTATAAACGCTCAATAAAAGACAATTTCGAAAAACGGGTCGTGAATATTTTTGCTTAGAAAAATTGAGTTTAACACCATGTATCATTCTTATTACGACATTAGAAAAAACCTACATTCGCATATTACAACTATTACTATAAATGTCATCATTATACATAATTCACATTAAGATTCATTTTATCAGATTACCTATTTTCCGTTTTTCTTGCCAATACAGCATTTATCAACATATCTAGTTTCTTATGGAATTAAAATATAACATGATTTATCAAATTTGTTTAATTATGTCTCTTAAATATTATTTTAGATTTTGGCAGTTACTTCCACATGGCAAAATAATCAAACAAGAAATTTAAATGTACTGGAGCATGCTGCTTTTAAAATCTTAAAAGATGCTCAAATTCCCGTACCCAGGTGAGAAAGTACAGTGAAATTATTTCTATATATTTATTCCAAAAATCAAGTTATAATAAATAAATAATTATGATATATATTTCAGATTCTATCTGGCGAAAACAGCGGCTGAAGCAAGAAAAGCTGTAGAGGACTTAAAAAGTGAAGATATTGTGCTGAAAGCTCAGGTCTTAGCAGGAGGTCGTGGAAAAGGTGCATTTACTTCTGGGCTCAAGGGGGGAGTAAGAATGGTTTCCACGTAAGAATAATCAATTAATTTAAAAATTTTATTTTATCTTATTGAAACACGAAAATATAATTGAATTTTCTATTTTTTACTAGACCCGAAGAGGCGGAAGAAATTGCTGGACAAATGATAAATCAGATTTTGGTTACCAAACAAACAGGCGCTGGTGGTCGTATTTGCAATTCTGTTATGGTAACAGAACGTAAATTTCCAAGGCGAGAATATTACATGGCAATCATGATGGAAAGAGCTTTCGGTGTACGTTCTAATCAAATTGTTATATACATACAAAATTACTTTTACGTTACGTTCTAAATTAACATGTCTTTTTTTTTCATAGGGTCCTGTTATTATTGCATCTTCTCAAGGAGGTGTTAATATTGAAGATGTAGCTGCCGAACACCCAGAAGCTATTATTTACGAACCAGTAGATCCGATGACTGGAATCACACGTGAGCAAGCTCTAAAAATAGCAAATACGGTAAGTTTAAACTGAATATTGAATTAATATCATTCAGGAATGCTACTGTTTTTTTTTAAATACTAGTTAAATAATTTACAAATAAAATAAATTCTGTTACAATAGATTGGTCTTTCAAAACATGCTGACTATACGGCGACTATTTTAGAGAGGATGTATACTTTGTTTGTAGAAAAGGATGCACTTCTGATAGAAATTAATCCATTTGCTGAAGACATCGAAAAGGGTGTATCTAAAGATATCTGTAAGTATAGTATTTGATAAATTAATTTCATGAGTTTACTAACAATTTGTTTTAATATACTGTTTGATTTTCTTGTACAATAGCGGTGTTCTCTTAGTTTTCAGTTTAGATTGTAAAATGCGATTCGACGATAACGCTTTCTTCCGACAAAAAGAATTATTCGACTTGAGAGATTGGACTCAAGAGGATCCTAAAGAAGTTGAAGCCGCCAAATTTGATCTCAATTACATTGCTTTAGACGGTAAGCATCCATTATGCTTTTTTATTTATATTTTAAAGAACTTTTTCTAATCATAATCATCTATTTAAAGGAAACATTGGATGCATGGTAAATGGTGCTGGACTTGCTATGGCTACTATGGATATTATCAAATTATACGGAGGAGATCCTGCCAATTTCTTGGATGTCGGTGGTGCTGCTACTGCGGCTACTGTCAAGGAAGCATTTAGAATTATTACGACGGACCCAAAAGTAAGCGCAATTTTTGTCAACATCTTCGGAGGCATTATGCGATGCGATATCATTGCTGAAGGTATTATCTCTGCTGCGAAGGAGTTGAACCTACACATACCAATTGTTGTGCGATTGCAGGTATTTTTGGTTTCGATCTATAAATAATATGAATGTATGCGAATATAATTATTAAATATATCATTCTTTAGGGTACAAATGTGGAAGAAGCGAGGAAGTTAATTAAGGAAAGTCAAATGAAGATATTGCCTCAAGATGACTTTGAAGAAGCAGCCAAATTAGTTGTTAAGATATCTCATATTGTAAATATTGCAAAAGAAGTTAATCTTGACGTTAAATTCGCATTGCCTCCCCCTCAAAGATCGACAGTATAAATCACGTGCCGACCGTATGTATAGAATATAATGTTATTGCTAAGACTATAAATACTGTTCATATAAAATATGTTTTGTATAAAAAGTACAAACAATAATATTATAATCCTGGTTCACAGTGTAATCTATGATCTAAGAATTATTTTTAAGAATATATTGACATATTTCTAGTTATCGAAACAGGTATTAGAATAAATCAAAAATCAACTTTTAATACTATATAGATTAGGTCATACGTGACATTGTGAGCTCATAACGTGAATTAGTAAATGATTGATTTACATGATTATCCGACAGACTTGTATAAATATTAAATATTTAAATTACAATTTTGTCGGATTATGTTAAAAATAAGATGTTGAAATGAAAGTTATAGTCTAATAATAGTTGTAATAAATGCATTGTGAATAAAAATGAATTCTGTTCACAAAATACTCTAAATTGCACTCATTTACAACAAAGTTGGAAAAAGTATTCCACTAATTTTTTTCTTTTTATCTATTTTTTCATTTTAATTTCGATAATTTTAAATTCATCTTATTTATGTAATTGTTTTATTTATAAAGTATTTATAAGTTAAAGAATGTTATGTTAGTGAATTAAAATATTTATTACACCATTTTGACTTGCTCCTTTTAATGTTTCCTTTGTTCATTTTAAAATTAAATAGTTTTAAACACAGCCCTAATAAAAAGAACTACAAATTTTATTGTATATGGTTAAAATATAACAACGGTACTCTTACGTAAAAACACCTACATGTACATTTGCTTTTTAAATATAATATTTATTTGTTAAATAGTAGGATCCAAGAAATTTTGTTTGTAAACATTCTACACTAATTAAAATATTTTGTTCTTAAAATTCAAAATATACTTTGGACTTGAAAATTTCTTTTTTTATTCCTGAAAGCTTTTACGATCTATGTAAGGAAAATTTTGTTTTATTTATACCATGCTAGTTTTCGAATAATTAGATGATCTTAATTTTTGGTTCCTACTTCTAGTCATTTCAACCAGTTTTATTTTCATCAATATCGATTTAAATAAATATGAAAACAAAGTTGCGCATATGTTAAATTTTTCATAACTTATACATGATATTTAATATTATAATTCTGAAAATTTATAAATATAAATAAACTATGTTATAATAAATCGAAATTTTATAAACTTTTTTTCTTTCGGTTCATCATTTTATACAGTATGATTTATGATATAGTTAAATTATATGTTAAAAAAAAGAATAATAAATTTGTATTTCATTTTATTTTATATTTAAAATATATAATTTATAGCACAGATTTAAATTCATTAACATATCTAACAAAAAAGATACCAGTATTTGTTACATAAAATATTATGTTTGAGATCCATTAGTCAATTTAAAAAAATATTTTTTATAATCTTATCGCTACTAGAAAAGAAAGTTCCTTTTCGTATTAAAAAAAAACTTTCTGTAGTATTGTCAAAACAATACTCAATGACAAAACATAAATTTCATAACAGTGGTCACATATAATTTAATATAAATTACTATAAGGTAATTAAAGCACACATTTCATACAGGTGGTCAAATCAGACATTTCATACAGGTGGTCAAATCAGACATTTTATAGATGCATCATATTAAAAGGGGATGCTGGATAACGACGCTGAAATAGAAATAAAAATCAAACTTATAATTTTAGAATGTAATGTAAATATCGAAATAAAAGATTTACTTACGTTATTGACAGTAAGGTGCGTTGGCAACCCGTGTCGCGCAGATTCTGGTAAATTTGGACGAGCAAACATTATATCCATTTTGCAAGTAAATATTTTATTCTTTCGTAAATGTTTCTCAATATAACCATCCACTGCCAAACATTCATTTAATTTAGTGCTTAAGGTTCTAGCATGGGGCTCACGTACGGAGCGTACCTAAAATAAAGATTATGCATTTAAGAAACAAGTAAATATTTAAAATTCACTCGACAAGTGTTTGATATACCTCATTCATAAATGTCGCTTTATATGCATTGTTTGGGGAAGTGATTTTCAACTGATAGTTGAATTTTTTAGCTACATCATGGTGAGATACCATTCGTACAAAACCGTATAACATCCCTATAAAAATGTGCAATTATTGTAATATTAAAATTAGCTCAGCTACATTTATACGTTAATACCTTCTCTTGTTATTTCTACAACAAGAAAGAATAGACCCATGTCAGATATCTGTACAGCGTTCACATAATGAGCCCCTGGAATGTATTGCTGTTTGTAAGTATTAGTGTACTCACATCCATTTGTGCTGGCCTAAAAACAAACATTTACAATTAATTGTGTGTTCCATATTATTATTCTAGAAATCCATTCACTCACCTCTATCAAGTTATCTTTATGGTAATATCGAACATGATCAAGCATTCTCGAAGCAGGCAGTGTATCACGATCTTTGCACATATTAAATAAGCAACTAAAGAAACCCTTTGATGCATTTGGAGGACAACGTCTGACAATACGAGTAGTTTCTGCACCTTCAGCAGAGTCAGAGGCATTTTTCTGTGCACTTTTTGGCTTTGCGGGTTTTGTACTTACTCCGTTTTCATTACTCTATAGAAAAATATTACATTGGTTACGCAAAACGTACCAAATATTGTTTATTAAATGAATGTAAGTTACCTGAACATTCTTCATACGTTCAATAAGTTCTTCTAAAGCATAGTTTCGGGTTCCATAGAATATACCACGGCATACTGGACATGATGTACAATGTTTACGACAAGATGAACATACTATATGTCCTTGTTCACATTGCTCGATGACCGATGTTGGCAATTCGAAACAAACGGGGCATTGCATGCAATCCAAAGCCGACGACTGAAAAAATACATTCATTTTGTACTTTACTTTCGTTTTAACAATAAAAAATTGTTCAAACGGAGGTTAAATACACCTTACCACGAATCCTTCCAAAGAAGACATTGTTTTTAAAGATTTTTTTTAAGAATTTAAAGTATAATACAAATTAAAAATTGATATAGCTGTTAGTATCCAAAAAAAAAATATATAAAAACGATTCTTGCGAGAGAAATAAACAGAAATAAGAAATCAAAAATACAAAACTTAACACCAAAACTTAACAGTTCGTGATTACAGATTCCACATGCCAATGTGATCAAATGTGATGCCAATGATACAAATACATCAACTACCCATAATGCCACAATAAGCCCCTCTGACGTACCGGCGAGAAATGTCACTTTTGAATACAATATTTATATGTACTATATAACAGATGGCATATCATATCATTAATTTTATCAATCATATCATTTGATATCATTAAAAAGTTGGTCAAATAAGGTCACCAAAGTTAGCCCCTCAAAAATATTTTTTTTTTCTATTTTCGACTTTTTTTCTATTAATTCGTTTGTTCATCGTTTGTTCTTAATTGTTCGCTGTTAATAATTGTTTGTTCCCCATTTATTTATTTAAAAAAAATTAATTAAAAATATATCTTCAAGTTAGCCCCCCTATTGCAATCTTTAATATTTTTCCGTCAATAATGACTCGTAAATATTTATTTTCGATTGTTCGTGCATAAAATACATTTGTTCTCTTTCGAAATTACTCATTTTTTGTTTAATTAACTATTTTAATTAGTTGAATGTATGTTTGCAAAATTTGTGTATTGCGCATGCGTCAACCATACGTTTAAACTTTCTACGCGGTTGTTTTAATCGTGAAAAAAAAAATACAATTTTAAATCCTGAAGGAGCAATTAATTGGTATACAGTTTAATTAAAAAAATAAAAAAATAAACAAAATAATGTGCATACGCGTAAACTTTAGACCAAATACATTTTTTCCATCCCTTCCCATCTGTCGTTATTATGGAGGGTAGAGGTACCTCTACCTATTATATTTATAATTAAATGATATGTGTAAAGTCCTTGGTCGTTAATTAAATTATGATGAATAATATATTTTTTTTTTTATTTTTATTTATTTATTAGTTTATTATTTTATTAGTTTATTTTTTTATTTTTTTAATTAAACTGTATACCAATTAATTGCTCCTTCAGGATTTAAAATTGTATTTTTTTTTTCACGATTAAAACAACCGCGTAGAAAGTTTAAACGTATGGTTGACGCATGCGCAATACACAAATTTTGCAAACATACATTCAACTAATTAAAATAGTTAATTAAACAAAAAATGAGTAATTTCGAAAGAGAACAAATGTATTTTATGCACGAACAATCGAAAATAAATATTTACGAGTCATTATTGACGGAAAAATATTAAAGATTGCAATAGGGGGGCTAACTTGAAGATATATTTTTAATTAATTTTTTTTAAATAAATAAATGGGGAACAAACAATTATTAACAGCGAACAATTAAGAACAAACGATGAACAAACGAATTAATAGAAAAAAAGTCGAAAATAGAAAAAAAAAATATTTTTGAGGGGCTAACTTTGGTGACCTGGTCAAATAACGTATAAATTTAAAAAATGAAAAATGTTTTATATTATGTTGAAAACAATATTTTTTTATAGCCAGTTCATGAAAAACTATTTTAATTTTGACCATGTGTTCATATAATTATGTTAGAGTTATATAATTTAAAATTGATTTAAATTTGAAATGAAATTACGAATTATTTATATTGAATTGAAATCATACACACAAAAGCGACAGGGAAAATGCTAGCCATATTACATAGGGTTCGCTCAACAAGGGCGGGTTGATGATTTCTGTGTGCGCTAGGTATTAACGAAATTGCTTTCTTTTTTGAAAGGTTGCAAAAACCAATAAATTTAACAAAATATATAAATTTAATAAAATTGTAAAAATTTTTCCATTTTTTAAAGATCTTTCGTTATAAAAACCAAGAACATTATTTTTTTAATAAAATTGTAAAAATCAACTTTTCCTCGTATTTTAAGAAGGTCTTCTTTCGTTGCAGGAACCATTTCTGAAATAAAACTGAAATATTATATGTATATATCACAATCTTTTGCATTTAAGTTTTTGACCGGTTAGTTTAGTTGCATACTTTCCAGGCGCATTGCATACGTTCTTAAAGGTAAGGTGCCTTATAATTCTAAGAAAGTGATACTTTTTTAAGAGGTGATACCTTTTCCTTAAGAAGCCGAGAAGTCGAGAAACAATCCAACTAGAACAATTTATTACTACTAGCTGTTCGCCCCGTCGCAAGACAACGAGTGTGAGTTATGTATTTTTTTTTGAAATATTATCCGCTACAAATTTCCAATATCTACTCTTTTCTGGCTTTTCTCTTCTCTTTTCTCAATTCATAGGCCCTTTTTTAGAAACTAACTTATTTTTTTCAATTTCTTTGGTACAGCCAAAAAAAAGTTACAAACAAATTCTTGATTACATTTTAAATAACTAAGCGTGTTATATGTTTATGATAAGCGTCACGCTAAGCATGTTTTTTATGCGACCTTTTTTAAATTCATGGACAATTTTGTGAAAAGAATTCTTTTTAGATTATTTGAAAAATTTTGAAGCAGTTATGTTCGCTATGCTTTAAAATAAAGAACTGATTCATTAAATTTTATATTTCTACGCGATTTTGGCTTTTATGCGACCTTTTTTATTTTCATGGACATTTAAAAAAAAATTAAAATCCATTTTCTTGAAAAATTTTGATGTAGTCATGCTCTAAAATAAAAAAACTGATTCATTATATTTTAAATACCTAGGCGATTTTGGCTTTTATGCGACCTTTTTTATTTTCATGGACATTCTTTTTCAAATTTTTTTTTTTATTCTTTGGAATAATTTGATGAAGTTGGGTTCGAGACCACAGACAACATCACAAATATTCAGACACTGATGGTGACCCGCACAACGCAAACCGTGGGTTTTTCTTCTCACACATTGGATGGCTGATGACAAGAAAACATCCCAAAGTTATTGAGTATGGAAAGAACATCGACATGTCTGACTTGGAAGCCGATAAGTTAGTCATGTTTCAAAAGAAGTAAGTTTACAAAAAGGGAACACGTAACAGTAGTTGCCCAAGTAAAAAATGCAGGCGATTAAATTAATAAAAATGAGGTGTACTTTCTGCTAATTTTGTTTTATATGTTTTAGGTACTACAAGACACTTTACGTAATATTCTCATTAGTTATTCCTGTCCTGATTCCAGTGTATTTCTGGAATGAAAGTGTTTTTACATCTTTCTGCACAGCTTTCGTTGCTCGATCAGTTTTGCTACTTAATATAACTTGGCTGGTGAACAGTGCGGCACATATATACGGCTACAGACCATACGACAAGTAGGGATGATTTTTAGTTTAACTTAACTAAGCCTTAACTTAACTTAACTATGAAATATCTTTGTACTTTCAGAACTCTAAAACCAGTGGAGTCCGTGATCGTCGCATTCCTCACAAGCGGCGAGGGTTGGCACAACTACCACCACACTTTCCCTTGGGATTACCGAGCCACTGAATTAGGGATGATTTTCAACCCTTCTACACATTACATAGATTTTCTCGCACATTTAGGATTTATTTATGACAGAAAATCGGCGTCTCCAAAAAAAATGGTAAAATATTTTTATAATAATGGAGTGGAATTGTTAAGTTACCTAATTTGTTATGGATCCTGTTTCTTGGCAGATGAAGCAGCGTCTGACTCGCGCTGGCGATGGTTCATACAGCGAGATGTCCAACAAAAGCTATGCAAGTACGATCTCAACGCTAATATCGAAACATTACGTTGCCAAAAAGAATGGCTTTGAAAATTGCAAGCAAGGAGATTACCCAATTATGGATTAGGGAAAATTGTTTTTACACAAATAGAAATTAATATTTCTATATCGTCAATTCTTTAGCTATTTATATTATGACATTATATCAGTTATGGTAAAAATGTACTACAAATAAATTTCTTAATTGGTGTCTCAAATAAAAATTTATATTAAAATATGAAATATACCTTGGTTTTATTTTAATTTTACACAAACATATGAAATATATTTTAACTTTACAGGCAACTTTAACGCCTGGATAGTAGGCAACACAATTAACACCTCATTTTAGTTATATGATTATTTTGATAGATGTCGCTAGTAGTATTATTTATTTGATTTAAATTAGACTAAGCTTTATATGTTAATTGTATATATTGCTTTATCTCTCGAACACAAACAAAGTTCTAAATGTGTTCAAGCTGAAAAATACAACATTTTGATCAACTTTAAGAACGTTAAAGTCTTCTTTCTTTCCAAAAACAGAGTTATTTGTATTTTTGTTAAAGTTAAAACTTCAATTTTCTTAAAAATGTTGTTAATTTTTGCTGTATAACTCTTAATTAATTTTAAGAAAAACAGTTAAATTTGATTGCTGATTAGTGAATAAAAAACGTATAAGAATATAATATTTCTTTCGCATTCCTTTAATTGTTACATTTAGTCTGTAAATATTGTCAGAAAATAATTGCAAAATACATGATTTACTTGTACTGTAAATTTTACTCGTAAGTAATGTTGCCGCTCTGTCAGGCGCAATGATGTCTAAGTTTGGACATGTTTTCCAATTTATTTTTACATTCTTTTGAAATATTTTGATACAGTTATGTTTCTTATCATCTAAAATTAAAAAGCCACATCATTAGATTTTAAATATCTACGCGATTCTGGCTTTTATGCGACCTTTTTTAAATTCATGGACTTTTTTTTCTAAAACTTTTTCTTTGTATTTCTTGAATTTTCTTGATGCAGTTATGTTCGCTAGGCTTTAAAATAAAAAACTGCTTCATTACATTTTAAATATCCACGCGTTTCTGGCTTTTATGCGACCTTTTTAAAATTCATGGACTTTCTTTTCTAAAACTTTTTTTTTGGATTTCTTGAAATTTTTTGATGCAGTTATGTTTACTAGGCTTTAAGTTAAAGAACTGCTTCATTACATTTTAAATATCCACGCGTTTCTGGCTTTTATGCGACCTTTTTTAAATTCATGGACTTACTTTTCTAAAACTTTTTTCTTGGATTTCCTGAAATTTTTTGATGCAGTTATGTTCGCCAGGCTTTAAGTTAAAGAACTGCTTCATTACATTTTAAATATCCACGCGTTTCTGGCTTTTATGCGACCTTTTTTAAATTCATGGACTTTTTTTTCTAAAACTTTTTCTGGATTTCTTGAATTTTCTTGATGCAGTTATGTTCGCTAGGCTTTAAAATAAAAAACTGCTTCATTACATTTTAAATATCTACGCGGTTCTGGCTTTTATGCGACCTTTTTTAAATTCATGGACTATTTTTTCTAAAACTTTTTTTTTGGATTTCTTGAAATTTTTTGATGCAGTTATGTTCGCCAGGCTTTAAGTTAAAGAACTGCTTCATTACATTTTAAATATCCACGCATTTCTGGCTTTTATGCGACCTTTTTTAAATTCATGGACTTTTTTTTCTAAAACTTTTTTTTTGGATTTCTTGAAGTTTTTTGATGCAGTTATGTTCGCCAGGCTTTAAATTAAAGAACTGCTTCATTACATTTTAAATATCCACGCGTTTCTGGCTTTTATGCGACCTTTTTTAAATTCATGGACTTTTTTTTCTAATAGTTTTTTTTTGGATTTCTTGAAATTTTTTGATGCAGTTATGTTCGCCAAGCTTTAAATTAAAGAACTGCTTCATTACATTTTAAATATCCACGCGCTTCTGGCTTTTATGCGACCTTTTTTAAATTCATGAACTTTTTTTTCTAAAACTTTTTTTTTTGATTTCTTGAAATTTTTTGATGCAGTTATGTTCGCTAGGCTTTAAGTTAAAGAACTGCTTCATTACATTTTAAATATCCACGCGTTTCTGGCTTTTATGCGACCTTTTTTAAATTCATGGACTTTTTTTTCTAAAACTTTTTTTTTGGATTTCTTGAAATTTTTTGATGCAGTTATGTTCGCTAGGCTTTAAGTAAAAGAACTGCTTCATTACATTTTAAATATCCACGCGTTTCTGGCTTTTATGCGACCTTTTTTAAATTCATGGACTTTTTTTTCTAAAACTTTTTTTTTGGATTTCTTGAAATTTTTTGATGTAGTTATGTTCGCTAGGCTTTAAGTTAAAGAACTGCTTCATTACATTTTAAATATCCACGCGTTTCTGGCTTTTATGCGACCTTTTATAAATTCATGGACTTTTTTTTCTAAAACTTTTTTTTTGATTTCTTGAAATTTTTTGATGCAGTTATGTTCGCCAGGCTTTAAGTTAAAGAACTGCTTCATTACATTTTAAATATCCACGCGTTTCTGGCTTTTATGAGACCTTTTTTAAATTCATGGACTTTTTTTTCGAAAATTTTTTTTTTGGATTTCTTGAAATTTTTTGATGCAGTTATGTTCGTTAGGCTTTAAAATAAAAAACTGCTTCATTACATTTTAAATATCTACGCAGAAACTCAAAAAATTGCATTGCTCTTAAAATCATAAAAGTGAACCTTTTCATCATTTTTAACAAGATTATAGTCTTCTTTCATTGCATGCTCCGATGAAGAGATTTAATATATTGATATAACAAGAACTAAAATACTTATTTAAAAATGAATTATAAATTTGAAATCAGCATTCAAAATTAAGTTAAAATCCGTTATAAAAATAATACTTTTTTTTTTAATTTTTTTGAAAAGTAAGAAGAGTATAGTCTTCTTACTTTTCATAAAAATTGTTTGACTTTTTATGCCGATATCTCGTAATCCAAAAGACTTATCTAAAACTTAATTACAAATTTAAAATGAGCATTCAAAATTATATAAAAAACCGTTATAAAAATAACATATTTTCTTCTTCAGTTTTTCAATGAAAGAAGACTATAATCTTGTTAAAAATGATAAAAAGGTTCACTTTTATGATTTTAAGAGCAATGCAATTTTTTGAGTTTCTGCGTAGATATTTAAAATCTAATGATGCAGTTCTTTAATTTAAAGCCTAGCAAACATAACTGCATCAAAAAATTTCAAGAAATCCAAAGAAAATTTTTAGAAAAAAAAAGTCCATGAATTTAAAAAAGGTCGCATAAAAGGCAGAAACGCGTGGATATTTAAAATGTAATGAAGCAGTTCTTTAACTTAAAGCCTAGCGAACATAACTGCATAAAAAAATTTCAGGAAATCCAAAAAAAATTTTTAGAAAAAAAAGTCCATGAATTTAAAAAAGGTCGTATAAATGCCAGAAACGCGTGGATATTTAAAATGTAATGAAGCAGTTCTTTAACTTAAAGCCTAGCGAACATAACTGCATCAAAAAAAATCAAGAAATCCAAAAAAAATTTTTAGAAAAAAAAGTCCATGAATTTAAAAAAGGTCGCATAAAAGCCAGAAACGCGTGGATATTTAAAATGTAATGAAGCAGTTCTTTAACTTAAAGCCTGGCGAACATAACTGCATCAAAAAATTTCAAGAAATCCAAAAAAAAAGTTTTAGAAAAAAAAGTCCATGAATTTAAAAAAGGTTGCATAAAAGCCAGAAATGCGTGGATATTTAAAATGTAATGAAGCAGTTCTTTAACTTAAAGCCTGGCGAACATAACTGCATCAAAAAATTTCAGGAAATCCAAAAAAAAAGTTTTAGAAAAGTAAGTCCATGAATTTAAAAAAGGTCGCATAAAAGCCAGAAACGCGTGGATATTTAAAATGTAATGAAGCAGTTCTTTAACTTAAAGCCTAGTAAACATAACTGCATCAAAAAATTTCAAGAAATCCAAAAAAAAAGTTTTAGAAAAGAAAGTCCATGAATTTTAAAAAGGTCGCATAAAAGCCAGAAACGCGTGGATATTTAAAATGTAATGAAGCAGTTCTTTAACTTAAAGCCTGGCGAACATAACTGCATCAAAAAATTTCAAGAAATCCAAAAAAAAGTTTTAGAAAAAAAAGTCCATGAATTTAAAAAAAGTCGCATAAAAGCCAGAAACGCGTGGATATTTAAAATGTAATGAAGCAGTTCTTTAACTTAAAGCCTGGCGAACATAACTGCATCAAAAAATTTCAGGAAATCCAAAAAAAAATTTTAACAAAAAAAGTCCATGAATTTAAAAAAGGTCGCATAAAAGCGAGAATCGTGTAGATATTTAACATGTAATGAAGCAGTTCTTCAATTTAAAGCCTAGCGAACATAACTGCATCAAAAAATTTCAAGAAATCCAAAAAAAATTTTTAGAAAAAAAAGTCCATGAATTTAAAAAAGGTCGCATAAAAGCCAGAAACGCGTGGATATTTAAAATGTAATGAAGCAGTTCTTTAACTTAAAGCCTGGCGAACATAGCTGCGTCAAAAAATTTCAAGAAATCCAAAAAATTTCTTTAGAAAAACGCGTGATATTGATATTGTAATTATGTAATTTTTAATTTTAGCCAAAAACTAATTTTTCTTCATTTCTTCGAGATGATAGAAGGTTATACTCTTTTTAAAAATGATGAAAATATTGTATTTACTAAATTTACATTATCATATAAATACTACAGTTCAATTCCAATTTAAAAAACTACTAGCGACATCTATTTATGTAATTACAAACTATAAAGAGACGTTATTTGTGTTGCCTAAGAATCATAACTGCATCTAATTATTCCAAAGAATCAAATAAAAATTTTAGAAAAAAAATGTCCATGAAAATAAAAAAGGTCGCATAAAAACCAAAATCGTGTAGATATTTAATGCAGTTTTTTATTTTAGAGCATAACGAACATATCTGCATCAAATGGTTCCAAAGAATCAAATAAAAATTTTAGAAAAAAAATGTCAATGAAAATAGAAAAGGTCGCATAAAAACCAAAATCGCGTAGATATTTAAAATGTAATGAAGCAGTTTTTTATTTTAGAACATAAGGAACATAACTGCATCAATTTTTTTTAAGAAAATGAGTTGTAATTTTTTTTTTTAAATGTCCGTGAAAATAAAAAAGGTCGCATTAAAACCAAAATCACGTAGGTATTTAAAATCTAATGTATCAAAAAATTAATAAACTGTATCAAAATATTTCAAAGAATTAGAAAAAAAAATTAGAAAAAAATGTCCATGAATTTAATAAAACTTAGACATCATTGCGCCTGACGGAGCGGCAACATTACTTACGAGTAAAATTTACATTACAAGAAAGTCATGTATTTTGCTATTATTTTCTGACAATATTTACAGACTAAATGTAGCAATTAATTGAAGGCAGGAGAAATAGTACATTGTTATATGTCTTTTATTCACCAATTACAAATTAAATTTAAACGTTTTTGTTAAAATTAATTAAGAGTTATACAGCAAAAAGTAACAAAAATTTTTTACTTTTTCCAAAATTATGGGTTTCCAGGAAATTCCGAGGATGCCAAAAGTATTACAATTCTTTTCTCTACGAAATAGGCAATTTTCAAAAAGATGCATGGAACAGTTTTCGAGCCACCATACGAATCGCGTAAACATATAAACTTTCACTTAAAACATTATAATATAGGATATATGAATTTGAATCTTGGGCCTCGTGCTTTAGAAAACCCACTTGAATCACTGCGTATATCTTTTAAGACACTCATGTACCTTAATTTATCATTATTAATATTTGTCGTCTTTGTGCTTGTTAACTTTTATAAATCTTCCAATATAAAATTTTACATCTCTACATTTATTTCTTTATTGTGCTTTTCTCTCAATCATCATCAAAAATACTTACTTTCAATTTACTTAAATTACATAAAGAACAAGTGCCTCGCAGTGGCTAAGGCCGCCACTGTAAATATATATGTATGTATAATACTTAGAAATGTATCTAATTAAGTTACATATTGTCCAGGCTCAATGAAATTAATACGTATTATAAGTCATCTGTTAATTAAATCCTTAACCATATATATGTACACTACTTTCCAATAGATGTCGCTAGTAAATTCAGTGCTGGTTACATACTTCACTAGTTATATGATTTATCTGAATATTAATTTTCTACAAAATATTAAGTTATTACTACATTCCACTGATATATAATTTTGTATAGAAAAGATTTTTTTTTATCTTAACAAGTTAAACAAAATCTAATAATCTTTTTTCGTTACAAAAACCACGGTAATTTCCACTTTCTTGAAAGGACGGTCTTTGTGGTGTTATCGCTTTTTCAGAAAAAAATATTAAAAAAGAAAATTTGGGCAAGATTTAAAACAGATAAAAATGACGAGTTAATACAGATATTTTGTTTTATTATATAATATTTATCATGTAAGATTATATATAATTAATAATGGTTTAATATTTATAAGTAATGTATATATAAACGTGCTAAAAACACTATACAATATTTACGCTGAGTTAAATGAAATCAAAATTTGTTAACTTTAAAATTAATACTTGTATTTATTCATTTTGACATTTGGCGCTTGTTTAACAATTAAATTTCTGTTTACATATTTGTTTTGTCATTATGATGTAATGGTACAATTTGATTTGATGATGATAGATGTGGTATTTATATATGATTTATTTATATACAATAAATTATAAAATGTTTTTATTCTGATTGCCTATTAAATTGATGTAATGAACATTTAATATGGCTAAATCCTTTGTTTTTTTTTTTCTTTATATAAAAATAATACTTTTTCTTTTAGTAAAAAAAATTAATATACGTCTTCACGTATTTTTCAAATAACTGATGATTTTAAATCTTAATGATGAATGAGTTTGTATATTTACAATTACGATTTAGGTTGATGCATTTTTAATAATTCATAGAAAGTTTACAATTTATTTCCAGTGAAACTTCGTGTTCATTACAAACGCAAATCATTGAAAACGTGGAGTAATTTTTAAAATGAATTTAAATAAATAAAATGAAAATGCTAAACGTCAAAATGAAATAAAACTAGTCATTTAAATAGTTATAATTTTACTTTGTACAGCGATATACAATTCCTAATCTACAGTTAATAATTAAGTCAGACATTAAACTATTAAAATACAATTAATTACAAAGCTAAATTTATGATAACGCAAAAGGAAACAGAGAGATTACTCTTCTTACGAAATGTTCTTTTCTTACCTACATACATGAAGACAGATAATTATATTTCATTGATTGTTTCGATTGATGACTAAGTATAAAAGCATGATTTAATAAATTATATGAAATATTTTTACATTAAAAAATAAAATGATAGTGCAAAAATATATACAATAGCATTTAGATTTGTTCACCTCGCAAATACAGTTCCAAACCAATTACAATACTAATTGTAATTAATTCATTTTAACAACAAAGTCTGAATGTTCTTCAGTGCTTTCAAAATTACCACCTTTTAGTGTTTAAATAATAATAATTTTAAATACACTGTTTTATTTGTTTATTTAATATAATATTCTATAATTTTAGCATTGTATTCATTATATTAAAAGTGCGCTGTATGTTTTTAAAATGTGTTCTTTTTATATTTTTTAAAATTATTTATTATTTATACTTTTATCAATCTATTGTATTATAATACGACTTTAGTTTTAATAAATTTAATACGAAAACTAAAATTAAATAGTTCTTACATAATAAAATAATATAAAAAATGTGATACAATTACACAAATTAAATAAATTGGCATATAAAATTAAGACTTGAAACGGCGGCTCCATTTGTTCAAAGAAATAAGTTGGCGGGATTATCTGATACTTTGGCCTATTTTAATAAAAACAATACTAGTTGTTATCACGCGAGGCACACAAACACCTTTAATGATCGAAGTGCCTCCGCCTTCTTAATCATGCACAAATGTTTTACGAAACTATTCAGAACCTAAGTTACTTTTAATCAACTATAGTTTATCTAGAGTGTTATAATTATAGAATTTATAATAAGGCTAAAGTTATGTTATATTTATTAACAATAAGTCATTGATAATAAGCGACCAACAATTTTAGTTTACTTAAAAAAATTGATTATTTTGTTTTAACTAATTATAAATATAGAACTTATTGTTAATAAAAGTATACAAGTACAATTTCATCAGAGAATCGAACCGGAATCAATTTTATGAAGAACAATGGGCTACAAATTTCATAGACAACAAATGACCAAAGCAAATGTATATTATATATTTTAGTTACTAGTTGCTCATGATAAATGACCTGGTTCGTTCTTTAGGTTTTGAGTCTATAATTATTTTAAATTAAACTTTAAATACTCACAATTAAGTTTTTAATAATCAGAAAAGCTAGTAATATAAATGAAATAAAATGCAACAATTAAAAATAATCCATACTACAATTAAGACATTTTTAATTGAATAAAAAATGCATAACTTATATAAAAATATGCGGAATTTATTTCTGTAAAGCTCCCATTGACTCCCGACTCTTGCAGATTTTAACCAAGTCAATAATTCTCTACGCTAAATACATTATGTTCAAGCGTACAATTAAAATTACAGTTCAAGTTTGTAGAGAGCAATGATATTCTTACACAAAGAGGGGGTCCCAGTTGCCAGCTACATTAAAGTGGGAATTTATCTAAAGTAGGCGAGGGTGAGTGACAATTATTGACATTAAACATGATTAAAAAAGAAAACTTTTTATATTTTGTTTTGTTGATATATAAACATAATTTCTTCATCTTATGGACCAAACAATTTATAAAAAGTTTATCTAATACTAAAATTACAATACACTTTCAATCTTATACATTTCCAAATTTACAAATAGTTTATCGAATTTATTATTAACAATATCTACAGAGTATAAATATTTAATTTTGAACAAAAAGTTTCTACAATATGTTACAATAAACGATTTATTTATTTTTGCACAAACAAATGCATTTAGCACTAAATAATTTAAATATTTATTTATACATACATAAATGTAATTATTTCTGATAAATAATATGTTTTTAAATTGTTAATAATACATTCGCGATTTTTCAAAATAATTTTTAAAATTTGTCTTCTTCTTTTAATTACACTTTACAAATATTTAAG
The DNA here is from genome assembly GCA_963678705.1 of Panorpa germanica. Classification (NCBI taxonomy): domain Eukaryota; kingdom Metazoa; phylum Arthropoda; class Insecta; order Mecoptera; family Panorpidae; genus Panorpa; species Panorpa germanica. Next base: position 1,935,803 of record OY783212.1, on the reverse strand, counting down.
TTACATACAATTTTCCGCTAAGGGGATTAATTATACAGAATCAATATTTTTTAATTATATTTTGTTCCAATTCAATTCATTAAACGAGATTTAGAAATATACACTATAATTTATACAAAATTTATTTTACTAGACGCTTTATTTGAATTGGTTATTGGTGCACTTAAAGTAAGCTATAAACAAGAATGTCGTGAGCCGTGCTTATGAGCCCTGTCTCTTATTATTATATGGGACGCTAGAAAACGAAAATGTTCTGATTCTTAAGCTTAACACTACAATATAGTGGGCTACCATACAATGTACGATGTGTTAACATTCATCTTAGCTAAACAAAAACGGCATACACAATTTTGTATCTTGACATTTTTCTTTATTTAAACTTCGTTATTACTTAATTTTAATAATTAAATACAATTATGTTCAGCTTTTTTTCTTTGATCATAAAAAATTAATTTTATTTTGAAATTATACAATATATATTTATATATTGAAAAATTTAAACAATAATTGTAGTAAATGTATTTAATTCATTTGTCGTCAAAAATATTTTTAATTATGCTACTGTACACTTTACACAAAATGTTTAAAACTATTTATTTTTATAGAATATTCGAATTTTATAAAAATTAAATGAAAAACTAAAAATAATAACATCGCGTTTGATGCAGTCCGCATTTTATGTTTAGTTTAGTTTTGGCGACTATTTACAAGAAAATACAACACGCGATTAATGATGTATTTAAAATCTTTGTAGAATATATTTTAAAAGTAACTGGCGAAGTATTTTAACAAAAGTTTTGGGGTATATAAATATATACAAACACACCAAAACTAAAAACCATCAATATTTTGGGAAATAAAATTGGGTAACAAACGTGCAACGTTATTTAAAATAATAACACATTTTCTAATTATCATAATTGTAAACTGTAAATATATCAATTATTAATAATATGACTTTAAAAGAAGAACACTACGTTATTAGTAAACTTAGTATAACGTCAGAAGTTTACTTGTTTGCCAGTTTAATGATTTTAAATATATTATTTAAATAATTAGGAACACTACATGTATTTACAAATACGACACGTGAAAAATGCTCAACTCAGTTCATAACAAAAACAACGTCTTTAAAAAATTTTAAAATCTGTTTTGTTTCACCTGAGGTCATTATTTTTATCACACATTATTATGTCTCAAGGGATTTGTTTTAAACAATTTAGTTGTTTATTATTTTCAAAAACGGACTGCAGATCAATTATTCATAGTATTATAGTATTATGTAAAAATTAAAAGTAACGCGATGCAAATATTCGATTTAAAAGAAAATTGTAAATAAGGACGTAATTACAAATTTATGCTACACATATTAAAGATCGTAGTATACAACTTAAAACTTTAACAATATTTGCTAAAATGTATCGTAAGCCTTAACATAGCTACTAATAATTTGTAATAATTATTCCGAAAAGAAAAACTGTTAAAAAAATACTATAAAATTATTATTAAAATTCTAGCCATTAGATAAAATACTAGAAATGTTTATAAATATACAATAATTACAGTTTGTTAATTAAAATATAATTAATCGATTATATACGTTAAATTGCGAAATATCTAACGAATGTAATATGCTTTGAAATCAGATCATTTTGAAATTATTTTTAAAAATAAAAACGCCTTATACATAAAAAAAAAAGTTTGCAGATAACTAATTAACATATTTAAATCGGTATTTATTAAAAACCCGAGAGTGCTTTTTAGTAGTGTATGAAAACACTATTGTTTTCAATGTTACGAAATGAATTTTTTTCATATTTTCTCTGTACTGCTATTACTTATAGCAATTGGCTAGAGAATTTTATATATTTTAGATGTTAGATTTGCAGACTTATAAAACACCATTTGTTGGTGGTCCAATAGGTCCCAATTCAGAACCCCCTAATGCTGACATTGCGCTTGCTGTTTTCATGAAGAACTTCTCCAATTTAGCGATTATGTGTTTTCCGTAAGTGTACTTACGTAATGAATTAAGGTGGGGTCTGATTTTGTGCATTAATACTTTACGCTGAGTCGGCTCTGAAACATCAATCATTTTCTGCACTACGTAGTTAGCATATTGATCTTTCATCATAACATGAAGAGAACTGAAAATAAAAGAAAATCATCAATTTAAAATGAAATGTAAAAAGATATTAACATCGAGTATAAAATAATTCTTACTTGTCATTAAAGGAGCAAACTTCTTCAATCAACAATGCCTTTTCAGCTCTTGTTGCATGCGTTACACACTTCTCCACAACATTTGACGCGAACTTATGTTGCGACAACACAAGAACCTTCCCACGAACACCAGCTATCAATACCGCCTTATCTTCTGGTTTTCCATGTTCCAATACGTGTTGAATCACGTAATTTCCATATTGATCTTGAATTAATTGTTCAGTGTGTGCATGAAGTTCACTTAAAATTGGTGCTGTTTGTTCTGAAGTACAATGTTCCAGAATTCTTTGAATTACACGGCAGCCATAAGGATGCGTGCTTAAACCATACACTTGTCCGGAGAAGGCATTTATAACGAACTGCTCGAATATTAATATTATTAGCTTATAAATAATGGTTCTACAAGAAAATTATTATAAAGCGTATGCCTCGGTAATACAATTAATATCATATAAATTAATTCATATAAAAATAATGCGACATTAATGAATAAAGAATATTGGAAGAGATTTCAATCAATTGTTCTATCGAGGCATATCGATAAACATTAAATATCTACCTGTAATGCCATAGGCTCTACACATTCAATACATTTCTGAACAACATGATTTCCATTTTGATCTTTAACACACTTCAAAACATGACCGTCTAGTTCTCGAACTATTTCTTGTTGTTGTTCCGGGGGGATACTCTCCAGAGCTTTTTGTATAACGCGACATCCATACATCTGTAACGCTAGCGGAAGAACATGTCCCCGTACCTGTGAATGAATGTTATTAGTAAGCATTTATAAATCAATATAACAAAGTGATTCATAATAATAAACTCTGAAATATTTATATACCTTCTGTGCTAATGTACTTTTCTGATCTTGAGTTCCAAATTCAAAAAACTTTTGTATAACATAGTTTCCAAAGACATCAGTCATTAAGTTATAAGCTGCCGCAAGGATTTCATTGAATACAAGTTGTTTTTCAGCTACGGTTGCACGCTCCAGCTTTTGTTGAATAAATCGAGAACCGTGTTGATCTTGAGAAAATTCAACGATGTGATTTGTAAGTTCTCGTAACTGCAGATTGGGATACCGTTGATTACGAAAATCTTCCAAGAGCCTTGATCGTCCTGGTGGACGTTCCAATGGTGCTAATGGAGCACCAGTGCTTGGCCGTACAGCTAATTTGCTGAATATTGAACTCGTACTTCCAAATATCGTATTTCCAGTAGTTAAACCTTATTAAAAAAAATTATTTAAATTTAGCATTATTTAGAAGTAGTCTATGAAACTATAAATAAAAATACAAACCTGGAGCGAGAGCACTGACGCCAACTTGTCTATATTTGTTAGCGGCTTCTGCTCCTGGAGCTCTATTAGAAACAAGTGCACCCAGCCCTTGTGATGGCGGTGGAGGTGTCAATGGTGCCAATGGCAGAGGACTTGCAGAAGCGCCTGCACCATAAGATTGAGTCCATTTTGGTCTAGCACCGTACTCGAGAGATGGACTGAATGCTGAGGTGTTGCGATCGAAGGAGTCACGGCGTGCAGTTAATGATGACGTATTAAGTGCTAAACCTGTTTAATTATTAATACTTGTAATATCGAAAGCATAATATATTATATATTAAATTTACATCTCGGTATAGTTCAAATTACGAGAGTTCGATGGCGACTCATACTTAAAACAAGTTGTGGAGTATAAACTGCCGATATAATTAAAAACCACTGACTCACTTATTTTTCTATAATGTTTATAGAAACGAATAAGATAAAATTCATTATCGTATTATAGATTTATACCGCTCTTATAACCTCTTTTAAGTATAAGTCGCCGCCGCACTATCGTGATTTCGACTATATATATACATATTTACATGAAATGACAATAATAAGCATTGTTAGGATAATGAAATAAATGGTATTCACAATCTACCTGATTGTGTAGCTGGACTTCCTAGGGTACCGAGACCCCCGCTGAAAGGTTGAGGTGCATGAAGCCCTGGGAAGAGTGCTCCTGTTCCAACCCCTAGACCATTGTTAGTTGTTAATGATAATTAGTAACATCAAAAATAAATGTATTTATATTTGAAACACTTAAATATATTTGTTTTTAAATCCTAGTAATGAGAAATAAGTCCATACCCAAAGAAACAAATTAACAACATATTAATTTTAATGTTATCGGAATATTAGTAGAGTTAATATGTCATTATTAAATTAAATATATACATGATATATAAATATGTACAATAGAGCACTATTCAACTGCGCTTAAAATGTGCTGATGATAATAGGTCCTCAGTAAAGTCAAGTAAAAGCAATCATTCAATAATATTTCAAAAATGTAAAAAAAATAATTTAACTATATAAACAAATAAATAACAAAAAAATTCTTAAGGAAATATAATAAATATTATTATTTAATTCCACATTAAAAGATATTCAAATAAAATTAAATTTAAAAGTATCATGCAATACTAAGAATAACACAATTGTAATTCATACCTCCTAATGGGGTTCCATTCTGGCTGGTGTAAATGCTCGGGGCCGTCGCTGGCGCTACAGGTGCAGTCGGATAAAGTGCTGATGGAGGTTGGGGAGGTCTGCTCGCTGGTGGTACCAATACGGGAGCTGGACTAACTAGCCTCATTGGTGTTCCATTTCGAACACCACCACCCATAACCAAAGATCCACTTTGATCATAATAAGCTGGAATAACTTGGTATTGCCCTTGAACAGCTTGCTGCTGTAAATTACAGAAAATGAATTTTAGTAATTAAAAACATTAAACAAAAATGATACTAAAATATTACACAATGCATTGTTTATTTACTTGTGGATCAGGTTGCTGTGATGGTGTAAGAGGTCTTCGAGGTTGAGCACTTGCCGTTTGCGGTAATAATCCAGCAGGATAAACCCATGGTGCTACTCCGTAATACTGTGGAACTCCTGCTGCAATTAAAGCACCAACATATGGGCTTCCTTCTTGACCTGCGTTTATTACATAAGGTGCTTGCTGATAACCCTGTTGTAAAAATTGTTGTTGGACTTGTAATTGTTGTAAAGGTGCTGCGGCCCCAGCTACTGGTGCTGCAGAAGCTGCTCCAGCTAATTGCGGTTGTTGCGATCTAAATAATTGCTGTAAGAAAAACGTAACTATTAATTAACTGTAAATTTTTTGCAAAATATATGTATATATGTTGATTTTTAATCAAATGTTTTATTAGTAAGGAGTGTAATGGTGAGGTAAGGTGAGCAATATTAGATGCAACTTTATTCTTATATATCAAGTTCTTTGTTACTTATATGTAACACCTATAAGCAATAATCTCAAGCCACAACAACATATCTTAATAAGAACAAAAGTTAACCACATTTATTTGCAATAGATAACTTCATTATTAACTTAAAACAGAATAAAATAAAATAAAATATTATCTTTTAGTTAGGTTACTTCCGCAAGTACGAAGTAGTCATCTTCATGGAATAATTTATTGCATTTGAAAGTCAGATGAAGCTAACCCAATGTTGAGGTCGTGGATTGCATTTTCACAGCAAAGTACGAGGTGGTGGATAGTAAGAGGAACCTAACAAACCAACAACAACCAGGCAACCAACCAACCAACCAACCAGCGAAGTACATCGACCTTATAGTTAACGTTTCTAAGTTTCATGGTCAAAGTGTTTTGAACCTTACTGCGTACACTCAACGGAATGTAATAATAATTGTAATACATATATAAACTATTTACTATTATATCATGATTCAACTGAGTTGTCCACCAAACAATAGACTGAATATACAGTCACGGTTGAAGCCAACAGAGCGAGGAAAAGATTTTACTATGTCGTTAAAAATCATCTTACTATTTTAGTTGATTAAATCGTGTCGTTTCATATTTTCTGAAGAATATGAAGAAAATTCTTTGCGTTTTGTTGTACGCTATTAGATGATGAAGCTCAGTGAATGAATGATCAATGATATGGAGTAAGAAACAAGAGGAATCATTGTATGGTTGTAATTCGTCATGTTCTGACTTCTACTGTAATGTCAATGAACTTATCCTTCTGATACATACTGCATATATGTAACATAAAAATTTCTTTTACATTATTTTAGATAAGAGATTTGATATTTGGAATGCAAGATAATTTTCTTTGAGGTTATGATGTTTGAATATACAAACTAAAAACAATATATATTTTTTTCAATTTTATAAATTTAAACAAAATAAAAAATTAATTACAAAAGAAAATTACTGCCAGAAACAATTCAGAGCAAATTTCTAATTATAGAGAAGCATCAATCCGAGCGAAGTGACCTGATTATACCTACAAACGCAAGCAATTAAATATGATATGTTTTCACATTTTATTAGACGGTATTAGCAGGGCTTACATACACCCACGCATATGAATAGGAGAAAGTATATTTTTATTATTTATTTTCTGCTCTATATTTTTATGCATAGATATACAGGAATAATTGCAGAATAATTGCGTCCTGTCACTAATAATTATATCAAGAAATTCGCCGAAATTGCGATTTGTTAAATATTCGATAATTATAAGAAGGTACGAAACAGTTTCTTTTTTGGTTTTTTACAAATAATATTTTTAAATATATGCTACGGTATAAACATGACGTCAATATTGTAATATAATTTCATTTGTAAACTTTGTTTTACCGATAAATTTCAAAAAAATTTCTTCAATCGGAAATATGATATATGTATCCACTTAAGCACTTTTACTGTAAATGTAGCCGAGAAATATATACCAAAAATAATTCAATTCTTGTTCTATTACCTTTGATGTTATTTTAGGCTTATATTGGTTACTTTAACCTTTTAAAAGATAAATAAAAGCCAAAAATTAACACCAATAACATCGAGTAACAAACTAAATAAAATCCATATCGCTTTACAAAATACAAAATAATTTAAATAAATTGTATGAGTATAAAGAACAACATTGTATGAATCTTGTGTACGCAGCGTTCCAGAGCTCAAAGTATAGAGAAAGTTGCTTTGAATAGGAAGGAAAGAAAGTTTGTAATTTAAATCAGAGCAAATTGTTAAATCTGACAAGCTAGCACCTTCAAGTTTGACTCAGAATAATATTAAAATTAAATAGAGCTGACATATTATAATTAGAATAATCGTCGCAAAAAAAAACAAAAATGTCAACGATCTCTTAAAAAAACAAGTTTCCGAATTTGTCAACAAGGTCGACAGAGACAAGACTTGTGTCAAAAATTAAATGACTCTTTGTATCATTTGAAATATTGAATGTATAAAAACATAAATATAATTTCTTAGAAGACAATTTATTTCAATTGAAAAATGTGACGTCACTTTAAAATTACCGTATCAAATGATAATGATATTGAAATTTAATTTATATTATATTCTTTTGAACAAATATCCATTTCAATTTTAACTAAAATATTTAACAAGATAAAAGTTAATGAACTAATAAACAAAATAACTAGTTTTGCTTAGAAATATGGTTTTTATTGTAATTACTTTTAATTACAATTACAAATTACATCCACAATTTATATTACACACGCAGGCGCAGTGATGTGCATTCTTCCATATAAAAATAAAAATGAAAATAAAAAATATAACATAAACAGACGTTCAAAGACCTTATAAGTTGCTCGATTTAAGGTAGTAAGTAGTAATGTCGAAATATAGATTATTCAGTTTATATAAATGTTTTAGTTCTAAGAAAATTACGGACGATCCTTATCAATTTCCAGTGTAAAAATATATTTAATTAATACTTTTCCTCTTCACTTTCCAGTGTAACAAAATCAACTCTAATGAAATGTATTTATAACGATTCCACCATTTGTGATCTGATAAGAAAAACAATTACTTGATTAAAGAAGTTAATTTGTCTTTCCAGTAATTTACTGTCCTACTGATTGCGTGAAAATGTCGCATTTACCTCTTAAGCAATAACTCAATGACTCACAGGTGGTGAGAAATGCTAGCAAGTGCTTGTTTCTATTTTTTTAACAAACAAATCACGTTTCAAGGATAACAGTGACCTCATTACAGGTTCAGACTTTGTAAAATGTGTTAAAATCACTCCTTATTTTTTTCCTTAAAAGTATATGCGTGAATTTAATATATTAAATAATTTTATACACAATAAAAAACAAAATTTCTTAATTAATAACATTTTAAGGTTTGATATTAGACAATCAAGAATCTTAATGTGTTGCAATTTGGCAATGAATCTATATTTTTTAAATAAATTAATTAAAAATACGTATGTTTACAGTTTATAAATCATTCCAAATTATTATACGCATAACAGAAATCAAATTCTCTAGCACACAGACCTTCATTCAATGATTTGATGACTACTACTTTTTTTTATTAGTATTACACATTTTATAATTATTACGAAAAAATAATGTTAATATTATGCAAATCATGAATTCAATAATTACTATTAATATATTGTTACATATATTAATAAATGTTTATTTTTTAAATTATTAATATAAGAGCGAAAGGACATTTATATGAGACCAGCATATTTTTTTATTCTGTATTTTTAGCTAATATATTTTAAATTAAATATAATTTACATGCCATTAAGCTGACTCCTTATATGACACGTGATAAATACAACATTTATTGTGAAACAATAAAACAATTGTATCAATTAAATACAATTGACAAAATATGTATCAATTAAAGTTGATCATAAATTCAAATTAAAATCGATGAATTAAAGCCCCTGAAATTATGAAACCTTTCTTACAGTGGCAATATTAGTTGTTTTATTTGTTACTTGTTTCTTATGAAAAGCAGTTTTGTCTGGAATGGATACTTTATTTCATTTGCAGTATCATGGTTTTGGGACATACTATAGCGAAAAAAAGAAGAAATATATTTTGTAAAAGCCCTTTAAATTGGATTAGCTTGCATTAGGTAGAGAATATTATAGGGTCAAATCTTTTACCAGAAAGTATCTAATTGAAATTGACTACATGATTTTAAAGACAAAGAACACAATTTTTAATGGAAATTTAACTAAATGTAAATAAATGATATCCTTTTTGACATTTTTCAATATTTGTTTTTAAAATACATTATATTGATTCATGCAAATTATTTTCTTCAAATAAAACATAAAATAACTTTTCTCTAAAGGAAATAAATCGGTACAAAATATCCACCCTCGGAATATAATGATTTGACGCGTCCAATTTAAATGTTGTTTTGTATTTTGTTACATCCCCACCCTCGACGTGCGAACCCCCACGCCGCACCCTTGCGGTTGGATTTCTGATGGGATGTACAAATATCCGCGTGTAACTGTAGCATTTGACAAGTGGAATATGCTAAATAAATACAGCGGTTTTAACATCAACATCTAAATAACAAAAACAGAATTGAGTTTTGCCAGTATTATGTATGAAAATGAACATATAACATACATTGTGCAATAATCTCTTTACTTTAGTATTTATCAAATGGTTTAGTTATAAACAATTTAGTTGATTAACTTGAAATGAAACACTTACATCACACAATGTAACACACACGTAGCCTATTTAATAGCCAATTAAATTTTTGATAGTTAATTAAACATGATAAAAATAGAACATTTTATTGATAAAATGTGTATATCAATTGTATACTTAAAATTTATATGTCTACGACTTATATAACAAACATCATTTTTCTGACGACGAGGTAAACTATATTAACTGCTAAAGTAACTGGAAAGAGACTTTTAGCAAGTAATGCAGTAATACAGTGGTAAAAAGTCATTTCTATCAATGTATTAAACCACGTTTTTATACATATCATCAGAGGGTGCTTGTTCAATGCTAATCTTTGAAACCGTTGTTTCTACACTACGAGTGTACGCACATCAGATCAAAAAGGAGGCAGTGGGCGACATAGGGTGTCTGCGTATAGTTGGTGTGAGTTTTAACAAGTCACGTGACACCATCATCACCGTCACGTTTATGATTGTGTGACGTCACACAATTATACCTTACATTTATTCGCATTAACTCTCGTGCTTAGCAATGTGTATATAGAAGTATAAAGAGAAGTAGAGTATATTTACACAATCGTCTGTTGTTTTGTTATTATAAATGGATAAAACTTCGTTGTTCACTGTTGGGAGTAGTACACAATACTGCGATGCGGCATTATCCCTTCCCTCTTTTCCCCGCCTCCTTCTTTCTCTCTATTTTTGTTTCACAATCCTCGTTGTCATTTGTATTCATGATTTGTCTAATTGTCAATTGTACTGACTTTTTTAACCGCTTCAGCTTTCATGAACAAGCGATAGAATCGTGTTTAAATACTTGTACATAGACACTCATATTTATAAAGAAAACAATTTACAAAAGCTGTTTTGAGTAATTAGATTACACAGCTCATAACAAATCTGCTTAATGAGTGAGAAAATAGTATTATGTCTGATTAAATTTTGTTTTATTCAGATTTATTTACGACATTAATTTCTTGAATAATTGCTGTATGAGTGGAATACCATCAAAACAAATCGCAGAAAATTATTTTAATTAAATTTTAAAGCCGTTACTACAACAAATATGCAAATTAATTGAGGAATTCCCCGGAAGACTATGGTTTCTTACTTCTTCAGTTATAGATCTTGCTTTTATTATTAAACATGTTACAATCGTTATTAAGGAGATTACCAAGAAGAAACATTTCACTCAACGATAGCAAAATTTTAAAAATGAATTTTAACAAACAATAGTAGGTTCATAACATTCGTCATTGATCCATGTTCAACATGGATGGAATCACATAGGTGTGATTGAAACATTTTGGTACCAGAGGAGACAGTGCATACGTGGCATAATTGAAAAACCGTGTTATACAAATATAGTAAATAACACAAAAATAGAACATTAACACTTAGTAGTATTTTTATTACCAATACTATTTGGTCTGGTAAGTCTCAGCGTAATTGTCTAAACAAAATTTAGTATATACAAAGAACTGGGTTTCGTTTTAAATCTATATTTATAAATAAATGTGGTGTGTCTATTTTTTGACAAATCCATCATAGATTAAGTAGAAAAGCTTTTTTAGTTTAAAATTCAACGAAATCGCAAGAAGATGAAGGAAACCATCAGGTAGGAGTGAGTGTGAGTGTTAAGGATCTGTCATCTGTTTATACAGGAAAAAGCTCAAAAGGCTTTAGATGATGAAATATTTAAAAATAAAACGAAATGTTAAATGAAGTAGAATTTAAAAATGGAAAATGTATTAAAAATGTTTTCTTTAACCAACCTACAAAAATTGAAATAACATACAAAATACCTACATAATATTTAAAATAATTAAATAAAAGTACCTCTTTTTTTGTTCTATTTTAGATAGAACAACTTTGCAATATATTTTTGTTACAAGAAGTAATAAATTATGTACCATTCAACATTACTTTCAATTTTAAAAACAATAGAGTAGTATTACTTTGTGATTTATGGACTACATAATGTAAATGATAATATAATCCTCCCTTATTCTATCCCGCGGTTACAGGGTTGTTTATTCCTAGGAGAAAACACATTTTAAAATGAGGGTAGTAATAATATATTTTTCTAACATTAAATAATAACGCTAATGAACAGGAGCGTCGCCACACCTTTTTACCACTCCTATAAAACTCTTTTGTGGTCACGACATCGGTTTAGTTCAGGGGAGGGTAGGTGGTGGGTGTATTAGGAGAGTCTTTGGTCAGGGTGTCGAAAGTACGTCATACTCGTATACCGCAAAAAGGAGCGGCATCATAGGTCACACCATGGGACAAGAAAAGAGGACCGCTGATAACATAAAGGCTGATAATAAAATTCGTAGAAATGGCGGATGTTTGAGTGAGGGTGGTGGTGAGTTCTGAAGCTAAGTAATGGTGATGACCAACCATTATGAATATTGCATTTCATCTATAAGAAGAAGAAGGAGAAGAAGACGAAGAAAGGGTCTATCAGGACTAATGGAATTAAATGCTTTATTTCTTTTAATCTATTTTTATTATTGTTTATCTCCTGCAATTTGTTTTAATTTATTTTAATAGTTGATAACATCAACACGCTATGGTATAGTGAGTTACCGAGCCGAAACCCAGAGACTGTAGTGGTGTTGTCGACACTAAGTTATTATACTCACTTACATCGTAAAAGTTGATGCCTTTTGTAGGTATAATCGAAAGCATATGCTAGAGCTCGGATTCATTTCCAATGGATGGTATTTATTCCACGACTGGGTCTTCAATATTATTTTAAGGTGTAGTCTTATTTAAATGATGAAATTCCAAATATAATTATACATCTATTAGGCAGTGATCTACTTAACTCAAAACTATGTAAATAATCCCACTAGCCCCATTGACACCTTTTACTTTTACTTGTTGCTTATGAAGCGTTGTGAACTTGTGTACAATGCTTCAAAATGCACACGTGTAAAAGATAAGGAAATGTTGTGCCAGTGAAAACAGTCTACTACTTTCAGATTGATTCTGTAATTCACAATAAAACAAGATACTAATATAATTACAGATATACTTAATTTTCTGAAAATAATTCATTAATTGCGACACGTTGCAGCCGACAGGTATCGGACTTTCATAAATCCTAGGTGCTTGACATAATGAATACATATTTTGCATATATTTTCAATACATTGAGAACAGTCGCTATAATTTCCTTATTGATAATCGATGGTAATTATTTCCTGAATGTTACATATTTGATAGAAACTGTGTTTAAATTATATTAAAATTCATTAAAAAATTAAAACTTGCATAAACAAACAGGTAGTGTGAAACACGCTTTTCAAGTTACTTGCAGTTGTTAGTTGAACACACTCCACCCCCTTTCCATTGAAGCTTACATCACTTAGTTAGTTAGTTGTAGCTTGATATTATATCGTTTATAATAGGTTCAACTAACAGCTAGCGTAGTGTATTTGTATGGGTTTAATAAACCATTTCCCTAGTTTATATAACACATAAATGACAGCTGACGCCGGCACTTCTCATGTATCTTCTTCTCTTTATATCGCACATTAGTTCACCTTTTAAAGGTGTTTGCTTTAGAACAGATTGATGTTTGAAGGTTCTTAACATTGAACGCCTACTCTTTTTATTATATTTGGTCAGTGACGTGTACAACATTATGTAACAGGGGGCGTATTAAAAACTGTAAATACTGGAAGGACCCCGCAAATTTACGAGGCAAGGAATGTATGCTGTATGGTTATACTGCTTTTAACTTAATTTCAGTGAATTTAAAGGTACTAGTTAATATGACTTATGCACAGCAAATGAGTAAATTATTTCGGTTAATTAGTAAAAGTACACATTAGTTAAATGTAAAACAGGGGAGAATATGTTACGATATTCCCTAGTGTACGCCACTGATCATATCCATTACCTTTAATAGATAGATAAACTTTGTAAACACTGTGTACACGCAGAAATGCTTTTTAGGTTAATGGTAATTGCAATTAATGGCGATCAGATGACAAATGACAGAAGGGCGCGGCGCTACGCAGTTTGTCTAATTAATAAACGTAATAATTACACTCAGTAAATTGTGATTCTGAGACATGACTTGATGTGTTCAATTCAAGCAGTACTATATTTTATTAAAATATATTTTCGAATTTCACTTTATTTTTGTTACATACAGTATGTATACATTATGTATGTATGTGTTTTCTTACGTTATGATAGTAAGATATATATTATGATGATAAAGAAGGCCTAGTAGAAAAGCGTAAGTGAAATTCTTCTCATCATATTTTTGTATTTTAAGAATGTAATATGGAAATATGTGTAATGAGATACAATTTATTTTCATAACGAGAATTGTAGTTTTTTTTATGTTTTTCTAAGAAAAGAATATCTTTTCGTATAACTTGTTTGTGTAAGGTTTAGACTTGTTAAAAATATGATTACATTCAGGAAACGTTTTGTAAAAATAGCATCTCGTAAAGAAGGTAAGATAAATGTTGTATTTTGTATATATTAGTGGTGAGACAAATAATTCAGAAAAATGTAATGTATAATTATTTTAAATAATTAAAATATAATTTAATTTTAAAATTAATAGGTCGAATTTTAAATAATTGTTGAAATATAACATAGAATAATTGTTCAGTAAAATAAATTTCGATAAAAAAAAACCAGGGTCAAGAAGAACATGTTCTTAGAGAATAAATGAATCTTTTGTATAGCACCAATACATACAAATATTATATAAATGTTCGAGATTGATAGTATCATTACCAGATGTTGACTGCAATGACAATGAATAGTTTAAAAAAAAAAAATTTAAAATATGAACTGCAAAATACTTGTACATTGTGTATTTCAAAAAAGAAATGAGTTTTAATTAATATAATAAAACTTTAAATTAAAAACTACAATTGATGTAAATTAGCAATTATTTGAGGCAATCGTAATGTTATCAAATATGGAAGAAATACGTAATTTGATTATTTTTCTAAAATATATGCAAATCATTCTGCGGTAATTTACTTGTAATATAAGAGTAACATAATATTATTTTTGTTATTATTAATATTATTTACAAACGATCTTCAAGTACACTTCCCCCTTCCACCACTCCCAATGATCTCTCTCACACACATATACATCAACTGATTCAAACAAGTGCAATCAATGAGTCGTGACTATCCTCGACTCGATCCGTTATGCGAAATGATTTGAAATTACTTCAGAAATAATTCTCATAATGTGTTACTGTTCCATCGCTGGAAGCTGCAGGGCATTAGCGGATGCCATGGACCACACCTTTTATTGCCAAGAGAACGACATTCGACTTAACGACTTAGGTTACATCACCAGCGAGCACTGTATGTAGCAATTTCTTGAAATCAAACGATTCGAGGATGAATTAACAAATGAATATTAAATATGCGCAAATATTAGGCTGTTTCTTTTATTGTTTTTCTGTTACATCAACCAAAGTATCAAATTTGTGCTAGGAAGCCTTGAGCTTTTGCTACAGAAAGTAAAATGTAATAATAAAAACATTTTGTAACTAAATTTTACATAACATTATATAATGCGCTTTTATATTATAATTACACCTCTATAATAAATATACATGCAATTCCAAATTACTATATCGTCATGCTTAAATATACTATTTTATCGATAGTAGTATGTATGCACTTCCGCTAAAATCTACAAAATGGCTGTTTAAAGATGAAGTGTTTCTTTGTTCGGTAAATTTTACTTATCGCTTTTTTCGCTGATAAGTTTTGTTTGTATTTTATATTAAATAAATATTAAATCACTGAATTTTATATATATTGTTGATTTACCAATTTTTAAGGTTACTTATGTGGCATGTTTTGTTTGTACAGAAAAGATGCCAGTAAGGACCCTCCATATTAAAAATGCTATATATGACAATTTAAATAGAACCTGAAGACGCTTAAGCGCATATTGGAAACATACTGTCCCTATATTGTGCGTGCATAGTAGTGATGTAACGAATATTCGCATTCGCATCTTTTTAATATTCGCAATCGTATTAGCATTCGCAATAGATTATGTGAATTTTTTGCGAATGTATTAAATAACAATGCAACTGATTCGGTTTACAATATTTTTATTTTAGTTACTACTTGAACTTGCAATATAAAATAACAATTATATAATAACCAAAATAAACTTTCAACTTTGTAAACACACAATGGAGCTAAGTAAATTACCAAATTTTTAATTACACTAAACTACTTTAAATGATATCTTTACTGAGAACACAAATGATAGGATTTATATTATACTACTAAGTAAAGCATTTAGTAACTAATTTGGAGTAAAAAGGAATATTAAATTTCAGGAATAAAATTTTTGATGTTATATGCCAAGATTTGGCGCTATATTTAAAAAGCTGATATTCGCATTCGCGAATGTAGGAAATCAAACATTCGTTACATCCCTAGTGTATAGCATTATAATGATGAGAAACGTGAAAAATTGAATGTTACATCAGTGTATACAACACTTAAAATGAGTTTTGTAAGTAGATATTAGTTTTCGTTAAGTTACGGGTGAATAGACCATGCTGCTGACATCATCTTAACTGCCTGCCATTTGCACTAATAAAATAAATTAAGTTATCAATTTAACTCAATTACACCAAGACTTTATTCTACAAGTACTTCTGAACTATTAGAAACTTGGTAATATAAAAACTATAGATTCCTATTCTATCCATTCCACACTGGTTTTCTTACATCTAGTACTTGTTAAGTATATTTTTATACCAGCACCATATCTTGTTAAGTAGGTGATGGCAAGATTTCTCGGTTTACAGTTTAAATCCTTTATAACTAAAAAGAAAAGTTTAGCAAAACGTAATGCAAATAAATGTAATTTAGATCAGAAATCTAGATTCCGTCAAATTGTAGAGCAGAGCAGAGCAGTGCAGTGCTCAAGTGTAAATCGGAGCGTGGTCACAAAGCTAAAGTCTCGAGAGAATACGATTATATGGAGCTGAAACGAAATGCAGCGTTGGCAAACCTGTTGAAAATATACTAATTGAGATTGATTTTTATCATCACAAAAAAACCTTTTAGCTAAATTTGATTTTGTTCTATCCTTGAAATGCAATATACCTAATATTTTCGTTTATTGCTTTTGATAAATTGAATTATGCGACGCTTGGTTACAAAGCTTATCTTGATAACACAATGCTTTTCCGTTTCGATAAGAAGAAATCAATTTATCGGAATATCATAAAAGAAACAAATGGTTAAGATTACATTAAACAAAAAAGCAACTATATATTTTTAAAAATAGTGCAGGCAAAGACAACATAATATTTCTCTCACCTTAAATATTATTTACCATTCAATTTTATCTATAGCCCTAATAGATACCAGCAAAAATGTAAAAAAAAAAGAGGCGGGTACTTTAGAGGTAATATTCTGACGTCAGACATGTTGTGTACCCCTGCCGTAATGCAACATGCAGAACACCGTTCACCTCCTGCTCTAAGGTGTGTTCACCTCATCTCAAAAAGGAAGAAATGGGGTAATACATGCTCACAACGTATACCTATTTACATGCATTTAAATTAAAATATGTATTTAATTTACTTGATAAAATTATTCAAGAATTAATGTATTATTTACAGTTACGTTTTGACTGAACTGATTTTATAATTCTACTAATTAACTATGTTTTCATCAAGAGAACTGACTGACTGAATTTCATTGTACGCTTGAAACAAACTGTAGATATACGCTGAAACGTACGCTGTACGGCATGTATCATATTACAAACTAGAATACAGACAATGTAATTGTTCTATTCAATTTATAGAGAATGACTGAACCGAACCGAATTGAACCGATTTCAACTAAAGTGGAGTGTCAGTAAAAAGGTCATGACCCCGTATTATAAATTATACTACGACTAAACTTGATGTCCAATATAATTGACAGACACGTCATATACTCGTATACATGTGCAGAGAATTTTAATTTAATGTTTTGATACGTGGCTCTAAAGTAAAAACGAAATAGGAGTTCATGTAATTCGGATTCTTACTAGCACTACAGAAAAACTCGCGATGCATAAAGCGAACAACGCCTTTGTAGCATCAAATTAAAAGTGTTATTAAAATATCCCTATACATACACGGGTAGTTTGATAATTCAGTGACTTTCCTTTTTGAGAAGCGCTTTGTTTCTCAGTAAAAGATATTTCTTTCGGCAAAAAAGCGCTTTATTTATCAACATTGTTTCCTTTAAGCTCAATACATTTAGTACAGCGTTTTCCCTATTTTATTATTCCTTTCAAATAATTAGGTTTTATCAAGGCCCTCAAAATATGCGTTTATTTAATTGATAACCTCCTTGTTAGACGCAAATCTCTTACCGTACAGCAATTTCTTTAGATTTGGAAACAGAAAATAGTGGCAGTTCGTAGCACAATTTATAAATTTTTGCCATGGAGACTACACACTCAATTGCAATCGCGGCATCCATCGAGCGGATAGCTGCTTTCAATGGCTGGTTGTTTATTTTCAGTGACTGTCAAACACAAACTAAATGACACAGATAGCTCAAAATTTGGCAGTTGACGGGAAAATTAAGAGTCACAGAATTATCAAATTACAATCGTACATAAGCCCGCTCTAAGGTATAGGATTTATTTTGCTCTTTATTTAAGGTCTTACATCAGCCTTACAAATAAACCTGTTATAACATTTATACCAGGTATAAAGCCCGTCCGGACAGGCTTATTATCAGTGTATACCTGGTATAAGTTTTATAACAGGTTTATTTGTAAGGGGGTATGAGTATTATAACCTAATAATAAAACATAAAACAACAAACATTTTAGGGCAGTCACACTATGGAATTTAGATTATACGTTTATTAAACCAAACTAGAAACATATCTGAACAAATACTCTATTGTATATGGTTAATAAATAACATAGCTTTTTCATGGCTATTAGAAAATTGTACACGCGCGAAACAATCGACCATTGTACCATAATTTTTTCCTAATAAATATGTTACAAGAGGAATTTGCGAATACACTGCCTTCAATGTTTTAAATGTTTCACGCAAGACCCGTAAAACTACAAACATTGCTTTGAAATTGTCCAATAAGACATTACTTTTTTTAAGATTTAAATTTAAGATGGTCAAAACAACTTTTCATTTATTTTCCATTAGTTATCAGTAGTGTATCAATTTTGAAATAAATTAGAGTTGATAACAATAGACGGCATTACAGACATGTTTATTTTATAACAAAGTCACTTGTCATTGTTTAGGTACATGAGAACTTGATACATTGTATCACAAAGCATGTTTACGTCAAAGGATAAATAAATTAAGGTTAATAATACCTGAAATAATTTTATAGATTTTAAGTATACTGATTCACGTTACAAGCGCTATAAAAGTGTAATTTAAGTGTAAATGCATGCACCATGTAAATAAAGCAATCTTCTCATGCCATGCAGAATCCATTTGCTGTGCAGTAATTAAGAAAATAATATTTCTCATAAACCACAAGACAACTACTGTGTGCATATTATATGAATTATAAAGAAAACCTCTAATGTTCTGAGAAAATAATGTATAATGTATAAAATAATATCGAAACTGGATTTTTAAAATTATAAATTATAATCAGAATGTACAGTTACTCCTAGATTTATATACTTAGAATTATTTCAGAAAAGTTGTGGATATAAAAGAGTTTACATATTAGATTTATGTATGTTTTACGCTTGTTGTTGTTTCAGTATTTATATAGAAATAATACCAGTATAATATTATACAAGATTGTGAAATTCACAATCTCTTTAATAAAAAAAAATCGCTTTATTTTGTTTACTTATTTGTTTGATTCTCATACGATAGAATATTAAAAACAGAATAATATTCTTTAGATCAATATATGATAAAATATATCCTTTATAAAACAAAACTTATTTTAAGTTGTTATTATCAAAACATTGAACTTAAAAAAAGGGAATTATAATGTAATCGAAATAAATGTTTAATAAAAGAACACCGCCGTGATATCAAACAATTATATGTTTCTTTTATGATGTAGTATACTTGTCTTAGTGACAATAGATAAAAATAGAGAAGCTCTAAAAATTGAAATAGCAAAACTCAGTAAAAAATCACTTTTCGACTAGAAAAGTGTTGAATGATCTTAATAATATTCGTTACTTGTTATAATTAATACATGTAATATATAAACAATTTTGAAGTATATTTCCTTAAACACTTGGATTTTTACGAATAAAATATTTCATTTACACGTACGAGTATAGCAAAGTTACAACTTTGAATACATGCATTTATAATGAACATGTTTTTCATAGCTATGTATATAACCTCTACAAGATCATTTCTAAGAATGTTTTAGGTATAAAAAACTGAAGCTGACCAATTTATGACATTAAAAATTAATGTTATATAATCAGAATACAATGTAAACAAGATGAAGACTTCATAATCATTAATAAATATGTGTTAATATAAAAACAATATAAAGAAAAAAACGACAACGATTATAAATATTTAACAACTCATAAAACTGTTTATTTAAAAAAAAAAAAGAATACAAAAAGTTCTGTAGGGAATTCGAAGTAACGGCATTCAGTCAACGGGTTACCCATATACAGCGTTCACGGTTTTCTATAAGAACACTTCCTACTTCAGATGATACACCCGTAAGCTGCTGTATGAGAGACGCAAAGGTGTAATAACTGGTTATGTGTTCTTTTTATATTTGAGTTTTATGCTTTAAAGGGATTTATCAAAAAGGTCAGTGAAAGATAATTTTAGCGTTTAATGTACCAAGACTACATATCATTTTACAATGTTTTGAAACTGATCAGTTCTATGCAGCTGAAGAATATGGGTTCCTTTTTACTTCACGTTAGTATATTTATGAAACTTTATGACTTGTTACTGATGTCTCCTACGAAGTTTGAAGTTTTTATGGTGCAGTGGTCTTAACAGTATTGTTGTCAAAGCGATGTATCATGCTTACCTTATATGATTGATTGCAGTATAAACAGAAATAAGACACTGGTTTAATAAACGACTTATAGTGGTATTGAACAATATTTTAAAACTAACTTTAAATATACAGGAATTAGAAAAATTAAATTTTATAGAATTGCAATTAATAATACCGTGAAATATTTATAAAAAAAAAATAAAGATATTACAACTCTAAGGTCGTCTGCACACGGGGCGACTGGTTGCAAACCTTTGCTCCGAATGAGAATGCAATGAGTGTTGTTAGTGAGAGAACGCACGTGTATACGAATGAGAGAAAACACACGGCACGAATGAAAGAAAACTGTTTTCAAATTGGTTTTGAGCGACTGTGTTTCTCGGTCTAAGTTTCTCGACAACGAACTTATGATATTTTTCGGGTTTCGATATTATTTCGTTTAATCGAAATGAAGGCGTGTGAATAGTGATGCAGCGGTGTAGTTTATAAGTATAAATAATAGTCGTTTATGTCATATTATCCGGTTATTATAACAACAGAAACCAAATTTTGTGTTTCAAATAGTTTGCTGGTAGTTTATAATATTTGCAAACTGATCACGATTTCTATAAACAAAGCGCATATTTGAATTCGAAACACGAATATTGTTAGGAATGGTCGCATTTGTTTATAAAAGAATATTTTAACCAAAAAGGAAATTCCCGTGAATCACAACACTACATAAACTCATTTTTTTGTATGTTTTATTTTCAATTGACAATTTATGCAGATTGCAATTTTTTCACATGCGATATCACTGTAGACATTTCGTTTTAATCAGAGTCGGAATATTATTTTTAATATACTCGTATTATCTAGATATGTTTCAACACATCAAGATATTTTACAGATTGAGTAAATTTCGCAAACTTTATCATGTTATCATTAGTGATAACGTTCTCACATCACTCATAAAGAAAGATCTCTCTTAGATTTCAAATGACACTTCAGATAAATTATTAAGGTGGTTAGCCTGGTTGCCAGGCTTCAAATGATTGATTACATCGAGGAGAGCAAAGTTATGTACCGTCGAAAGCCATACAAACAAAACACAATAAGAAAACACTAAGCATTAGTTTATGGAGTTTATAAATCATGCAAAATGGAATTTTAATAAAATTCTCTTTGTGAATTGTTACAAAAGCATACGATCATTTAGAAACAATTTTAGAATTACAAAATACTAATTTTTTAAACACTTTCATTTTAAGTATAAATTCATTAACAGAATTTAATTTATTAGCAGTATATTTAAATTATTAATATTTGTGTATGTTTATTGGTTAAGAGTTTTGTAAGAGTTTAGCTCAGCTGTTTAGCGTATCTGTCATCACAAGCCGCACCAGCTATAATTGCAAAACATCTAATCGACGAATGATTAATACCTATCTTATAATTAAGAAGATTTAATCATATTGAGCAAAAGTATGTGTTTCGCAATGTAAAAGTTTAAATGACTACTAAATTTATTAATAATTATTTGTATTATTCAGTATTTGATAAAATCGAACAAAGTATCTCTTTCGGAATTAAAAAGAACAATATGAATGTTTGAATACCCACTGCATTGAACATTATTAAAAACAAATAATGATTTTGTGAATTTATTTTTTATAGTTGTTTTCGATAACTCTTCGGTATCTAAAATAATAATAATAATAAAGTACTTCGATTCAAAAATATAAATGTGATACTATTCCACATTCGAGAAATTGATAATTTTCTATTTATAATTGAAAATAACTCCAGAATGACGTCAAATAGCGAAAATTCATTTGCAAATAATGTAATTAACTTTAATTCTATAATAAATAACTCGTTGTCTAATTAACATAGCAGTGTTTAAAAATGTAAATTACATCTTTTCATGCAACAAAGTCTTCTTAACTTATTTAACTACTTAGTAAAGATTTCTTTATATTTTAACCTCAATCTTCTTTTACGAGTATATCTTGTCATCTAAGAAATTTGTCATCTCTGCATGCGTATAAACAATACGTGAACGAGGCTGTCTACTTTTATTTACAAAGCCTCATGTTGCAGATGTTATTTCATGCAGGCTATATGGTATGTATATCTAAGTTCATATCTGCAGTAGACAACGAGTGATTCATGGACTTCTTTGTTTTTATACGCACGGAACCAACCACTACAACACATTGCAGATTACAAGCGTAATATAGAAGAAATGAATGCATAGATAATGTAGTTATCCGGGACAGAGACTCGCGATAAAGTAAATGATGCGTTATACGTCTTCCGCAAATATTGTTGATCAGCCCATAAAATCACCTATTAATCTCGCCATAATTTGTTACTGTGCCATTAAAATATAAATTATTATAATTATATTACTTATTACATAGTAAAATTTTGCGAAAATAAAATTTTACTGCATACTAAACCAATATTTTATGTAAATATTTGTAAATTATCAATAGCAATTAATTAATACTTATGCATTAATTAATAATTGTTACAAATCAATAGTTGGTTAATTGTGTTGTAACATATATAAATGCTATATCATCCGTATAAATTTAATTTATAAACAAAGCGTTAATATTATAACTAACTGTTTAACGTCGTTTCTATTTGTTGACTATCCTCTGGAACTGCTAAACCAGAATCATGATGGCTAGGCTAGGCTAACCTTCAAATTGTTTTTAGTGTTACGTAATTAATAACTAGTTTTACGGGTTTCGTAGTGACATCCTGAATTAATTGTTCATCGATTTTTTTTAATATTTACATCATATAAACTGTAATATTCATATGTAATATGAATATGTATACGTAAAATATGTTCTTCAATTATTTGAATTTCTGTTAAAAAAGGTAAATGTGGACAATATTATTAGTCAGGGCCGTAGCTAGGATACGAAGCGTTCGTGATACAGTACGAATTGGTTTTTAAATATTTAAGGTAGGGCATGGACATTCTTCCTCTATGACGCTCCCTCCTACCTGTGGTTCTGGTTAAAGTCGGGGAAGACGTGTATATTATATAATATAAAGGTAAAATATGACGAAATTTATTAATATTTTATGTATTATGGTTTTAACATTAGTATTAATATAATAAGTCTTTTATATATAAACTATTGGGAGAGAGATATACCAGAATACTACTACAGAAGAGAAAAAGACTTAAAAAACATGAGAAGGATTGCCAGATTCAGATTGGGAAACGAGGAGAAAGAAAACAGATACTGGGCAAATAGCGAGGTAAGGATGTGCAGGGTGTGCGAAACGGAAATAGAAACATTGGAGCACATTAAGTTTTCATGTGAGAAAAAGGTAATAAGCGAAAAGAATATTGGGCAGTTATTAAAAAGAGGCAATGAAGGGAAGAGGTGAATGACGGAGATAGAAAAAAGGAGTGAGGAAAGAGAAGGAATGGCAGAGTAAAAACAGGATTGAGAGTAGCAGAAGGAGCGAAGCAGTAGTAGTAGAAGTTTTATTTTTATAAGGATAATTTTTTTTTTCTTTTGGAAGGAGTGAGAATGTTTAGATATAATAAGGATTAAAAATAATTTAAGCACAATGAAATGTAAATAAATGAGTTAAGACACAAGAATGTAGTGCCAAATGGCAAAAACATTAAAAATAAAATAATAATAATATAAACTATCATTACTTTTGTAAATGTTATATAAAATATACATCAAATTTGTTGAAAATATATTTTTATGTGTTATTTTAATTACATTTTATCATCGAGGGCTTATTACGCATGTTGTCAATGTTTAGGGTGTGTCAATCTCAAATATGTAAGCCAAACCACTGGGGCTAATCTCAGAGTATACATAATAACATAGAAATCAACTTAAAATATAGTGCCCGAAAGGTTAAGCCAGACTGAAATCCCTTAACACTTTGTATCATCCATATTGAATTAAAGTTGTACTTATAGCATAGTTTCCGACATTGCAGCCTCTCGAACCTCTTTACAATAAACCAATAAGATATAATTTGCAATTCAGAAAAGATAACTTATTTTTATTGGATTTAATACTTTGAAAAAGTGATTTTAATTATGGGTAACAGTACATATTCAAAGATGACGTATAGTTTTCTAAGAGGTCGATGCACTTATTATACTCGTATTCAAATCATAAAACAAGAACTGTACATTCGTACTAATTTGTATCACACACATTATAATTTTATTAAGCGTCCGATCGGATCTGTGCATTTACTATTCATTAACGTAGCTCATGTTTTTACTCATTTAGAATTTCTTCAGGGAATGGAATGGGGAGGAGAGAAGAGAAGAGGGGTAGTGCGAGTAAGAAGTTACAACCGTTATGCAATAATACAGTGTTTCTGATCAGTGACTATCGGTCAAATAACGGTAAATGTCTTTTTGCTTTATGCGCGATGTGGACTGAATTTCCCGAGGCAATGTACCGAGTATAGACGCACCACACTCCGCACACCGACACCCGCGAGCTACGGTCATCCGCTAAACAAAAAAGAACACAAACACAAATACGTACGTACTTTAATGGTTATTTTTTTATTGTATTCATAGAAGTTATATTTATTGTGCAAACAAATTTTTGTATTTGTTTGCAATACCGGAACGTGACGTATAGTTATTATTTATATTTTTTGGTCAATTTTGAACAATTGAGCTAATTTTCAATTTAATTACAAGCTTGGTAGGTAGATGATTTTATTTACAAAAGGACAACAACATATTATGTAAATAAGCATGTTATACTAGTTTGAGGAGGAGCGCTTCAAACAAGTGGGGGTCCTTGAGTGTATAGTAATACAGAGCCCCTGAATAAGAGGTGCTATTTTCTAATCAGGGTTGCCACAAAAAAATAATTTCAAGTTTCCCTGATAATTCCAGGTTTTCCAGTAAAGTTTTTCGTACTTTTCACTGATATAGAAATTTAAGAAACTTAAATTATACCGCATAATATACTACAAAACAAAAGTATGATTTCAATAACTTTTTGAGGGAGAGAAAGATCATCGCATAGACGAATCAAAATATTCTCTTTCCACGAAATATATTTAAGTAACAAAGACAGATTTTTTATCTTAATCTTTCTTGTAACTTAATGCGCCTCTGAGTTCGAGTATGCGATGATCATTTTTGATAATAAAATATTACCGGTTAATTTTACGTCATCAGTGGTTATCCATGAAGTTAAACCCGAATCTTCAAGATTTAACGCTTGCGTGTGGTGCGTGTATATTGCATAATTTATCAATGAAGCTTTTATTTTTATATTCGTGTTATTTAAATATTCAGATTGTGATTTCTGACACAAGTAAATATTACATATCATCCTACTAGCTCAATACCCCATGGGGCTAAGTCAATAATATCACAAATTGAATTATATATTAACAAGATAAACATAATTATGCGTTCAACGTTTACTGAATTCTTAAGGAGGTTTAATCTTGATATACGTATAAGTGTATGCCTTTCAATTCCCTGCGTGTTAAATATTTACACGGAATTTGTGAGGCGAATTAGAATATTTAGTTGTTAGTTTTGCAACGGCGTTATTTAAAGTCAAGGAATTTCTGAAAATATGTTCCATTTAGGTGATTTAGTTGAATTGCTTCAAAAGAGAACTATAACGACATTTGCTTTCCTTATCCCAATTTAAAGAAAGATGTGAAGTGATGAAAAAGTAAAGTTCTTTTCTTGCTTTACATTTTACAATATCGCAGTTTATTAGATACGTTTTCTCTTTATATTAATAACAAACAACAGCTTGAAATTGGAACTGACCGTGATACAGCATCATTAAGGTCGTCCGCACACGGGTCGACTGATTGCAAACGCGAGCCCCGAATCTGCCCGAACCGAATGAGAAAGCAACTGTGTTGTTAATGAGAGAACGCTATGGTATTGTATACGAGATAAAAAAATACACGCACGAACGAAATCAAAGAAATTTGAAATTGGTTTCGAGCACATTGATGGTGACATCATGAGCAGAGATGTGCACAAATACTATTCAAAAGTGTTTAAATACATAGATACATACAAATACTTCATAATACAACACAATAAAATCTATAGTCACGAAACACGGCTCGACATGTCTTGTTTTTCGTTGGAAACTTCGTTAGCGACTAGTTTGCAATCAGTCGACCCGTGTGCAGACGGCCTAAGTGTGAAACGTTATTCTCGTTGTTTTATCATTCATTGAATCTATTGCGAACATATCATAATTAATGCCATAAGTTACAGAGCACGTTTTGAAAATGTAAGTGCATTTTTGTTTGCATTCATTAATAATATCAATGCAAAAGTCAAGGCTCTTCAATAATAAACTAACTTCATTCTACCTGTGTTCCATTCTGTGTGAATCATTTGCTATTTATAACACTATCTGTTATATCATAATTACGTGTTTTAAATTCTGTCTGCATATTTCTTGAATATTATAATATATATGTCTCCAAATTAATAGTTGCTATGTTGTATTGGTAAAGACAGCAGACTCGAAACTATTCGTAAGAATGGTTTTCAATCGTTTAAACATCCCGCTACGTTATAAAATGAGAAGAATCTTTTATATACCGTGACTTAGTGTAAAATCATTGCTATATCAGACTATGTATGTAATATTAGAAACGTTATTCCTTATTTATCTTATGAGTAAACATAGATGTATAGGTTGTAACAGAGACTCTTTTATAGGTATAGATTGATACAGATAATGTTATACGCTATATAGTTGGAGCCATTCTGTCCTACATAGTCCACCAATGTACAATGGTGCATAGACGCATAAAACATTAAATTATATGGTCAGTTTTAATGCAATGAATAGCAGATATACCATATACCAGTGCTCAATAATGAATAGAAGTTATGCTGTGATTCAAATAGCTCTGGTTACATAAATTTGCAATTCGGGGCCAGTTAAAAAACAATCCGTTCCTTCAATTAAACATTAATAGATAAATAAATAATATTGAAATGTCAGAAATATGATTAAATTAATGTGATGAAGATGGATATAAAAATAAATTTACAATTTTTATGTAAAAGCAGATAATTTGTTAATTTAATTGCAGTGTTAATATATTTTATTGATATTAATAATATTTTTAAGGTTACACATTCTTCGATTCTTTTCAACCTTGTACGCAGCTTTCTCGTATCCCAAAAATTGTACAGTAAAAATACAAAATGAATGAATGACGTCACAGAGACCCTCAACCACAAATTGACGAATTCATATTCATATATGTCCATTTTCGTCATTTAAAATTCTGGAAACTGTATTTTCAATATAATCATATTTAGTTCCTCTCCTTTCTTTTTTGAATGTATTTTTAAAATTTCTCAATTTTTGATAAAGTATTTATTAATGCATCTATCTTCCCTTCATTCAAAATGCAAACAAAGAATTAAGTTCTTTTAGTAACATTAAAAACACGACCCCCGAAAATAAATGTCATGTTTCTTTTTGGGAAAGCATTCTAAAATACATTATAAGTGTTAAGACCTACTAATACTTCCTCCTATCTAATATAAAACGTTATAAAATGCATTACATTAAAGCCAGGTCAGAGCTGGGCAGGCACAACCCTAGCGCCTAGACGATAGGCTATCATGACTACACTCGATGATGTATTAAGTAGATTCTTTTTGGAATCACGTGAAACGCTCATTCACGTTGACTTTATAGCCTTCGACATAAAATAAATGCCATTTGAGACTGTCAGGTCGATGTTTATTGGATATGGGAATGACTTTCTTGTATCGTATGAGCTACATATTAAGGGGGTATAAAATAGAAACATATACTCGTCGTACAGGTAAAACTAGCGCGTTACGAGCTTAAATTCGTTATAAAAACAACACAGTGATATGGTACGAGTACAATGTACTTTTTGATTAAATGCTATAAACATAATATTTATGTTGCTTTTATCATGTGACTGGTGTCAAATTTAATGGACGTTTTAATTATAAATTACCGTTTACATTGGGCGCGTTCTGAACACTCAACAGTTGTACAACTGTTGAGTAAATGTAGCGCTCGATCGAGCTATAGACGTCCGCTAACTAAACATGTTGAGTGAGCGGACGCCATTTTTTCCATCAAAAATATTTTTCGTATGCGCGCGTATATTTGAATTGTCCAGTTCATCTCCAATATGTACAATTTTTATCTTCTATTTAATTCAATACTCAGAATTTCAAAAATTAAATTAAAGAAAATAATAATTAAAAAAAAAATACAGATAAACTTGGTGAATATCGCTAGAGTGTTTAAAAACTGACTCTGCTTTCTAAACATTTTATGTGATCGGTCATCATTTTTGTTAATTGAATATGAGAGCTGTCTCTGCTCTCTAAGCACATTATGTGAGCGGTCGCCATTTTATCCATCAAAACAAATTGTCGCTACTGATCTGATCAGAAAGTAGAGCTTCTGAAAACCCGGGATTTAATTTAAAACGTATCTATTTAAAAATGAGTGACATATTTTCTGCAAATTATATAAAGGATGGTGTGGAATATATTATTGCAGATACTTACGATGTGCACGTAAAATTGCATAATGGTAAGTAGCAATAATATGATATGAATACATTTTTTAAATTACTAATGGCACTGCTTCAAATAGATCCAGAATATTTCAAAGGGTATTTCGAAGTAAATTTAAATTCCCTGGAAATATCCAATCCCGATGTTGAGGATGAAGGAAGTACTCCACAGGCTACTTCAGACGCGGAAATCAGTCCACAAGGTTAGATTGCGATATATTTCAAAGCGAATATTAGTTTTAATACTTTTCGACTAAGAATTATTTTTATTTGCAGAAACAGAAAGTTTTACGTGGGATTTAAAAAAAACTAAATTATTAGTAAGTTCTTATATGGGTATGAAGGCTAAGTTCAGAGACCCAAAACTAAAAAAGAAAAATCTGTGGGCAACAATCGGCAAAATTTTTGAAGAAGAAGGGTATAACAACATCACCTGTGATATCCTGGACCGAAAATTTAGAAATTTAAAAAAAACGTACAGCACTATAAAAGATAATAAATCCACCACAGGTAAAGGAAGCGTAAAATGGGAACATTTTGACATGTTCGAAAATATTTTTGAAACTGATTGTACGGTCAACATTGGACGTACAATATCGTCATTTAAATTACCAATTACTCAAGCTACTTTCGATATAATGGGGCCATCGACGAGTACATCCACAAACCATTTGTTTTCCAATTCCCCGACACCAGAACCAATTCCCACTTTACCATCTACATCAGGATCATCGGGAATAAAACAAAAAGGTGGTAAAAGAATTATAGAAGAACAACTAGAACTTCAAAAAAAGCACATCAAAATTTTGGAAGTAATTTCGGAAGATATAAAAGTATCTAACCAGATTCAGCAGGAAAGAAACGAATTATTAAAAGAATTAATCAGACAAAGGAATAATCCTGGAATCTAAATTTTATGTATTATATAAAATAAAAATAATTTTTCCTTCCAAATATCATCTTATTTATAATATCGTTGTATGTTTATATTCTTGTTTTCTTATACGTTTACGCGATTCATATGGGAGATTGTAGAATAATTAAGTATATTATTAATAAAAGAAAATTCAAATTCTCAAAATTTTATTTTGGGCACTGGGTCAGTTTTTGCCTAGAGTAAAAATTGTGCTAAAAAGTTGAAATTTTGTATATATTGGTAACTTATTTCCGAATCGAAAAAACAAAATTCCAAATTTGGAAAAGAAGATGGTCAAATATCGCATAAATTGAAAATATTTTTTATTTTGTAAAAAAAAAATTTATTTTTTTAGTCAGTTTATATCAAAACTTATTTACAGATACACGTAAAAGTAATATAGAGCTATTCATAACATATCACTAATATTATTTCTTTTTCTAATAGCCTCATTATTTCTATCGTCCACATTGCTTTCATTGTGATCTGGTACATCCATATTTTCAATTTCGTCTATTACTTCTTCACTACCAGTTTCATTATGCTCAATAATGAAATTATGTAGCATGCATGCAGCAGAAATCATCTCTTGACCCAAATCAAAATTTGAAATGTCAAGATATTTTAGTCTCCTAAATTTTCCTTTCAGTTGTCCAAAAGCCCTCTCAATTGTAGATCTTATGCTGCTCAGTTTTTTATTGTATGCACCTTGTTTTCTGCTCAAATGTCCATTATCTCTAAAAGGCGTAAGAACTTGTTGCATCAGTGGATACGCTGTATCACCTATAATATGATAACTTTGTGGCAATAACATGTCAAGGTGGTTGAATATTGGGCTTTTCCGGAAAACTCTGGCGTCATGCATCCGTCCAGGCATACCAATAAATACATCCGTAAATTTCATTCTGTGGTCACATATTCCTGAAAACATTTTAATGTTATTATTTCTCATATATTGTGAAAGAGTTTGAGTTAGTTGATGTCTTAACTGTGTAAATTAGAGTAATTAATTGTTTATGTTGATAACTTAGTGTTGTATTAAAAATATTTGAAATAGTATTGTTATAAACTGATAACTCTGTATACTGTGTTAATTAATTAGTTACAATCATTACCTTGAAGGATGATGGAATGAAACCCTTTTCTATTATAAAAATCTGTAGGGTTACCAATAGGTTGCTTGCAGGGAATATGGCACCCATCGATGGCTCCTACTACGCCAGGAAACCCATAAGATTTTGTTTGAAAAATCTGTTAAAATATTTTACGATAAGTTGAGGAACATATTTATGTGTTTCTAATAAAGTATGACAGATTTATACATACTTTAGAAATAGTTTCATAATTTTTATATTCAGGCCATTTAATGAATTGTGGCATGAGATTTGAGAGTATTTTAATAATATATGCAAAAATCCCATGCCCAGTGCTTTTGGAAAATCCAAATCTGTCTCCTGTAGATAAGAAACTTTCTTGTTTTGCAAGCACCCATACTGCAAATAATATCTTCTTGGGCAAAGGTACTTCCTCATAAGGTTTGTTATCACTTATTGTATTTCCAATTATATTGGTTAATATCTAAAAAAAAAAGGTTTATTAGGTATTTTTATAGGTTAGGTTAATTGGTTATGTTTATAATACCACTAGCAAATGTGTTTTACTTGAAATATATTTGTTTTTTTTGTACTTACTTCAAAACTTTCTCGAGACATTCGAAAATGTTCAATAAACATATCGTTTGTAAATCTTGGTATTGTTTTCTCGAAAAAGTTTTCCGTTTTTGCATTTTCTTCAATACCTACCTCACCTAAATATTTAGGCATGCACGTATTTTCTACTATTCCTCTAAGTACACTTATATCGAAGCCACTGTCTAACGCTACACTTAACACGATATCCATATCATTCGTATCCATTTTAATTATGATAATAACAATTGATAACAATCAAAGATAATATTAATCAAAGATGATATTAATTATGATAATTTTGTTTTGACAGCTTCGATATTTTTCAAACTCAAACATGCTATATTAGTGCATTCTGGATCTTAATTTACCGCTCACTTAGCGCTTTATGATAAGTTGTCCCTGGTTTACTCAACTGTTGTACAACTGTTGAGTGTCCAGAACGCGCCCATTGATGTTAAAAACTATGTAGAAAATTAAACAATGCATTTGTTTTTAAATAGCTAAACCTTATCTAATTGGATAATAAAATATATTTGTGATTCGTGATAAATTAAAAATAATTTTTCTTAAGAAATAATAATAAAATGTTGAAATTTTAAATTAAATGAATTAATATTTTTATTTATTCTAGATAATGTGGAAGATAAATCTCAACAATTAATAGACAGGAATGAAATTTTGCACGTATTTCACATTTAACTGTGTTTAATATTTAAAATACGTTTTGTTTGCCAACTATATTCACGTAATTATATTTTTGATTATGCAATGGATATATTTTCGTTTGTTAGTTCACAAAAACTACAGCAGTATTTATTAACTTTTTTTTAGACCTTTTTAGTTATTGAAATCGTCTATTGTCTAGAACAGTGGATTTCAACATTTCACAATTTACGGCACACTGAACAAGATATGTTTTTCATTTAACGAGGCCTCCTTTTCAATACTATTACAATCACTGCTATTAATGAACAACATTTGCCTAAACTATAATATGGGCTGATATGACAATAGAAGTAAGGTCGAGGGAATATTATTATTTGATATGTCTTCGGTTCTTACTCGCACATTTGTAAACTTTTCGAGCATTCTTATCTTTGCTTAACTTTAAATAATATAAAAGTTTTGTATTATATCATTGTAGCACATGTTATTTGTGCTTCAATGTACCACAAACCTGCATTCTAGCTAACATTAGAAGTTTAATATTATAGTCCATAATTATAGTATAAAAGTAAATCCTTTAGTAAAATAATTATGAACTACCTTAATAATAGTAACCTCCAGTCATTACATATTTTGTAAATCCGAAAAACAACTGTGAAATAACTAATATAAATAAACATAAAAATTCAACGGTGAAATTTTAAACAATTTGTTTTAGTTGTTTGTAAAAATAATAAATAAAATAGAATGTCAAAAAAGAAATATGTACACAAAGTTTAATATAATTATTTTTACAATCCAGATAAAATACGAGTATTATCACTTTAATAACCATGTAAACATATATATTTTTATGGCACCCTGCAACTGTTCAAAGAGAGCCCAGCTCGAGCCCAAGCCCAAGCCCAAGCCCAAGCCCGAGAGTTAGGGGCCAAGCTCGGAGCACCCAGGGAGTTGTAACTGAATTACACACAAAGTGTGACCCGTAAATGTTGTTTGGTATGAAATTAGCGAGTAACTCAGCGAAGACCAGTAGAAACCAGTATAATATGTACCAGCATATATGTATATATATGTAGGACTTGGAAAATCAAATGAAGCTTTTAGTACTAAAAACATTAAATGTATTACAAACAAAATATGCTATCTATGTACAAGGATAGTAGTGTCTAATCGAAATTTGTAAATGTATACAAAAACAAATTAAATTACTCTCTTGACAAATTAAATTGTATTCATTGTAAAATTCATACGAAGACAAATTGAAGAGGGTAGTCTATTATTTATGAAATACAAGGACATTGAAACCGACTGAAACTTCAGACTTTTTCAGTAATTTTCTTTTGGATCCTATACGATAACATAACCTAAAATATTGATGTTAAATATAACATTTGTAAATATTACAACTCAAACGCTCAACAAATTTAACAATAATAACTCGTGACATGAATGCATAATAGTTAATTAATAAAAAACAAAAGATTCAGCTGACTGAAACATGAATTAGTAAGCTTGCACAAAAACAGAAGTCAAATTTTACTTAAATGGGAAGATACAACTATTGTTCTACAATTCTAATGAACAATAACGCAGTGTGAATGCATTGTTAAGGTTACTATAAAAATATTTTATCAAAGACATCTTCTAAATGGTCAATCACAGCCGGATGTGAGAACAGGAACTAAATGCAAATTATTTTCAAATATTTTAACATATATTCATTAATTAACAAAGACTTAATATGATGCTATCAAAACAAAACGGTATATAATGTTAATTATCTTATTTATACTCGTATACACCCAAACACAAAGTAACAGAATTCCGTGTTGTGTATATTTTATTAACCTAATTGTTTTAATTAATTAAAATAATCTAAAAATTAACCGCAACAATAATTCTAGTAGATAAGAACTTGAATTGTGGTTTATTCTGACTTTGTAACAAAACGGAAACAGTAATCTGACAATATCATTTAATACAAATCTATATTACACTTTCTATTATCTATGAAAACAAATAAAACTTTTCAATATATTGGAAACATTTCTAAAGCTTGTTTTTTGACTATGATTCCAAACACGAATTTACGTGCCAAAACAATTGCCTCGAGGTCTTAGTCTATAAATAAGTAAATAAAGGAAGAGTTAAACCCGATCAAATTGATTTTGGGGTTGGTATTTTCAGCACTTAATATTTCAGAGATATATTCGTAATAAATTGTAATATACGAGCTTTATAAACCATTTCATCATTTTCAGACGATGTTATATATTTAAATTTAAAATGTAATAAAAATGCTATTAATTCACGTTTAAAGTGTTCGACTAATGTATAATAATATGAATCAATATGGTTTTAATGGGCGTGGAACTGTATCTATAATAAATGTCTCGAGATTGTGTCCCACCATCTATATACTCGTACTCTTGGTATATTATTCCTCGTTATTATTTAATATAAATTGCTTGTAATAAGTTACCATAGCATTTACGAGTTGAGGAGTCTCTTCCTCTTCATTGCCCTTTTAGCATACGGCAATTGACCATAAAACTTTGTATCTCATTCTACGACAGCTACAAATACGAGTATTAAATAGTAGTATGCCAGAGGAGTCTTCTGTTATATGAGTGCTATATATGCCATGTCTAGAGCTCTAGAATACCAATACCAATATAATGAAGGTTACAATGTTAAGCTTGTGTGAATATCATGTCATTAGTGAAAAACCCTCGTTTGATATAAAATGTCATCATGAAAGTTGTAGGGGGAAAATAATGTAGGAAAAAAAAATTGAGAATAATGATAGAAATGTATGTTGTTCAACTTTTTATGAGTTTATACAGCTATTAGCTCGGAAAGAGAAGCTTTTGATTGACAGTATTATTGAGATATTCATGCAAACTGTGTTAATCATATTATTGGTGCACATCTGAAACAATATGCCCTAGCCAATTTATAGAGAAGGCCTTGTAGCAGATATTTGGATAGAATTACTAAATAAGCTAAACGAATTCTCTTTAACTGACCATGTTAACTAACTCTTGCGATAACTATGAGTTTAGTAACCGGCTCATAAGTTGTGTTACAAGGTAGATTAAACTTATATAAACATTTTTAATTCAAACATATCTACTACGATGTACTTTAGGTAGAAATCTTGGTAATAATGATGAATGACGTGAAAAAAACATTATTGTAATTACATCCGCCATCCGCAGAGAAACAAGTTTGACATTAGAAATAAAAGTCACAATTATTTATAATCCTAACTTTCACTACTATCGCAGTTTGAAGCATTAAAAACAATTTTCCTGGTTTGTGCATTACAAAATGTTTAATACAAATGTTTTTTGTTTTTTTTTAAGACAAGAGTATTTGTGTTTCTTATCAATTGTCTGTTATCCCAATGTTAAGGTTAGGTAATTATGTACGCTATAATAAGAAAGATAAATCACTATTATTAATATTCAACTTGGCCTCATTAAATATTACTTAGTTACACTAATTCTTATAAAAATAACTACAAAATTCGTTCAATATATTCAGTGATTCTAAGACTTGAATGTATTAAATATTTATGTGTTTCAATAATGTCTATCCTAATGAATTCTGGGCGTAATGAAGTTTAATTAGTCCGTCTACTAGCACTAGTAACAGTAATGAGTCAACTTTAGTTCTTAAGCTTATGATTCATATAAAAATTAATTATCATAAAATTTCAACCGTGTCAAGTAATTTAGTAGGCTACTCCAATTTTCCAGAGCTGTAGTCTGTAACAGTGATATTTTTAAGATAATGAACATTAAATAAGAAACATTAGAGGTTCGTTTCTTTGATCATTTTAGCGACAAAATTTATGTTTAAATATCAGCCAAATTTTATTATCAACTGTAAACATCAAGATATTTGCACTTCAGAGACACTACTAAAAGCAAGTAAAGAAAAAAACAAAACCTATTTTTCTGAAGTAAAAACTATAGTAATTTATAAAACCTACGATATTATTATTGATTAATATTTTAACCTAACATTACAACTGAATCAAACTAACAAACTTTGTGACCTTTAGCGTGATATATAATTACGTAACATGAAATTCAAGTAATAATAAGAAATTATCAATAAATTGTTTCATTTGACGAATTTTATACCCTAAATAAATCATTATATATAAAAATTTAGTGATAATAAAAAGTATATATAAAATGGGTGGATGATTTAGTTCCGTTAGGCCTTAGGGACTAAAACGCCCTTTGGATACGTTCAAATGTCAACTTGGGTATAAAACTTGACATATAAAAAAGTGTTTTATTTTATCACTATATAAGCATTGAAATAAAAGACGTTCCCAAAGTATTGGACACGGTATATAATTATCGTATAAAATATAACGTATACGCATGATAAATGTTTGGAAATCATTGATTTAACGATACATTAGATGAAAGGGGAAAAAACACGTGTAATAAAAGCTATGTACCACACACAATATAGCAAAATAGCAAAATAGCGTGGTAAATTGTAAGCGAAAAGCAAGGAAGACTTAATTGCTAATGAGTCGCCATTTAATGCATGTTGCTAGAACGACAAATGCAAGAACGCTTAAGCTGAGTGTTTTTCTGACATCATGCGCCTGTATGCACTTTGTTTTTAATTAATCTTCTTTTGTTTCTGATGTCTTGATGACAAATAGTTCTGTAGTATAATCTTGAATTCAACTTTTCAGTCAAAGTTCAGACAAAAAATAAATAAAATAAAATAAAAGTTTTGCTCAGTTGAAATGTTTAATTGTTTGATAAATACTTTAACATATTTAATTAAACTTAAGAAGATATTTCATTACGAGACAAAATATGCTAATTGTGCTCTTCACTTAATTTAAAAATTATATAAAAAGGGCTGTTTTTCTTAATTAAGAAATTAAATGAAACTTCTTTATCAGAAAATAAAATTTACTTAAAAAATTCGATTAGTTTATTTTTTAATTTAATTTATTTAACGTCGGCTTATGTCGGATGCTGAGTCTTATCACCGACGATCTGCTACAATGTTGTGCATTTTTATGGTGTCGGTTTACGATCTCATATATGTCCGCTACATTGCCGCCTTTATCAGTTGTATGATTAAGAGAGCACATAATCAAACTAACTTTGATACAAACTTAAAAAAAATAGTTCTGATCCGAGGATCGAACCCGAAAGCATATCATTCTGGCATTAAGAATAAATGCTCTCAGCCAGTATGTTGTCCGATAACTCTTATGTAGTAGGGTTTCTTAAAATCAAGTCTGAAGCAACAATGTCGACTTGCTCAATACCAAAATCCGATTATGTAATTATCAACATGTAATTGATTCGAAGAAGTTATGCGATAAAGTAATACACATACGAGTATGAACAGAGAGAGCAATTTACTATAAACAGTAATTAACTACAATTATTACCATATGTCATTTTATATCTTCCATCGCATTCTTTTACATATTTCTCTTTCATTTAAATACTATACAAGTAAAACGACGGATTATTGATTGTCGGTGTCTTTTGAAATCAAAACAGAGAAACTACATACACGCATTTACATTGATCTACTTTAATAAAATTACAGTAGACCAAGATATTAACGAGAATTAATACAACGCGCCATAAATATTACGACGGCTGTTTCTAGTCAAAATGATTCGAACACTTCCATTAAAACAATCACAAACTAAATTTTAATAAAATAATGTATATCTCACACTCATTCTAATAAAATCAATGTTGTTGTAATGGAGATGATGAACTATGTATATCCATCATCAGTTATTTTCTTCTACATATGTTTAAAAATGTTTTCACACGACTTGTGCTGTTTAAAACACGCCAGCTAAGAATATGGGCCATATCTAACATCGTTTTGTAAGGCATAATTGTATTTTACTCTAAAAATGTTGATTTTATATTTAAATGTGCTATCGGTTTCTGTTTACAATTTATTACCAACAATATAAAGATGGATTTTGGAATCGATGAGCATCATATTTATCACAAATTTACTAATTTAAATGAAATGTTAATATAAAAAGTGAACCTTGAATGTTGATATTTAAGCTAGTTAAGCAAGTTTAGCAATTTTAATTATAAACTATCGTACGCTGCACGAGACAAATAACTGATTTATAAGTTAACTTTGAAACATAAAATAAAATGAGGTGTTTGGTCTATGACATTAAAGAAACAAAACGCACTTGGCTAATGAAATAACCTTCAGTAAGATTGGATGTCTAGCGTCGTTAAACGTCGATTAACGTTGGAACAAATTAAAAAAATGTTTTAAATATATACATCTTTATAAGAATTCGAAATATGCAAATAATGTGTGTTAATGATAAAAGTTAATTCGAAAACAAAAACATAAAGTAATTAAAACAGGTGTGTGGTTTTTTAAGTGTCATAAACAAGTTTAACACATCATAAAATAATATGATACGGTGACACTGAAATATGATCGTCTGTATCTAATATTAGGTTTATAAATTGTAGTTTTTTTAGTAAATGTTCAGCAAAGTTTATTCAAAAAGAATGCGAGATTGGAAAACTTACAAGGAACAAGAATTGAATTTATAATTAATTTATTAGGCGCGTGCTGTAGCGCTCATTATTTATAAAAAAAAACCAATAGGGGTCTAATAATAACCCACTAAATACAAAGACCTTTTCACTTAAACTAGACCTAGTTAAGTAATATTTAATCTAAAAACATCTAAATTTTTCTTAAAATCGGATTATAAAGATACTATAAAACTTTTAAATAGTAAAAAACACTTCTTAAGGAAAAAAAAATAGTAAAATATATACAAAACGTATATTAAGTAATATTCTTTATGTAACCAGTAAATTTTGTTATGTTAAATAAACGTAAATTACATATAACTGTGTTTAGTGGGTATAAATCTCCATCATGAAATACAAGTTCGTTATAAGATAATATCGTGCTTTACCAATTTACGTGCCATGATACGTTCGGTTTCGCTTAACAGTTAAGAAACTACATAGATTATCATTACGCTTCGAAGAAGATAAAGTTAAAATATATATCGTTATGTGCATCTCTCTTGCAAGTACTTACTCCGCCCCTGGATTAACAATATCTCGGGCTAAACGCTCAGGGTGACCAAACAATCAAGATAGTAGAAAAATAAAAGAAATACTAAAAGTATCTTCGACCTCAAGAGTATTCTGTTAACAAAAACTTGAAATTATTCTTCTTACTCATTTTAAAGTAAAATATTTCGTACATTAAAAGTAACTCAATCTCAAACTGATATAAATTATGTACTTTATACATTAAAGCAATGTAATTATAAAATGATTATAACTTTAATTTATAGATGTCATAAATTACGGTAATTTGTCATCCACAATAAATCTGGTGCATTTGGTGTGGCCGATCAAATTATAACGACAGATTAAATCTTAATGTTCCGAAATCCGGAGAAACATCAATTTAAATTTGAAAACACATATAGAGCGAAGCCAACAAACACATACTCTAACTTCCGCCAATTTCCACTTATCTCGCTTTAAAACAGATAGCATTTCACGCTAACGTTCTACTAGAGCATCATTATAATTTAGTTTAAGGTCGTATCGCATATCATTTTCCTGCGTTTAATTCAACGCGTATAATTTTATTTTAATTGCAGCATGGAAAGAAATAAGTAATATTTCTATAACAATGTTTAATTAAGTACACAGGTTAACTTAATTATCGCTCTCATTATTTATGTTTTATACTTGTTATTAAATCAGCAGAGCCTCTAGCTGTTAACATCGCCATTGCGCAGGATGTTAGGTGGTGAAATCTATGAATTTGTTGGTATACGGAAATATGAAAACACCGGCTTATGTTTCGTGTTTAAAGTGACATTTTCTTGGAATATGTGCAACATTTATATTAATTCAATATAAATTATATAAAATAGGTTGGTACGTACAATGACTTAGGAAGCTAAAATGGTTATTTCTGGAATTATAAACTTTGAAGGGAATATGTTCACAAATATTTCACTAATCTTCGGTATTTTTATACTCGTATACTAACGCACGGAAATGAATCGGCATTGTCTGCAGCTAGAGAATCATAAGTAGGTATATTATTATTTTGTAGATTTGACATTTATAAATGGAAGTGTCTTAATCTAAAGAGAGTTTGAACTTTTCACGTTCCAGATGAACGACAAAGTATACTAGGGTTTACCAAGAAACCAAGATAGCTCATTTTATTAGGTTAGTTCAACATACGAGTATAATATTACATTATCAATCGATATCAGTATTCAAAAATACCATGAATAGAGAATTAGACGCGATAAGCTTTTCTGCCGGATACGGAAAAGGGACTATACTATGAGCCATCGATAGCTATTTATTGTGCTCGTATCATATGAGATATATTCGTAATATGTAAGAAAAATTCACCAAACATACATTGTGGTATCTCAAAAAAGATTGAACTAACAAAATGTATTTTATGTATATTTTTAACAAAGCCAGAAAAGGTCACATTTATTAAAAATTTGAATATCAAATGATGATACAGTCACACCAAAAAAATAACTGGAAATAACGCCCACTGAGTTCAATGATATATTCGTACAATTAGTGCAGTGATTCTCAATCGTTTCGAAGTCATGGAACAGATGATTTTAAGAAAAATTTATGGAACACCGAACGTTTTTAAGATTATAAAACCAACAAAAATATTCATGAGCATATCGTCGATGACTTGAGGATATCTGTGATGATAATAGTCGTTTATACAGAATATAAAAATCGAATAAAATGAACAGACTATAAAACGACTATAGAAAGTGAAGTTAAATTTTGTTAGATAATATTTATGCCAAACAAACAGCAATTAGTAGATGTGCAGTATTTTGATTCTGATACGCATGCCAGAACGGTAGAACGAAAGCATGCTATTATCGAAAAAATCCTATCATAGAACACGTGCGATTAGGTGGCATGTTTATTTTCAGAATGCTACAACAGAATGCAAACCGGCGGATTGGGGTGTTCATTTAGCATGTTTGAACGTATATACCTACTCCAAATATAAAGAAATATCTTTGTCATTAGTATGCTATATTGCTATATTTCTATGCACTGAAGCATGCTATAGTATAATACCTTTGTTATAATCCTAACTGGATAAGAGACGCCTAGTATTCATAAAAAAAAAATGTCAGTTACTTTTTAGTTAAAAATTATTAATAGTATATTAGTAAAAACTGTAACTAAAATATTTATTTTATTCTATATACCTCCACGGTATAAATTCAGAACGAGTTCGCGGGAGCATTAATGTTACGAAGACCATTGGTTGAACGCCACTGTCTGACTTACTAAGCTTGCTATACTGTTGACAAACCCATGAATATCTAATTTTCATTTACATCGTTGATTTAGAGAGCAATAGGAAATGACGGCTGTGATGACTGGACCAGGACCTAGAAATCATCGTAAATTAACGTAGCCATGATCCCCCTTAACCCGCAAAATCATTGAACCTTGAAAGGGAACATCACGCAAATGTTACCCAGAAAGAGAGAGAGAGAGAAAACTTGACACTGTTCTGCCGTAGGCTTTCATAGTTAGTTTGAGGAATACTAAACAAGAATGAAATCGTGCCCAACTGATCCTCGTTACTTGTGTATTATTATTATAGTTGTTATATTAAATAAATGATTGCAAAATAATTTTAAATGTTTAGTTAACTGATTCAACTCGATAAAAATAAAAGTGAATGAATAAATAACAAAAAAGATAAACGAAAGAAACTTTTTCTTATAAATTATTAATTGTACAGAACCGTGTAAAAGGTCAAAGTTTCGTAATACGAGGTACACGGTCAGATAAAAGTCACAAAGTACTGTTAAGTAGACAGTTAGGTATGACATGGTATGGCAGGCACGTGATAGCGCATGCTAATTACAACAGTAGATTCTTTAAAAAATATATATATTAATCAATATCGTCAAAGCGACTTCTGGTGTTTATTATATTTGAAGAATTTACAATATTAGCATGTATTTGTGTCATAGTGTATTTTCAGATTAAAATCGAGTTTCATTTTTCTCATATTTGTAGAAAGTTTTTGTTAAGTCTAGTAAACGTTTTTAGCTATTAAAAAAGTAATAAACAGAAATGAGCAATTTGTTTATTACAAGACAAACTTTAATGTAATTGTAATAACATAATAAGGAAATAAGGCAGTACCATAATGAACAATTACAATTCTTGACTAAATGCAATTGCAGTAACTTTTCAATTAAAATACATAATTCTTTAAACTTTCGTTTAGTTTTAGAAGACGCTTTGTTAATAATTCATTTAAAGGTAAGTATGATGTGAGGTAAGTATGTACAGCAAATGCTTGATTGGTGGATACGATTCTTAAATAAAAATTGTTCGCTATATATATAAGTGTATATGTGTGTAGATGCGGAAATTGTCGATTTTAAATTCTATCAGCCATCTGATAATAGTTAATGATTAGGGTTATGATAATAGTAATAAAAAATTAAATTTTGTTTACATTCATAATCATAAAAATATTAAAAAATATCATCTTACTAGTTAGCTGGTTGCCGATGGTGAAATAGATATCTTGTGATACTTCAAACGATAGAATTTTTTCTGCAATAATATTCAACTTTGATCTCTTGCAAAAGAATATTGGAATCGTATGAAATATACAGTCATTTATGGCCTAATAGTAAAATATATATAATTATTACATGATCTAACCTACAGTGACTAACTTTAAATATTTAATGATTAATTATATATTATTAAAAATTAAATGTCATGAGGATATGTAAATTACAATGATTTTAATGTTCCTTTAGGCGCACCACAGCATACCACAACGCACACGGGTCTAAAATCCCTCTACTCTATCAATACATTTTACAGAAAAAAAAAACAATTTGGTATTTTTATTTGTTAATGTTTATTGTTAGTATTCATGAATAAATTTATTTTGGATATGATAAACAATGTCATTATACGCGTACCATTATTTTTCAAACACTTTCATTTTATCATGACCTTTGATATTTTGAATGGTTACATCGTTATTAATTTTTGTTGATTTTACTTTTATATATTCAATCAAAATGTTGAATTTTGTTTGACACGGTTTATTACGTGGCCTTAAGTTCCACAAACAGCTGTGACGTCACTACAGGTTTGAGACAACGAAAAAGAAAAACGCGAGTACATATATGTAAATATACTGTGCAATTATTGCAATAATTACAATAGGGAATTTCCTATTAAAAACTTGCGTATTTTTAAAATTCAAATTAATTTGAAATCGTATAACAGAGGTGGGCACTATTTTGTATGGCGCCGTCTACTTTTAAGTGTCGCGGTCACTCAAGGAGTGCAACATTTCTTCCATTGGGAAGTGAATTACTTGAAGTAATTGCATCCACTTCGCTGCCTAGATTATTTTCAGTAACTTAAGACCCACAGTATATGAACTATATGCAAATATAACTTTACAAAATGTGACGTCACTTTATCAAAT
Organism: Panorpa germanica; assembly: GCA_963678705.1. Lineage (NCBI taxonomy): Eukaryota > Metazoa > Arthropoda > Insecta > Mecoptera > Panorpidae > Panorpa > Panorpa germanica. The sequence goes on along the minus strand of OY783212.1, from coordinate 1,891,583 downwards.
AATGATATATTTTCACTATATTTCCTGACATGATTACCTTTACTGTCCACATTTGTCTAAAAATAGATCATTGAAGAAGTTTTCGCACGAATATAGAAATCTACGATATGCTTGACTATTTAAATCTGTCCCCTTTGTTGCTAATATCTTCTACAACATTGTGATCAATTCAAATAGTAAGAGGGCAGTTTCGTGGGCGTCTCAATACAATGTGTATTGATTTTTCATTAAATGTTTTAGATTCTATGAATTTTTTTCTGATTGTTTAATAGTATATTTCATAGCACTATGCATACCACAAAAATATTTATATTTATTAATTAATAACTCTTGATAACCATGAACATTTTAATTATTAATAATATTTGTGAAAACAAGCATATACTTATACATACATCGAAATTTTATATAAACTATAAGTTACACCTAATAGGTCGACGTTATACCGGAAGCCACAAGATGGCCGATTTCAGGCTAAAGCCACCGGAAATGTCCAACTCACCGTTATATATTTATATGAATTTGTGGTAGGCGCTCAGCTCTTATCAGGGTGTTATACCGAACGCTGGTAATTTGTTTTTTTAGAGTATTAGTTCTGCTTCGTGTGTTGCTTTATACTGTATGCTAATAATATTATAACATTTCATTATAAATTCTTTTATTTCAATGTGGTATTTATAATTATTATTTAATTATATTTTAAACAATGTAAATAAATACTGTGTCTGCATAATACTGATGGTTTAAATGAACTAGAAATAACTCATCAAATAATCGTGATTCAGTATCTAATCGAATATGAACTTGAGCTTCGTTTCTATACTGCAAATATTGCATAACAAATTCTTGCTCTATGTAAAATCATCTGCTTGTTTGGCTAGTAGCTTGATATTAAATTCAATAAAATTGTACTAGTCGACTAGAAACTATAGCAGTACAGTAGTCTGTTTATTACATCACTAAATTTAAGATTTACTTTTGCTTAAAACTTTTTTATTATAAAACTGAACAAGTCCTCATATATGTATACAAACACTATATGTGTACATAATCAATTCAACCTGAAAACAATCAAATCCAGGTCTTGTCCGAGGATCGAACCCAGAGACACGGTAATCAACGACAAGCATCAATGCTGTCGGTCGTCTAGAAGTTGTAGATAATATTATTATATGTGCATCTGCGCAGTTTCAAATGAGCACATATTTAACATGTATCATTAACTCAAGTTAATACTGACTATAAATCACCGAAATGTAACGGTTATTACTAAATATTAACTAACAAGAACTTCCCAGCGCAACAGTACCTCATTTATCTAATGACACACTAATTAAACAACCATACATGGTATTATGTTATAGTAATGGCGACAAACCCACAACGTAATCCTGTTGCATGCATTTTATACATTTTTGTACAACACTTTACTAATGTAAGATTGTCCTCGTCTAACAAAGACTTATATAGCCATTGTTTTGCTTAGAACGTCTCTTATAAAATGTAGAATGACTCTATTTCAAAATATCCATATAACATACCTGTTCGTGACTAAAAAAAAATGAAGTATTTCTTTAAAATGTTCTGTTCCTTTACATAATAATGAATATATTATAACAAGTGTCATACAAAAGATACTCCGTTATATTTCAAATACTCGTAAATATAATATTTGTTCAGATGGTGCGACTATATTATGTAAACAATTATCTAGTATAATAGAAAAGAATTTTGTATAGTTCATGATACGAGTGTGTCTATATGTCTGTAGTAGTGAGGTACACGTGGATTATGAAATTGTGTATGAAACTGTAGAACATAATAATGCAAAACAGATAAATCTACTAATATAAAAGAATATTTATGTGTCACTTCTATTGAAATTTGAACATAAAACAAGATAAGAAATGTTTTTGGGAATCACTATTAATCAACCATTGTCTGTAGAAATAGTTTTTCATGTCTGTTTGATAGTTTTCAGAACTTCCTTGGCAGAGAGCCGCGATTTAAATGACTAAAAGGATTTAAGACCACATCCTTCCGGAAGGAGACTACATTTTAACGCGTTTATTTACTTAGAACTGATAACAAACTCTAAACCAAGACAGTAAAATATAAGTTTCAAAATAATAATACTTGATACGTTTTTTGTACAAATTGTGTAAAATTATTTGTTAATTACGCGAAAGTATTATTAATATAGAAGTGTCAACTAACCCATAGAATTAACCTTTAAATATTCATCAGAAATTGACGTCACACGTAAAACAATCGCTATCTCCCTCTAACTCTCTTCAATTTATGTCTGTTTTGATTATTTAAGTTGAAGTGTCGTCTAGAGAGTTTGTGGAGTCTCATTAAGGACATATGCGCCGCAATGTCAAATGTCTGGGTCGTACATTTCATGACTAATATTTGTATAATGATAAATAATCCACCACGTAACATTTTCCGTTTCTTATTTAATGTTAATATAACTAAAGAAACACTATGCAATACATAAAGGAAGGAATTATCCTATTTTTTTTTTAGTAATTTATTAAGAATTATTTCAGATAAAATAATTGCAGATTTTAGCACTTGTAACGTTGTGGAAGAGATACACAAGTGTTTATAAAAATAAAAGAAATAAAATTTTACCGTAATTTATAAATTAAATTACAGTTATAAAGAATTGTTAAACAAAAAATATCTTTAGAATTTTATTTATAAAATGTTAGCAAGAAATTGTACAAAAAACAATCGTACAAAGAGTACAAGTCAAGGAGTATTTTATGTTTAAAAACAAATATTTACTACGGTTTGGATTAAGTAATTAGAAATACTGTTATTATCTTATTGTCGAGGGGACGGTGCTGCTCTAGTGTTTGAGTGTTGTTTCTCAGAGCAACCGTTGTGTAGTGCCTTGGACAGGATTACATAAATAAACTGATATATTGACGACCGAACGAATTAAAGGCTGAGATGTTCATGAAATGTTTGTCAGGATCAAAGCTAGTGTTTTGTCTTCAAAAAAAAAAATGTGCCAAAACGAAATGATCTAAATGATCGTTCGGCAATGTGTTAATAATAATGTAGGTAACATTCATGGCCACGATGTTATAACACTTGTTGACCTGCTACATATTCTCCTCATAATCAATTTGAACAAAAGAAAAAATTACTAAAATCTAGTTCAAAATTTCAACATGTTAAATACTTTTAAAACGATTTATTGTAGCTTTATCATTTTATATAGCTGTGCACATCAAAAGTTGTTATTTTCAATTACTTGTGCAAACTAATTCTAATTCTAAAGAGTACGTCAAGATGATTTAATGATAATCCGCTAAATCTTTTGTCATATTTCAAGGAGAAGTTACCAGATAAGACAGACGTAATTAATAATGTTGGTTTTCAAAAGATCACAGGTGATGATGCAGGCAACTTAACCTTGTAACTTGCTTTAAATTATTTTAAGTTCTATTTTACTCGTACGTATTTCTGGTCGTGAATTCTACACACGTTTGACATCCTGTGTGTTGCTTTGCTAATAGATTTATCTTTTCTTAATACTTTTATACATCGATAACATCAATAAGAGAATAATATTTAGTACCTAATAAAACTAATGTAATGTGCGGCATTAAATTATCAATGCAATAAAGATAAAAAGTAATATTCATAAAACCTTTGTTTACATTTTAATCACAATTTAATGAATGCCGTAACATTTCATATTAATCGTAGATTGAAAATTCAATTGTTCAATTTTGCAGATTTATTTGATTGCTATTCATGTATTTCTTTTTTGTAATAGCCGTTATAACATACGCCAAACATTGTATGTACTATTTTCACACTAGCCTCTGAATGAAATTTGTGACAAATTTACATTGGATACATTGGAGTCTGTGACGAATTTATAGTGAATTGAAAATATACTTTGTTACAAATGTATAGCAGATGGAATGCTAACCTTGACTGTGCATTATACACTACTACCACTTTCTAACATATGATTACATTTTCGTAAAATCGATGACAATCACTTGACAAGATCTTTTAAAACACGCGTTATTAAAATTAATGGGGATATTTTAAAATTCTTACTGATATTTTAAGACTTTGAATCTTCCAGAAAAGTAAGTCAGCCAATTAATTTGTGTAAACACATATTCTTTTATAAAGGTTTAATTCTTTTACGTAAATAAACAAAAAAGGTGATTAACATATGTGCATTTCTCTTTACTTAGCATTTAATGTGTTCTTATCAAAATGTCCATCTCATTATCAAACACGCAATAGAATAAAGACTGAAAACCACATAGTAACAAATAGTATAAAACAGGTTCAAAAGTTTTTTAACTTTTTATCGCTAAAATGGTCTACAATTAATTACAGTTATGAAGCTCGTTAAGCTGCAGCGAAATATGTGAGGATTCTATTTTTATTTCAAAAAAGCTTTCATGCATTATTACAGACAAAGAAGGTTATATTAGAAACGTAGTTTTGTAAATATATCCATAACTATGGTGGCTATTGTATTGCCTGTTTGGTGTTAATAATTAACCACAAAGAAAATACTAATAATATCTTCTTTTGTTGTTTCTAGTAATATTTATAAACGAAGAAAAATCTATAATACTAACTGACGTTATTCTACTTTGAAACAAATGAACAATGAAACTAACTCTTCAGGGAAAGATATGTTTGAAATGTCACGCCCACTACTGCGAACTAGCAACTATTCCACTAAAATTCAGAAATACGATTTATGGTAATATAAAGCGACAATTTAACGATCTTTAATAGCCATTATTCTTTACAAAATAATAGAGAAGATATAGATTTAAAGCCAGAAATTGCGTCTAAAAATTAGGGTGAAATTTGATGCTCCGAGATACCCCCATCCACCATTAACCATTTATTTTAACATGGAGTCGGTACTTCTGGAAGTGACAGTTTGTATCAGAAAACTTCTTCAACAGTTAGTATTCTAATCTCTACCATTTCATTTACATAATTATTATCATTCTTAAATATAATTTCAAAGTATTCAACTTACAATTTGTGCTTTAATTTCTTTAGTCATAATCGGGCTCAGCCATTGATGAACTCCAAGATATCTCTTTGCCATAATTTTCAATGCAGGAGCACCCTGAGCGTAGGGTCCCCCAACTACCACAGAGTCTAATACAACCATTTTGATAACAATATATTACAATAAACACAAATTGTTCCCTTTATAACTTTTGTTCGTTTTCTTTTATTATTAAAACAATAAAATAATATTGATATCATAAAATATACATATCCATATAAATTCTCCTATTATTTATTAAAGGCACACGTTTTTATTATTATTTATGGTCCTTCTTTTTAAACTTCTTTGTTATTTTTTGGTTTTTGGTATATTTCTTATGTAAGGTACGAACAGTACATTATTTATATTTTTCCTTCAGTGTTAGTGTTAGCTCGACCTTATTTCGTTTCGTTTGTGGGAGCGTAATATTTTATTAGATAAATCACTTATGTTTATTCTTAGATATAATTTAAGACATTAAAATGTCACATACATAGTTAATTTGCGGCATCTTTATCGCGATGACTGCACTTTGGTTTAAATTATTCATTGCGTTTATTAGATGAAACGTTTTCATCCTTTCATTTGCAGCAATTAAAGATTTGTTTTAGTTTGTATGTCCGGCTTGGTCGCACTGTTTCACAGAACAATTGTTAGCTCCTTTATCACCTTATCATGTAACATATGATTACGATTGGTCAATTTACAAACGAACAAACACGATTTATTGAAATGAAGTTATTTCTTAATTACGTCATGATATAGATTTCCATTTTTAGAAAATGCACGATATAAGTGTTAATTGTATATTATTAAAAATGAACAATTTAATTAATAAGACACTGTACTTGTCATCGTCATCGAGTCGTTGTAATGTTGATTCGTCATCTTGTATGTCGTTAATCGTAAATCGTTAATTGTTAACGACATATATTGCACTTCATATAATACTTCTATACTTTTATAAATATTTTGATATAGTTGATAAAACTGAAATAACAGATAACAGTTATTAATAATAGCATGATTTTAATAAGTGGTCTGGTTTAAATAAAAACTAATTTATCAATGAGCTTTTATTAAATTATTAAAACCATTGGCGAAGGTTATTCATTAGGCGCAAGAAGTGCGCCCAATGTAATCTCGATTGAATGGAATCCCCTATTTAGAATTTATGAAATGCATAGTCCGCCACTGACAACAACTAATTAAAAACTCTTAATCATACGTAATTAACTGATAAAATGTTCAATCAAAAATCTATTAACAAGTAATAACTCAATAACAACTTAACTTAAAACTTTTGAACCGTAATTTAATCAGAACATCATTAACAGCTCAATACAAAACAACCCTTAAAATAACTTACATAAACAGAAAACAAAATTATCAACCCCTTTACTACCACCCAACCCCATCCACATTCAAAACCACTTTACAAAATCAATATTATTATTAATAACAAGTCATTATACGTAATCTAGGCCCTTATTATACGAGCCCAGCGAATTGTGTATCACATCACAAAATGGTATACACAACAACATGTGACTGAAGAGATAGCAACAGCAACAACAGCAACAACACCACACATACAGATTGTTATGGAGAATTGTTTGTGAACATTTGTTTGTGTCTGAAATAGCTGAAACGCCTCGAGTTTTTGAATAAAGGTAGGCAGGTAGGTAGGTATGTGTATCAAGGTACAAATATAGACTACACTACACAGTTTATGCAAACTGTTTAACCGTTATCGCGTTTGTTTGTTAAACTCTCCAAACAACTGCATTAAAAAATAGACTTCGAGGTAAAATGTGAGCTGTTCAAACGATACGACGTGTTACGATTTAAAACATTTTATCACATAGAAAGGGTGAAAAAATGTGTAATCTGCGTGTTATTTGTTAACATGGTGCAACGTTGAAGTGTTTTGTTTGCTTTAATTAACTTTCATTCAAAGATAAAATATTTATATTTAATTTAAAGAGGTTTTGAATTATATATCTATCACTTAAATGCAACAACGCAATTATTAGGAAAAGATTTCAAAAAATATTATACTAAATGGTAATTCATAATAATACGGTCAACTTTTAATAATTAAGCTTTGCATATACTTGTACGAAATGTAATTATTTTTTGATTTCATATATTACGTACGTAAACAAAACGACTTAACTTTGTAAACAATCAAAATTTGACATATATGATTCCATAAAGACACAAACAAACGTCAACAAACAATTATCAAAAGAATGTCTTACTTTTTATATTCTATAATAAATAAATAATTTCATAAGCACTATTCATTGTATAAATATTTTTAAATATATATATTAATTAACTATATTTGTCACTATTTTGTATCTACATATTATACGCAATAAGCTCAGCTTTTCATTCAAAAGTTTCACTAGTGTAAGCGCTGTTTTCTTTTTTTTTTTTCTTTAAAATTCAATTGTTTTTCCACACATCACTATATTTTTTATTTTATTTTATTGGCGTAACGTGGTGGCAGGTATTACGTTTCTTTTTTTTTACATGTACGTACAAGAACCTTCTTCGACACCAATCTAGACTGAACTGAAGTCGACTCGAAGCTCGTATAATGATACTGTTGGTGAGGTTTCATACAAACATACAACAGTCCGTCAACACTGCTGAGTGCTGGATACAGTACGACGGTACAACACATCAGACACATACAAACATACAAATATACTCGTATATAAAGCGCAACACATACATTCATATTCTATTCACTTATAAAATATATGTACTGTGTTATGTTATATTACAGTTTTGTATATAAAACACAAATACATATAAATTAATATACATATACATTTGTTATAGAACTTAGAGGGCACTCCCCTCTTCCATTTTTCTTTATTTCACTTTAAATATATAAAGAGAAGCATATAACCGCAAAAGTTCAACTACACTTAAAGTTCTGAAGAAAATCTCACTTCATATTAAAAAATTATATATATAATAAAATTAAATATATTTAAAAACATAATGTAATCTTTAATACACTTATATTTAAATTTCTAGACATGTATATAATGGCTAACAATGTTGTTGAATTGTAGAGAGCTTTTAGTAACTTTGCAGATGTCTATATGCTAATTTATAAAGCTTTTTTGTGCTTAATCTATTCTAACGTTGGGTCCTATCTTTTTTGTTTATTTTTGTTGAGAGTTTGAGAATATTGATGATTAAGTAGTAGGAGAAAAAGATTTAATTCTGTTTACATTTCCGTCGACAAGATTATTTTTAATATGATTTCTTTTAATATTATTCAGTAGGTGTTGTTAAAGGAATTAGGATTAGTATATACACTTATAAAAGGTAAGTTCCTAATAAATTAAAAGATTTGTCAATGCTTGAATAATAAAATACAAGAATAAAAATTTTACTTTAAAAATTCATTGAGTTATTTTTTATCAAAACAGATGTTAAATAAAACTACATTAAATTAAAAAATCAACAAAAAAGGGGGGGTTTAGTTTCTGTAGGAAAAAGTAGATCCTGTTTCTTGTAAATGTCTTAACTTATTAATGCTTTTATGTAAGATAATGTGATATTTAATGATACTCTCTCACAGTCACTTATGTTTTTGAGACCATATTAAATAATTATCAAGTACTATAATTTTTATAACTTGTTGGTGAGAATATAAGTGTTAGTGAGAATATTTTAATAATTGGCGTCGAACTAAATTGTAGTCTAGTAAATATGTTTATATTTGGAAATAATTCATGAAATGAAACAACAACCAAATCCAGATAATGTTGCACTGGTACAGCAATTGAATCCGAAAGCATAGCAGCCTGGAGTTATCGACTCAACGTTCTTAATCTCGTCGTCGAGTTTAAATTTTATTTGTCTATTTAATATTCTGTTATATCTCATATTTTTACGCACTAAACTCATTTATATAATTATTACGTAAAATTGATCATAAACCTAACGAAAACATAAATGTTACGTAAAAACTATTTTTTCCTTTACTCGATGAAGAAGATTAATTATAATTTCTTGATCATAAAACGGATACAACTACTAAGATCATACTCGCTCAGCAATGTTGGTCTTATGTCACATTTATTGTTTAACAGAATCTAATTTACGTTATAAAAAAAAGAAATGGTAACTATTATAACGGTAAATAAATATACAATTTGGTAACAATGGAGGTATAATGATAATTATATATTTTACGTAAATTTCTTTTAAAATAAATCTTTGACTCACAACTATGAACTTTAAAAGAATTAAAATAAAATTACATTTAAAGAAATCACGGAACCGTAAAAAAAATTAAAGCAACATTCCATCCGAACCGAATTAATATTACTACATTATCTTCTTACAAACTCTAACAGTGCATGAACTCCAAAGAAGAAGAAGAAGCAGACACCGAATGTTGTAGCTAATATAATAAAAATGTAAAACGCTGTACTGTACTGTACTGTACTTACAGAGTTCGTATACATACACATAAAGTGTAGTAGTTTGTAACTTGATTAAATATTCAATTTATCATCTATTTAAACATAAAAGTATAAAAATGTATCCTTATTAAAAAATGACCTTACAAATTCATTGATTAATATCAAAGTATGTTTCAGAGATAGTCTGACGGTCTCCTGCAAAAGGTTTATTTTTGTTTATTGTTAGTTTTGTTTTAAAGCTCCTAAGGATGGACAACAAAGCTATTACACAAAGGCTTGATAATGGAACAATGAGAAAAGAGTATGAAGAAGTACATACGTACGTACAGTCATGTACGAGTATAATAGTAATAATATAGAAAGAATAAAGTAATACAAGTCTAGGGGCATTTAACTTGTTGACCGCAAGAACTACGAACAGACAGATAAAATAAACCAGGAGGTGAAAACAACTTTATTTCCGCAATCCTCGATATAATTGAACAGATGAAGAAGAGTACGGTTAAGACAACTACGAGTGAAAGAAAAAGATGATATTACAAAAAAAACACTTTAGAAATAAACGGTGTAAAATGAAAACTTGTTTTATCTATCGTATCGGATGGCTCAAGTAGACTCAATGGTTTGTAATAGATTCAATTGTTAGATGACTTTGAATAAAATAAAAGTTATAAGAGTTATATAAACACTTTATTCTATAGTTAGAAATTATTGAAACAAACTTATGTACAGAAACTAACGATAAAAAGAGAAGAAAAATACATATCGAATGAAGAAAATGTGTTTGACTTGTGATAAGAAAATATTTGTATCTCCTTTTTTTAAGTAAAAACCTACACTAATTTATGTGGGATTCATTTTTTTTTTACAACTCGCACAAAAATGTATACATTTTTTTATTCTAGTCAATCTATAGCATAGATTTGGTTTTGGCCCTTAGAGCATATATATATGGAGAGTGAATAGCCTATATTTCTTTTTAGATTAAAAGTATGTCCAAGATGTGTACGAGAGAGAAAGGTATATGTTCCTATTTGTTCTCTATACGCATGCGTCGAAAGAGACAGCTGTCAAGCCAGAGCTGTCTGGTTTGTCTTTATAGTTTATCAATATAGTCCTAATAGTTTTCCAAAAATTTTGGATAATCGTCATATTTATAGAGACTTCATTATTCAGGCTTTCGACTTCTAGTCATTTCATGTTTACTTTTCCATTTTATTTTTATTTTTGTGTTATAGTGAATTAAAATTTACGCTTAAATTTGATTTATTATATCTATTTAAAAACCAAAGAAGAAATTGTTTTTCCACATATGAGTTGGTCAAAGTCAAATGTGGTGTCATTAAAAAAAAGCACCCTATAACTAAGTGTTAACATTACAAGTACATTTTTGAAATTGTTAACATATTTATATAAATTATATAACAAATGTTTGCATGTATGTATTCCAAATAGTTGAATAACGGAATGTCTGCGTGACTAACGCTAAATTATTTATACATATTCCAGACAGATTATTTAACGATATTATCACTAAAATAAATATGCTTGCTGTCTCGTTCATACACAGGTAATAATTAGATTCGACAGTTCATGACTTTTCAGAGAATATGCGTGTTTTAGTTTACTTTTTTTTATTCTTACTATTAACATAAGTCTTGACCTTTAAAAATACATCAAATTACCAATAAAAATCTAGAGCAAATAGAAATAAAATAGAAAAGTAAAGTATGCAACGATTTAACCAGACATTCAGATTATTGATATACAGACTGTAAATAATAACGGGATTTTATTGAATTGTTACTATGCATCTCTCTTTATAGTATATATTTAAAGTAAGTGATGAATGAAACAGATATATTTATAAGTCAATCGACCTATATTCGGAAACATGTTCACATTGAAAAAATAAAAATTATGCAGTAATAAACAGGTATTGTTATTAAAGGACTTGTAAGTAAAGTAATTAAATTTGAGACATTTAGATTAATAGTTTCATTAATAAAAATCGTCCCGTAAATATTTTTAACAGGTTTCTGATGTGTTATCACGTAGATGTAGTTTACAAGGTACAATCATGCCAACATTTAAAACCAATTACTTAATATGATTTTAATTGTTATAGTCTAAGTGATAAGAAAATTTTAAAAGTCTTTAATAGAGTCAATAATATCAACTAAGTTATAAACTTATCGAAAAACGTTCATTGAATCTGTGATGACTACATTTGGTCTTAAAAAGATTTTTTGTGCGAAAAACTGATTTCCATATGTTGAAGTTCTCAAAAAATTCTCCTCCATAATTAATAAATTCTTCTTTTAATTATAGATGAACCGTGTGACCACTACGACATTAATCCTCCACATTTTACTACTTTAGTTATACATAATATTATATAAAATAGAACACAATTCATTAACGTTGTTTTTTCTTGAAATTTCTAATAAACATTACTTTACGACAATATGTATAATGGATATAAAACTGGTCTTCTTCTGTTACTCTTATATCTTTGATTGTGTGAGCAAGTTCTTTGCTGGTGTTAACACGGCCTGTGCGGCTATGGAGTGCGGCTATGGAGTGCGGTCTTCCGTGCCGCCGTGATGAACAAACTATGGGAAAACTTACCGAGGTAGATTATAATCAAAATGAAAAGAATTATACACAATCATAAAAAGAAATACAATCGCAATAATGTGGTCGCTGTAATAAACGTACAAACGATTTCTAATACACATCCTGCTAATGAAAGAATAATGCAACTAAAAACAATAAGTGGACGTTCATGTCAACTGTGTTAAACCTTGTTATCCGTGGTAGTATGCAATTTACACGTTCATGAATCCTGTCAATTTTCTGTCATTTACGAATTTGCTAGAGATCGTGATTCATTGGAATATTAATGGGTAATGGGCATATTAAAAGTTCAAAATACAAAATTGTTTGAGTTGAAATTTAAAAATGTATTTATATTTATATTTCTACGGAATTATCGTCATCAAAAATTAGTATCTTGCTATCAATTTGATTAATTTCTTACGTCCGCATTCTTAACTAATAATGTTATGAAATATTTGCTTGCATCATAATTTTTTTAATGTCAATTTAAAGTGTTATTTAATAAATGCCAAATACAAGTAATTTTTAGCAATAGTTTTAAAAAATAAATCGTGAACAAATTAGTGAAGTAATGTACGTACTTCATAAAATAAAATAATATTATCGATTACTTGAATTAACACCTTATCGGCTGTGGCCACGCCAAAATAAGCATAACCATCGCAATATACACAAAAACTTTTACATAAGAAAAACTTCTAATAAACAAAATATGGAAACAGTGAAACTTAGAAACTTTCTATCGCAAACAATACAAATAACAAATAAAAATAATTATATATATTACAATTTACTGTTTTATTATGAAAACGAAACTGAATTTAATCATAAATAAAATATAATAATGTTCACAAAGTATTCTATAGGAAATGAAAATTATTTCGTGATTTTCGCTGATTGCAATGACATTTCAACTACAGAATTATTTAATGTAGTAAATCTAGAAAAGCAAATTATATTTAAGTCATTACTGTGGCAGAGATCGCTGAGAATGTATCATCAAAATCATGTAAGGGCCACCATTTTATTTGCAAATAAGTTTTACCTAAATTTGAAAGCTTCATTTCTAAATACATGCTACTATGCAGTTAGAATTAGAAAGCTGTTCTATGTACGATTATGGTCATAGAATACACGAGTTGCTTTTGCTGCATTTTTTGTAATTGAGGTGATACATAAAACATCAACGTCTTGTAATATTAAATAGTGTCATTACATGCAATTAAAAGTATCTAATTCAATATAAAAAACAGTAACTGTATTTCTATACTAATTACATATATGTAATTTCCCAATACAATTTTTAAGAAGATATCGCGATACTTTGGATGATGGATACAAGTATAACCAGAGCTCCCACTTCTGAGTTGTTGTACCCGGATGTGGGTTTTTTGTTTGTCATATGGGCGGATAGCTTTTTCATGAAAATATCTCATTATCTGGGTTTCTTTTTTATAATGTATAGAGAGAAAAAAGTCCTTCGGATAGACTGAAAGGCGAAATTGTGACTAGATATAATTCTGGTAATTCGTAAGCATTAAAACAAAGTTTTTGAAAGAAATTTATAACAACTAAATTTCTTTCTGAGTTTGGCTAGGTTTTTACTGTATACAATCACGAAGTATCAAATTTAAGAAGACAAACACAAATAATAATCAAAATAATTTATCGATTTTCAATTTGAAAACATATTTTATTTAGTTTGCGCCTTGTGTTTATTTATATTGAAATATTACTTATAAATAATGACATTTTCTATTTTATTTATTGGTAATAATTTGATATGCGGGACCCTGGTCGTCGCGTCATAGACGCCCACATTGTAAACGCAATTAAACCACAATGAACGTACCGAGGCAAGGCTTACAAACCCGCAGTACTTACAGAAACTGATTCTAACCATCTAGTGGCATACTTACATTCAATATATAATTTATGTAACATTTTAATATTCAATTTTTAGTATATAAAATGTGGTAGAGTTTTAACGTAATTTATATTCATAAAAAATATATACGAGTATATTGTCAAGAACATTCTTGTGTCAATGCATTACCTAAGGACTTGATAGTTTATATTGTTTTAGTGAAATTTCAAAGAAATACTAATACTATACTAGACTTAGAAGGTTCGAGCTGAGGTTATAATATCGCAGAAACCGCAGAACGTTGTATGTTTCATATATGGAAAGAGAAAAAAAAAAATTTCAACAGAAAAACTTTTTCAAGAAAATTTTACACAAAAAAATTAACCAGACAGATTTAAATTCTAGAGATTTGTGATAAAGACAATTAGATTAAACAATGATCTATCAAATATTATGATTAATTTATAACAGTATTAGATTATCAATATACAAATAACATTAACATATGATACGTATATTATTATCAAAATCTCAAAGCATACGAATGGGTTTGATTAAAATATGTCAACTATATTCGTGGTATATTTTATTATGTATTCCCAAATAGGGTTTTATTTTTCTGGAAAAACTATCTAAACTAATAAATAAATAGCAGTCTATTTTATACAAAATTATGTGATAAAATGAAATCAATAAAATAATTGTTGATAAATTACACATCCGTTGTTAAAACTCTGTCAAAAGATAAAAATAGGAAAAAATCAAAATATTCTGACAAAAATATTTTGAATTGAACGTGATACCGAACATTAGTAATTCAAAACAATATGTTTAAACCACATGTCAGTTATAACATATTTCAAATGCAGATGATTACTGAAAATAACATCCATAATAAATAACTGTATCGTATCGCGTGTATTATCGTTGTGTATGTTCACTTAAACATGTAATGAATTTTAAAACAAAATTAGTATGTGTCATAAAATCTCATTACGACCACGCTTTTTGATAACAGTGTATAATAAATGTAAACGTGCAATTATTATAAACAAAATTAATCAGAAAAAGTAAATAAACATTATAAATAACAGTGTATAGTTTAATATTATTTTCAATATACAACCAGATATGAAGCAAATATTTTCATTTTATTTTATTTTTAAATACATATGCATGATACATTACAGTATGTACGAGTATGTCTCTTTACTCGTATACATATGTAACGCTCCTTATATGCATCTGAAACTGTTCTATGAGGCTGTGCGATTGCATCATATCAAACCGAAACCATGGTTCTAGGTTTTCAGAGTTGATACTTGTAACCAGGATACACAAATCCAGTAGACTTATAAATTGGGGTTTTTTTTATATCTTCATTGAAAGAAAGATGATATATACTCTCAACAAGCTCTCAGGCTTAAAACCGAAATTATTCTATTTTTTTTTTATAATATTTATTTAACGTTGGCCTATTTCCATTGCTGAGTCCTATCCTATCAACGATGACATCATACAATGTAAACAGCATTTATGGTGTCGGGGTCTCATATATTTAACTACACAGCTGCCTCATAAGTTTTATAATTATGAGTACATAATCAAATTAATTCTGAACAAAACCAAACAAAGAACCAGAGAATGAACCACAAACTTTGACAGTCTGGAGTTGGAACACAAATGCTCCCTAACGTCCAAAATTATTTTATTCAATGTAATTTCCAGAATCAAATTTCTTTCTATACAATCTAAATTTTAAAAATATCGGTTCATGAAAACAATTAGGTTTTCGGTTTACAATAACTTTCAATTTTGAATCAACAAAAATGTTGCTGTCTTGTTCTTGCATGTTTTATTAACTCTAAATTTAGTTACTTTTGTTTTCTATTGCAATATGACTTGTCTTTCGAATTTTATATATTTTTTTTTTTATAAAAGTAATGTCCTGAGTACCGGTAAATTAAAATAAAGTGCAAATCGGAGGCAACATTTTTATAGGAAAGATTTAAAAAAACGGTCTCGTTCGCGGTTGCAATTATTTCGATAAACCGTTTTCAAACTGCTTCTAATCGCTTCTTAAAAGAATAGAAACTATAAACAAAACTCACATCTACAGAGCAAACACTATTCGTTTTTTCAAACAACAAATTATTAACATAACTCATATCATTGTTAAAAAAACAAAAACGATCTAAGCCCAATAATGCCTTAGGTGTTGTATTTGATTACGACAGGAGAAAGTCTCATTCAACTTAATTGAGTTTTCAATAATTATATTTTCTATAATTAATTATTTATATATATAACATAAATGTCAATTTCAATGTCTTCAGGCGAATTGATATAAATTTAATGCAGTAAAAAAAAACAGACACCTGCTTTTTCTATTCAGCAGGTTCATCACGTGATGGGTGTTCATTTTCCTCCTTCACACTAAACAGTCACGCTATAGTGGAAAAACAATGAAAAATGTTTAGGGGCTGTGCGAAATATATAAACGAAATACTCGTAAAGAGATGCATGAAGCGATAAAGTGGAACCGTCAAGCACAATATTTGGTTGAATCGAGATAAGAAATAGTGACAAGAATATATAACAGTTTAAGTAAATAAAGAACGAGACTTTTTTATTACTGAAAAATGTTACTCCTGTAATTTTATTTTATTATAAAAATATCAATAACTAAATATCAATTATTTGAACTAGGAAATTGAAATAAGTTAAGGGAGAGCATTTATGGTAGGGTAGGAAATTTCATTCTATAAAAATTTGAAATTTGATATGTAGCTTTCATTTTGTTGATTAAACACAAATAGAAAAAAAAATACAGAAGTTTCATATTTTTGTTTCACGGTGATTTTAATAAATTCGGTTATAATCGAAGAGTTCATTTTATTAATCCCGTAATTTTCTTGATGAATTTTCTCTCAGAACAAAATAAAACAAGGAATTTAGATGAAAATGATTCAAATTTTTATTGTATTAGAAAGAGTAAGGTTTGGCAATTATGAATGAAAAATGATATCGGAAAAATGTCCACCACGACCACGCTGACAGATGTCGATTCTTTTATCAAAATTTTCATCACAATTGAAAGAAAAGGCACAATTTACGAAATATAACTTTTACAGATCCATTATTTTCGATGTGAATTTTTATTATTTTAATACGATTTTCAAGCGAAATTGAATTCATTGTAACATTGTCAAAAATTGCTGCCCTTTATTGAAAAAAACTTGTTGAAAAACCCTATACTTTGCAAGATATCACTGTTATTTGACAGTGACATGTACTGCATTGTATTATAGTGTAATGAATGTAGTATATTACACGTGTAATTGATAGCAAACAAACGCAAAAAATATAGCGCTGATTCGGGAACTGAACAAATACAGCATGAGTTACAACATGAAGGGTTAACGCCATTATGTTGCCTACGCCTTTCATATGTTTTCAGGTTCGACGCGCTGATCAAGACTATAATACTTTGTTGAATCAAGACTCGGGCCTACGGATATATATTCTGGATTTGGTTATTGTTTCGGTTAATTGATTATATGTCAACTATAATCAAAATATTGATTAGACAGCTTATTTTTCCTGCGGTTCCTAAAATCCTATAATACAAGCAATATTAAAACCCAATGCCTTCTAGGTTTAATACATAATGCATTTCAAAAAGAGCAATAAACACAATTCATAAAATTCTTTTATAGTTGATAAAACATGACTTTAGAAAACCGCGGTCATAAATCACAAAATAAGAAATGAAAAACATCGAATTCATTTATCAGGTTGAATATCTTTTAGTGCGGAATTGCATCAGTTATTTTATAAAACGGTATCCTACGCTAGCTTCATTTTAACAAGCCTCTAGAGTTTGTGGATATCCCTCAAAAGAAAACAAAACTCTCGACTAGAATGTAGCATTTAGATAGATATACGAGTATATCGGTACGTACAGTATATTTTATATGTGATACATAGAACAACCGAACAAGGATCTAGAAGAAAGAAGTAGTGAGATGGATATCCCATATGTAAAACATACCCATATGCATTTGATACTTTGTTCTACTGACTAATACCTTCCCCCGCTCCCTCCTCTTGCACTGCATATGCTGTATACATTACATTGACATTTTATTTTCTTAATATAAATGTAATACTATATTCATTACTTAGAGCAATTCTGTAATTAGCATATTGATTTATTCAATTCAATTGATTCTTACTATTAAATTTTTATTCTACAAAATTGGTTTCTGTATTTGCCCTTCAAATCAATACGACAAATAGACGTACCGTTTTTTTACTGCTTGTCGTATGACGCAATACGACAAATGATCGTATTATTTATATTTTTAAACGACCAAAAAAGAACTCAAAAGAAGAAAAAGAAGAGTAGTTTTAAGCGTATGAGAGAGAGTATACTTTAATGGAATGTATATAACTGTTGCTATATATCATATTTTCTGTAATATTTACATTTTTTGATATAGTTGCTAAAGCTCGCATTGTTATATATTAAATAAATAATCTATTAAATCTCCTAAGCTGTAGATGTATTTCAACCAAACAAGTCACTGAAGACGTTAAAGTTATGTTTAATTACGTTGTGAAACTTGCAAAATTTAAACATTTTGCTGTATTTTCAAACACAGAATCTTTGCGTGCCAAAGCAAGTTATGCTGTGTACACCGGAATAATTTTCTTGATATTTTTAATTAGGAATTTATATTAAAAACATGAACATTAAATAATGTAAATACCAAAATATAAATATTTTATTTTTTACTGCACGTTTCAATATCACTTCACATTCTTTTTATATTGCTTACATTTTTTTGTTATTACAAGTTTATTAATAATGTTACATACCTAAATAATCTGCATGTTTAACAAAAATAAAGTTATTCATAAATTATATGGAAATAATGATGAATTCACTTTTAGTTTGATCTTTAAAGTAAAATAATTTTGAAAATTCAGGTTGCAATATGTATTTGTAGTTGACGTTTCATTGTGAAACGCCATATTCTTTGCGAATATGATTTCCACCCAGATAGAATGAGAGAATATATATATTAAGTTACCATCGCAACGCAAGGCCACGTTTAGAAATCTCATAACAAAAGCCTCAAGAAGAATATTAGAAATAAAGCAACAATTTTATGAAATATGTAATGTTATATCAAAATATCGAAAATATTCCAATTATTTTCACAATACTGATAAATGTACTCTTTCAACGTTAAACTCTACATTGACTAGCAGTATTACTGTTATATAAATAAATGTAACTGTATGAAACACAATATTTACTGACAACAAATATAACAGATTTCTTTTTACAGAATTTCAGAAATAAAACACACTTTGGCGTGTGAGAAAACCATAACAGAAACTTCAGACCCTTTGGTTCTAGGTTTTACGATCAAAAACAGACAATATATAACTGATATAAAAATATAACAAACAATATGTATATAGCATGACATATGTGTATGTAAATATGGTATATATATCCTGTATAACTAGAAAACACATACTTATGTAAAGTATACACTTTCAAATACCACAGCTTTAGCATAAGTTAATGAAAATCGATATAAGCTTGTAGAAAATCTGTATAATACGTTAACGGGTGAACTGTAAAAGTCATTTGCATTTTAAGAAAGATTGTATGAGAAATAAAACGACAAAATGATAAAGAGGAAAAAAGAATTGAAGAAAAATTGTTTTGTTTTTACATATGTTAATGTCAGGCAGTTACAAAAACGCTTGTATTATCTTTCAAAGGAAAAAAATGAGAAAAAAATGGTTTCCTTTTTACTTTTTATAACAACTTTTATATAATAGTTGAACTCCGAAATTTAAGCTAATGTAAAAGTCGTTTTCGCTATTATTCTCCACCGCATTTGCTGTCAGTTGTGATTTTTCTTATTTAATTTTATTAGCATCGGCCTATTTGCGATTCTGAGTTCTATTATCGAAAAACCTCATATATGTGAACCACACTGCTGCCTTGACGTTTATATTATGTATCAATCAAGTCCAGAAAAATATAACGCTGGATTCGTAGTCATACCTACCAACCTATTTAAAAATAAATAGAATGCAAATATCTTTTGTTAAATTATTTGACAATATCTTTTTATGATTCGCAATAAATATTTAGTTAAAAATGAGCTAGTGACCTCTTTTCTTAGGGGTAGTTTCTTTCTCGTTAAGATATGAATATTGGCGTTATTATTTTTTAAATAATCAAATGTTTACAAAGTCATAGCTCTATCAAAATTAAATTTCAGTTTTGCAGCATTGTTTAGAAGGAATAAATAATAGATATTATTTTACCTTGTTGACAACCTTCTTTATATAATACTTCATGAGATTCGCACCCAGCTGTTAGTAGTAAACAACGTATCACAAACACTCTCGTATGCGTTTCTGTTGTATAAAGGAGATAACATATTTATTACATGTGACGTATAATTAAAAGGAAAAAAGGGCTATTTTAATTGTTAATATCTCCTAAAATATAGTGGGTTATTCAAAAATAATTGGACATTTGAGATGGTGACCAACTTTATTAATGTATATTATTTATTTGAGATATGTAATGATTATTAAAAACTTTCCGAGTCACCCTTTAATTTATACACGTAGCTACAAAGTATAAGTAAGCAATAAGATATACGAGTACGATATATTATGTACGAGAATACATACAGCCTTCAATTATTAAGCCAGCAATAATAAGTACTTATATTTTTATTATTATTATGAAATTATAGCATAATTTGTGGAATGATATATATTATCGATAAATAATGTAATCTATCATTCACCCCATCAATGTGTCGACACTCAACCCTCTTCTCTCTCTTCTCCTATGCCGTCCATCTCCCTATTCCAAACCTTCTGTTACATCTAGACATTCGCACAAAGGAGATGATGACTAATTAATTTTATAACATCTATGTGAAATTCTTTTAATTAGTCGATTTATCATTTGTAATGTTAAGAGTATAATACCTGGGTTTAATAACAATCAATTTTGTTCTTAACAACTGATTTCTCATTTAAATTTTATTGGTTTATTAATTAATACGTTTAAGTAGAACATAAAAGTTTAATTACAAGAAGATTATGATGTGAGATGGGGTGCAGTGGAATAGGGTGAGGAATGTTGTAAAGTATAAATTAAAAATACATCGATGATGGACAAGGTTGCATCTTCGAGTTTAATTTACATTTATAGCGACATCGGCAAACTGCAGTAAGATTAAGGGCGTCCGCACATGGGTCGTGGTTGCAAACTCGAGCTCCGAATCTGCCCGAATCGAATGAGAATACAACTGTTTTGTTAGTGAGCGAACGCACATGTATACGAATGAAAGAAAACTTATTTCAAACTGATTTGGTCTGTGTTTCTATGTCGCAGGGCATACTTAGTTGCATGCTTTTGATGGTGACATCATGAGCAGAGCTGTGCACAAATACTATTCAAAAGTATTTAAATACATGCATACATACAAATACGACACAGAAAAATCGTTTATTATGCTATTGTTAAAAATTCTATAGTCACGAAACACGGTTCGTTTTTTTGTCTTCGTTGTAAACTTCGTTGGTCGACTAGTTTGCAATCAGTTGACTCGTGTGCGGAGGACCTAATATCTCAGTACACAAGTTAGCCAGTTCTAATAATGTTTATTATTAATTTTATACCAACATGAGTTAACTTCAATGATCGAACAGCAGCACTACGGATAGGTTCAGAGAATCTGTAGTTTTATACAATTGTATAAAATTTGTTGTATCAACAATTTAAAAATACAAAACAAAGTACAATTTTTCGGAGAATTATCAAAGAAAAGAATACATCACCATACTGACTTACATAGCATTAAAATACAAATACAACAATAATTACTACACAAAAATTGTTGAATAAGTAAATAATTTGTTTTAAAATGCAAATTTACATTCCTTTAAAAATGTTCAAAATGTTGCACAATTTATACAGGTATAGGTTTACAATATAACTTATTTATTCAAATAATTGCATTGTAAATTATAAAACAATTATAAAACCTGTTCCATTTGTTTATTGAAGTGTCCAAACAATAAATTTCTATTCCGCTAGAAAATAATGCCAACACCTGTTACCGACCATCCCGAGAGCGCACAAGTCCGCAGCGCAGGTCCGCTTGAGTTAACGACGGGAAATTACAAAATATTATTCATAAGGAAATTAAGAGGACTTTCAACATTATTAAGTCGAAAACATCAATAATTTTCTTACACCTTCTGAAGTTTTGAATATTCTCTAATGTAACCAAAAAGTAGAACCTCTCCCCTTAAACATTCCTTGTAAGACATATATAAAACAAGTGATAACAATATTCTAAATTAATTTATTGTGATTAAATTGTTTTGTACATTTAATCAATTGTTAGCATACTTCTTAGTTTAGGAATTTAATTGTAATTTTCTTGAAGTGGAACCATTTCGTACCACGTACCAAGTTGTTCAAGTCAGTCTTAAAAGTGTTATATTATGAACAATAAAGGTTAAATTGATTTCTGAATGAATAAAATTCAAATTCGTATCGTATTTATTAATTCTATTATACAGATATTGATAACCATCAAAGAGAATATTAGAATATGAGAATACAAGAGCCATTCATAAATTTGTTCCGAGTTGTTAAGAGCTTTTAAAATTATACAATACATTAGTAGGAATATGTAAATGACTAAAATGCAATTATCATAAAA
Source organism: Panorpa germanica (assembly GCA_963678705.1). Taxonomy (NCBI): domain Eukaryota; kingdom Metazoa; phylum Arthropoda; class Insecta; order Mecoptera; family Panorpidae; genus Panorpa; species Panorpa germanica. Next base: position 1,868,780 of record OY783212.1, on the reverse strand, counting down.
TTAATTAACTACCTTATCTCATCAAAGAATGAAATACATGGCTGTTAAAGACGTGGCTGTCTGATTGGCTCTATTGATTTATGCAGTTCTGGAAATTCACATTTAACAGATAAGAGAATAATGTAGCAAATAATAACAAACTGTTCGATTACTTTAGGACGTTCCCAAGAAAATCACTTATATTTTTATTAATGGCCTTTATACGTGCAAAAAGTTTCAAGTTAGATATTTACTTTGCATTTTTACATACGAATCCTACACCGACCTCTGTGGTAATTTTCTTACAATTGTTTTGAAAATTTAGAATCATTAATGGAGAATATGACAAATATTTTTCTATAAAAAAAATATACCAAATGCTATTCGTTTTTTCTTTCTTTAGTAAATAAGTGTAAAGTGAGCTACTTTACACTTATTTACTTTAAACAATTTTCATATAGCCTAGTTGACTAGAAGAGTGCAACTTAGCAACGTCGCACTAAGCGGGGATTTTGAAATATCGTAAAAACCCAACAAATAAAGCAAAATAAAGAGTCTCCTTTTAAGAGAGTTTTGGTCAGGGTACTATCACTTAAAGTAAAATTCTTTGACATGGGATAAGCCTCTTTAGGCGACCCCTGTTGCGATAATATATCTTCTATGAACTAAAGTTTTCGGCGACTCTACATCTGAAGAGAAGGAAGAATGAAGAGAGTGAAATGTAAACATTTTGAAGTGTACTACCTTCAACCTTCCTTCTCTTCAGATGTTGAGTCACCGAGAATTTTAGTTCATAGAGATATAATAAGTGATAGTACCCTGGTTTTGGTCAATATACAAATGCAACGTTGTCAGATGTAAAAAAACGACGAAGTATGATCATTTTTTTTATTTCTGCGCATGTGGGTCTAGCCGAAAGAGAGCAGTGCGCATCAACTATTTTTTTAATATACATGAGTTACAAATAGGTTAATTTACTGAACCTAGTTTACTACGTTAGGTTAGTGAACTTTCCGTAGGTTGACCATGACTGCTCCTTGCGAACGTTCTTAATACAGAGGTGATCCTAGATAATGATCACAAATTATCTCTTTATTAAAAGAATGAAGATAATAACAACCGTCGAAAAAAAGAACACCAATAAAACATATAATAGAAATACTTTTAAAAAACAGAAAAAGAAATTCAAATAATTTTTTTTGAATATTTTGCATAGAATAAAGGTCAAAAGGTAAAACTTAATCGGGCCGCCGGAAAAAGTGTAAAATTATGGTCAAATTCAATCTGAAAACAAATTAGAATTGCAAAGACATAAACACAACGAAAAGTTAAGAGTCAACGTCTATAAATTACGCAAAGTTATTCACAAATGTTTTTAATAAAACAAAAAAAAGTTTTCTACAAAAATCAATGTAAATGTTTTATTCAGTTTTCTGTTTAATTAATTAGGATAAATAGAGCATTCTTTATTAAAATTACTTTTTAAGTAATTGATAGAAATACTCGTATATTCGTATTTCCATTTCATCAAAAATATCAAATAACATCAGAATGTATAAACATTAACCAAATAAAACATGCAAATGTTTTCATATTATTAATTATAATAACACTAATATATCTGAATTAGCGTTAGACACGCGATAAAAAAAACACATAAAAATATTAATTAAAACATTATATTACAAAAATATATTAAAATAATAGCACAAACATGAAACAGTATCATTAAAACATATTTGTAAAAAATTTAATTAGTACCTATATTTTTGTGATATATGCTTTTTCTTTTTTTTTAAGTGTTTGTTTTTCTTTTAAATACTTAAATAAATTTTTGACGGAACGGTGTCAGGAGTTAGCCTAAAAATAAACCAATCATTAGTGAACTCATTAATAACTCGTCGCACTTTTTTACCGGGCCGAAGATATTTTGAAGACATTAAAATACAATTACTTTAAAACTTCGAAAACTTTGTAAATTATGAAATATATCATAATCAAAGATTCAGTTTTTATTTTATAAATATACTCTTTAATATTTCTAAATAAAATGTTTTCAGGGTATAATATATACATGCATAAAATGTTACATAAAAATCAAAATATATTTTTAATATCTGATCCTGTAAAACGTCACATAAAATGAAGTTTACCTCGCAAAGTAGATATAAATATTTATTTTTATTATGTATAAACAATTTGAAAATATTTAAAAATAAAATTAATTATAAATTAAGTGAAATATAAACTTAGAGATGCGTGCCAGAGGCTAAGGTGGTACACACAACATTTTTTTTTTTTTAATTCATAAAAATAAAACTATATAAAACCCACAGGGTGTGCAATATAGCACACTTGTTAAACCCTTGTATATTCTAATATTTTTCAATAGTATTCGTGAACATCTCTTATTTGTTGTCATCTTTAAAACAATGCAACCAAGGATGCTCTGCGACCGAGAAATAGACTCGCAGCTAACGTACTCAAAACCAGTTTGAAATCGGTTTAGTTACGTTCGTGCCGTGTGTTTTATCACTCGTATACACGTTCGTTCTATCACTAACAACACAGTTTCATTCTCGGTTCGGTTCGGGCAGATTCAGGGGTAAGTTTGCTACCAGTCGTCTCGTGTGCGGAGGCCCTAATTGTTGTACTTTTCAAATGTTTCTCTTTAAACTTTGAAACTGATAGGCCTAGATCACATTATATCACTTTTATAAGATTTACACTGTATTAAATAAAATATATAATTACATTTTTGATTACAAAAAATTAAACCAAAAAGATTAAAATTAAACAGGCAAAATGCTGATATCTTAAAACCCGTGTCACTTTGCATAGTATCACATTAATGGCCTTATTTCAATGGGGTGCAATCCAATTTTTTACATTAATAAAAGACATTTGTATTTTATCAGTGTTACACCTCTAGCATATTTCTGCTACCAAAAGAGGGCCCCACAAAGCAGACAAGTTAAAGAAATCAAGCTCATATAACCAAGAAGAAAATATCAAATATGTAATGTATATAGTTTGTAATGTATTGAAATTTTGAAATGTTTCAGAAATATACCAGATTAAAAAAAATAGTTATAATGAGTAAAACTAAAATTTCACAATTGCCTTTTTATCGTTATCAGTGGCGAGATTAAAATGATAAAAATATTGTGTTTTAAAAATGACTAAAATTTCCCTTCTCAACCCAACTTCCTTAAATTCCACTTCGTCCTACTTACTTGTACTAAAATTTGACTATAAAGCGTATTATATTCGGTTGACATCATCGGTGGTATCCTATCAATATAATGGCGTCTATACACGAGGACTGCGAATTGCGAGTTGTGAGCCTTTCTATGGGCATTGTTTGTGTCTATATTCAGACCTATTCTGCGATACTTTGAAATCATCGAGGGCTGGGAACCAGGGGGTGGTGCAACCCGCAGACAAATCCCCGTGCTTTTGGAAGGGAGGCTAGGTTATGTGGGAGTAGTTAAAACTCCCCCGTGATGGCGTGACAGTTCATAATTGAACCGCATTTCCATTCCGACACACGCGGTGAGAAATGTTACTATTGGATCGACCAATGAATCGATTTTTGCTTAAACATGTAGTAATAATGTAAATGTGTTACTTTACCTACTACTTGCAAAATGAGTCTTTCTCACAACTAACAAACGAGTATAAGACATTCACAGAAGTTTCGTTTATACATCTTTAATTCATTTTTGATTATGTTATTAAAATTTGATTATAATTACAAATAGAAATAAGTTCGAACTTTCTTTGTTGCTTTTTGATAAGTAGAACATTCAAATAAAACAAACTTATAGCCTGAGGCCTAAGACAGCGATTTAGTGCACGGTAGAAATGCGCGTCTACTGTCTCCCCCCTCCCCACTCCGTCACCCGATAAAATCAGAGTACATCCACTTCCTCATAGTTTAAACTAGTTCAAAATATGTTTATAATTTCGTATCGTCTATCAACTTCTGGACATGTGTCTGATTCAAGTAAATGTACTTTTTGATTGATAGCTTTAAAAAATATAGCACAGCAATTTATTCACGCCCTTTATTTTGTTAAAATACTTTATTTTTGTTTTAAAAGCAATCTGGAAAGGACATAGTCTACATTTGTTTAGAAAATAAAGGCGCGAATAAAAAGAAAAGCAACTCTAAAAAGTTGAACAAACTTTGAAAATGACTTTTAAAAAAGATGTGTGAAAGAATGTATTATATTACATGCATTAAAAGTAAATTAAATTGAGTAAGATAAAAATAAGCTAATGAGTAGTATAAACTAGAACAAATTAACTCTTAATATTAAATAGATAAAATTAATGAAGATTTTCAAATTGATCATCAATAATTTGAATCTCAACTAAGAGATTAGCTTTTTTTGACGCCAAATTATTTTTTTCATTAGCTGACACATTTTCTTTTTAAATTTTTTGATTAATTTCATTTTGAATTTTAAATATAATATACTTTATATGAAATAGTTGTCCCGGATTTCCAGGTTTTCCAGGTCTGTGGTCACCCTGTTATTATTCTCAAAGTTCTAAATTCCATGAAGATCTATACTGCAGATATTACTTATTTTGCTAATCATTATAACCCTTTAAACACGTTTCTCTCTATTTTCCGAATTGTATATTTGAGATGAATAATACGTCATGGCATTTAAGTGTTACACATGTAAATAATTTCTTTAAGAGTCAACAGCGTATATAACTTTAGAGTTTCCGTAGATATAAAAATCGTTATAAATACATATCCATTTCTTTCTATTGACTTTCTTCCATTTCATGATTCCCAGAGTACTCACTTATTTTCAACGCGATTTTTCTGCTAGTTAATAAAAATAATTACTTATCAAAATCAAAAAGAAATTCAGTCGTCTAAGTAAAATACATTTTGACTGGAAAAACAAGTAGAGCAGATTAGAATATGTAGAATTCAGAGGCTTTTGTTGTCTGTGAATGCAATTGATTTTCCCATATTGTCATCAATCACTACCTTGCGTGATAACCATAAAATAGAATACAAGTATCAACAACAAATACTTCAGCAAAAATATCTAAAAATATGTTCAAGAATATAAATGGACAATCAAACAAGTGCCACGATTTAAATAAATAAAAATTCGAGAGCATTAATTTAGTTCGTGCGTAGAAATGTGTTCAAAAATTTATTAACGTCGATAATCAGAACACGACAAATATTGAAAATAAAAAAGTAACAATAAAAAATTCTTTGGTAATTATATGTAGAGAAAGCTTGAAGACAATGTGTCCATATTTGAAGTGACCGGCAAGTACCAGTTTGGTTTGGAAAAAAGTCGTTAAGAAACAAAGGCGTATGTGATAGCCGACTGTCCCTGCGGGAGATATGGTGCCCCCGAGCCGCAGGTCGAAGAAAGCCCAGTTAGATATTATCAAAAACCTACACAAAAAATATGGCAAAAATACGCAGAAGGCTATAGTAGCACTAGATTGTTTTGATCATAACGATGTATGATCTAATGCAGCCCGCCCCCTCCTCAAGTTTATTAAAATTAATTAAGCAGTCAATAACCGTAACAAAAATAAAATAAAACAATAATATTAATATTGTATGTTCCAATAAGTTAAAATGAATAAGGTCACGTGTAGTCCAGTCAACTTTGTTAAAATAAACAAAAATGTATAAAAAAAAATATGGGCAAACTTTTTAAATTTTAATGTGTATATTCGCATTTTTATTTTTTTTAACTATCCAAATGTTTGCGGAGTTATAGCTATTGCAAATTTGAATTTTAGTTGTGCCGTATATTTTAGTGATGCATAGTACGTCACAGAAGATATAAGTAATCGAGATTATTTTTCCTATACACGACTCAGCTTTTAGTAGTAAATGACGCATCACACACAAACTTGTATGCGTCTCTGTTGTCTAAAAGAAATGGCAAATCTGCAAAATGTGACGTACCATGCCGTTGGATCGTTTTAATAATTAAAGAGACAAAATGACTCCTTTAATTGTTAATATCTCCTAAAATATAGAGTTATTAAAAAATAATTGGACATTTTAGGTTCTGTTAGCCAACTTTATCAATATATAGTACAGTTTTTCAGTTCATTTTGGAAAATGTGTTTTTTTGTATATTACGTTTTCCTTTACATAATTGCTTTTAGCTTAAATACCATACAATTGTACATAGATGAAGTGTCTCAGTAGCTGTAATAATAACTTATTGAGAACTAAACTACACTGATAACGATCCTCACTGTTGCCTTCTAAAACGCTAAATATTAAGTATTATTTTTTACCAACAACTTTGGTTATGTTAAATAGACTTTATATACACGTTACTGCTCCCTAATATCTAATAATAATAATGAATAACTACCACAAAGAATCTCTGAAAACTTAAAAAAAAAAAAATAGTCAATTTCATAATATAACATAAATATTTCAACAACTTGTTTGGACTATGATCACCCAACAGATGGTGAACAAATGTTTGCTTAAACGGAGTCAATAATTATTTTATCAGCTGCATCGATCCCTTTAGTTAATTAATTTCAAACGCAGATAACAAAAAGGGGAGATAAATAAATTACGTGTGTGCTAAAAAGAGAAACAAAAAAGGATAGATATCAAAATTGAATTACAAGTTAGGACAAAGCCCTCTAATTGGTTCTAATAAAAAAAAAAGGATAATCAAATTACGTATTGCATAAATCTAATAAAGATTTGGGTAATACGAAATCTGGAAAATACTGACAGCTAGATTAATGATCAAAGAAAATGTATTTAATTTAATTTAAAAGTAAAAGACCCATTTTAAACTTTAGACAGTTTTTCTTAATACTCTGTAAATGGGGAATTATTGATCTTTAGTCCTGCGTATTTAATTTCTTAACCTCTCACTTAGAACGTTTACTTATTCTACCCCTGACATTTCTATAACTGCAATACATATAACATCAACTGTAATTAGCACATGCAACCTCTGTACTCTAATATAATAAGTATAATTTTCTTCTCATTACTTAAGTGCATCTATATTACGTGTAATTGAAAATCTCGTTATTTTCTCTTATTAATTGGCATATGTGACCGGCCGTGACTGACATTAAATGTGCAGTGCATAGACCTAGATAATGTAAAAGTAGTAACTTTTTTCAATCTTAAGAAAAAAAATAAAACCTTAACATTCCATTTTGTCTTACAGATTTAATCTGAGTCCAATTAACGTTGAAATTATAATTAAATAATTTCTATCAAGACTGTACTTTAATTTTATATTATAATAACAATGTTAAAATTTCTCACGTGAGATTTCTTAATGGTGGGAAAATATATTGCGGTTTTTCTTGAGTGTAAATGTTTATTTTCATTCAGTTACTTAAGATGTTTAATTGTTGTAAGTTCTAAAACAACTGCTATTGTTATTTATTTTCTTTTCTTAATACTTTAAGTTTACTGATTATAAGGTAAGGTCAATTTAGAATAATGAACCCATAGAGTAATTAAAAATATTGAAACTAAACTCTTTTATCAGTAACTTATTAATTAAAGTAATTGATGAAGCAAGAGTGGATAGGGTGTGTACTAAAATCGATATAATAAATAGATAATTAAATAAAAATTCTGAGAATAAAGTAATACATGTGTGTGTTTGCGACTGCATTATAAAACATGGAAAAACTAAAATTTGAAATGCAATATTTTTATTTTTTTGGATCTTAAGACCCTCTTTTAAACAACATTGCGTTTTAATTCGCAAATGTAATCATAAGACAGTTCTAAAACTATACAATGGATTAACAACACTTACGAGTGCATTAACAGCAATTGTATCATTCAAACTGTACAAAGAAATAATTAACTTTAAAAAAAGTAACCGGAATTCTTTAACTATATATCCTGTGCTAAATGGCTGATACTTTTGATTAACTTTTTTTACGGTAACTAAATCTACACAATAGAATTTCTAATCGGATTTAATTAAAAAAAGTTAACAATGTTTACAGGACAGTGATTTCCATAAAAGGGTTTTTATGTTCATAATTACTTGGAATATCGCACAATATCACGAATTGAATAACAAAAATATCAAAAAACGATGAAAGTACAGAAAGTGATTAAACTAGAAACAAATACTTAAAAAAATAATTCTATTTCTAATATAAGAAAATTAACTTCAATATTTCTCATTATACGGTTCAGTGGATGTATTAAAAAAATGTAAAAATTCTCTTAAAATGTTCACGCAGTTTAAAATAAAATAAAACATGAAGAATTTGTTCTGTTAGTTAATTTTAAACACCGTTGCGTTGGATCGTGGTATTTTTCTTTTTTGTTATTAAGTGGCGAGTGAGTGACAGATACATCAATTGCGTCATCTCAAATGAGGCAAGAAACGCGCTATACAATTTTTGTGTTCTTATCAGAAAATGTAAGCGGTTTGTAAGAAATGGCAAATATCTTTTATGACAACCAAGTGTAAATTGAAAAGGTCGTAAAACTCGCCAGGAATAGTATTTCTTAGATTAGAATTATATCACGCGATCAATACTTAGTTCGTAAACGAAACATTATTATTGTACACTAGTCGATATAGCACTCAGTCTTATGACGATAGCCCCCAGCCCCCAGTTCCTAAAACCCCCGGGTTCATCAGTTGTCAAATAAGTATATACTTCTCTAGATATACTACAGTTTTATATAGTTCTATTTCATGTGGTATCCAGCTTTGTCACACCTTTGAGTAAATTAAATATCTTTTTGTACAGATATAATATTACGTCACAGCATTAGGATTTCTTATTACAAATTGAATTAACGTTAAACTTAATGGCCAATATGTTAAGAAGTCCTTCAATTGAATTTGATACCATTTAACATTTTATGAACCATTATAAGAGATATTATGTAAGTATATATTAAAGCCTATACACAATTAAAACCTCAAACAATATATTAAATATATTTATGCAGTTTATTCCGTTAGACGACCTGCATTACGTCCGATATACAAAGAATCAAATCTTAAATCAATTATGTGTTATATCAGGATCTAATGGTTTTAGTAATACCATTGAAAATATCCGAATAACAATATGAATAATATTTATTATTGATTAAATCGGTAAATGTATGAATTGATCAGTGAGCGGAGAGGTATCAAACATAAACACCTAATAGAAACAAATTTCAAAACTAAATGTCTCATATGTACGTTACGTCTTTAGTTTTCAAAAACTTGTACTTTTTAAAATAATACATAATACAAATTATAACTTTATGTGTAATCAGCCTATTAAGACATCTAGCGAAAGAGTATTGTAACAGCCAAGAAACAAACCAAAAAGGAATTGACTTCTTTACCGACAAAAAATTAAATCAATCTTTAAACATAAAGTATCACTCCCATTAGTGATTTTAGTTTTAATTATGTTATTAACTTTAAATATAAAGTTATGAAATCATGTGTCGTTCCTCAGTACTTTACTTAATAATAATTACATATCTAATTGTTATACTTATTAAATTAGTTTAACTGTTTTCTCCAATTTTCATTTAGCAAGTACATGTCTAGATTCTAGATTATTCGCCTACTGCCTCTTTCTACAATGTATGACAAGACGTGACAATGAGGACAGACAATTAAAAACTCATAAAATGTGTGTAACGTTATGTATGAATGATATTTGATGTGTGACGTTTTTATTGGATGTCTTAGGAAAAGCTTAAATATATAAATTTTCCACTTGCATAACAATTATTACTTAATAGTTAATTCAAGTGGTGTAATTATTTAGATTTATCTAAGAATCAAACCGCACATACAGTTAATATTCCATAATACCGAACCTCTTTATTTTGGCGCTAAAAAGCACAAAAAACGAAGTAGTAGAAGTTTATAATAAGAAATATGTACTATGTAATAATTAAAATAATCTGTTATTATTTAATTATATAATAAGTGGTGTAATGTAAAAAAAATTAGAATTTCATCTATAAGAATAAATTGCTTTAAACTATGCAACAGTTATTTTCAAACCGATAAATGGATCAATAAAGGATTTTAGGATAGACTAGAATATCACCACAAACGGAATGTACGAAATGAACCATTGAGAATTATTTTCACTGACCTGTACATCAAAATTATGTTGTTGTTGCAGAAGAGCAGCTGGCGACTCCCCCGCTTGGACGGCGTTGATCATGGGTGTCTGGAACAACAACGTGAATATTTCCACCATTAAAATATACCAACATTTATTAAATCGATAAATATTTAAAGTATTTTAGCAGTAACTTGCATAATTAATTTAATTCTTACCTGATTTACCATTGCTCCATTCAGTAGCGTACTCGGAGGATGATGTGTGGCATAACCTTGCTGGGTCTCATAATTTTGTTCCAGAGCTAATACATGCTCAATATGTTGATTTACAGAGTCATTAAGTGTAAGGCCTAAAAAAAATCAATGAAATAAATTACTTACAATTGAAAAAAGCAACGTAATCTTAATGACAAAATATAGAAATGTATTTTACCTGGCTGCATCGTATGTAAGCCTTGTGGATGATAATGTGCCTGCTCCAGAAGAGCACCAGTTCTATGCAGTTGCTCTTCCTCAGCTGGTGATGGTTGTCTAGAACCAGGAGTACGACTGTAATGTAACACCATGAAACTAACATCAGTTTTAAACAGCTAATAGACGATAGAATGAATTAAAAAAATAAACACTTTAAAGAAACATAACCTTAGCTCAGAACCACCGTGATTCCTAGATTACCGACAAAGTTTTAGTTAACCTCAATAGGTGGCACCACTTTACCAAAAATGACACTCAAGAAATTAATAACAGAACAATTAATTATTATCTTTCCAATAAAGCTTTGTTTGAAAATAATTAAAAATATAAAGCTTATTATTTCTTAAAAAAAGAACTTTTACAACATAATTTTATACATTAATTATCCTACAAATTAATAAGTCCACTTCTAAACATTAAAATGCAAATTAGTACTGAACACTATAGAACTATAAAACATCGGAATATATGTAACACACTTCGTTTGGATAACATAAATAAAAAATATGCTGATGCTAATTTAATTAATTTTTGTGCAAGAATAGAACATTATATTGGATCACATGTTGTGGGCACCTAAGTTATGAATATTTATGATTGGGGACTACATTTGCTATATACGTTTACGTTTTTAATATTACTCATTTAATTTAAAATTAAATGTAGCATCTATTAAAGTTCCACAGCAAGCACGTTCAAACATTTTACATATCTTTATTTAATATTATCGACATCTTCCAACTAAATTGGCCGTTTTCATAGCTTCAGGTAAATAAAGGCCTGATAAGTTGTTGATCATATCTCAGTGACTGTAGTGTACCGCTAAGAAAATTTGTAGAAAAGTAATTTTAAAAACAGCACTGGAGAGCTATGAAACATCATGTATCTCTTCTAAAAATAAGTCAAATTAAATATAAAAGTTTATTTATTATTACCCTACTATTTAAAAGTAAAAATAAATTATATATTTAGTTCTTACTTATAATAACAATTAACAATGGAAAAATGTCTCTCAAAAACTATATTCTCGTATTCATCTACCATTTTTCAAATTTTTTAAGATTATTAAATTATATTCTTTCTAAATGAAAAAAAAATCAATTGAAATAAAAAACAGGCAGAAAAGGACCCCTTATATGCTATTATAAAGTCGGCCACATTCAGTGTCACAACAAATATTTAGTATAAATAATCTTGACCAAAACAATATAAATTATCAAGTTTTAACAAAGATATAGTTAGGTCAATAATATATAGTTAGTTGTGGATGTCATTGACTGTGGTTGCCTCAACAGTCTTAAGAGTTGCTTGGCTTCAGCGACCAACGACTTGCTTGTGGACCTTGAAGAACTGGTTCCTCAGAGCACACATTAAAACATACAACACAATACTTATGAAACATCGTGCTTCAAGTACACAATACATACAAATGCACTGTGCATACATGAATCATTTATACATCATACATTTATAAATCTGATTCACATACACAACATGAGGTTCACAGGGAGATGTATATATAATATACGTATGGATACATATAATGTCAATGCCATACTGTCTATGTAAAAAGCGTACACTCTATGGTAAAATATATATATTAATAATTGAGATGACTTAATTTATAAACAATAATCTTCATTACGTCCATGTGACGCGACAATTATTATTACAATCAAATTTATGTGTCAAGAATGTTAATTATTTAAAGCAGCAATCTAAAATGTACTGTAATTCCTAGAACTCCTAATTAATATTACATATGTAAACTGTTCTTGTATCATTTGAAAATGTTCAATAATAACTTAAAGCGAAAACGCAATAGATTTCAGTTTCCTGAGCTATTAAATCAATAAGACCGAAATTTTTAGAGGTTAACAATCAATAAGCATTAAAAGTAAGTTTAAAATAGCATTCTTGATAAAGCCCATTTATTGTTCTTGTTAAATTAAAGGAAACCAGCTCTGAATGTTAAGCATGAGTAAGGTTCTTTCGTTCAAAATTCTTAGTAGTGGTAGATCATGGTTTTTTTATTTTACTTTATACATATTAATATTTCGTCAGAGTTAAATAAAGAAAATGATAATGAATATAAACAGACAACAAACCGGTTCTAATGAAAATGATATTAAACTGATAAATGTTAGAATAAAATAGTTGTACATAAAGTATGATTCATATCACTCACTTGAATCCTTTATCATCTTCAATTCCATTAACTTGTCCATTTTGTCCAACAACGATAACAGTTTCATCTTTCTTAGGTAAACCATTGGCGTCGAAAGGTGAAGAAGCTTTATCCTTGTGTTCAGTTTGTTGTTTATCACCATCTCCGATAGCTAAACTTCTAAGGCGTGGTTCCAAAGCACCAAGTGGACTCTCTTTTGCTGTTGGTGAACCTCCCAATACGTACTCTACCATTTTGACACCCAAACCTCCAGTGGAGTCACGTGGAGAGAGTATCGAGTTATCACCACCTGCCGGAGGGAAAGTCCGTCGGGGTGCCATTATTGGTTGTGTTATTGTGTGTTCTTTAGATTGAAGAACAAAGAAAGAAAATGAAGAAATGTGTTAGTAGGTATTAAGCAGACATTCAATCAAATATGTAGTTTGGTTTAATTTATCTAATTAGTTTATATGAAACAGAAAACAAGAGTGATTTTCACATGTTAGCCTCATTTTATGGTAAATTTACTTAAAAACATAATTAAAACAGTAAAACAAAGGTTTATAACAAAACAGAAAAAATCTTTACCTTGTGTTGACCACGTAGAGTCTCTCCATAATTGCTCATGAGGTCCATGTAAATGTAATGGTGGAAGAGGAGGTTTACAATCTCCAGCAGCCCCTACACCTTTATCCCATAACTTTTTGGCAGAGGGAGCAATCTGCAAACAAAATTTAGCACTTAATAAAAAGAATAGAAAATGGATGAATTTCAGCATTGACTCTCTTCTTTTTTTCTTATTAGGAATAATGAAAACTAAATGACCTTAAATTATTGAATCCAGGCGTGAAATAGACGACCTTATGCTAGAATATATATTCATTGCATACTTCACAAACTACGTGATATTGCTTGTGTTTCAGCACATCTCCTAGGCCTTAAGATTAAACTAAAAAAAATTGACCTTAAGCTGAAAAAATTGACTTGATCGAAATCTATGATTCTTGATTGAAATATATGATCAAGTGACTCTCAATCTTTTACGCTATTGGATTAAACAATTTGAATATAGATTGCACTTCTCGTAATCCAACCTGATCAAGGTTCTTTTTCCAAAATGCAGACCGTTTAGTTTAGTTGTCAATTAATTGAAATATCTATTGAAAAGTATAAACAACCTACTCTTCAAACTTAAAATTTTTATAATGCTGCCTAGAAAATTGTGTGTACGATTCTGTACTCCACCTCAAGCACATTATATAACTCCGTCGTAAGATCTTTATATTCCAATTTATAAATAAGAAATATAAAAAATAGAAACCTATTTAAATAATTGAGGTGAAACTGAATTTTATATGAAAAGGTAAGCTGGTATATCCTAGAATATTAAGTAAAAAATAATAAAACATTTTCGAGGAAATTATAATAGTAGGGTACAATATTGATTTTGTAAAAAGCTGTGATTACAAAAACTATTTTCGTAACTGCTATCTTTAGAATTATTATTAAAAGGTATTTCAATTGATTTCTATCGCTTGAAATTGCTTTTGTTTATATTAGCCAGGAATAACACATAACACATGAAGCTCGGATACTTCATTAAAATTACTGAGTGCTTCAAGAAGTTATTAATACGCCTAAAACGAATGCGTAAACTCGCGTACAAAAGCAGCTATATGTATTTTCGCACAAAATTCTGAAATCTACCGTATGAAAACGTAGCATGGTAAATACAACACAAAAATATGAAAAGAAAAGTACTGCTTAAAATCGGTAGGTAAAACAATGAAATAATAATCTTAATATTTAGCTTTTGTTATTTTAAATTAAGGTATTGTTTTCATAAAATAAGATTATATATTAACATAATTAAATTCATATATAATCTCTAATGTAAAAAGTTTTTGGGATTTTTGACCTTCTTTAACAAATTCTCGAATCGATTGTTTCATTTTTGTTTTTCAATTTAATGTAGCAGATTGTCTAAATACTAAAATCAACCATTTGTGAAATAATACATATGTGGCAAACAATTTTGCAATAAAATATAATATATGTATAAAATATTACGCAATACTCAAGGAAAAATGTTAATAATAAAATGAAAGTCCAAATTTTTTCTATTTTTATTAATTTATCTTTTAAGAATAGACCTAATAGAATCAGGAAATATTTTAATGTTGTTTTTATGATAGGTAAGCATATATTACCAATAGGAGTTCAATAATAATGATCAACCAAGGTCAAGAAGTAGACAGACACGTAATGTGAATGTCTGTCGCTGCATAGCTGTTCCACGTTTTTAATGAAGGCAGTGTTTGCAGCAGAAAAACTAACTGTTGCATGTTAAACTGATCTGGCATTGAAATATGGAATGTATTTATTATATTACTTATATTTAATATAAAGAAAATTATATTTATTACGTTCAAAAAGTAGAGCAATCTATTATTTTCAATTAAATCTAAAATTATTACAACATTTCATCAGTATTTTCTATGAATATTATTAATTAAAATTAAAATCTATAAATTTATTTAATATGCTATTACTCGTATATATAGACATATGTATATATTTTCCTAAGTAAATAATTAAAATTAATTCTATAACTGATTTAACGCATTAAGTTTTATCTTCCGCAAAATATGGCTTTTCTAAAATACAAAGATAACAACAAACATAAATAAATTACCATGTTTATACATTTCTTCTTCACCGCAACTCTATATTTCATTACTTACTAATTAATGTAAAATGATTAGACATATCAATAATAAATAATTTTATAACATTTTGTTCTCTATCTTCAAAGATTAAAAAGAAAAAGAAAGTAAAAGCGATGAAATTGTAAATTAATATTTTAGTTATCTTTTTTAAATCTATAGTACTCATTATTACGTTCCCTTTTTCACCGTATGTTGGGTATATAGTTGTCATATTAACAGTTCACATAAACTACAATAATTTGCTGTAGTCAAAACAAAATGGTAATATAATGAAATAAAGTTACTCTTACAAAAGTAAATACGAGTATGTCCATTCCAAAATCTCGCATCAATTTTATTATAAAAAACATAATAGAAAACATATAGAAAAATTAATATTTCACTAATTATAAAGTAATATTTCTTCTACTAATAATTGTAATAATAAAGTTATTGACCCTTTATAACCTTTAATCAAACACGTCACTTCCGCCAATAAGCGAGTTCATTCAAATAGAGATACGTATACCTATCTATAAGTGCAATGTTTATATAGTTATTGATTGTAACAGTTAAATTGAAAGATAATTGCTTTCATTTTAAATAATAAGATGTTTAATTCAATATATTGTTTATTAACTTTACAGAAAATACAAGAATATTTATTCAAATTGTAATTGTATCTCATAACGTAAAAAACAATAACAACTTTGAAAGAAAGAAGGAAGATACGATTGTAAACACAATGATAGACGTGATTTGCTTATTTCAAAAACATAATGAAAGTAAAGGGGGGTAGATACTCAAATATTTACTACAAAAATATTCACAATAGCAAATAAAAAAAATGATTATACAAGTTTATTAAAAATATCGAATGTTTTTAAATAACTGCATAAAAAAATAAATATAAAAAATACGAGAATATTCCGTATTCAACACTATTGCAAAATAGAAACATAATAAATAATTAATCAAATATTGCAATACATCATATTATAAATAAAGTATCATTGCATATCATTACAGTGTATTTTACACTTCATAATATTATCGTTAAAATTAAATTTCACCGTTCGGTTAACGTAACGCTGATTTGTTAATTAAAAACAATTGATGTTAAGTAGGCAGTAGTCACACTTTCATGTAGTTTACTCAACGTGGTGTTGTCTCATTCTGCATGTTATGTAGCCAGCATGAAAGGGAAACTGCAACGGTTTATTTAGTTATGTGGCCAAAAAAAGTTTCTTTTGTTGATACAAATTTATACGTAATTATTTATATTTTAATATAAGAACATCCTTTAAGTATATAATTTTATTGAATACATTAGTTATTTGATGATTGGGACATTTAGAAGTTCTTGAAAAGAAAAGGACATAAATAAAACGATTTATTTACTTCAACGTATCGAATGAACAATCATATCAATAAGGTCATCGTCATAGCATTCACCACCTCAAAGAGTCATGTTCAATTAATCTGAAGCCACTATGATGATCTCATACACAGACCTAAAGTAATGCACCACCCCATGACCCTGCAATGGGGTGGTCGGGTCGGGGTCTTTGCCCTAGACCTCGGCCAGACACCCCGTCATAGCGGCGGTGTATATCACCATTCCCCACTACGTCGCACTACGTCTATCTCCGCCCTCTTCGACGCGCTCTACATCGTGACTATTCCTGCAGTGGGCACCCCGTGTACCGTATTGCCCTACGTTACTAAATCGATATTTTATACTTTGGTGCGGCAATGGTGAATATGCCATAAAAGTAACGCGTGATAGTTGAAATAGAACTACATAGTACATACCGCCAAATGGGCGCTGATGGTACAGGTACAAACTGTAATAATTCCGACAGTTACCCTCATCCCACCCTCGCATGAGGCAACTTAGCGAATAAACTTATCTGAACGTATCACATGGATTGCGATAGTTCAAATCACTTCATTTAAATTGAGATTTATTGACATCACCATATTGTACATGAATCTACAAAAACTACTTACACATTCATTTCATAACAAAACAAAACAATACAATAATTCTGTACAAGACATGATAATACAAATTTTCTAAAACAATACGCAGTTACTAAGAAAATATTTTTTTTACGGCATTAGTATCTGTAATATACCGTAGTTTTGTCATTCATAAAATATTTACTCGTATAATCTATTTTAATATTTAGTGAACATTAATATTCAACCTTCTTAACTAAAGTGCTAATGTTCATTACCTACAGCTACAGACATAAATAGAAAAGAAGTAGAAAGACTGTATATTGCATCTTGGAAATGTAAATATAACTAAAACAACAAACCAAGGTCGTTGCACAAAACAAATTCAAAATAGTAACGATTTGTAGTGCGTGTGTATACTATATTTATGGAATACATATATTTTTAGTTTGAAATGAATTTAGTAAATGCACAAATACTCGGTATGTTTTTATGTTGTTCGGTCTATTTCCAATTTAGAGTCCTACTAGTGTCCAATTTAGTAGCCTCATATGTAGTGCACAAATATGACTATATTATAATAATGTTAAGGAAAGCGGACACTAGAAATTAATGCCACAATATAACGTAATTATCCACTGTGCTACGTAGAATGTTCTTTATTCGTAACCAGTTTTTTTAACAAAGAATAAAAGACGAAATTAACTATGAACACCAAAATTGTAAAAACATGATATCAAATTTTTTTTACCGATTTTATAGATGATCAAAAACACAACGCGAACAGAATTTTGTATTTCCTTCAACTACCAATATTTTTAATTTATAAAATACATCAAGTATGTCAGAAGTTAAAACCAAACAAATCCTTTAATTATAAAAATTGATTTATTGCTTATTTTATTTACTATTAAAAATTTATTTATGTAATATACATATCTCTATATATATAAACTAGCTAATATATTTATATTTGATTGACCTTTTATCAATAATAATTAACGACTTTTTCTTTACATAATCAATATCTTTGTTTCGTTCATAAAATAAAAGTTTATTAAACTTTATGAGCTATTAATATAATAAATGAAATAATTTCACAATGCAAGTTTATAATTACAAATTTTATAATTGAAAATTATATGCATAATAACGTATCAAATTATTAAACATACGACTTTATGCGAAATTCACGTTTAACAGAATCTTATTGTTTAAATGTGATAACTAAACAATAATGTGTTGTTAAATAAAATTCAATAGCTTAAAAAAATTAAAGTTTGCATTGTATTTGCTGTCAAAACAATAAATATCTTTTACAACTAAAATATGTATAGAAAAATAATTTAGAAAACTACATATTCCCTTTATTATTTCATTAAAAACTAAGTAACTATAACTTCTGTAAAAAATCAATACTAAAAAAATATAAAATATGCACCCTTCTTTAAATTTTTTAAACCCTACTTTTAAATAAATATGGGACACAGTTTGCTTTGTTGATTGAAATAATCAATTTCTCCATTAAAAGTGGTTCGATGGATGAAAACGATGGATACCGTTTTCTTTTTTTAAATAATATTTGTCTGAAATTCTTTATACCCAAACCAGAAATCATAACCATCATACCAGGTGAAGAAGTAAGAATTATTAATAAAAGATCTTTTTTAATGAATTGAATAAGAAACAGACGCAATGCTATACCAGTATACTCGCAAGTTATTCTATATTCGGATGGGGAGGGGTACATGCGTGGGAGATTCAGTTTACATTAGTATTTCATCAGACAGACGTAATTGAAAATATATTGCGAATAAGACAACTAACTCAAGCAAGCAACAATGGTCGGACGACGGTACTGTACTACTTAACTACCGTCTGTGAGGCTGACAGGGATTTGAATTGCAAAACTTGTCGAATAATAAACCTCTACATGTACCTATCTACCTATCC
This sequence comes from Panorpa germanica, assembly GCA_963678705.1. NCBI lineage: Eukaryota > Metazoa > Arthropoda > Insecta > Mecoptera > Panorpidae > Panorpa > Panorpa germanica. The sequence goes on along the minus strand of OY783212.1, from coordinate 1,849,416 downwards.
TCAAATCTCAATATCTCTCCCCCTCAATTATCAGTCATTTCACTTTCATATCCTCTCAAATTACCGGGCTGCTAAATGACAAAATGTGTCTATAAATCTATATTTTCGAAGTAACTCCACCAGTATGAATTAACACTGTTTTCCAATGGGTCGATTTTCAATAGTTAAAATAATTGATAAAATACTGTGGTCGCTTAAAAAGCCCATTTTTTAGGTTAACATCATAACAGTAGTTTAACTGACTGCATAAAAGTTTAATTTATGAGAGCCTGGTTTAAATGTAAGTATATCAACGCGAAATATACGAGCATGCCTATTTTTTTCTTTTTAATTGTGAGTAAACTGAATTTCTTTTTATTTGTTGATGGTAAGATGATGGGTACATGGTTCCCATGAGGAAGACCAGAGTCTGGTGTGACGACACAAATTTACATCAAACAAAAATAAGATTTTTGAAAAGCTTAGTAACAAATTGGGAGAACAAGATGGTACTATTCTTGGGACTCCATTCAGAATGTGACGGCTATACTAACAATGAAAATTCGCTCCCTTAATTATATGGACACAATATTTTTATATTTGTTCATCATAAAACTGACACATAAATATTAAAATCGATATTAATATAATACAAAAAGGCGAATGTACTGAAATACTCCTGTTTTAATTAATGTAATCTTACACGCAAAACAACAACAAATTTATCAAACATGATCCTATCTAATTAGTAATCAATATTAATTACTTTCTTAGGGCTTATTTATTCAAAAACGGAAAACAAGTCTATTAAAATAATAATAAAGTTAACGACAATCCGATAAATAAATTACTAGTTTTAAAAGACAAAAATGCAGACTTAATGAAAAATATTTATAATATATACAATGATGCCTAGTGCTTAAAATAATATACAAAACAAAACACCATTATGTTGCCATAGCAATGGCAGTTAAATAAAAGATAAGGCTTTAAAATATACGTCAACTAGATAATTTGAAATATACGTATGATTATTTCAGAGCGTAATATGAGTAATGTTGCCGTAGGTTGAATGGTTGTACTTCCAAGTCCAACGCAACATTGTACAAAATCAACAGCTTATGCGGATGATTGTACCTAGGTTTTAAAACGGTCGTTAATATATGCGCGTGAGGAAAGAACACAATTTTGTACATACTTTGAAATGAAAATGTATAAACGTAATTTGAATTAACTTAAAAGAATTATAATAACGATTTTTGTTGTTGAAATGAAATAATCTCATTATTGTTCTTTAAATTCTTTAAGGAAACATAAGTGTTTTATTTGAAGCATGAAAGAAAAAATTGCTTATACAAATTATATTCTTGCATCATTTAAATATGATGCATTAACTTACTTGATATGGTTTCATAAACTCTTGTTTACACGCCATATTTTAAATATATTTACGTATTGAACACTACACTAAGATACTCTACACTTAAATTTTATAAAACTGGACATTACGATTATATCAATAAAGTTGTCTATCATGATTTGCAAATCATCAAATACTGCTATTTCTAAACTACTGTACACTGCCTGTTAACATCAGATTGTTAAAAATTATAAAATTAAATTAAATTAAAAAAGCGAAGATAAGCTATTTATATACTATTTGATATTGTTTTTTCGGATTAAACAACATTTTGTTACTAACAAATTGTATTTTCTCTTCTTTGTATAACTTCACCATTATAATTTACAATTACAATAGACTATCTTCTTTAAGAACAGAAAATTAAAAAAAAAAAAGTCACATAATGAAAAACAATGTGTTATTTTATAAAAAGAAACTCTTAATTATTTTATAGTAATATTGAATATGTATTTAATGAACTCAAGGCTATTATTATTGTCATAGTCGTGTGTGACACTGAAAATACATGATTTGTTATGATTTATTAAAGACCTTATAAAATATCTATAAAGATAATCAATTGGACTATGATACTTTTTTGTTGGAAAGGTTAGTTCCATCGTATATTATCCAAAAGATAAAAACAGTAGTGACTTCACAAGTACATATAACAATTAATTGGCATTGTCTTGAATAACATGTAATTTTTAAAAGATACGTCTCTTTTATAGACAAATTACTTTGCTTTGTTGTTATATTTTGCAATACAACACACACCGGAGGTGTAATTTTTTAATGTTATTATTATTTTACTGTATACTTTCATTATTTAATTATCTTAAATTAGTTCAAGGTGATTAAAAATAAGGTAAAAAAATATTAATAATTAGATACAATATTTTTAAAATAGCATCTCTTCGATAATAAGTATATATTATGATAGGGATACCAACTATGCCAGACACACTAGTCAAAATAGTGACATTTTTAACCAGATAATAGTGACGAATATAAATATAAAAAATCTCACAAGAGAAAAATTTAAAGAGAATTGTAACTACATATTTAAAGCCTTACGGACAAACCATCGGTAAGTTGGTACAAAAATATGATAATTCGTACGCTACCGGACAAAACTTGGGTTGACAATCATAATTAAGAAGCAATTAAGGAAAAACTAATGTTGTAACATCGTGATATCTTATAATGAAGTTGCATTTTGGACGTTATATCGCACACTAGAAACACAAGAGCCTATTTTCTCTTTGTCGGAAGATAACGGCATACAGAAACAACAATTACAATTTTGTCTTAAAACAGACTTGTCACAAGTGTGTGTGTTTTTATTTATTCAGAACCCGAAAATACCCAGACTGTTTTAATATAGTCGTGTATCTAACGAGTCCTAAATTTAAACTTAACTTTAATTTAACTTAAATTTCAAAATTGTAAGCGCATCAGATATTTCATACACAATTTATCAGACATAGATCTGATTGTAATCAAGAATAGGACCGAATTGTCTTCTCATCTTGTCAGATTACCGTCTCCGTTTTAAATTCCCGTTCTGAATTCAATGTTTACACATATGATAAGGAGACAGTTGATCTGAAACTAAAACTTGGAAAATTGATCCCATCGTATAACTGTACTTAATAAAAACTTTTGTCAAACTCAAAATCATTTTAAAACAATTATTTCTATTATATTCGTATATTATTAAATGAAATAACAGAACAGTCATAATAGTTACGTAAATAAAATACCGATAAGGCGCGGCAGCTATAAATCGTGGGTGGATGGCTGTTAACTTTTACTACTAACTCAACATTATTTCCGACTAATCACTGTGTGAAATATTAAAAGAAACACACTGAAAAACACTATGACCATTCATGTTTGAAAAATGTTATCACAACTGGCGCTAAATGCCAAACGCAAAATATTATTACACATTATACCATATACCAATATATGTATTAAATAAAGCAATACATTTTTATTACAGTGTTATTTCTTTTTTGTATGCGTCATTTTAACAATTGATATTTGATAAATTTGCAATTTGGACGTTAATAAATTATAAAAAGAATAAATAGTTCATTTTTAATTTAATAACAAATAGTATACTCTTATGTAACACACCCTTGTATATAAAATATACATACATCATTGTTATTTTTTAAAAATAACAGGATGTTCTAAGCATTAACACTTATAGGTTGAACCTGGTTAGAGGAAACGGAAATAAAGTGTGTTCAGAGAGTCGTATTTTAGACAATTTAATAATCGTTATATAGCTAGGGCCAGATACGAAGTATAAAAATGAAGCTAGTGAAGCCAACAATTGTCGGTACTTTTTTTTATTATAATAGAAAAATGTTCAAATATGATTAAACTGAGACTTGTAATATAAAAAGAAGCGGAATAAAAACAAATAATCAATAAAACTGAAAGAGATATCATTTCCACATTTATGTGGTTATTGAACTTTTAATAAAGCTATCCTGATAATAAGTCCTATCATTAAAATTTAATTACACAAGATTTAAAAAAGTATACTATATAGTATTGGCTATTTCTGAAACTAGTGTTATGACTGACAACTTCAACCAGATCGTTGTTTAATAAGTGTATATTATAATATAATCAATAAAACAAAACAATAAACAAATTCAGAATATATTAAATATGAGTTCGAGAATCGAATCCAAATAAGAATCTGCCTGATTTCAATTCTCTCGATCATTGTACCGATAAAAAATTGTTGTGAAGAATAGAGTAGCAAACTTAGTAGAATAACTATAGTAGAGTATAGTAATGCATAAATTTAGAAATTGAAGACTTCAATATATAACAACAGAAAAATATAAAAGCAAATTAAATCTTACCATACAAATAATCTATAATAAATTTAAATTTGAAATTCCTAAGCTTCACGTTTTATACGTTTTAGCCTCAAGCAATTGACATGATTGGGTTTTTAATCGAACACGTAATTATAAATGTTTATTCACTCAAGCAAGGTCAATGAATCGAAACCACTAAATAACAGACAAAATGTGAATAAAAAATGATACTAATTTAAATTACATAGCTAAGATAATATTCTAGATTACTTGGTATTCTTTTAGCAGATCTATTTCAGACAGGCAACCTATAACTAATATTTGCTATTCATAATAAAGCTTTATGTTTATTTGTGTACAAATAAACATTAAATAGCATTATTTTGAATAACATTTTCTGTGTGTCCTGTATTTCTAAATGATAATCTAAATCTTATTGAACAATCGAATAGAGATATACAAGATACATTTCTAACAAATATTATAACCATTAACTTAAAATAAAACTTTAATAACCGTCTTGACGTCTTGATTACAGATTATTGCATAGAATTTAACACCCAAACAAATGTTAATTCTGGGTGAGTGAAAAAACACGAAAATAAGAACGGGTCACTAAAATATAAATAAATTAAAAAACTGAACATAAAGGTTAAGGTTATACACCTATTGTGAGTAAAGTGGAATTTCTAGTATAAAAAAAGGTCACTGTGAGCACAACTTCGTTTACTGGAATTTTATTTTTACATAATTAATAAAACTAATAGCAACAATCGATAATAGATTACGTATTTTCTCTGAAAAGAAACTGTACTGATACGATGTATTTTTTTTATGACAACGACTATACCAAACTAGTTATTATTAGAATTCAAAGGAAACAGAAACATAAACAGAATTAAAAATGATATATTATTCAACAAAGTAGGTGCATTTCGTTTTCATTCAATATTAAAGTAAATGTAAATAAAAATTACACTTTAAAACTTTGTCTATTGTTGACAAGAAATATACAATTTTGAATATTACGTTCAAATTAATAACAGACAGAGCAGTTTATCTGGTTAATAAATATTTAACAACAAAATTACGCCATAGTGATATTTTAACGAACTATGTTAACAAAAAAAAAATAGAAGAACTAAACTTTATCAGTTTCAATTTTAAGAAAAAATGTTACATATTATGATCAATCACACTTATGTGAAAATAATTATCTATCTTGCATCATTGTTTAAATAATTATGCGTAACATGTTTTAACTTGTCTAAGTTTGACTTATGCAAAAAATTACATAGATATGAAGGTAAAACATAAGACAGACTTGACGAAAATATATTATTTACCGAATAAATCACAAGGCCTAACACATGGACTCGTCTAAGCGATTTCCGAGTAAGTCATAAACAAAAACAATCTGCTAAAAATTCAAAGAAAATTTTTAATCCTAAATAGCTTATTTCCAAAATTTATGTAAATTATTACCAAAATAACTTTCAAGCAGATGTCCCAAGCGTAAATGCCATTAGGGATATTTCCAATGTTTACCAGAAGACCTAACAACCTCAACCTTATACAAAGTACAACTGGCAACAGTGTACCTGCCCTGCCTGTAATAAAAGAGATAATATTGTTGCATAGGGTTCCCATATGTTCGTTCAATAAGAACAACATTTATTATTATCGTGAAAGATGAGCCAGCATAGGAGTTGGGTTGCTCAGCTTTCGCTGGATCAGCGTTAATTCTTTGTTACTATATTTAATGTTATATTGTTGGTTTTGAAGTAGTATAAAGATTATCACTGTTATTGTAATTTAATATACATTATGAAATTATTAAAAATAATATAATAATGTAATGAATACTTTTTCCTTAATGATACACAAAACTTTAAAATAATATCTCGTTTAGATAAGTCACGGAGGAAAAAATATGTATTTTCGAAATAGTTGTAAAATTTACTTGCAACAAAACTACGTAAGAATGTAATTAAATTGTCATTAGTGCAAATATATATTCACCTAAGCTTGGCTATAGATTGATTTTATAAATGTTGTCATTAGTGTAAATAAATATTTATTTCTTTTTATCTATTTTCTTACTCTAACGACAGGGCTCATCCAGTAAACTTTTAGTGAAGTATAGTTCTATTATGAACCTTAATTTCTCGTCTATGACTAGAGCAGAGGTAAACAGTAAATTAAGACAGCTATATGTCGAATTACGTCCAAAATAAATTTACGTTATATTTACATATCTTCTACATTACAGGGTACATAATTAAATGTATTTTAAAATCGTCAAAGAATTTGATTTGTATAGAGAAGACTACAGATCACTTAAAATGAAGATGTTAAAAAGCAAATTTTGCTATTTCTAAGTTTGACCACCTCTACTATAGCAGCAAATATGTTATCAGATCAGTTATTAATTTTTTCTGCTCAAGTTGTTATACCATTTTGGAATACCGTGCTCAGATCGACATATAGAGCATTTTTATATAAATGTATACATAAAACAAAAATACGTTCATTCTTCATTACATCAAAATATTAGAAACAGAGGTATTATATCATTCATAACTAGAAATATATAAATAAAAACTGTTTATTTTTATTATTTCTATTTGTAGTCAAAACAAATTTTTGTTGTATTCAATATAAATAATAAATCTTTATGGTTAAATCAAACCGACACAAGCACTCAGTTTAATAAATATGTATACATGGTGTTTTGTTTCTATTCGGCAGTTGGTTATTTAATTATGTACGCATATTCATGATATGCAACGTCGTCTCCATTAAAACAACATATTGAGTTTCACTAGTTGGAAAATATTTTTGAAATAACCACGTCCCCATCAGAGCTGCAGAAGTTTGTTTCATACAATGTCGGTATTATGTATAGCAAATGTTAATTTTATATTAATATTATAGGATTGTACTAAAAACGAAGAATTTTATTAGATAATAATGTTGCTTTAGTTGAGACGGTGCTTTAGATTATTGAGCAGAGGATGGAGAACGCCGAAACAACAATTGAAAGTCTCGGGAGTTGAAACGCAAGACCTTGACAATCCACTGGACCAGTCAGTTCAGTAGCCTAGCTTGTTAGTTACTACCACACAGAACAGCAGATGCACGATGTACAACAAATTGTGCAATTTTCAAGTATATGATGTTGGACACAAATGAAGGTTTTGCAAAAATGTCTTAAATAATCGACCAAGTACAATCTTGCCAAATTACGAATATGGCTTCCTAGAACCTCAATTCCTTGCCAACATTGATAAAATGGTATACAAAAAAATATGTACAAAATATATAAAACATTAAAACAACCAGTATGTAAGTACATTAATTTCATGTATTATACTACTATTTTATTTTTATTTGTAATTCATATTAAGTAATTTCTAACGTAATAAAACTACAATGGATGGCAATGAATTTTAAATGAGTGCTGGAAACTTTCGATTTCAAAATAATGAATTATATACCATTAAATTAATAATATTTAGATAATTATGAGACAAAATTAAGGTCATCACATAATTACTTGGAATAATTATAAAAAATATTTTGAATAAACTATTATCATAAATAGAATTGTTTTTAACTCAATGAAGAAAATAAAACGAAACATTTTAAAAGTTGTTTACAAACTACACATAAGCAAAGTTGACATCTCAAGAAATAAGATAACACTTTGCAAAAGCTATACTTTTCTTAGCAATAGATCAAGCTATAGCATTTGTAATCATATGTTTTTTATATTTCAAATGCCAACGATCTTATTTCAACCATGATTTTCAATGAAGGTCGCCCGGATTCAAAGCCTACCTCGTAAAACTAAAATGGCTACCTCTCAGGTATGAACCTGTTGCACCGGCTTAAGAAACCTTCAGTTTAAATAATTAAAATATCTTCAAATATTCGATTAATTACATAAGTAAATAGTAAAAAATTAAAAAATGTATATTTTAATCGTACCATATCTTGTCCCATTTCTGTCACACCAGCCGCAAAAAAAAAATCACCTAAGGGTTTCATTCGTTTAGAAAAATAAAAAATAAGTCTAAGCACAAACACAATATATATTACACACTTTTATATAATTATTTACATCAATAACTTTATTATTTACAATTTATTACACATGATATACACTATTTTTATGATTTAAACCATTTTTAATAGGAGATTCACGTTAATTTCTAATAGTTTATGCTTTTGACATACAACAAAGCGTCTGCCAATGACGCGCGACGCTGACTGACTTCAGGCTTCGCCGGCACAAGTTGTTTAGGAACAAAGAGAGTGACGCGCCATGTTTAGCAAGCGTTCAAGGTGCTGCCAACTAGCGTCATTATTGATGAACTAAGACGCAAAATATAAATAAAAATAAGCACGTGTGAAAATGGTTGAACACTTTTGTTAAAAGATCGACAAACCATCCGCTTTATTATAATTAGCAATTGTAGGTAATGTAATGTTCAATAATTTTTTATTCGGCATAATTAACTGGTAAGAGCTTTCATGCAAGAAATAACGTCATTATAAGAAGATAAATGATTTCATAATTTAAATATTATAAAGAATTAATTTATTATTTCAATGTTTTATTATGCTCAAAGATTCTTGAACAAGTACTAGCTTAACTGTAATACAGCAAAATAAATAATAAAGCTTTAGTCTTACATTAATTCATATCAGAATTTTCGTATTTCATATTTGAACATTTATGAAATATGACCAGCTAATATCTGTACCAAAAACTATTTTTAACTACATATATGTATGTATTCCGTTTTAAACAGGTTTGCCAACCAGTCGTGTACTGAGATTACAGCTATTTGATAATTGCATATTTTTAAAACCTAATCCACTCATATTGTAATCTCAATGAAGATTAAAAGATTTTCTTTAAATTCTAAAAAATAAATTGTCTTTCGGGACGAGTAAATCGCTTAATATGCTATTTTAACTGTCATATTTAAGAAAATAATCAGAAGAGGTATATTTTAGGTAGTTATTTAAAAAATTACCTGACAAAATTACTGTACATATTTTGAAACGATTTCGTACTTAATCAATTTCTTTTATCGTTGTTTCAACTATACTGAAATTTTTCTTATACTTGTAAAAATCTTACTAAAAATACCTCGGGATATTTGAATATTATTTAACCTTTTTTATTTATTAATTTCATAGGTTCATCAAAAATATTTTAATGCAAGACACACGCATAGCGATTTTGAAACTTTCTCATTGGATATATATGATGGTTTACGTCCCACCAAAAAAGTAATTGAATCCAAGATTGAAATTGTAGAACAAATTGTTACTAGATTTTAAAATTTAATCAAAGAATGGAAGAGTACCTCAATATTGTGCTCAATAATATTTCAATGTGTCCTGTTTGCTTTTTAAATGTACATTCTTCGGCATTTGTATGTATCAAATACATTTATAAATAAAAAACACGCAAAATAATAAAATACAAATAATGGATAAAAAATAAGTCAAACAAAAATAATTGAAATTTATTATAAAACTTGGGACATATCCTTGGGGCATACAAGCTAGTCGTGCCATACAGATGACCTGATTCCGATTTCGATATTGCCCTTCATGTTTACAACAGTCTTGTAACAGGGACCACAATAGTCCCTGGAGTTGGCACCGGGTTAAGAATATCAATCAGAAGAAGTTATGTCAATAGACCATAGCTAGTCCACAAAGAATACAAAGAGCCGCATGTGTTCGATTTAATTATTTGTAACTTTAGTCACATAAGAGAATGGTATTAGTATTATAATAATAATGATAGTCTTACATGAAAATACAATTAAGACAGGAATATCTTTTTGATTTGACGAGATATCTAAAACTTATATCAAGCAAAATATGTCAACAAAATAATAATTTTTAGTGCTACTTAATATTAAAAGAAATATTCCTATTTCTTTATTTCTTATTTGTTGTTGACTGTATTACGCACAATATGATGCGTATATTGACAAATGGGTAATACCTCTGATTTTCACTGAAAAGCACGTAACGATATATTGTAACGATAAATTCGAAATTTATTGGTGAATTTGCTTTGTGATTCCATACTTATTTTCAAGTTAATGAACAATTTTTTCAAATTTGTATGAACGAAATACAGATATTCCTTCTTACTGCTAGATACTAATTCTACAGATAACCTGTGATTATTGAAGCACTACTTTAAGTGTGTTCGACTATTAAGTTTGGGCTCAAAGATGCAGATATTTTGCATAAAATTGATTTTGTTAATGTTATTCAACCCACAAATTGTGTGGTCCCTATAAACAGAAACTGCTGACGTTTTGAGTAATAATTGTACATGCTTCATAAATAATAATAATCAAAGAAGTTGTCATTTTTACTTAATACGGATTACTACGTAGTTTCTAATTACACATATTTAAACCTAATAAGAGTAATCCTATGTATTTACTACCTATTTATTAGTTTTTAATAACATTTCCAACCTTTGATATTTCTAAAGCAAACCTAATTTCATTATTTTAAATTATAAATTACAAATTAAATATTATAAATTATTGTATATGTGCTAATAACTTCTAAAAGTTGATGCACCAACAAAATAAATAAAAAAAAAAAAACCTTTGATATTAAATTGTGCAAAATTAATTCACTAAAATTAGACTACCATACATTGTTGTGTCTATATTCTTATAGTTATACCGAAACTTCTGTCACTTTGACAGTGTTTATGTATAAATATGATGTTGAACAACGTAATTCTAACAAATAAATAACAATTTATGTGTTTGCGTTATCGGACACATGTGCATATACCAAAATTATATTATTTTATAACAAGATAATGTAAACCACTTCAAATAGTAAATAGATGCATCTTTGCAATTTTCATAAATTCAAAAAGCAAATTATATATCTTTAAATAAAACACACAAAAGTAAACAATTACAGTTCAAATTACGAGAGTTCGGCGGCGACTCATACTTAAAATAAGTTGTGGGTTATAAACTGCAGATATAACTAAAAAGCACTGACTCATTTATTTTTCTATAATGTATGTAGAAACGAATAAGATAAAATTCATTATCGTATTATAGATTTATACCGCTCTTATAACCTCTATTAACTATAGTGATTTTGATTATATTACATTTATTTTAATCTAACATATATATCATATAATCCGACTTCTAATCCGAAAAAATATGGTGAATATTCACCGAAATTATCAATGAAACTATTGTTATTAGTTTGCACATACTACGAAAAATACGAACCATAAAGTTTCATTTCTAGCATGGGCTTTGAATAAATAATAGTTCACGTATAAACAAAGTTGGAGTATAGTTAATTTAAATTCGTGTTTACGTGCATAATAGCAATTGAGAGAGTTGTCTCATCGTGGTATTGATTTAACTCTCGTAACTACGTTATATTTTAAAAACACATAGACGGTAATATCGAATAATGATGGAATAATTTTAATAGAAAACACACACTAAATAAAATAGTGTCAATTAAGATACTTTTATCATATTTCAATTTACATTTTGTGTGTAAAAATAATTCTATTTCTAATTCTAATGATTACACTTTTTTTATTATTAAATTTATTTAACGTCGGTCTATTTCCGATACTCAGTCCTATCACCATATCCGGGAATCGAACCCGAAGACGCAGCAGATTAGCGTTAACCAACAATACTATCAGTGGTCACTGTGTTATCAAAAATTATTATTTAATTAAATTAAATTTAAGAATATGAATATTTAATAATTACACGAAACTGCAGTAAATGGATCTATGAAAAAATATCTATTTATTTTTATTTGATAACAGACTGAAAACACAATCAGTGAAAGTCTTGTTTACTTTTGAAGAGATTCAATTTAAGATTAGTGATGACAATAGTGATTACAGTTTTGCTCGATTTATTATACCTTCTACAGCAAATATATAAAGAAATAATTTGAAATAAATTAAAACATAATAGGCATTAAAAAACAGATATGTAATCATAATTGATAATTTGATACCATAATATTTACATTTCACATCTTCTAAATTGTCGTAACATTATAAGTAAAAAATAATCTGTTAAATTCCTAATAACTTACCACATTTCTAGTTTGTCCAGCAAGGTACTGATTCTGCGGTGCCAGTACACTCAATGGTGGTTGGCCCCCCAAGTAAACAAGATGTTCGGGTTGTTTCGGACCACCGTTGACGCCAAGATGCTGTCCATGAACATCGTACTGAGCTTGAAGAGCCATCAAATGAGGATTTTGTCCTGGAGCAAGCATTGTTTGATTCATATGTCCTCCAGGAAGCGTATGATTTTGCAGTGTATGATTCGGTATCGAATGATTAAGAGCACTCGGATGATTCGCTAAAGTTACTTGGTGACTATGTACAGGTTGATGATTTAATACTTGATGTGTTTTTATATTAGCATTTGCAGTTGTGTTATTCATGTGCGGAGGATATTTCCATTTGTCGTGATTCTGCAATAAAAATTACGATGTAGATCTTATTGTAAATTAAGTAAATATTGAGATAGATTTAATATATCTAGATACGTAAATGTATACTCGGACTGTTTATATATTTCAAATTAGGTATCACGAGTTCGGCTGTCATAATGAAAACAAGTTGTATCGTATAAATCTACGATACAATGCAAAGCATAATACTCACTCATTTTTTTATAATGAATATAAGTACGAATAAGATAAAATTCACCATTGTGTCATGTATTTATCCGGCTCTTATAACCTTTTTTAAGCACGAGTAACGCCGAACTCGTAATTTGAACTATGTATACATGTTACGACAAATTAGTGAAGTTACAATTATGAATAATTTAAAAATAATATGCAATTCATCTAAAACTACAATTAGTACTATTTTACACATATTTAAATTTTATTTAATTGTAATGTTGTTTCGATGATGCATTATATTTTAATTATAAAGTCTATCTATCTTTCAAAATAGGCTAGTGCCAAGTTTACGTAATGTACATAATTTTTGCTTATTTTACAAACTATGCAAATTCACTAGTTCAGCACAACATATACAAAATACGTCTTAATTAATAATTCAACAATTCAAGTTTATGTTACTAATACAAATGAACAGGAACTAAATCTTACATCCAGAGCAGTGTCATCGCCAAGTGCCCATCTTTGTTGCTTAGGTCCAAATGGTGGAAACTCTGGCTCATGAGGAGCTCTTTGGAAAACGTATCCAACGGCAGCATCATCCTGCGAACGTACTGGTGGCCCCCGTGCAGCCGGGTCCTCGGAAGCACCCAGCCACTTCATCTGATCGCTAAAACAATAAATATTATATATATTTATTTTATAAACTATGGAATATAATTCTAAACATTTAAATTAAAAATTAAAATTTGTTTACTGCATATATTTACTGCACTAAAAAAAAGATATTAATTTTTCTGATTTTTTAAATGGTATCCATAATTCAAAATGATTTTATACTTTTACTACAGAGTTAATAATTAATTTTAGTTTTTTTTGTTGTATGTATTTGCGCATGCCAATTTACATAAATATTGCAAGTAACCTTTAAAAATGTTCTCTACAACAATTAATTTGGTGTTTTCTTCACGAAAGTATATTTAAATATGAAAATATAGTGTATGTATATATTTTTAGAATATATTAATGATAAATATTTAATTTTCGAGTTAATACAAGGATATGATTTTTCCAATAATCTGGAAATGGGAGTTGTTCTAGAAATATTGCAACTGTGAGTTTAGCTTCACAGTAAATCTAAATAAAGTTTCATCTAATCAATTTTAATTTTAACATTTGGTAATTATTGAATGGAAGATATTTCTAGATGAATCACAGGCATGACACTTCAAAACGGGATGCCGCTGCCGACATACAAACAAATGGCAGCCGACATTTGACAGCAAATTCAAAACAAAGAAAATACTCAGGTTTATGAATAAAATACTTTAGAATTGAAAAAGTCCTGCCATAAAGCTTACCTTTGATTAATGTTTATATAGATCTATCATCAACTTAATGTATTTCGTCTGTTTTGACGTAAAAACGTCGGCGTCGGTTCGGTAAAAAATTGTTTGAAAACACACAAAACACTGATTTTTATACACTATTTTCACATACACAAATTTATATAAACACTTAAAATATTATCACTAACTATACACGGAACTATTTACAATGTACATTAATAACGAAAAACACGGATTACGCCATTTATTAGCGTGGATGTTTAACGATTTCAAACTATCGACATTACCTTCCTCAATTCTCAACAGCCATCTTGGCTTTACTGCGCGCGCACACCTGTCAACGAAATGCAGGATGGGAAATTAAATTTTGATGTAATCAACGACGGTACTCAGATGATACATTTATACGACTCTATATGGGAATCGATGAAGAAGAATTTTACGTACGTCGATTATTACTGTAAAATAAAAAATGGCGCCGCTTTATTTAAATGTCATAATGACAAACAGATGGTTCAAAACAAAGTTAGGTTTTTTAAATGTAAGATAAAATGATATATGTATTATAAATAAAATAAGAGTCCATTACAATATTGAACTGGGTTTATTTTATATTTTATGCACAATTATTTAAAGTGATATGTCTTTTTAATCTAGTAGTATGGTATTAATGAATTCCATAATATAAGAAATTAAGACACTCAAAATGAATAATTTGTTTTTGCAACAAAGATGACGAGAGACAAAAAATTGTAATTGAATCTATGTACTATTTATAATATAAATTGTAACAATCTGCTATATGTAAACCTAAATAAAAATAATAGATATTAATTTAAATAATTATATTAATTAACTCAATATGAACATGTGAATAATAAATAATATTTTGTGCTCAATGATTCATTTCAGAAAACTCAACATAAAAAGTCTAAGTCCTCTAATGCAAATTACTTGTACTTTCGGTAGAGGTTTTAATAAATAATATCAATCAAAATGGTATTATTCATTGATTGCCAATTCCGAAAATAGTGAATCATTAAGCTCGTTATAAGCAATAAAATTTAATTTAAGCTGATTGAAAAACAATATAAAAACTTATTAATTCACCATATTTTGGAAATTTTATTTCCAAAAACTTTAATTTGTTAACAAAAATAACATAGAAAGCTATGGTTCAAACATTTGAAGTGAAACTTCATATAGCAAATATTTTAAATAAAATTAAAGATATGATTACAATAAACATAAACAATAAATGCCCTCAGATGAATAATCCTGAATTAATGATATAATTTATATTCCATTTGAATATTTAGAAAACAGTTTTAAACGATAACGATTTTTTGATTTTTACCTTTGGCGTTAAAATCAATTATTTTATTTGTTATATAGTCCAAAAATACAAAATATTTCTGATCAAAATGTTTACTTATTGTCTTAAATTTATATATTATAATCAAAAAATACGTCTACTATACAGGAAGATTTAAAAATATTTTTAATCAAAAACTATAAAAATTTCAACTGAAATATAAAAACTCTGGCTCTTTTTTTAATAAATTATAGTATATTTTATTAATTATAATTTAATAAAATATATTAAATATTTTAAAGTATATCTTATGCAAACTGTTCAATAAAATATAATGGCAAATAATTAGAATAACTATTACAATAGTTATGGAAATTTTGCATACAACTTTTTCAGACCCCGATATTGTTAATCGAAAATAAAAATATATATCACAGAGTGCACCATTAACTATATTTTAGTAATTTGCTGAAATTGTACTTCATTTATTGTTGCATTTTTCAATATCTATTTGAAGTAAGTAATACATAACCAAATATTTTAAAAAACAATTTGTAAGATAACATTTACTTAATCGAAGAAGCTAGCAGATGATATGGCTAATTTTCTACACATAATTGAAATGCAATACTTTCGAACCGTAAGAAAATCAATTTTAAAATTGAATTGTGATGTTTTAATTTAGATCTATATTTACAATACATCACGCTTTCATACAGTGTGTATTCTTTACTTCAAACATTTAATGTCTGTTATTTGCAAATATAAACATGCTTTTATTTATTTACAATAGTTTAATATTTAATTAGTATTGCAATTATAATTATGTGTATTTAAAGAAAGGCCAAATCATGAATAATTAACCATGACTATGAAATCATTTCAATATTGTTTTTCTTGTTTTTTTGTTATAATTAGTTTTATATTCTTAATAAAACGAGGCACCTAAGGTAAAGTGAAGTTTTGTTTGTTTTTATATCACACTTATACAAGTTTTTTTTTACACCAGTGGCAAGTAATTGCTGAACACTAGCGTACACTGAGACAGATACTTACAAAATGATCAACTCTCACTAATAGTCAAAGTCAAACAAATCCATTAATCCTTCTATAGGTCCCAAAGAAAAAGTGTACTCCGAATCTCTATACGGTGGTTCCAATGATAAGAATTCAGAGTTAAATTCATCTGTAAGAATACGTTCAATTATGATTAAAATAAGATTTAATCAAATAATAAAAACCATAATATAATATCAATCGTTGTATAATACAAATTTTATTTAGAATAAGATATTCAAGTACATAGTCGAGTTGTCAAATCGTCAAAGTGTTAAATCCAGTCGTCGCGCAATACTATAAAAATAGATTCAAATTACAAAAGTAATGCATGGTATTTTAAGAAACCATTTTATTGTTTATTATAACGAAATTATAAGCTTTTTGTTTATTGCAGTTGTAATGTGAAAGTCTTGTCTTATATCAAATCAAATACATCAATATGATTATGGTTAAAAATGACATAATCCGAATGAATAGTTGAATGGTTATCAGTTGGTGGTTAGTTGATTATTAAAGACGTCTGAGCTGAATCCCATGGTGCTACAAAGCAGAAATCTTCATGTTGCAACACGGCATTCAGCCCGGAAATCCTTTTTTAGATTCCCAAACTCCCAGCAGCATAAACACAGTCCCGATGAATAGAATACAATGATGAAGGCCCATTTTGTTAAGATGAATGCATATTACAAATAATTAATGAGTGATTATCATATAATGGTATCGTTTTGGTAAAGATTTTTCAATTACTGCTTTATAATTTAAAATATACATACAAAAACTGTTGACCTTAGAAGTCATAAGTTTAGAAAAAACAATAATAGACAAATCTATATTACAAAAGTTGAACACAAATTTAAGCAGTTAAAATAAACTCATACTTCGAGAATTAATCACGTATTGAAGATATACAAATTGTAATTAACTACAAATATTTCTTCAAAATATGATCAAATTTTGACTATTCACCAAATAATATTGAAGTAACATGCAAAATATGAGATGAGTTATTTCTAGTTAAAGCAGTTGTTACAGGATATCACAATATGCACATGTGAAAATCAACTTTTCAAAAGCATTTTTTTATACTTACAGGTATTGTTTGTTAATATCCGTATGTAACATGTATTTATTTAGTTGTTGATAACAGAGACCGCTTAGCAAGAACTCAGACTGTGATGCGAAAATAACTACGTGTCACAGCCAGAGCCCCTACAAGAGATCCCCAATGTTGTTATTAATTGCAGATATCTAGATGAATAAAGCAGTTATATTGCATTCACCCATTTAATGTAGCGATGATTTTGAAATTCATTTGAAGCATAAGCATGTGTTTAATACGTATTTACAAAAAATATCATGCAACAATTAGAATAATATGTTAAAGAGTAAAGAGTAACATTATAGAATAATATTTATATTTAAAACACTGGATTTTCAACAGACCTTGTTGATCTTCTATTTGAAGTTGCAATGAGCCTCCCATTGGTCCAAAGTCATCAGCTTCTGATATTAGAGCATTTGAAAGCTGTAATTTCTGCTCAGCAGTCATATTCGCGTCTGCTACAGAATTTAGTGCTAAATCTCGACAAGCCCTCGTTGTAGATGACGATGGTTTTGACGGAGTTAACACGGGTAATGTAACAGTCGGTTGCTGCATTTCAGGTTCTATTTTAATCTCTTTCTTTACTGATGATTCAGTGAAGTTTAGACTTTCATCTAAATTTCGTTGCGCTGTACCCAAATGCCTAGTTAATGGACGATTTTTTATTTTAGGACTAACGAGTTGTCTCATGTCTTCATATACTGGTGTTAATAGAGGTTTAATATCTTGAAGCAATGGATCTACAGGAGGGAATGGTAAATTAGGTTGAACATTTTCAGGACAAACAAATACTTCTATCTCCCCTGTTTCAGTCTTCATATATATTTCATAACCATTTGTTGGATTTGGTACCTATAAATAACAAAGGTAGAATACAAATTCAACTCTTTAATGGTATAAATACTACTCTTATGAAAAAAACACTAACTTGCAGTTGTGCTTCAGGTGGAGCTTTAATTCCTATAACGGTTTGATCTTTGAAATCTGGGATAGACTTAAGATCACCATATGTGATGTAAGCGTAACGTTTATTTTCAGAAAGTTGTCGAAGCTCGCATTCTGCACTTTGTATCAGTGCGTCTAGCAAATTTTCTTTTTGTTCTAAAGTTCTCATTTCTTTTTCTAACGTAGAAATATCTGGATTACCGACTTTTCCTGATTAAAGAATAAAAAAAAAAAGGAAAAAAATTAAAAATACATATTGACAAGACCATCTAATGTCATGCCAATCAACTGTGTGTTATAAACTTACCACATTTCCATTGAATATTATTTTTCGATTTTTTTTCTAAAATACCAATCCCTTCTAATACATTCGTTATATCATAGATTCTCCTCTTTTGTACTTCAAGACAAACTGATGCTATATTTAAGTCCACGACACCATCTGGAGAAGTCTGCAGTAACTGTACAAATTTCTTAGTCAATAAACCAAGAGATGTATCATAACGTGTTCGCTCTACTTTTTTTCCACCTCTCGAACCTTGTGCTGGAGATCCCCGTGGAGATCTTTGTTTTGGAGTCTTGAATTTTGGACGAGCAGGAACAGCTACTACACCAGTCATGTTCAAATTTAAACGCCGTTTTACAGCCTATTTGTTATAAACAAATTTAGTCCATAACTAAATAACCATTTATTTATAATTGCTTACAAATGTTACCTCAGTTGTTTTAGGAGGCGCAAGAGGAATATCTCGCATGATCTGATGTTGTGGTGTAGCTCCATATCCGTGATCAACAAGATGATACCCAATGTTTGTCTGAGAAGGGCTTATATTGGACATATGTTTTGTCAACGCCATGTCCGGTGTTGTTGATAACCTCTTAACAGTAGATCCACCTGCAGGTTCGTCAAAGTCCGACAATACTGGACCATGACGTTTGTTCACACGCCTCATTCTTTCTGGTTTTGTAATAACAGTATTACAAAATAAGTTATTTGCTGTACATAGATGTAGAACTAGGTGTGTTCTTAATAAAGCGTCAGGTTCCTGTAATTTGTAAAACCAATAAGATTCTAATTTACAACTAATATCATTATTAATTCCAAAGGGATTTAGGTTTTCAATTTCTGTCTATCGGATGACTATGGTATTTCGAAATAAATAGCTTTTAGCGTTACTAATTTATTTTACGGCAGTAAAATTCGCATTATGAAATTATAAAGAGCCCCCTTAGAACAGAGCCTCTTTGACCTTGTATAACAATAAGTAATATTTGACATGACTGAATGAAAGTTCATGTTGCGTAGGCACCACATTTTTTATTTATAGGTTATTTAAGAAATGCAGCCTCCGTAAATAAATTAACGATGAACATAAATGTAAATTACATTCGCTTTCAAATTATAATCTATTTCATATTTCTGCTATTTGCACAATATGTTAATTAGCCCCCTGATTATATGACGCGATGAAATTACAAACGCACCTACCTACTTAACTGTAGACTCTTCGAGTAAAATAAAAATTAAAATTAATGAGGGATTAAAATGTTTAACGTTTTTTGTCTGCGTCACCCGATAATCTTTCGTCCCTATCCGGGCCAAGCTCAAGCACTCCAGTAAAAAAATGAAACAAACCCAACAAAAAACGGTTATTGAACTGGATAAAAAGGAATGATAACTTACCTTTGAGTTTGTTTGAGGTTACGCGAAATCACAAAATGATAACTTAAAAGACATTTGGTTCAAGAAAACAAATTAATATACTACATGATCACAGTTTAAGGAAAGCAAATGTCGGCCTGCTTTGTTACAGACAAGTACTTCAATGCCGCCCAAGGCAAGTTACAGCTGCTATGACGCGCTTGTTGTACCGCGCAATGAGATTTAGATTCTTAAGGGATTCTATTTATCAAAACGCAGGCATTTGCCTATTGGCGTTTTGGTTACACTACCCACTATACATAATGCTTCGCGAATTTACAAAATGATCTAATTATTTAAGAAATCACTGATAAAAAAGATGAGAATTGGTCTGTAGACCGTTGTGCGTTGTGTGCGACTTGCCCCACTCTAAAAAAATGCTGTGAACATCTGGCGAGGCGCAACGGTGGCGCGAACGTATTGCGCATGCGTGTTGCGACATTTAATACAACCCCTCATGTATACAACCCCACATTCAACTCTCACCCCTGCGTAATACAATAAAACAAACGACGGCTTTGTGTACCAAGCCAAGTGAAGCCATGTAAATAACGGAAATTTAGAATAGGTTATGTTTCCAGTTACCCGCCAAATTAGTTCGCGAAATGTCAGTTATAGACTAAAATTATATAATTTTTTATAATAAGGGTTCCAATATATTAATAAATAAAGTATTGTATATTTTGGTATAAAATATTACAGACATAAAAAAAAAATAATACAGTACAAATTTAATGAAAATACTCGCCTTAGTAAGAAAAAAATCTAAAACTCAAAATGCAATTTTCATCGAGATTTGGTTACAAGATATTATACAGTAACCTGACAGTATACCAGTAACCAGTACAGTATACCTGAAATATGTGCAGAGAGTTTTGTGTCATAGTACATTAATTTATATATCTATAATAACAAACAATTCAAAATTATTTTTCTCCGGTTCTTGTACAATCTGCATCGCAGAATAAGTTATGGCTTTTACTTCTGTTCCCTGAGGATGTTTTCCTAATGTAAACTCTTCACCATAGCACTTGCATTTAATGCGAAAATTGATTTCATCGAATTCAACAATTTCTAGCTTTTTACAAATAAGGAACGGTTCAGCACTAAATAGGAACAATAGTTCATCTAAAAAGTGAAATAAAAGACCGTCCAGATCATCTCCTTCTGCTTCTATTTCTTGACATTGTAGTATTTCTACACTATCAATTTCTGTCATATAACCAAACATAGAAATACCACATTGTTCAAAGGATTCCTTTAGGGTCTCACCCCACGCGTGCAGTCTGAAAATTAAACGAATTTTAAGAAAATTGTTAGAAAATATATGTTTTGGCTTCATTCTATTATAATCTATTATGAAAATTTGGCTTACTGAACATCGGCAGTGTGGTCCAAATCTAAAACAAATATTATTGCATCAATTGTTGTCACTTAATTCCTAATGGTGCAATATAATTTACAATACTAAATAGATTAACTTATAATGAAATAAAATGCTGAATGATGAAATAAAAGAATTTTAAAAAAATGATCACATGTCAATAATTTAATAATATTTATTTTAATATTCATTTTGTGTCTTACATTCATATTTTACTGAGGGAATAGTCAGCTGCTTTTCAGAGAAGTCCGCCATTTTTAAAGAGAAACGTCAAACACAGTACAGAGGCGTTTTGAAAAGAGGTTGAAATGATCAGGCTTACCAACTGCAGAGGAATATATTATAGTATTTTTCTCTTAAAAATAATAATGTAATAAATAAAGAATAACATATTTTAAATATTATTTCAAAAGAATGTTCTTTAATTAACCATAATATGTACGTATCAATAAAAATATTAGAATTGTACGATTTTTGGATCTATTAAAAACTCTACAAAAAGTCAAGTTATCAACCACGGAAATAGAATTATGCAGTGAACTACTTAAAATTAATATGCTTATTTAAAAATTAGTCAATGTATAAATATTAACTAAATAAATATTTGAAGTAACCCAAATATTTCGAAATAAAATATCATTAATTCTTTCTGTATATTTGCTACAGAGTGTGTATATGATTGAAGGTTTCAAAATAAATTAATATATAATATTTTTTAGATGCAATATATTTTCCTGTAATATATTTTCTCTAAAGATAGTATTGGTTTTAGTGTGCACTCAGTCTTCATGCATACGATTACTAATAGTAAATTCATTAATTTATGGTAATACATACTGTAATTAATTAAAATTTCAATCACCATTAATTTTTGTATGGTAATCTTACCTTGTATGTTACCTCTTATATTTTGGTATGAAGAAATGATAAAATATTTTGTTGAAAAAGTGTAAGCTTTAATAAACATTAATGTTATATATACAAATCAGGCACATAATTAATTATTTGACTATTTAATGAAATTGTTTATTGGAAAATGTCGAAAAGATTCTGTAAAAATGTCCGTGAAGGCAGTGCTCACCAACTCGTTGATCAGTGGGCGCAGAAATGGAAAACCAAGTTGCCAACTTGAGTTTATGATGGAATCAGCAAATTTTTCTGAAAATTTATACATACATGTTATATAGGAATACAATTTACTTTTATAAAACATCTTTTTATTTACCTAAAATGGTTTTACCGCCCAATAAATTTCCAATGTGAAGGACCATACCGCCGATATGATCAATTTCTACTCTGACTTTGATTAGACCTCCCACACCCCCCACTCTAGTTACTGTAGTTGTTTGACTGTTGTAAAAAAAATATTTACTTAAAAGTAATTGATTACTGTGAATGAAGGAGATAGGAGTCCTCCTCTCTCCCTTTGCCATCCATTTTTGATATTTTTAAGCGGTTTTCTAATACTTCTATATTTTCGACATATAACAATATATCGAGAATATAGTAATACTATTATTGCTAATACACTCGCAATGGCATAGCCGAGAAGTCGAAGCGTTGACACTTGGCTGTTATCTTTTTGAGTTCAATTTCTGGATCGTAGTCTACATTTTTTATTGAACATTTCATATTTGTAGTTGTACAAACCTGTAGTCATATAAAGTAATATTCCACGGCCCCCTGTTATTCACTTTAGATCCTAAAATTGTTCCAACAATGTCATATTGGCCATCTAATGTTTTTTCAGGAAAGTATTGCGAATATATTATTTGATCTCTTTTAGCATCTGTTCTAAAACAAGAGGAAAGAAAATTGTTAATTATTAAGTAGTCTAAATCGTAAATAGATGGAGATTTACAAATATTTATGAGTTTCTAAATATATTTGGAAACTTTACAGTTTAAAGCAATGGGGTTGGTTACAATGTCTTAATTTCTATAAATTTGTAAGATTTATTGATTTACATTTAAAAAATAATTGGACATTTGTGGTTCTAGTAACCCACTTTATCAATATGTAGTACACTTTTATAGAAATTAAGACGTAGGACACAAGCCCATTGAGGTAATGACCAACAGGAGCGCTTCCTGTTATGAGTTGTTTATAGTTTGATGTTGGAAATAAGTTATAGGTTTTAAACAGGGGTATAACAATGTTAAACACCATACCTTAATTTCGTAATATTTGAAATGATCCAACCATGTTCTGAAACATCAGTTAGAACCAGTTTGTAGTTTAGTTTATTGCCCCCTCGATGCTGCTCTACGTAAAGAGAATGATGAGGGTCGAAAGGTGCTACATTATATTCAGGAATTCCTGTAAAGGCAATGGTAATTATTAAAAAAGTATTTTCGATTAGAAAACAAATTATGATATTGCTATAGAGAGTGATTACCCGTCTTGAATAATGGTCTCAAATTGTTTAAGGCATGTAATAAACAATCATCGAAATTAGGCGACCCCTTCCGGCAATTTGAAAGAACTTGTTCTGTAACATAAAGAATTATTATTCATTTAAATATATCCTGATAAGGCAGGGCTTATTTTAAGGATTGTTTTTTTTATAATAAAAATCATGTAAGACGATATTTTAATTTTTTAGGCTTATTAGTAAACTTATTCTACATACAAAAAAATCTTTTTTGAAATATAAAAATAATATAATAATATAAAAAATTGAACCTGGAGCCGATTATGGCTCTTATATTTATTTGAAAAATAATTAGTAATTGCCATAGGGTATATGCCGTATATAAACGGATGTAGAAACGAAATATTGTCAATATTCTTACAATTTTTTTTATTATATTCGTATTATATTTAATTATCTTTAATAAGATAATTTATAAATGTAGAATGTAGTTAATTATAAAGAAATATATCGCTTGCCCACTACCAAACAATTTAGATATAGACATAAACCATATATCCAATAAAATTTAATCGGAGAGTTGGCTCTACCTGTAAGTAAAAACGTTGTTAGTTTTAAAATTCTGTGTAGAATTATCGTTGGGTAATAACAGGTTTTTAATGAAACGTGTAATAATAAATATTACTGCACCAGTTAATATGCGAATTCGTAATAATATGTATTAGACATTTTAAGCTGCTACATGTCGGGAAGTACAAATGCCCGGTATTCCAACGGACCAATACAGATTTTGCAATTAGCAGTAGACTGTTCGTCGTGGAAGTGATGCGTAATGCACTCTACTTAGGGGAGATTGCTCGGACTCGTATGCCAACGGTGAACCCAAACATGTTTGTGTGACCTTGAAGTACTCCTTTGTGTCTCGTTGTCGTTTTAAAGAAATTGAACGTGCTTACTGGTCTAGCGATTCAAACTTCTTTTCCAACTGTCATCTCTCAGAACAGCTGGTTGCGTATTTGATTTCAGATACTATTCCGTTATATTTATGTTGCTGTTTATTTTATGTCAAGGAAGTTTCTTTTTATAATTCGTCCGGTGGTTAGAAACACTACATTTTACGTGATTTGTTAATAATTTAGTTATATGTTAATCCTCAAAAAGATAGATTTATTTTTGGAAAAGCAATAAAATAGGTCACAAAACGTTAAACGTTATATTATAGGTATCCACTTTTAACATTTCATTTCATTATTAAACAAAATTTCTCTCAAGTCACACTTAAATGCAAAAACAATGCAACATTTTTCGCAATAAAACATAGAGGAGTGCAGTATTCATTTTATAACATAACACTAAATTAATTGCACTGTATCGAATGTAAAAAAAGTGCAAAAAGAGATATTTTTTTTTAAATAGAAAACGCTAGTAACAATACGATAACTACAGCTTTGAAACAATTAAATGCTGCTATGTTAAAATACATACACATCAATAATTTCTGTGAATGAACGAATTTACTAAGTTGAATGCTAGGCATGTCTGCAACATTATAATAATTATAGCAATTATTCTGATTGGATGTGACCCTTGCAACTTGCCTAGAAATTGTATCTCCCCAACACAATCACAAAACGTAAACAATGTAACACTAACAAAACTAAGTACAATAACTTTGATCATTTTATATAGTATATATATATTATTTACAGTGTACGAAATAATCACAAAGTACTAGTGTTCACTTTTACTACTACTTAAGAACTGAGAATACTTTAAAAATGATCAACAGCAGTCGCGAAAGTTTACTCTCAGGTCCCAACGGTCATATTGTGAAAATAATTCCTTTTCTTTATTCAATGGCAAGTTGATTTTATTTGATAATTCATTTACCTTCAAAATTAAAAGGAACAGATATCATTTAGTAGATCCAGGTGTTCGCAAGGTGGGGACAAGAAATGGTCGAACTGGATATACGCACTGCTTACGTTTGCGATGCAATGGGTTTGAACGTCGGGCCCAACTTTCATTTATTTAATAACATAAAATATAATACATAACCTCACTTATATGAAATAACAAGTTAGGTGACTGCATAATATATCATTTACATAATAACTTAACGAAACCAGTGCCGGCGTTGCAATGTTAGGGGCACTGATTTATATTAACTGCGAAATCCTTCATAGGTATGCTAAAGTGACTTTCGGGAATTTTCGGTTAAGTAAATAAAGTAGAAGTTTATAACCCTTGGTTGAGTGGTGATGACACAAATAAAAAAACTGAAAATATGAGAAATGGAAAATATTCGAAAAAATCGCCTAACTTGTAGTTAGGTCTCTATATGAGTCTCTATATTATTTAGGATAGTTTAATCTGAATATTGTGATACAGCAAATCAAAAAAGACTAAAGTTAGAGAAGAAAATTTATTTTCTGCAAAAAACTACATACGAGTATATAGTCAATATAGGACACAATTCTCGCAAAAAGTCAAAATTAAGTATTTTAGGAATGCAATTTTTTCAAATTTATTGCAGTGAAGCTTTCTTTATGTACATCGTACATATGCTCGTGTCCTATGTCTTAATTTCTATAAAACTGTACTATAAATTGATAAAGTTGGTTACTAGAACCTCAAATGTTCAATTATTTTTTAAAACTCCTTACATTTCAAGAGATACCCAGTAAACAATTTGGTGAAGTGCCCTATTTAGTGACTTTTCTATCATTTCACTTCAATTATAGTTCGCATCAACTTTATCTTCATTTGTATTCCGACAGGTGGAGTAATTTCGCCATTTCTAGCCGATAAAGTAGACATTTTATATGAAAACATGTGAGAAACTGAACTATAAATGAACTCTTTAATGACAAAAAAATCATGACGCATCTTCAATATGATGTCAAAGTGACTCCAAAAGGTTTACTGGGTATTAACAATTATAAAAGTCAATTTTTCTCTTTAATTATTAAAGGGATTCAACGTTGTACACACTCAAGCTGCATGTGACATCACAAGCATTACCAATCTTACAGCTCATAAATCTCTGCTATATGTATTTATATATCAAAATATCAAATATTATTTACAGCTATTTCAAGAAACAATAAAATTCCAACATAATGTCTGCCGTAAAAGGGGTAAATAAAATAAAAATTTATTATTCTTTGACTTGACTTGATTATTTTGACTACCAATAGCTACAAAACATTACCACAGCACTGACCTACTCAACAAATAATTGACGTCAAAATGCATTTCACGTCATACAAATATGGTCGACCATTTTGAGCGCTAACCCTACAATTCAAATTTTTAATTACTATATCTCCGTCATCACACATTTCTTCACACCAATTTCAATCAACAATTGAAGAGTCGACCACTAAAAAATGAGGACACAAGCCCATTTAAAAAAGAAACGCATCCCATACTATAGTATAACAGTTATTTCTTTTATAAGATGCCAATGCCGGCGCTGTGCAGAATGGAATGTATCCACTTCCACAAACTGTCGATCTCGCTGCATGTTTTGGAAGAAATTCTAAACTCCTGATTATTTCCACTGGAATTAATGTAAAATGTTTAGTTATTACGGTAGTTTATTTATGGTTATTTCCACATATGATTATGTATTCACTTTCGATAGCAGTGAAGTATAAACGAAAGTAAATCTTCCTAGCTCCTGGTGTAAATGTCTACGATGACCAGCGATTTGAGAGAGAAATTATTCAGAAGTTTTTTTCTTGCTTTTTTTTTTAATTATTTCCACTCTAATTTTGTTTGATCCATTGATATTAATTAATCTTACTTGCACTTCTTGCTCCAAATTCCTACTCTCTATCCCAGTAAACAATTTGGTGAAGTGTCCTATTTGGTGAAGTTCGAGTCACTCGTACAATTCTATTCTAACGCTTTACAAGTTCTCTACCTGTCACAGATTTTGTGTTAGTTTTCATAATAATATTCTTTCTTTTTCCAACATCATTCAATAAGTATTTCTGTTTCTTTCCCACATGGGTATATTTTTATTATCCGGTCATAAATCATAAACCTACTCCGCTTTTAATTCAGCAGTGAACCGTCGTTGCAATGTCTGTAGCTCATAAAAAGGACCTTTCCTTTGAACGACTGAATAGAAAACGAACACGTTCCAGACAAAAAATTCATGATACGTAATAAAAATTAAGTAGAATTTACTCCAAAATGTTTACTGGGATGTATATTCAGACTTTCTACTCATGACAACTGTGTTAAATTGTATTATTCGTGTTATAGGCATTTTCAACATTTAAAACATGTATAATATTTTTAAAATAATTATTAAATATCTAAAATTTGAAACTTTTTAGTTTATACTAAATATTAAAGATGTCTAGTGCTCTTAATTTTCGTTTTAAAAATCTCTTTTTGTCATGCTCATCTCATACAGCTTTTTAAATTACTATACCATGTGATATAACGAGAGCCTAGGAATAATATGTGATGTCTCAAAAATATAACAAGTGAGTAAGATTGTCTTAAATATACTTTCTCTAAATTTATGAACACATTATTCAATCTATCTTCAATTTGCCAAAAAACCGGATTGGTATTGTAACACATATAACACAATTAGTAACTATATAATAAAATTATTATGTAAAATATTACTAAATACACAATAAAAATATTTTAATCCTGACATCTATGAATTAAATCAATTATTTAATTATTAATTATACAAGAACAGTAATGTTTCAACCCAATGTTTAGCGTAGATATTTTCCGCCTGTTTTCATGCAACACATCTTACACTTAATATTATAAATTATATTATTAATTTCAACGTTCGGGCTATACTTTGCTAGTTGTAGTAACATTATCTTGAATTTCATAAAACAATACAATATTTTCCATTTTAGAATAGCGTTTAAAAGATACAATTAATATTATCAATAATACATCAATAAAAAAAATTTGTTTTACATTAAGTACAAGGAAAAAAGTTATGTTATATATCTTACAATTAAAAATTTAAATATTGTTTCTTTATATTACTGTTTCAACTGACTGTTATTTTCGAAATGCATTTTTTTTCTTTTGCAATCACGAAAATTCTAATAATAATAGTAACATATATAACTTAAACTTTCCTTAAGTTCTGAGCCGACTTTAAAAAAAGTGCCAAATAATTTCCATTTCTTGAAGTGGGCATATGTAGTCTAATTAGAAAATTAGGCCTTTAAAAAGTCGTGTAATGTTAAAGGTCGTCTTTAAAAAGTTACGAAATAGGGGACCAAAGCAACAATTAGCAGCAACGTTTGCGCCTGAGTTATATACTTTATAACTAACAAGTTGTAAGCAATCAGGCGAAAATATTTTTATACAATAAAGGTTTAAATCTATGCTACGCTAGCCTTTGAACTATTAAGAAAAAAAACAAAAAGGTAGTTGATTTGAAATATAGATGTCAGGATTAAAAAATAATCATAATAGCGCGAAAGTAAAATTAGTTAAACTTACTGCTTTTAAATTTAATTAAACACTTCAGAATATGAAATAGATTATTATGCTGCACTATGAGCACCTGCTGCATTATTAGCGGTAGAGGCGGATTAAATGGTGGCAGCGGTAAGCTGATGCAGTCAGGTGGAGCTTCTAGAAAGTTCATTATGACTGGATAGAAGGACTAAAAAATGTATGGCTACAGCTCGCAAGTAGCTTGACAACATGCTTCTGATTCTGCATACAGTTTTGTCCCTTTTTATTGAAATTCATAGGATATCCGTTACTGCTGTTTTATCATAGCCCCTACTATATATGTACAGACAAATACATAGTACGGTGTCAAAGTAGTTATTAAACATGAAACAAAGCAGTAAATCTGTACTTTATGTCTATTAAAACTAGTCTAGAGACTAAAGGCATTTCAATGCAAATTTTACTAATTTACATAATAAATAAATACACTGAAACTTGTTTTTGACTGAGTATCAAGATAAATCTTTTGAACGATTTTAATTAAATATAAAATATTCTTTTATTGCCAAATTATAATACATAATTTCTCAGTACTGGTCATTCTACAACGTAATACAGGGGTGGGCAACTGTTTGATAAAAGAAATGTAAAAAGTTGGATAACTATTTTAAAATTTATTTTTCTAATCTAATTTTTTAACGTTGGCCTCATATATGCATTAATTAATTTAACTTTGGTAACAATAAAATCTATAAAATATAGCACTGGTCTCGGGATCAAACTCGAAGGCGCAGCAGTTCTATATAAGTGGTTTCAGCCACTGTGTTTTAAAAAAAGATTTTTATGGATAATATTTTTGATAGAAAGTATTATTTAACTGTATTTAAGGTTAAGGTTAAGAAGTAGATAAAGACCCCAAGTGCTGCCAGAAGTCAGAGTTCAGAATTTCAATAACTTTTATTCTCAAAGTTATTGAAAAGCTCTTCATCTGGCAACATTATCGTTACCTTAACGCTAGCCCTTATAGTTACCACAACAGCTAGGGAATGGGCTTGTGTCCTATGTCTTAATTTCTATAAAAGTGTACTATATATTGATAAAGTGTGTCAAACCGAACCTCAAATGTCCAATTATTTTTAATAAGTCTTTATATGCTAAGAGATATTAACAATTAAAAAAGTCATTTTGTCCTTTTAATTATTAAAGGGATTCAACGTTGTAGAACATTCCAAGATATGTGACCTCACGTCCGCCATGTTGTTATCTCTGTTATACAACAGAGCGTAAAAGAGATATATTCTTGACACAACTCTGACAAGTTTACAGGTTACCAACCTTACAGATCATAAATCTCTGCTGTATGTATTTAAATATCAAATATTATTTACAGCAATTTCGAGGAACAATAAAATTCTAATATTATGTCTGCAGTAAGAGGGTTAAATAAAATAAAAACTTATTATTCTTTTCTAATTAACACATACGTTCTAGATACACAGGACTACCAACAGCTACAAAACATTACCACAGCACTGACCTAATCAACAAATAACTGACCTATCCCACTACATGTTTACGTCATAAATATGGCCGACATCTGTAGCGCTAAAACTACAATTCAAATTTTTAATTGCTATATCTCCGTCAACATTTAGATATTTATTAGAATAAACACGCCAATGCACATTAATTAACATCAATTTCAATGAACAATCGTCTACTAAAAATTATTAGGTATTGGGCTAATGGTGCAAGGTGCTTCCCGTCAGTTTGCTTTTTACAAACACACGTACTATGACATCATACGCAACTCATTTCAATATTTTCGAACGCATCACCGTATCTCATCGTACAGACGTACAGGCAATTAAAATAACAATAATAAAAATATTATTTTCGCAAATCAACAAAAGTTTTTGCTTTTGCTTTTTATTTTTTTATTTAGTGACACTTATTTTGTTCGCTAATGATTTCTGCAAATATTGAATAATTAATCCTTAATTCCCCAATAAGACAAAACCTACCACCAGACAAAAACATCTCCGACTTACTTAAAGACAATGACTCGAAGAAAATATTAAAATATCTAAAGACAAGAAAGCTAATCAACATCATATAATGAATACGTTAAGCAAATATGTAAATTCAAATAAATACAACAAGAATAAATGATCGATGTAATTATAATATCAATACAAACAATTTGGATCCGAAGCGTATACAATTCAAATACCATATTCTAGAACTCGACCTAGTTTAGAAATCGACATTTGGGAGATGGTGATTTATGGACAACAAATAAAAAGAGTATTAGTTTCGAAGGTATTTTGGATCAAAAATGGAATCGAAATGACGGAAAGAAAACTGTCTTGTCATGTCTTTAGTGGCGGTCACTAACTTTAATAAGGCTCGTACAACACAATTGGCGTTCTGTAATAGTTCCTTTCGATATAAATACATTTGATTTGAATTTATATTTTTTGATTTAAAGCTTTGAAGCGAGGTGAAACTGCATAAGTTAAAAACATGCAGATTTTTTTAAAATAATGTAATATGCAAATAGCAAAATTGTATTTGCGAATATTAAAAGATATGTCAATCACTACCAGTTCTTATAGCAATAACCAGTTGCTTGTCAAAATAAATAAATTTGATTAATTACCTGGTTAATTAGTTACACGTGGAAACCATTATGCAATCAACTCCATAAACTTGAAATATCTCTTAGTGAGTCTCAGTAGCTTGATCTTGCCTTTAGGAGAATAAAAAAGGAAAACATGTCGAAGAATAGGCGTATCTGTATTCCACGTTAATTAACCCTGGACTATTATTAAATAGTTACAATTACAGGGAACTTACTTCTAAAGTAAGCTGAAAATAACATCTGTCAAAAGTCAAAAGAAAAAATTCATAACATTGCAGAATCACTTTACACACAAAACAAACATTACTTTCCTACACACAGAATATTATGTAATAATAGCATAATCTTGAATCTTTTGTGGAATATACTTATGTGGTAATGTTTATTTAGATAACATTTAGATAAATGAAGTACCTTATTTTCATAAATTTCTTAATAATTTATTCAAAAATATGTCCTAACGAGATGAGTTCATAATTTTGTCAAGTGTTTTTGCTATGAAACAAAATAAGATTTTAATGTATTAGTTTTGCACTTGAACAATTAAGGCGAAGGTGTCTCTGAATGATTCTGCGTTTTACCTATTTAAATATTTAATGATAGAAAAGCTTCAACTACCTCCTTCCAACAAAATTTTAAATAATTTGGCAAGTGTTTGTCCATTGGGGCTATGTGGATACAGTGGATGTATACACGCACATGTCTGAGAAATTTATTGTGATTCTAGTCAATTTCTGACGATCTCATCTCTTATAAATTACGTTATATAAGGTTCATTTTCTAACTTAGAAGAGCAATCCCACGTGAGGTTGCCAGAAATTGCAAATCGTAACAAATTCCTAAATGATGAAATTTCGTTGTTTTCAAAGCCTCGTCCTGCGTTCGTAATGTGCGAGGTAACGTAAGTTAATTAGTTAAGTAGAATTGAAACCTTGTTTATAATTACAAGTGTGTATTACTATTAGCATATAAATAAGCCATAAAACGAGCAGAGTTTTGCAATCGTACTCGTATTGTCACACGTTATGCAACACGTGACCACACGTGACCTGTCGTCGTCGTGGTACGATGATAATTTGATGGCAATGACCATGACCGCTTTCTTCCAAATAGAGGACAAAATTACCTGTGTGTTGTGTTGTGTGGATCATAGGTCGGCTATTAAAGATAATTACTCGAGAAATATTGTACAATTGGCTGGTGCTGGTGCTGCAATAATTGTTGTTGTTTTCAAGAGAAAATAGACATAGTGTTGCCATGTAGGAATTAATTAGATTTTAATTGGTTAGGCCTAACAACAAAGCAATTTGGAAGACTTTGAATATTTGTCCTGTTCTTTAACTGTTACAGAATTGTAGTTTTACTAGTCTACTTTATTTCTAATAAAATAGATCCGCACTTCTGATGCGTGGTGCTTTTCTTTAAGGGGGTGTTAAGTTTAATTTTTTTAAATTATTATATTAATGTAGAACATATTAAGTTTATTGTGTGAAAACTTGAAGTCGATTGGAGTAAAACTGTCGGAGATATAGAGTGTTAACCTTTCTGGTCTAAATTTCATCTTTCTTTGAAACTTTTAAACGCGTTTTTCTCACACTTAGCTTTTTCAGAGTCGGTGCCCTCTCTAGTTCAAAATCTACTGCACCGATCCCTTTGAAATTTTGGACACTGTTTATTGCATAAATGCCAAGGTAACCCTGTCGTTTTTTTCTTTAATTTTAACGAATTTTAAAATAACAAAGCTTCTGATTTTTTTCATGAAAAATCGGTGCCTTGACTTCTAAGTGCAGTAAAAATTGAAAAATCTATAAAAAAAAACTCGACAAATCATATTGGTTTTTTTTATTTTAAATGATTCAATGATGAGTTATGAGGGACACGGCAATGAAACTTTTTTTATGACGTCTGCGGAGATTCGCTGTCGAAGCTTCATTTATTAATATTTATTTATGAAAATTTCACAAAGTATTCTATAAATGTTATTTTATCATGTAGTAATTATAGAAATAATTGTATATAATCTATGTCGTCAAAAACATGATCGAAAATATGCTTTTTTGTATTGATTTGACCTTACCCCCTTTAAAGCACTCACTAAATCGATCGTCTAGACTATTAGTGAGATAACTCCGAATATTGAGGATCGAGATAATGAACAATATTCGACTTATATGCATTCCACCGGTTCTCGACAAGTTTATCTGTATTACAATTTTGTTTAATTGATTTTACGAGGTATCTGAGTATTAAATCAGATAGAGGATAAAATTTTACATAACATATATTCAATTCAGATTTTGATATTTAAAAGCTTTGACAATTGTAATTGAGTATGAGTTTCAACAAGTGAAAAATAAAAATAAAAAATGAAATAATGGCCTCGAATATGGGTTATGTTAGTACCTCTGAAGCAGACGACTGTATTAAGACAGCCTGTGTATTTAGTACGTATCCTCCTAACAGACGGGATGGGCATATTTTCGACAAGGACATAATTGTTAGCGTTGTCTGTGTTTGCTCAATGTATTTACATGTTTTTGTTTTATTTTTTTAATTTTTACGACAAAAGTTTACGATTATTTTTTACTGCAAAGACTAATAGTTAAAATAGTCGCCAGAAATATCTACGGCCCTGTCTGTGTCCGAGAACATTTATGGTTGATGCTAGACTGTTGCGTCTTCGAGTTTGATACTCGGATTTAGCGCTATATTTTGTGCTTTCCTATTTATAAAAATAATTGTTGGAAAGCGGTGCAGTTTACATATATGAGAGTACGAATCGATGAAAATTACCAACATATTAGGAAGCTGTCGGTGATAGAGCTCAGCATTGAAAATAGGCCAATGCTAAAGAAATAATAAAAACCGATGGTAAAGGTGTTTTTATGTATCATAAAATATACATGGTCAAAACTTTTAGGGGCCCCACGTTGCAGTAGATGTCGAATATACACGAATTTGAGATTCATGTAGAATAGGTTTTTTTATTTTAGAATTTGAGGCGCTTTCAACGACAAGGTCTTGTTCGCCTGAAGTTATTTTATTTTAGTTAAATTTAGTTTATTAAGTTTATATCAGTAAGGAATTCGAGCACTTTTTAAATTTCTTCTGGATTGTCTGAAAGTGTGTCCTTTAGTTCACCACTGATGCTGTGTTTTTGTTCGTTGAGTTTGATATTGTGGGCAGGTTACTAGTATATGATGAACTGTTATTTGCGTCTTGTTGTTTTACTCATTAAGTGTGGATAAAATGAGTTTGTGTACTCATTTTGTTATGGGTCGTCTTTTTAAAATATATGTGTATTGGTGTTTCATTTTTTAATATCCCAAAGTTAACAGAGTTTTGCTGTTTTACAGGAAATAAGTAGTAAAATCGAGATTATTTTTCCTTGTTGGCAACCTTCGTTATATAATACTTCATGGAATACACAAGGCAGCTTTTAGTAGTAAATGACGTATCACACACACACTCGTATGTGTCTCTGTGTATGTAAGAGATGGCATGTTTGCTACATGTGACGTACCATGTATTGACATTTTCTGTAATGTTGAATCTAATTAAAGAGACAAAATGCTTTTTTTAATTGTTAATATCTCTAACATATAAGGAGTTATTAAAAATATTAGACATTTGAGGTTCTGGTAACCCACTTTATCAATATAATGCACAGTTGTGTAGAGATTAAGACATGGTTCATAAGCCCATTCAGAATGAACAAAGATTTGGAGAAAACGATAATTTAAATAATTTGGACACCCACAAAATTTAAGTTCTGCACGAACGATAGTCAACAACAATTCAGCTAAGCTTGACAGGAGACAGGTTGTTATTGTGCATAATACATATTTTGTTGCAGGCGGTGTATTGTAAACAAAGTATTGACTCTGTCCCTGGAACCCGGTCCTTTCAAGGTCACACCGCGTACTGAGTTGAAGACTTCCATTCAAGGTTGGTTTTCGTGCTTTATTTCTTCCGCGAATATTTCTTATGTAAGGACAAAGTAAGAATGTGCGTCTTACTTACCATTATTGTAGTTTGAATTATATTTATCACCGCGTTGGCCTCTTCTTGTAGGAAGTCTTTGTGCAACAATTATTGTAGATAACATCAACAAGACAGGCTTACAACTGAAACAAATAAATATTGTTATAGTTCCTGAGTAATAAAAATAACACCTTTTTAATAACTTTAAATAAATATTTCAAAAATAAGAAATACGAGTACGAGTACAAGGTTAAATCGAAAAAAAGACTGAGATAGGATATTGACACTCATAATAATAAGATTTCATAAAAGTAGAAAAGCATAAGGTTGAATATTTCAAAATATTTCAGTCATCTTTTAACTTTTTTAAACTTATAGTCTATTAACTTTTATAGACTTTAGATTTTTTTAAATTGTTTTCAATAAATATAACTCTACAAAGTTTGCTTGCAAATTATGTGTGATGTATGTGCTACATAAAAGGGAACCTTTTCATATTATAATTTCATTTGGAAAATAAAGTTATTATAATGTAAATCCCACAAATTTCTTGGATTTTCCTAAAAATCCTATTTATATAGTATTTTATAGCCAGTGTAAATTTGTCACGGATTTCATTTATTCCGTGTAGTGTACAGTAGCAGATTTAAGTTAAATGGCGTCCCAAATTTATTCCGATAGAGCGCTCTTTTCAATTTGTCGCACCTCAAATTGTGACACTGCTAGAACCTAAGCCCTAAAATTTGTTCTCAAAACCAACGAAAAACTCATTCGATTTTGAATTAAAGTCGCCTTTTGAATTGTGACGCCCCTATGCCCGGGCCTCACGGGCATTGGCCTAAATCCATCACTGTAATTTTGGAAGCTATAGTATACAGAAAAACCAAATGAAATGCTGTTCACATAGCTTTCACTCATCTATATTGTAGCTGTCGTCGATTATGGATATGCGCCTGAAATCCGCAACTGCTTGTACATTATCGTATTAACATGAACTTTGTAAGGCGGTTAAAGGATTTTTTTGAAATTTTTTATATTTAATTATTTTTGAAGGGATTATTAGCAAGACTCTGGTTGGCGTTTACCTAAAGTAA
Organism: Panorpa germanica; assembly: GCA_963678705.1. Classification (NCBI taxonomy): domain Eukaryota; kingdom Metazoa; phylum Arthropoda; class Insecta; order Mecoptera; family Panorpidae; genus Panorpa; species Panorpa germanica. The sequence continues at coordinate 1,812,068 of OY783212.1, read as the reverse complement.
ATTTCAAAAGGGCGGGCTTCGATGTAGAGCCTGACTGATCCAGTGCTGCTCACGTAAAAAGAATCTCAATAAATAGTATAATGAATCAATTAAAATTGAAAAAAACCTATATTCCTATAAAATAACCTATATTCATTCACCTTGTAGGATTAATTGCAATTCCTGGAAATTTGAAGAACACTTCTATTTTAACGATGCAGTTTTACACGTACTGTATGCCAGTCATATGATTTGCGGTATAAGAAAATTATTTTTAATAAGAACTCGTACATGCAAATAACTTTTTATACCGCGGCGATAAGTATATGTATTGTACAACAGATATTTTTTATAACATAATGTTAATTAAATAATAATATTAATTATAACATATTATATAAAATCACTTACATAAGATTACATTGTTATTTGCTGTAGATTAAAAGTTAAGGGTGTAGCTCCATTACCATTCACTCAGTTTTAGTGTTAATTTAAGGTTTTAACTTAAAATGTAAGTTTCAGCTTATGAAATATAAAGAAATAAAATTGTTTATATTAAAAACAATAATTTATATTAAATAAAGATAGTAATTATTATAAAATAATGTATATCACTGTCGCATAATTTCACAAGTTCAAAATTACATTTAAGGTTAAAATCTCAAATTAAAATTAAAAACAGCTTAATACACATATGAAAAAAATACTTAGAATTGAGACATTTTCTGAATAAGATTTTTGTTATGGCTAACCTGAAATTTCGCTGTTTGCCACTTTTGTATCACAAAGTCTGACTTCCTTTTAGGGTTCAAGTAGGCCGCGTTTCATAGAATCAGCGTTAATCGAGGAAACTGTGAACGAGGTCTAATTGTATTTTGTTATTAAGTTTATTTATCGTATGCAATATATACTTTTTATATTTGTGACTGTATTCATCACCCAAATAATCTTTGAGCTCAAATTCTGTATAATTTAAGAACATGTTTTCTTTCTTTCTCTGGAAGCAGTAAGGTTAGAGTAATATTGTTGTAAGCAAATATACTTTTGGGTAATCCTTATCAGTTATAGGTTATTATTCGTATGAGTATTATTTCCAGTGAAACTGACAATTTTTATTTTTCAAACTTGCAGATTTTATTAATTGCAAATGATTTTATTAGATCTTAGATAAAAGAAGTAAAATCAGTAGAAACATACACACAGAGCGAGAGCATTTATGCTTGACGTTAACTGCCGTGTCTTCGGGTTCGATCCCCTATTAAGTTATGTACATGCATAATCATAAACTTATTAGACAGCGGTGTTGTTCACCTATATAAGGCCATGATACCACAAAAAGTGTCAACATATAAGAGGTTGTCTTCGATAGGACTAAATATCGGAAATAGGGTGACTTTAGATAAATTAAGTAAGTTATCAATTGGAACCCAACTGCCGTAAAGAAATTCTGAAAGAACGTGCTAAACTTGCTGCTTCCAAATGTCTTAATTCCGTTGATACCAACATTTTAGACATCATATTTTAAACGAGTTTTCATCAGAGTGTATAAGAAAAATTATTCCTAAACGATAACAAATATGGAATATGGAATCATAATTGATGTAAACTTGTGTAACACTTGCAGCATAGTCATTGTGAAAGTTATTTGTTCAATAAAAATGCAAACAAAATCTGCTCTTCAACTTTAGTGATTCGAGTATTTACGAAATAACGATAGAAGGTAATCTATGGCTCGTTATTAAATAATAAGGAGAAACGTTCTACTGTTTGCATGTGTGCGTGGTTATATAATACTCTGGCATGTATTAGTAAAACAGTTGTGCTCTGCGTGCTAGTACTAGTACAGTTCTCAAGCATTCTTGATGAGTGGTTTTCGAACCCGCCAACATTTGTCATATCCCCGTTAATATTATCCCTGCTGGGACCATTTAACTGCAGTTCTGATTAGATCGTTGTGGGATCGACAGTGGTACACGGCTACAACATTTTTTATTATTTTATTTATTAGTATTGTTAATAATATTTAAATATGATTAAATATTTGTTAGTGTCTACGCTTGCCGTTTGCGCGCTTGCTCAGGAATCTACTGTTCGTAAGTTACACTCATTTTATTTTTACGAAAATATTTTAAAACATAATTAAATGTTAATTGCTTCTCACCCAGGGATATGGAGAGGTGCTTTTACCTCTTTGACAAATGAAACGCGGTTTTAGTTCATAGATCGTTTTAAAACTTTGTGCTCCATATTTATTATTCTTAATACAAATGAATGAGGCATGAGGTGTTTGTGATTGTTAACTTGTTACGTTAAGTGTATAAGTATGAAAATATGTTCAAATGATACAATATTGCAATAAATATTACGAGTACGTAATATAAAAGTAAATATAATAGTACGAGTAAATTAATTGATTTAGCAAAACAGATAAATGCGAAATTAGAAAGCATCACCATTAACCACTTTAATAGGGTTGTCAACCACTTGACTTAATTTCTATAAAACTGTATTACTATATATTGATATAGGTGGACCTCACACCAGATCCTCAATTCTTAAATATTAAAAATATTGTTGATATACCATATCAACCATATAAGCCATATATACCATATAAGTTGAAATATTAAAGAAAATATTAACAATTAAAATAGTAATTCTTAACCAACATAATTATTAAAGTGATCCAATATAATAGAAAATGCATGATACGTCACGTCCGCGGATTTTCCATCTCCTTTACACAACAGAGACGTATACCAGTATGAGTGTAATACGTTATTTACTACTAACAGTTGCGTTGTTTATCTTCTAAAGTTTTATAATACGATATATGTGTAAAAGGGAAAATATTTTCGATTACTTATTTCTTTTGTGACGTCATATGCAGTGACGTGACTTCATAAGCGACAATTAAATGAAATTCAAATTTAATATAGCTATAATTCCTTCAATTTAAAAATATTAAATAACATAACATGAATTAGGGATGGCGATTCTTCATAAAAAATATCGATTTTTTAATCGATTCGAATCGATTCAGAAAAAAATTGAATTGTAGGAGATCGATTTTTCGATTCTTTTTGAGTTTTTATATAAAAAAACTAAATTTTATATAAAGAAAAAAAATTAAAAAAAAATTAAATATTCAAATCAAAAAATCGATTCTTCGATTAATCGATCGCAGATAGCCATTCTTAAATGACAAATATTAACCTTTAGTTCAATCAAAAATTAGAGAAACGACTCAAAACGAGTTCACACGTCCATTAACATTAGCGACACCTTTTTAGAAGTATTTGAATACTACATAATCCTAAATGTGTCCAAACCTACTGTAATATTATTATTATATAAGATACTTTTAATTAAACCAGTTCTTTACTATGCCAGTTATTGAACCGTTGCTATAATTTTGTGCAACATACATTTCCGATGTAAACTGAGCAATATTGCAATTTGAAAGCACTCGAAGTTTTGAAATTGCAATAAAAAGTTTGAAGTGCTGTTGCTAGAAGTGCAGTGCATTGCATCGGCGCGGCGCGGCGTGACTGCAGACAAACACTCGTCGTCGCTTCTAGTGGTCCGTTGTCTGTGGTCGTGCAGCCCACACTTTCTCTAACGAAAGGAACTCACGAGCTACAAGTGTTTGTCGACGGGCACAAATGGCGCTGCGGTGCGGTGCGGTGTTAATGAACGCAGAATAGAAAAGCCAAACACAAAATAAAATAACACAACTCATTAAAATAGCAAAGTTAATTAAAAATTTAAATAACAATGACTCTTACTTGTACTTGATTGCAATTATGCTGGTAGAGCTTTCATTTTATCAGCTCGGCAATCAATTCCCTAGAACGCTACACAGAGACGCATTGTCATATGGGCAATCTTTAACAATTAATCCATCTGACAGAACTTGTGTGTCAATTTACACTGGATGGAATGAAAATTTCGACATTTAATGAAATCTATGGCCTTGACTTAGAGCTCTCCAAATAATTCTCATATACTCAATGCTGTAGCAAGAATATCGTAATTAGAACTGGGGGCGGTTTAACCAATGGACAAGAAGGACAAATGTCTAGTGCCCGGAATTTTGGAGGGACCCAATAGATTTGAGTTCGGCGAAATGAAATTCTAATTAGCATGGATACAGTTTCTTTTCGCAAATGCCAATTGTGACTGGATACATTTGATTCCGACAGAGCAATTGTGTCTAGATACAATTACCTTTTTAAATTTTTTGCCAGCATTTTATATATTGTCTATGGCACGGAAAAGACATAATCTGCTGAGACGAATTCAAATTACGAGAGACATCTTATTTAAGAAATAATGCAGGTTCCTCATTTTGAACTTCCGGTACCTGTAGCTTGTTTTACATTTGTCGAAATTCTGACGTGGTTTACGGGAAAAAATGTATTTGCATTTAAGTGTGCTTTAGGTGTTATGTTTCTGCACTAGCTTTGAATTTTGAATATGAATGATTTCTAAAAATTTGAGATATTTATGTGTATTAATAGAACAATAAATATGTGCATAAGAATTAACACCCGCTACGTAAAAACGTGGAGGTATTTTTCTAGATTCTTGAAATTTTACGACAACTTATTAGCAAGTACTTTCAAGGATTTCTTTGTCGGCTTTCCTGCCGATTCTCACGTAACTGTTTCCACAGATTGCACCAACGCAATGCAACGATATTGCAGAATGCATTCACTTTTATCTGTCCGTATCTATCAATAAATTGCTTTTTATCTTCAACTATCATAACACGTCTCTCTGAATGCACGTAGACATTAACAAGAAATGTTAATCTCGAATACTCGTTTATAATAGAAATTATGATATTCTAGTAAAAGAATTACTTTTATATCCGATCCAAGTATTCTGCAGAAAGTAAATTTCACCAGGATCGTGTGATGGTATTTAGACGCCTAGAGTATACGAGTACTTAGCAGTGGATACAACGTAAGTGAAGCGAATGATACGACTATTTTAAATTAGAGGAAGACTACAGAAAATAAAAGAGCTTTTTAACAAATTACGTGTACACCAGTTTTAGATTATTATCTTCTTAAATTAAGTATGCTGAGACGATCATATACCCGGCTAGAAATTTCACTGCGATTGTCTTTAATATATGTCTGGTCCCAATTGGGTCTCAATGTGGCATGCCCATGAGCCTACCCCAATCGAAATCCAATGGGGACCTAAATGGGATAACCCAGTGCAAATATTAATAGAGTAATGTCCGTTTTGCTTCTGGAAACTCATTTAGGTAACCTAAACTTATTGTAAAGATGAATAAAGTATTGAACAAATAAACATAAAAACATCTTTCTACAATTAATCGTCATAATTGCATAACTTTAAAAATTATTTTATTAAAAAAAACGTTAAAGTTAGTTAGTTAGTTAAAGTTGTGGAGATAAATAGATAATTAGTCTTACAATCGGAGTGATGTGGGTCGGAGTTTTAATAAAACTACACGCGTATCGCTGTCTGAAATAATTTTTGTTGTGGAGATGTGAGTAACTATTACATATCTATTAATGATAGATAAGCAATGTTCCTAAAGCATTTATTGTGAATTCGGGAAATTAATTTTTTTACTGGGGTTGCCTGGTTGGAGCACTTCAGGGTTTTGCGTTACATCCCTATTGAAATCCCAATGGGAGAACCCGGTTTACAAATAAATTTCCAGTTAAGGGTTTATAATGTGTGCAAAATGATATACGTAATTTGAAATATTCGTGTATAGGCTACAGCTATAGACTACTCGGACACATGAATTTCGAAACGCCTGCTCAATTCGTGTATAACGCACGCCTCTGCTTCAAAGTACAAGATAAACAATATTGAAGAACAAAACGGCCGTGCGTGCGTGCGCTTCTCGTTAGATTTTACTCGTACACATGATGATCATTATTATAATACCATGTAACAATATTCAGAAAATGAAAGTAGTTACGAGGAAATTAGATAATGAATAGAAAAGCTGCATTGTATATTTACAGTACACAGTACACACACTATATTTTGAGAAATGATGAGAATTTCTAATACTTGAATATGCAATAAATTATTTGTGGTAAATTAAAAGAAATTCAACTAAGAAAGCTTGTGTTTATTACATGTAACAACATTGGCGCTGGCTGTAAATTAACAACAAATGTTGCGCTTCTTACCGGATTCTTAGGAAGAGTTGGTGTCCAGAAATAAGCTGCAAACCGTCGCCGCGTTTCAATTGCGTCGAAAAGTATTGAAAACGCTGTCGTGGTACAACATGATTCAAAACGATTTGTACCTAAATAAGTCAAAACTTTTGTAGAAGTCTGTACAAGCAGAGTCGTTATACATATAAAACCGTGTACGTATATACAAATAAATAACGTATATACAAATGTTTAATAGGTAGTTTAATATTCTAATCCTCGTCCTGTTTGTTAATATCCTTCTTTGAGTTGTCTTATTTAAATAACGATACGCTTAATTATTTTAGATTTTTTTTATTTTTTGTGTGTTTCATTTACTTCCACGTATGATACCACTCATTCTAAGCGTATGGTATTCATACGTGCGACTTAAACATGCGACATCCAACATGTGTTCAAAGAAGTTGTACAATACTAGTGCGACATGCAACTTAATACGTCAGAAGCTTTCATATTTCGAACGAATTCCTTTAACCTGTTTTGGAAAATAAATTATTTACAAAAAAAGTAATAAAACTCAGTTATTTATCAATGTCTCTGCTAACTCGTGATTACCGTTGTCAAAATCAGTTGTAGTAGAGACTGAGTAGGTACTCGACCCTTTTGCTCGGGACCACATTCAAGATCGCCGTACATGCAAATTATTTTATAAAAACCGACTTAGGATTGAAACATTTTTGTTTCATAAAAATACTACCTAGAATTTTTTAAAATAGCATAAGTAAGTGTTTTATTAGTGTCGCATGTTTAAGTTGCATTAGTCTGTACGTTAAAAGTACAACACATTTAGTACATTTATGTCTAAATAATGTCAACTTATGAATGAAAATATATAAATGTTGGATGTCGCATGTTTATGTCGCACCAGTGTGTACCATACATTATGCGCGTCGTGTGAATCTGTGAAGATTTTTTTTTAAATTTAGTTTAAGAATATTTTAATTTCATAGGTCATTTATCCTATATATTATATTTCTACTTTATTAATTTTGTGTCTCGTAAAAATTGTAGTACTTTATCGCATAAGATTGTTTATGTATTTTCTTTTATATATTTACATTTACATTACATAAATTCTGTTAATAATATTTAAATGACCAATACTTTTGTTATTTAATAACAAAATTGTTCTACATACGAGTGAGCTCGTTTAAACTAACGAAACGAATAAACGCGTTATGCAACGTGTGCGTGTACCGTGTTGTTCTAACGAGATATCATTTCAAATTCATCATTTCAAAATAATCTGTTTTTAATAATTTCTTTGTACGATGCAAAGTAGGATACGTAAATACTCGTACACTGCTAAAGTTTCAATACAATACGTCAGTAAACATCATTGGATGTGTGTGTGTGTGTGTGTGTCTATCTGCTCAACAGATAAATTATGCAATGATTTTTGGTAAATTTTTTTAATTCCGTGTTTATCTTATATAAGTCGTTCTACTAAAGTTTAGAAATGATAATGAAAGACCTGGGCTCTGATGATTTCTCTGAATTCCATGTTCCATTAGCGAGCACATAAGCGTGGCGTGACATAAGAATATTATTTCATGCTCGGAACACATTAAATTTGTATAGACCTAATATTATGTCATATTTAAGGTGCTTGTTTTATTTAGGTTTGCAAAAAGTAATAGCGTATTCGAAATGTTATGTTAGTTCAGTGAGAATACTTATTTTGAATTATATTTCATAACATATAACACAGCTGCATGTAATGTTTTTAACGGGGAATTCGACCTGGTATAGTGGGATCTTATGAAAAGATTAATGAACTACAAAAGTTCAAAAAAACTACAAAATGTTTTTGCCATTGGTTATTACATTCCTCTGCCTTAACTTATTAATTTACATATCATTGTGCTTAATTCATTTTTGATCCTTATTATAACTAAACATTATCACTCCTTCCAAATGAAAAATAAAAACAAAACTGTTACTGGTACTGCTTCACTCTTCCTTCTCTCCCTCCTGTTTCTACTCTGCCATTCCTTCTTTTTCCTCACTCCTTACTCTTCCCTTTAATAACTGCCCAACATTCTTTTCGCTTTTTACCTTTTTCTCACATGACAACTTAATGTGGTCCAGCGTTTCTATGCTCAGAACTTGACTGCTCTCCTTCCTGCTTCTATTCTTATCTTGTCCCTTTTTAATTTTTCCATCACCATGTATCCTGGCGTGCACCTGTCCGGCCGTAGTATCCTTTTAATGTATATCTCCTGGATTCTTTCCAATTTCTCTTGCTCCTTCCAACCCCATATCTCTGTTCCGTACATCATCATAAGAAACTGTAGTCTTTCTTATATGTCACAAACAGTAAATTGGGTATCTAAGGGTATCAATTTTACTGGGTGAAGATTTTATCTTTGTATCTAAAATGGCACCACGCAGTAGAAAAGGCAATTAGCTATCCCTATCTTAAATACGTATATATATAGTAAAATCTGTTCAAATTTGTATCTCCGTGTCACTAATTAGTTTAGTACATCTTCTATCGTTTGCGCTGGTTATCTAAAATTTTCAAAATTTGTCTTTGTCATTTACATCACTTTGCTTCTAGGCGCCTCAAATATTGAACACCTTATCTCAAAGTTACGCCAGTCAGTTACCAATAAAAAAGACGGGCGCCTATTGCTTTAATCAGAAAATGTTGAATGTAAGTTATAAAATGTAAAATACTGTTCCAGCACCATACATTAAGCAGTGCAAGTCGTCCGACCCGCAACTTCTAGAATGTTTCAAAGGAGCACTTCTTCATCTGCGACCATACTTAAAGGAGGGTATCCCCAGCATACAGCTTCCTTCAGTAGAACCTTTTCGAATGGACAAACTATCTCTGGCTCTCACTGGTGGGCCCCAGGGATACCGAGTCACTCTCTCAGACATGGAAGTATTTGGAGCAAGTAACTTTACTGTTAAAACTTTAAAGTAAGACTATTTTTGTTTATCTAAAGTAACATATTTTACTAATACTTCATCATCAAAAACGTATTTTTTTCTTAAAAAATTAAATTGTAAGATAGACAATACTTATAAGACAATATCTCCAACTTTATTAGGAATTGTAAATTTTTAATCAAACTTATACACTGCTTAACTTAAATCATACTATCCTATCTGAAATCAAAGAAACGACATTTAAAGTATATTATTTAAATTTTCAATTCCTTTTTATCTAATTTTATAATAACTTAACAATATGCACAGTGAGTTCTCCAAATATCAACTATGTTGGCCGTTATTACTCATAACGTCATCTATGGAGTCCATGAGTATATACATGGTCACTGTTTTACCGACAGATGAGCTTTGTACAAACTAAAGAAATATAATTTCTTTGCATACTTATACATATAAAAATATGAATTTATTTTAATATAATAAAACATATACCTTAGTATTTCTGGTATGAGATTTAAACTTGAAATTTAAACTGAATGAGAAAAATCGTTCCCTCAATAATCTTGATTTCTGACAATATTATTAAATTCATTTTGTTTACATTCTTAAACAAAATTAACATAAATACTTTTATTATCCAATTAAACTTTATTTCTTTATTTCGAAAACAACTTTAATTATATGTGAGTCATAATATTTTTTTAAAAATCATACATTGTGTATTTCTTGCTCTAACAGAATGTTCAAACTAACTTTCTAAGTTATTAACAATTTGTAATAAAAAATGGTTGTGATGAAATACGCGTAGCTAGTGGATAACCGGCGACTACCTAGTATTCTGATTTTTAAAATTAATCTTTGGAAAATGTGTCAAACGTTAACAAAACACTTCGGTTCTCTAGCGTCGGCACACGTCACCAGTCAGTGTACCTGCAGGCCACAATTTCTCAACTCAATAATTTGCGTTTGCTTTTGCTTTTGCGGTATTCGAAGCTGCAGAAGAAATGTGTGTACAGAAATGAATGGATAATATCTTTGCAACAGGAATTAATTAATATTTCTTATAGTTGCAATACCGCAGATGGTGATCTGAACGCAGATTGTAGATAGTTGCAGATGAATGGATGTAGATGCAGTGGCGTAGCGTGCCTTAGACGGGCCCCGTATCAAAATTTGTTGGGGGAGCCCAAATGATGGGTAAAGATTTTTCACAAAAGGAATAAAGACACACATTTGTGGCACTTGTAGCCCGGAGCCCCGTATCGGCTGATACGGCGGTAGCTACGCCACTGTGTAGATGTTCCATAAAACTTTTACAATGCAAAGAATTGGTGAATTATATTATTAGATGGTGGATTAGTTTACAAGTTACGCTTTCTAAGGACCTCAGCCTCCATATAAAGTGAATGAGATAGAATGTTGTATTATTATTTTTTCACCTTCTATATACAGGGTTATATACAGTTATTAAGCCCAAGAAAAGCGATTTTTTAAGAATTTTTCCTGTGAAGACCTTTAAATGTATTAATGTAAAAATTTGTACACATATTATAGCAACTTTTAACTGTATTTTAACATTTTTGTATTTGTAAAAATAATAAATTTAAAGCTGCTATAGCTGATCTCCAGGAGCTCCTCTCAAAAAAGGCATCTTGCGGTGACCGCTATATCTCTGGACTGGATCATCTAAAATAAAAAAAACAAACGGATTTCGTTAAAGTAATGTATAATCTAGTAATTAATCGAAGGAATAAGCAAAATAAATTTATTCGACAAAAATCGGTTTCTCAAAAAAAAACATCGATTTTTGACCATGAAAATTTTATCCTTAAATTGTTTATAAAAAAAAAATATTTATCGGTCGGATGAAACCTTCGATTAATTACTTAAAATTATACTTAAGAAGCTTGTGTTAAAATTTGAGAGTGATCGGTTCAGCCGTTTCTGAGAAATCTTGGTCACCAGCTTTAAAAACACAGTTTTTAGAAAATCGCATTTAAAGTTTCAAAAGCACTCTTCTTACAATAACTTACGTTTCAACTTACATAACTTCGAAAATAATCGCCGGATTGACTTGAAATTTCTGTGTGTGTACTTAAATATACGTATATTACGAAAATGAAATAAAGAAAATAATTTCTTTTTGAAAATATTAACTATATATGACCCCTTAATGACACGATTATATTAAATTTCACAAGAGCTTCATATTCAGCAGAGGACTCACAAAGGAATTAGATGGACCATTACTAATTTATAGTTTAATTCATGAGAGAATTTAGTATTTTGAATATGCTAAATACATAAATTAAATTCTTCACTATATTCGCTTGAATTGAGTCACAAATGAACAAATATTATGACCTCCTTTTGCACATGGCCTAGCTGTTTATTCACCACGTCGCCGTCTTTGTCTTCTTGCGTTAACTATGTGTGATTATTGCAAAAGCATCTTTGACGACTTCCTCAGAGGCTGAGTTACACAACAATCATACGTACATTTACTAATGGTGCAACCAATGTTTTAATTGTTTCTTTATTTCAATGTGTGTTGGTATTCCATTCAATAAATCAGCTGGTAAAATAGCAATCTGCAGTCATTTCAAATGCTTTTCAAGGATACTTCAGTTATTTGAAAATAACATTTTTGTTATGTTGTTTATTTGTTTTACGATGAATGTAATTTAATGATTATTTATTTCGCGTGATTTCTAATGTTTGCTAATTTTCATTTAAAATCGTATTCGTAATACGAAATCTGAAATATCTGTCACGTTGTTGCACATATTGAAGGATAAAAGAATGCAAAAAAAACAGATTAGAACGGAGTAATAGATTATTAACAAAAGGTAGCATATAGCATAGAGTTTAATTCACCCATGGTAAAGGTATATTTTGTATTATCGTTTGAAGTTTAAACCAGATAGGATGATTAGTTCTTGATTTCATTTCTTAAGGGGGGACGGTGGTCTAGAGCTCGAAAATTGAAGGTATTTGTAGAATTGTTCATTAATAATAATAATAATGAAAAATGATATTTTAACTTTTTAGGATTATTATTACACTTCCTCTACATTCAAAAAAATCTTCTTTGTAATTTAAAAAAATTGTTAATTATTTATTTAATTAATAATACTTAAGACTTTAATCTCATTTATTTCAAAACTACTTTTTTCGGCATGGTGTAGTAGAAAAGAAAAAGAACTATTCAACCGAATCGTCTGAAATTTTAATATGTTATTCACAACATCAATAGCTATCGTTGGAAGTGGAATCACTTTTATATATCAATAATTTCGTATCTTTTTCATTAAATAACTGATAATAAAACCCCTGTTTTTAGAATTTCAATTTCAGAACGGGCGCCGTTTTGTCAATTTAATTTTTTTTTCTCTAATTCCGACCATAACTGTACTCATACTAATTAATAATTTTCTTGGTTTTTATTTATCAGATAAATAGAAGAGCCAAAATCGGCGACACCGTCAAAGTTTAATTTTTTGACACGGTCTACTTCAGCGCCATTTTTAACATATTTAAAAATATTTTTAAATTTCAAAAAAGATTTTTGTATGTAAAATAACTTTGAAAAATAAACCTAAGAAGTTAAGATGTCGTTTATCATTATATTTATTATAAAAAAACAATCCTCAAAATACCTTAAATTTTACCTTTAACTCTGGACCACCTTAAGTTTAACTTCGTGGAAAATTTTCTTCTTGCGTTTTGTATAAACTTGTACTTCCAAGTCAATAAATAACGAATATATTTTTAGGTTAAGTGAAAATGGAAAACCATTCGAAGCAAGAATCACCATGCCGCGTTTACGCATTGCGTCGCACTACTTGAGCAGCGGAGTGTTGATCATTCTGCCCGCTAGTGGAAACGGAACCTTTAGCGCTGTGTTCGGTAAGATAACTTTTAATAATTGTTAACCGACGCTTAACAACCTTAACCGCCGACATCTTACTAATATTTGCTGGCCAATACATATTCATAATATACAATTTAAATTTGCAGATGGAGTCACCGCTGATTTAACCGGAAAAGTGAGCTTCTCTGAGCGAGAAGGACTTGAATACATGCATGTCGATACGCTGGGATTAGAACTGAAGGTCAGAGATGCCAAAATGGCGGTCTCCAAAGTGTTTAACAACAACAGAATTTTAAGTAAGTAACAAAACGAATATGTCTTACGTATATCTTGCGCATATAGAAATCTAACTGATCTTTATTGTATTACAGCTGAAGCTACAAATCTCTTCCTCCGCGAAAACGGACAGGAGGTCTTGGGGGCCATGCAACCGCAGCTGAGGAAGAAACTTTCAGCAGAATTCAAACGCATCGCGAATCAGCTTCTCCAACATGTTCCTGTCTCAAGCTTTTTGCTTACAGAATAGAAAATAGAATCTAGACGAAACGAATCTAACAAACAATATGTTTGGTTCCATGCTTATGCACTTCATAATTTTTAGTTCACTATTTCAAATCTAAAGTCTATTTTTAAGATCAGCAATAACGTAACTAGGATGGTATTAAGTTTCGTAGATTGTTATTATTTTGTATTTTTTTGTATATATTTAAAAGTAAGAATAAAATAATAAAATAATTAATGAAATAATGGTATATACTTTCATTACAATATTATACCCCTAAATAATAGTTACACTTCCAACACAACAAAAGTTGAGGTTCAGGTCTTGAGTTTGGTTTGAATAAGTGATAAAATATTAATAAGAAAATAATTTAAGGAATTTAAAATATGAAAATTTAATCTAGAAATGTTATCATTAGATTGATAGCGTGTAGATTCTAATAGGTAATTAACCTAGAAAGGTATTCAAATAAATAATTAAGCTCAAGTAAAACATATACGTAATATTTATAACTTATAAGTCATATCCTATATTATAATGTTCCAAGTGTTTATTTATCCTATATTATAATGTTCCAACTGTATGTTTATTTTCTTATATTCTTATATTCTTATATTCTTATATTCTTATATTCTTATGATCTTATATGTTTGGTACTGAATTTTGTATGGCAGCGCGAAAACGGCTCCAGGGAAGTTTTTAAAAATTTCCTATTTCGTAGAGAAAAAAATTCTAAGACTTTTGGCGTCCTCGGATTTTTCCCTGAATTTCCTGGAAACCCGTAATTTTGGAAAAACTGGAAAAAAAGTGAACCCTTTTTTGCTGTATTACTTTTAATTCGTAAAAGATAGAAAGTTGAAATTTTGCATGTGTATTAAGGTATTCAATTCTGACATTTCTCAAAAATTAGAAATTCAAAAAGTGAAAAAGAGGGGGTTGAAGAAATTCGGGGGCCCGGTAGGGAACTTTGGAGAAAGTTCATATTCTGGATTCTAGAATAATTATGTATATTATTAATAAAAAAAAATTCAAAATTCCAAAATTTTATTTGGGGGCACGGGGGCCGTATTTGTCGAGAGTAAAAATTGTGCCAGAAAGTTGAAATTTTGTATATAGGCTAATCTTGGTAACTTATTTACGAATCGAAAAAAAAAATCCCAAATTTTGAAAAAAAGTTGGTCAAATAACGCATAAATTGAAAATATTTTTTATTTTGATAAAAAAAATATATTTTTTAGTCAATTTATATGTGTGGCGAGTTTATTTATTATTTCAATTTAAAAATAGAATTAAATATGAAATGTAATTACGAATTATTTTATTGGATTCAAATCATACACGACAAAAGGACGTCGCATTGCGACGGGGGTAAACTCTAGGGATCTTATATTCTTATATGTTTGGTAGTAAATTTTGTATGGCAGCGCGAAAACGGCTTCGTCAATGTTTTTGAAAATTGCCTGTTTCGTAGAGAAAATTTTTGTAAGACTTTTTGCGTCCCCGGATTTTCCCTGAATTTCCTGGAAACCCGTAATTTTGGAAAAACTGGAAAAAAAGTGAGCTTTTTTTGCTGTATTACTTTTAATTCGTAAAAGATAGAAAGTTGAAATTTTGCATGTGTATTAAGGTATTTTATGCTGACATTTCGCAAAAATTAGAAATTCAAAAATTGAAAAGGGGGGGGGGGGTTGAAGAAATTCGGAGGCCCGGTAGAAAACTTTGGAGAAAGTTCATATTCTAGATTCTAGAATAACTAAGTGTATTATTAATAAGAGAAAAATTCAAAATTTCAAAATTTTATTTGGGGGAACGGGGGCAGTAATTTCCGAGTGTAAAAATTGTGCTAGAAAGTTGAAATTTTGTATATAGGCTAACCGTGGTAACTTATTTACTAATCGAAAAAAAATCCCAAATTTTGAAAAAAAGTTGGTCAAATAACGCATGAATTGAAAATATTTTTTATTTTGATATAAAAAATATATTTCCTTAGTCAGTTTGAATGAAAAATTAATTCTTATAATATGTAAAATTAATATAGGACGAATTTATTTATTATTTCAGTTTAAAAATGGAATTAAATTTTAACACGAAATCCAAGCCACACACAAAAAACAGACGTCGCTTGCGACGGGGGTAAAAGCTAGTATCCTATATTATAATGTTCCAACTGTTTGAATCTATTCTTATATGTTTATATGTTTATATTCTTATATTCTTATATGTTTGGTACTGAATTTTGTATGGCAGCGCGAAAACGGCTCCAGGGAAGTTTTTAAAAATTTCCTATTTCGTAGAGAAAAAAATTCTAAGACTTTTGGCGTCCTCGGATTTTTCCCTGAATTTTCTGGAAACCCGTAATTTTGGAAAAACTGGAAAAAAAGTGATCCCTTTTTTGCTGTATTACTTTTAAGTCGTAAAAGATAGAAAGTTGAAATTTTGCATGTGTATTAAGCTATTTAAGGCTGATATTTCTCAAAAATTAGAAATTCAAAAATTGAAAAAGGGGGGGTTAAAGAAATTCGGGGGCCCGGTAGGGAACTTTGGAGAAAGTTCATATTCTGGATTCTAGAATAATTAAGTATATTATTAATAAAAAAAAATTCAAAATTCCAAAATTTTATTAGGGGGCACGGGGGCAGTATTTTTCGAGAGTAAAAATTGTGCTAGAAAGTTAAAATTTTGTATATAGGCTAACCTTGGTAACTTATTTACGAATCGAAAAAAAAAATCCCAAATTTTGAAAAAAAGTTGGTCATTTAACGCATAAATTAAAAATATTTTTTATTTTGATAAAAAAAAAATATTTTTTTAATCAATTTATATGTGTGTATATGTGCGCGAGTTTATTTATTATTTCAATTTAAAAATAGAACAGTTAAATATGAAATTTAATTACGAATTATTTTATTGGATTTAAATGATACACGCCTACACGATTACACGCTAAAAAGACATCGCTCTGCGACGGGGGTAAACCTTAGACTTTAAAAGGGACTTTAAAGAGAAAAAAATCTAAGACTTCTAGCATCCCCGGATTTTTCCCTGAATTTCCTGGAAACCCGTATTTTGGGAAAAAATGGAAAAAAAGTGAGCCCTTTTTTGCTGTATTACTTTTAATTCGTAAATTATAGAAAGATGAAATTTTGCATGTGTATTAAGGTATTCAATGCTGACATTTCTCAAAAATTAGAAATTCAAAAATTAAAAAAGGGGGGGTTGAAGAAATTCGGGGGCCCGGTAGGAAACGTCAAAGAAAGTTCATATTCTAAATTCTAGAATAAATAAGTATATTATCAATAATAGAAAATTCAAAATTTTATTTGGGGGCACGGGGGACAATATTTTTCGAATGTAAAAATTGTGCTAGAAAGTTGAAATTTTGTATCTAGGCTAACCTTGGTAACTTATTTACTAATCAAAAAAAATCCCAAATTTTGAAAAAAAGTTGGTCAAATAACGCATAAATTGAAAATATTTTTTATTTTAATATAAAAAATATATTTTTTTGGTCAGTTTGTATGAAAAATTAATTGTTATTATATGTAAAATTAATATAGGACGAGTTTATTTATTATTTCAATTTAAAAATGAGTTTAAATTTTGACATGAAATTCAAGCCACACACAAAAAACAGACGTCGCTTGCGACGGGGGTAAAAGCTAGTATTCTTATATGTTTCTATGTTTATATGTTTATGTGTTTATATGTTTGGTTCGAATTTTGTATGGCATCTCGAAAACGGCTCCAGGGAAGTTTTTGAAAATTGCCTATTTCGTAGAGAAAAAAAATCTAAGACTTTTGGCGTCCCCGGATTTTTCCCTGAATTTCCTGGAAACCCGTTATTTTGAAAAAACTGGAAAAAAAGTGAGCCCTTTTTTGCTGTATTACTTTGAGTTGGTAAGAGATAAAAAGTTGAAATTTTGCATCTGTATTAAGGTAATCGCTGCTGACATTTCTCAAAAATTAGAAATTCAAAAATTGAAAAGGGGGGGGGGGGTTGAAGAAATTCGGGGGCACGGTAGGGAACTTTGGATAAAGTTCATATTCTGGATTCTAGAATAATTAAGTATATTATTAATAAAAAAAAATTCAAAATTTCAAAATTTTATTTGGGGGCACGGGGGCAGTATTTGCCGAGAGTAAAAATTGAGCTAGAAAGTTGAAATTTTGTATATAGGCTAACCTTGGTAACTTATTTACGAATCTAAAAAAAAAATCCTAAATTTTGAAAAATAGTTGGTCAAATAACGCATAAATTGAAAATATTTTTTATTTTCATAAAAAAAATATATTTTTTTAGTCAATTTATATGTGTCAATGTATATGTGCGAGTTTATTTATTATTTCAATTTAAAAATAGAACAGTTAAATATGAAATGTAATTACGAATTATTTTATTGGATTCAAATATACACGCCAAAAAGACGCTTTACGTCGGGTGTAAACTCTGGTGGAATTAAAATTTTTACATGAAGTTCAAGCCACACACAAAAGACAGACGTCGCTTGCGACGGGGGTAAAAGCTAGTACTCTTATACTGCTACATTACTCTGTTTAGTATACTCGTATTATTTAATAAATTACTGTAGTTAACATCGTCCTATTTAGATTTAGATTTAGATTTATTGTTAATTGTGTGTGCCTTTCGGCTTTACAATCTGCCGTATTCTATTTCTTTGTTACATTTCATTCCTATCTTAACAATTCAGCCTTAAAACTAAACTTGCTAATTTTATTTAAAACTAATTATTTTCCTAAAACTAAACTTAATTTATTTATTAAAACTCGTCCATACATCGTCCTATTTACAAACAACTCCTTTCCATCTTGGCACTTTTTATGATATAACAGCATCATATGTGTGACCCACATCACTACCTAATGAATTATATTTGACATATAATCGAACAAACACCCATATCCAATGCAATGTGCCTGTGTCCTATGTCTTAATTTCTATAAAACTGTGGATTATAATGATCAAGTTGGTTTCTAGAAACTCAAATGTCTAATTATTTTTTATTGACTCCTTATATGTTAAGAGATATTAACAATTAAAAAAAGCATTTTGTCTATTTAATTATTAAAGGGATTCAACGTTGTAGAATATTCCAAATGCATGTGACATCACATGTAGCAAATATGCCATCTCTTTTATACCACAGAGACGCATACAAGTGTGTTTGAGATACGTCATTTACTACTAACAGCTGAGTTGTGTATCCCATGAAGTGTTATATAACAAAGGTTGCCAACAAGAAAAAGTAACACGGAAAAACAGAATTTCAAAATTGATATAGCTATAACTCCGTCAACATTTGAATATTAAAAAAAAACGCCAGTATGCATATATTAACATTTATTTCAATCCCATAGCATTAAATCTAAAAATTTGACAGCTTGATTTCTACGTATCATCGGTTTTTGTTATTACCTGTATAGTCTCATTTAATCTATGAAGTATTAAAAGTAGTAAATTCTTTAACTAAACTTATAATAAACCTTTTATAACGCATTACAAATTATACCTCATTATTTATTTTATTTCAAATGAAGCTCCAAAAGTGGTTTGGCTCTGTTAGAATAGAATCTAGCACATGGCAGGCTACAAAGTCTAAAGATTTTGGTTTGAGTGAAGGAATGAATTAAAGTCACTGGATATTAAGGTATGGGAGTAGGAATTGGGTAGGTGTCATGATATTTATGATAGAGTAAGTGACAGTGCAGACTGACTATTGCGAAAAAAGGACTAGGGTCGTGAAAGCCACTCAAAATATAGTTATCTAATACGTTGTACGCTATTTGATTTTTATAAAGAATGCAACGCCTGTTTTCAGGCAACACATTATACATATATTCGATATGCGTATAGTATTCACAAGGCGTAATGTAATGTAAATGCCAGCGTCATCCAATCCAAACTCATTATTTGAAATAGAAACACAAAAACGTATTAAACATTGTGAATTTAATAGGGATAATATCAAACAATAACTGTATTACTATCATGAGTCACTCTTGTTGACTAATTAAAGACGTTGTCTCACAATAGCACATTCGTTAATGAGGGTACGTGATACTCCAATCCAATGAAGATTTAATTTTATGGCCCATTGTTCGATTTGACATAGTGACCTGATAAATGGAAGTTACCGTAATATAATTACATTTTAAATGATTCTGTGTAATACCTAATTAAAGTACGCAGTATTTACGTCGCTGATAGGGTCAACCGAATAACATGAGGATTATAAATAAATAAATCTGTATTAAATCTTTACAGTACATAAATAAAATAAGCAATATTATCTCTGTTGTGAAAGGGAGACGGAAATAGTCGGTGCGGTGGAGAATAAATGTTTTTAAAGGGTTATGCCAATTTAATAATTAAAGAGACAAAATACTTAGTATTTTTTATAATATTGTGATGAATTAAAAGATAATTGTAAATTTGAGGTCATAGTCATCCTGTTGGCGTTATTGGATTACTTAAGTTTCTATTTCCAATACTTCAACGTGTTATTGAACTTTCAATAATTTTAATATTGATCAATTAAGTGAATAACATTATTTTCACACTTGTTTGTTTGCATTTTTGTTAAAAGTAGAAAGTGTAAGAGTATGTTGTGAAGAAGGCGAAAACAATCGAACACAAAGAAACAGTCAAGATAGCGTCTAACTGCAAGTGGAAGTGAAATTGATATTGAGATAAACAAGATTCAATCAGCTGACGCCAGCTGAACACAACTTAAAACATGGCGTAAAGTCATTGGAAACTTTTGTGTAAAGAAACCTACAAACATGTTCTATATCATGCGTATTTTAAGATTCCCAAACGTTTTCCCTCCGCTTCATGTTTGATACGATAAATCCTATGCGTTTGATACGAGTTATGAGGACTTGTGGACGCTAATGTTAACAGTAAAATAAGCTCCTCTTTTGGACATCAAATCTAATATTATTTATATGAAAGTTGTAGATTTGGCCTTCGAAGAAAGTTTATAGTAAAGGGCATCAAATATCATAATGAAGAACGCTGTTGTTCACTGTAGCAGAACTGGTGGAATCTAGAAACATGCTAATTTTATAAAATAACACTCATTCACTGATTTAAGTGTTAGGCAACTCTCTTTTAATGATAGCGTTAATGATATTTCTCAGAGACGCTACGGTGTGCTGCGTGTTGCATGAGGACTTTCTACTCGAACAACGCTGTGACTCTCGTACGCGCATTGAGTCCCGGTTATTACTTGTTTATACTTTCTTGTAACTGTTTATACGTGCATATTATGAATGCACTGATAAAGTAAATGGAACAGTAAATCGTGAATTTATGATAAATAAAATGATTTATTTCTTGAAAGTATCTATCGCACTGTTGGTGCGAAGACAGCTGAATACAACATGGACATTTAATTAAGGTATTAAATTAAGAAGGGCATCAAAATCTATAGCAAACAGCAAACAACATATATGATATATCGCGTTTTTCAACAAGAACTTTGTTTTTTAAAACAAAGAAACAAGAAATTTAGATGAAAACGTATTGAGGAATTGTATTAGAAAGAGTAAGGTTTGGCAATTATGAATGAAAAATAATATCGAACAAATGTTCACTACAGCTG
Source organism: Panorpa germanica (assembly GCA_963678705.1). Lineage (NCBI taxonomy): Eukaryota > Metazoa > Arthropoda > Insecta > Mecoptera > Panorpidae > Panorpa > Panorpa germanica. The sequence continues at coordinate 1,790,966 of OY783212.1, read as the reverse complement.
CGCTGACAGATGTCGATTCTTTTTTCAGAATTTTCAATAACCTTTTGGCAAAATGGCGTGTCTATTTCGTAAATCACGTCACGGATTTTGAGTTTTAAGGCTGCAATCGATTCGATTGGCTCCGTATAGACTCTGTCTTTAACATAACCCCACAAAAAATAATCCGGTGGTGTTAAATCACATGATCAGGCCAGCCACTTAATAGCTGAATTTCGTGAAACTATTATTTCGTTGGCTGTGTGATTTGTGGCACCGTCCTGTTGAAACCACTTGTCAGTGATACCATTTCATCAATAATAGGCCAGAATTGAGTTGTTGACATCTCCGATAACGTAATCCATTGCATTTTCGAAAAAAAACTGCCCAATCACACCTCCAGAACATGCATGCAAAGGCTTCTCAACAATCTCTCTTGGATTTTCAGAAGCTCAAATGCGGTAACTTTGCTTGTTCACAAATGAAAATTCTGAAAAAAATGAATTTTCCAGAAAAACCACCGGCTTGTTCTTGAATGAAATGAGCAAATCTACGGCATTGTGAATGGTCGGTCGGCTTCAATTCTGGCACCAACTACATCTCTGAAGATTTCAAAGCCAAATCTTTACGAAAAATTCGCCATATGGTCGCATTGGATAATCCCAATTGTTGAGAACGTCGTGAATTGACAAATTCGGATCTTCTTCAACACTGTGGCTTGCAGCTGCATTGTTTTCACTAGAACGACCCGGTCGAACACGCATTGGTGTTGGCTCAGAAAAACGATTATGTAGACCGAAAATATCATAAATTTTATGAAATGTAACTTTTACAGATCCATCATTTTCATAGTAAATTTTTATTATTTTAATGCAATTTTCTTGTTGAAAACATTTATTAGGATGTAGCTAAAATAAGATAAAGTAAACATTTTCTAACTGACTAAATTAAGAAGCCGCACAGTTCTCATGTGATTCATACATCTTAAAAAGAGAGTTGCTTTTTGCCAATCATCCAAATAACTATTATTTGATTAGTAATGAAAAGTAATTCGAAGAAATTTCTTGAACTTTGGATTATACATTTCGAATGGTCAATTGATTAAGGTAAATAAAAAGAATTTAGTACAAAAAAGAAACGCAGATATTCTACCAACCATTCATTATTTGATTGATAGCATTAAGAATAGGATATGACCTTAAGAGGAAAGTGTGGGTTTTTACAATATTCTTCTGAATTTATTTTGATAATGATAACAATAAATTAAGCTTCATATGACTTTATTATCTGTAAATAATCTATGGCCCAGTCATTTAAGCTTAAATTAGGTAAGAATCTCGGAATTCGAGATACCCAGCTGTAAGTTTGTAAATACTTGTATATTGACACCCTAAAAGTTGTCTCAAAACCTACATATGGTAGGGTGTGCGCAACTATTAAATTTCAAGGTCAAAGGTCACAAAAATCGGTTTTTTGCGCTTTTTTTGTAAATATCTCATTTCCTATAGGTTTTTTGCTATTTGTATTTATTATTAATATTGTAGAATACAAAATTCTCTACAAATTTTGTTTAAAAAAATTTTTTATACGGTGAACCGTTTTCAAGATAGAGGGCGGAGAGCGCGCGGTCATAGGATCACTTCAGGTCAACCGGTGCCTCCGGTCGAAAACGCGCCATATATAGTTGATGAACTATCGATAAATCAATGATTATAAATATTTGTCAATTTTTATTAACTATTATATTATATTTTATCATTTTTTTCATGCAATAAATCTATATCTATTCAATAATACTGATAACCGTTTCCTAAAATTAAAAAATAATTAAGGGAAAAACTTGAATCATAATATAATTATATTCCCATTTACACTAATGACATTTTAAATAGAAAATAATTAAGTGCATTGTTTGAACCGCGATCATTTTTGCGATGTTGTACGATGATGTTGCCGAAAAATGTGAAGAAAACCACGTTAATGTTTATTCGTTTAAAATTAATTTATTCAAACTACAAGCAACTGTGCAAAAAAAGGAATGTCTTTGTTCGTCGAATATAATAGTTAAAGTTAATAGTAAAATAAACATAAGTACAATACAATCTAAATTACAATGTTACTAGCACAATCCTTAAACTAATAATGAATACAAAATTTACAATCAATTTACATTTATAACAAAAAAAAAACTAAAATTAAAGAGCCGATGTGGTCCATCAGCTGGTTCTGTCTATTAAGACTTATAGTACGCAACATGCATCTTCTTTAACATCTGTAAATTTTAAAATCCTTCCACTACGTCAAAAATTATACCTGGGAATTATTATATTATAGAACTATGGCTGATTTGTGTTTTCTATGTAATAAGTCAGATTCGGGAGGTGAATCGCTTATTGAAGTAGTGCGCGGTATGAAATCTCTACGAACTGCAATGTGCGGATGTTCTTATTGTTAAAACTGCAATTGAAGAATCAAAGTCTGAAAAAACTGCAGTTATAATAGGACAAGATATTGATTTACTTGTCATTTTAATTGGGCGTACACTGTCTTACGAACAAGAAATTTTCTTTAAAAAAGTTGGGAAAGGAAATGTAAAAACGGAGATATACTCGACTAAAAGTTTTGATAATTATCCTCATTCCAAAACACATATTTTGTGGCTGTGACACAACTTCTGCGCTTTTTAAAAAGGGAAAAAAAAACATTTTTAAAAGTTTTTGAGAAACTGACAAATTTGGATGAACTAGCTGCAGCATTTGAGGAAGAAAATTGTTCGGCCCAGAGATTATTAGAGAGTGGAACTCAAACCTTATTGGCAGTCTATAATGCTCCGAAATCTGTGAAAAGTCTCGATCATCTTCGTTATATGCATTACGTCAAGTCTACAAAACTTAATAAACCTGTGCAGCTTTCAAATATTCCACCAACAAGTGCAGCTGCTCATCAACATTTCAAACGTGTATATTATCAAGTTGAAACTTGGTTAGGGCATGATTTGGAACCCCAGGTATGGGGTTGGGCAATGCGAAACGATTTTCTGGAGCCTATCATGACAATTTTACCAGCTGCTCCAGAAGATTTGCTTAATACAATTTTCTGCAACTGCAAGAGTGGTTGTGGTTCGCGATGCGGATGCAGGAAAGCGGGCTTGCAATGCTCTTTAGCTTGTGGCCAATGTAATGGGCAAGCTTGTCTCAATGCTCTACCATATCAGAGCAACATTAACGAAGATGGAACCTTTGACCCAGAATTCATGGAAGAACTTGAGACAAATGTCGTTGAAGACGATAATGAAGACCAGTTTGAAATTTACCAGCAGCCAGAAGACGACGATGAAGAGGAAGAAGATGATTAAAATTATAAATTGTAGTTTTTGTACCCTTTATTCCATTTTTTTACTTTTAATAAAAATATGTGTATGTGTATTGAATGATATTTTTTAATAAAAAGATTAATTCATAATTATTTTTTTTTTTTTTTTGATCATATAAGAAGTTATTAATATTAATTAGGTTAAAATTCAAATATAATTCCTATATTTTCATTAACAATTTCTGCAATTACATGGACAAAAGTGAATGGGATGAATAAAAAGTGGATAGGTTGGGAAAAAAATGATAAAATATAATATAATAGTTAATAAAAATTGACAAATATTTATAATCATTGATTTATCGATAGTTCATCAACTATATATGGCGCGTTTTCGACCGGAGGCACCGGTTGACCTAAAGTGATCCTATGACCGCGCGCTCTCCGCCCTCTATCTTGAAAACGGTTCACCGTATAAAAAATTTTTTTAAACAAAATTTGTAGAGAATTTTGTATTCTACAATATTGATAATAAATACAAATAGCAAAAAACCCATAGGAAATGAGATATTTACAAAAAAAGCGCAAAAAACCGATTATTGTGACCTTTGACCTTGAAATTTAATAGTTGCGCACACCCTACCATATGTAGGTTTTGAGACAACTTTTAGGGTGTCAATATACAAGTATTTACAGACTTACAGCTGGGTATCTCGAATTCCGAGGTGAACTTACTATAATGACTGGGCTACTATGGTCTTTAGTTTAAAGGTTAGTTAACCATTTTGAGACTAAATCATCTTTAACCGGTAAACACAATTATATAGATATTTATGGTTTATTTACATAACACTTACATATAAACATAATTTAGTTTATTTGATACATAACACCATTTGAATTTATTGTAAGCTTACATAACAAAAGTTATCTTTAGAAATAATTTTATATTTCCTGACGTTGATAAAGCTTATTAACCTAAAGATTATTTATAGTTCAAATTAAATGAGCAAATGAATTGAAAAAGCAGCAGCACAAGTGGTATAATTCTGATAAAGGTAGAGAATTCTATAAAATACAACCAGTACTGAAACGTAGGCCATGGTTTTCTAAACTAAAATGGCCAAAAGATTAATGACAATGACCTCAAGACTAAGAATGAATCATACTAGAGCTCCGAAACATCTAGCAAGAAACAAGATCATTACCAACACTAAGTGCGAATGTGGTGAAGAGGAGGCAGACCCTGACCACATTCTGTGGCAATGTAAAAATACAGCAATAGCAAGAAATGGAATTCAAAGGGCTGTGCTACATACTTTGCTGACTCTTCCTGTTAACACCGCCTTTTTGATCGCGACACCGAAATTTATAACGGCAGTGGCCATGAATAGATCATTCTTGTTGTCGGGATATAAATTAAAAAAAAAAGAAAGATTTTTAATGTCTTTTATTGACATATTAAATAAGAAAACGTAACGTTAGGACAAACATTAGTATCTACTACTAAATTCAATTTTAATTTTCTAGTAAAACGTCCAAATTTCTTTAGTACTTCGAACTGCGCCTTAGCAAAAGAGTTGATCCTGGATCAACTGGCTGCCTATTAAAATGCAAGGTGTTATATGTCTCCCAACAACAAAGAAATAAAGTCCTCCAGTGTTCGATCATGTTACGAACTCGTGATCATCAGTTAGGTTAAAAGTTTTTGTACACATAAAATTTAATACTCATAAAATGAATAATGAATGAACCTAAAAATGATGACTAAGAACACTCCTTGAAGATGTCGCCAAAATGTTTTACACGAGCCATTGTTTAAATTTGCAGAGCGCGCATTCTGCATCGATCATTACCAATTCTGATTGGGATTTATTGCCATCTTATTCATTATCGCAGTTTGACGTCACTAGATTTGCTGTGAATCTACTTGACGGTGATTTCGATGCCTCCTGTGTTTGTAAGAACTGGTGGTGATGTGACACATGGAATACTTAAAATGTCTTTGAGAACCCTCCAAGATACAAAGTAGAGCTCTTGAAGAGGAGACAATGAAGGCGAGGCATTTAGATACGTCATGCGTCAACGTCAACGACAACGTCAATACACAATGAGCTTGAAACTACTCGTGGAGTCGCGGCCAAGGCCGAGAACTTGAAAGACAAGCAACTGCAAGAAAGTGTCTGTATTACACGGTATGATTTGTTGCAGGCATGCGGTACAACAAGTATATAGAAATTACATTTTATTTTTAAGCTAGGTACGGCAATCACCCTTTGGCTCATAAGCTATGCTCGCACCCTCCGAACATTAGTTTACAATATTACGAGTATACTAGAAGAGAAATCATACCCAGTGGCATACCGATACTAATGCGGAGTCTAAGCGGTGCTCAATATGAGAGTCCTTTTCTTGCTCACACACGAAATCAATTCTACCTAGTTACAATTGTGAACCGCCAATCTGAAATTACCTTTTGTTTTAAGTTTTAACGCAAACTCAATTGCGTCTATTTATAATTGATTGAGCCTTGTGTGGATTTCTCTCCCACTAAAGTCAGCATATACATATTTATTCAGTTACTGGAAACAGGTCAACGGCAATATCACATTTGGAAGAATAGCTTCTCATCCTAATATTTTTTTTAAATTTATTTATTTATTTGCCTTGACTTTTATTCGTCATAGCTACCATCAAACATTTATTATATATATTTAACATAATTCTATTTTACAAATTATAATTCACTAATTAATTTTGAATGACTTAACAAAAATTTAGTATTAACAGGAAAAGTTTCAATCACATCTAATATTTCACTATTGAATTTTGATCTTTGTAAACAATAATTTATGCATTCAAATATAATATGATCCAAAGTTCCTTCTTCAACACATTGGCATCTATCAACAGATTTAATATTAATTTTGTAAAGGTGAGCTGGGGTTTTACATTGATTTCTTTTGATTCTGATTATAGTTGATATAATTTTATGGGACTCATTTCTGAACCATCTTTTCTTACTTAAATTTGGTTGAAACATTATCATCCGAATACTAACTGAATCTAAATAACAGTACTCGTTAAAATTTGGATAGCTGACCTATTGGAAACGCGCAGGCTCTTGAGTTATACCAATATATCGCGAAAACCATTAAATGTATTGTTATTAAATGCAGTGATGTGATCAAATAATTCATCATCTGGTCATCAGGCTGTGTGATGATGATTTTAGAATGAAAGAGTCCCGTTTTAAGCCGTTGGGCATTGGCTGTACCGGACAGTGGCCCAACAAGAGATCAACTAAAGACACAATAAAAGGTGCTCCTGATGACACCACATCGAAAATAATTTAATTAAAAGAAATTAATAGTGAAAACTTGTGGGAAGTTAGTGAAATAAGACTTGTGATAAAAACTGAATAAATATTTATTGAAAAATGTACAAAATTTTAATATTAGCTTCTGTTGCTCTGGTCGCGGTAGCTCAGCAACGTAAGTAACATTAAAGTAGTTGATAGATTAATTAGGCATGCAAAAGTTATGATTAGGTTTCTTTTCTTTATATCAATATCTTAGTCATATTCTTTAAAGTTAAGAATTATGTTCCCTAAAAGAGCTCCGGCTTTTTTCATTGCAAATGGAAATTTATCAAATACGTACCAACTTAGTAAACCACGGGCAAAATGTAACCGTTCTATCAAATAGGATATAATTCAAAGAAAGACCGGATAATATGTCAATGGCATTTTTCTTTTAATAATAATTTACGGGCTTCCTAGGACCACGATCCTTTTTTCGCCGTTCTTAGCTCATTTTATTTACATTCAATGGCATTTTGTTTCCATCATATCAATTCGCAAAATGATAAGGTGTAATAGAAGCATCGAAAACGAAGCATCACCATGTCTGATAAAATTCTCCTAATTGCTTATTGAGTTATAATAATATACACGACAGCATGTTAATATAATCTAAGCTTATTATCTAGCGTGTTTTAATCTCCTCAGTGACCTATTTCATTGAAATACATTAACTTATGATGGACATATCCGCTTAAGAGATTAAAAATGTAATGTGGATTCTTTATTTAGAAGAACCTGGTTTTGGATAAGTGGTGCTCTATATTAAAAGGCTGAAAGACGCCATCGTAATTATAAAATGTTTCATCGATCATAAGATTAAATAACTCATTATAGAAGATTTTATACTCAAACCTTGCCAAATATATAGATAATAGTTAATTTATATGGTTTAATTAATAACACATATATTAAGAGATTAATAATTAAAAAAAATATTCAAGTTCTGTTATTAACGATTAAAGTTCAATGACTTTTAAATATAATCTGATTGGTGGAAGATTTTTAAAGTACATGATTTAAAAACATGTTTTAGCATACTACATTCAACAATGTTCGCGATCTGACCCCGAAGTAAACAGATGCCTACAAAACACGGCAAATAGACTGGCTAAATATTTGAGGAATGGTGTCCCTGAACTAGGAATTGAAGAGGTAACATTACACAACAATTTCATTAAAATTTCAGCTTTCTTATTCCTGTACGTTACTAAAAACTTAAAGAATGTTGTACTCGTATATGATAAGGACTTTAAGTAAGTTAGGAAATATTGGCCAACATATTTAAATTTTAACGAGTTTAAACTGTTTTTAATAAATTATGGTTTAAGTAGGTTAACTTGCAAGCATAAAAATCAAGTACATTCATGTTAGTAGTAAGCCAACTGTATTTTCTGCAATCCCAAACACGAGTAACCTGCTTCTGCCAGAATATCCCTAGAAGTATTGGCATCCTGTACAAAGTAAGGAACAACGTAATTTGAATGGCCATTACTAAAACAACGGTTTAGCGGTTCACTGCGTGGTTTGGCGTCATTTGGATGTACTCGTACACTTTAATGAACAGTTATTCGAGAAGTGGATCAGTAGTACTCGAATCAATCATATTCACGAGCTGATGACGAATCATTTCCTTCCAGGTTGAGCCCGTCGTGGTGGACGAGATCGGCATAGCTCTAGGCGGCGGTCCGGACGGATATCGGGCCGTGTTCAAGAACATCGAAGCGTTTGGGGTCAGCAACCTCACTGTCACAGGGGTCAGGTATGTCGCTGAGTTCTGTGGTCTCATGCCTCATCAACAGTCATTCTACCAAAAAGGAAGTTTTCCTTGTTGGTGAACGATCGATTTGTAATATTTAAAATATACAAAGCAAAGCTATAATGATATAATTATTGTGGTGAAATGGTCGACGCATCAGAATCCCTTAGCTAGGTTTTGGAGAGGCTGGTTTGTCACGGGAGGTATTCTTTTAGTAGTGACATTATTTACGTGCGTTGACATTTCAGAATATTGGAATTTAAGATTTACTTCGCTAGTTAAAGTAAAGTTAAAGTTAAAGCAGAACATTATTAGGGGGGATAAAAGGCTATGTGCCTAGGAGGCCTGAGAAATTATATATATATAAAAAAAAATATTTGCCTCTAAAATAAATGACTTTAAGTGTTTTGACTTTTTGTAGTATTTTTCGTATGCATTGAGCGGTAAGCTCCAACATTAAGGAAAAATTATTAGTAGGTCTCAAATGCGTCCAAATTCATTTCCATCTAGTAAAATTGTGTAAAATTTCCAAGTACTTGAGTACATGACTTTCTTTCTACCCTCACTCATAATTCCATATATTTTATTGCAAACATTCCAGCAGACCTCATTTTATTTGCTTCGGAATTTGTAATATTCTTAATATTATCACTGTTATCAGGAAAATATAGTACATAACAACGCCGAACATTTTCTATCATAATTTATTGTTTTTAGGTCTGATTTGGACTCGTTGCAATTCCAGCTAACCCTGGAAATTCCAAGAATTACAGCTAAAGCACAGTACAGATCATCCGGTGTTTTGATTTTAGTTCAGGCATCAGGGTCAGGAGATTATTGGGGCGAATATGGTAAAAACAATTCATTTTATTTTCATATTGCAATAATTTAAATGATATCACAATTTGCAAGGATCAACAAGAGTGGTTATTTTATGGAAATTTAAATAAAAAAGGTGATGATATTTTTATTTTTATTTAAAGTAGAAAATCTGAGGTTACTAATGAAACACAATATCCACCAAATGCCACCGAAATATCTTGTTGAAAGACCTTATATTTTATTTTGACTTATTCGAGAAACAAACCGTAGATGAAAAGCTCAATTAGTTATTAAACGCCTACGTTTATTATAAGAGCAACTGTAATAACATAACCACTAGCTGAGCAGCTTCGACATGAAAGTTTGTGCACTCAAAGTCTATTATGTATAAAAGACAAGTAATTATTTAAGTACTAATATTTGAATATTTTCCAATTGTTTACAGATGGCGTTAAAACCAAAATATACTTCAGAGCTGCACCGCTACAAGGAGCTGATGGTAATACGCAGCTGAAAGTTGAACAAGTCAAAATGGATTTCAGTGTCAGAGATATCAAAATGGGCGTCGAAAATGTACACAATGGAAATACGATATTACGTAAGTTGAAACAACAGAAACCGTTAGTTAAATTTTTAACTTAAATATTTCGATATCTTAAGAAAATAGAAAACAGAAAAAGGTTATATTATTGTATGACAAAGGAGCTTCTTTGCAAATTATTATAATTTATAAAGTTAAAGTATAAAGTTAATTACTTGTTTCTTAATAGTTATGATTTTATACATTACTCAACTGATTTAAAAGAGTGCAGTAACATGATTTTCAAAAGTATGACGAATCAATTGAGTCGTTCGCTCTTTATTGCTATTCTTAGATGTGATTAATAGATTGCGTCGTTAATGAATGAATCCTATATAAAATCAACATATTAGATACAAAATAAATAATTGGTAGGCATAAACCATCAGTTTTATCTCAATTTCCAGGAAATTTGAAGCGAGGCGTATTGACGTCTTGATTGATTTTTAGGGTATTGCACTCTATACCTTCTCCTCCTATCAATGGCTCTGGTGTGTGCGCCGTAGGTCCTTTAGGGTGGATTGAGATTTGTGATGAATTCAATTATATCTAGTCACAATTTCTATATTCATTTACCAAAAAATATATAATATATATATGGACGTTAAGTACAATCCAGCCTAATTATTTAAAACACACTTTATTATTTATATCCAGTCAGCATCATTCATTAAGCGTCTACAGCCGCCCTACTCACCATATCGGCGCTGGCTCCGGGATTTAATTAAATTATTATTGTAACTTAAGTATTCTTACCTTGTGAAGTTGTAGTACACACACAAATCTTCTTGTTTTTCCCACAGACTGTTTGTCCTACAATAATTGAAATATATAAAACTGTTGGTAGATTATTGCGTGAGTTTGAAGATGATTATTGTATTGATCATACCATTTCCTCGTGAGGAAACTGCAGATCTTAAAACTATTGACGATTTCCTTTCATAGTTCCAAATGTCATACTTCTATCTGCTGCGCGCAGCAGAGAAGTTCTATTGGGTAACACTTTAATACCAGAATATCGGAGCGACTGACATCTGTTGCATAATTACTGCGAGTATCGCAGGCTGACTACAAATCTTAATGTAATCAATCAGATTACGTCACACAATTCGTTGTTGTCTTGTTCATGTTCGCAACACACAATTACACCAATGATTGGCAGCAGTTTGAGATGACATGTGGACAGGGCTACGATGATCTCGACGTTGAAATTATCGTACATCTTTTATTATTTAATGCATAGACTTAGGACTTTATAGAGGTTTGCACATCATCCCACAATTTGATTTTTTGCTACAATTAAATGAAAAAGTTTCCCGGGCCGACGCTTTTTGATTAGTTATTAGAACGTAATTTGTTTGATATTTTATTTTGTTTTGTAAGGTAGTTTCATGATTGATTTAACTTTTCACAATCTGAATTACAGAGGCGGCATTGAATCTATTCATCAACAGCAACTCCCAGGAGCTCCTGCGCGAAATGAAGCCAGCACTGCGCGCCAAGCTGAGTGCCCTCATGGGATCCTTCCTGGACCGACTCTTTGAACGTGTGCCATTAGAACATTGGCTCGACTGAATTTATCAATAAATATTATTATCTAAGGTGTAATTAGTTAAGCATAGAATCATCCTGACGTCATTTATTTAAAACGCATTAACAAATAGTTCACATTAAGCCGGGTCCAGACATTGCAACGAGCAGTGTGTGGACCCGGTCTTATTTGTCAATGTAATTCACCGTCATCTATCTTTGATTACCATCAGTTTCATTTCGTTGTTTTTCAAAAATGAACTTGAAGTACGAGTATGGATTGAGTACATTTTCAAGCACACCGTGTTAAGTAAATTGCAGTAAGTTCTACGGCTATTACAAAATGATCAGATAATGTGACGAATTAGAGGTTTGTGGAATCAAGGATAAACATGGCGGTGATGAAGGCTGTTTCGGCTGTTAAATAAGCAAACCACGTTAGCCTGTACAATAGTCTGTGGTCTGTATGGCAATAAACAATTGGAAATGTATGGAGGTGCGTTCGGCCATTAATAATAATGTTTATATCATTCTCACGTTGCCTCACAGTCATTACACATGATGGGAATTAAACATTCGTCTTCATTTTTATTGGAATTGTATTTAAAACAAAGTCACATAGATTTTATTAAATGATAATTTTAACTTTGTGTTTTATTTTCTAATTATTATGTTTTCCTTTTACTTTTTTAAATTTCTATCTATTTTTGATACTAGTTCCATCATCGAGAACCATCTGTGGTACAACAACCTATGGGCAAAATGGGCAATTACACAGGGCCCCCATCAACAGATTTTTCAAAAGAGAAATCATTTGGACATTATAGAAATTTATCGTGTATATAATAGCAGATTTATAAACTTATAATTGTTGTAAGAGATTAAGCCCTAGAAATTATATATAAAAAAAAAATTGTTGTAAGAACATTGAAATTAAAACTCTGTTTCCCCAAAATTGAAATTTGCACAAGACCGTATGAAACTATATCGAGCCAGTTCAAAATTAAGATTAAGATTTACTTGTTCTACTTTCCATGCAACCAGAGATGGTGATTCATTTGTCTCAAAGACTGGAGCAATGTGGGTTACAGTCATAAATATTTTATGCATTTGTTTTTGCAATTTTCTTATTTATTTTATCTGCTAATCTTGTTGTTGTTTCTTCTGTTAGCATAAAATATATATATGATTGCAGCAATAACATTTTTAGATGAGATATATTTAGGAATCAGAAAACCCACTAACGAAAACGTAAACTTACTGCACTGTCTCTCACGCTGGATCAGACTACGTGCGGCCGGCTACTATTGTTAGTAGGATATAGTAAGTGACATAAAATAAAAGCAATTTATCCAATGATACATCCTTATAAGGTATTATTCCTTCCAAGTGCACATGAGAATGTACACGTGAATATTTTGGACACTTAGTAAATTTATTCGTCGACTAAATCGCTTGCTAGTTTTCTTTTTAGCCTACGCTCTTTTTACATGCATCAGGTTCCCCGTAAGGGTGTTTGGATGGTCATCCAGTCGGTCTGTGTACTTGATAATTTCGTCTTTGACACTTGGTACCTGTAGGTTGTGGTGAATATCTTCGTTTCTCATAAATCGTGGAGCGTTTATAATAATACGTAGTATCTTGGATTGGAAGCGTTGTAAAATCATAATGTCAGTGTTTGCGGCTGGTCCCCAGAATTGTATACCGTAGGTCCATACTGTTTTCAACATAGACCTAAATAGGAACAGTTTTTTTATAGATGATTTCTCGGGCTTCCTAGATACGTAGCCTTTTATCGTCTTTTAATGTCCTGCTATTAGAGCAAACTGTTGCATTTGACAAATAACTTAGACTTATGACCTAATCCTATACAATATAATATATTGATAATAATATGATGTTATCATATATAACAAATGATATATAACAAATATAATATATAACAAAGTCCATAGTCGACAGGTCGTAATTAGTCTAGTGTAGTCTGGTTGCTCTGAGCATGCCATGGGAAACTGTAAGGATACAAACAGTTGCGATAAGTTTGTCTTAAAACAAAATGAACAGCGTTGTCTCTGTTTCTTCAATGTATTCATATGGTGCTATCTCTATCATTCCACGATAAAGACAAAGCAGTCTGAAGTTACTTGTACCTTCGGTGTGTGGCTGTCTTAAGATATTAAAAACGGAAATATTTTTTATGTTGGACAAAGGTTGCTTTTATGAACTTTTTCTAAATATTTTTTTAGTAATAAAAATGAAAACAATACATTATAACTGAAACGTAATAAAATAAATGTTTAAAGTCACACATTGAAAAACGTCAAACTATGAAGTATATAAGTTGATATATAATGATAAGAATTTCAAATAATATTCTGGAACACAACAACTAGGCGTTCCTGTTCGTCCTTGACTTTGTACCTTATAGCTTACATTAAAGACACATTAACATACGAGTACGTGCACTGCAGTGTTTCTCAACAAGTTGTAAACTACTGGAGCCAAATCCCCTTACCACGTTGTGAATTCGAGTTCAAATAAGGAAAGCTACAAGTAAGGTCCTTTTGGAAGGACAGTCCATCTGTCAGACGTTTTGTCCTGTGTAAGGTTAGAAAGAAGACGAATTTTTCTTTTGTACTTTTAACCGGTAACTTTCTTATTTTTGTTTTTGCATTTCATTTGCCTTTATATTTCCTCTAACATAATTTAAAGTAAACATTACAAAATATAACTAAGAAAGATGGAAAGAAAATGCAGGCAAAGGAATACAAAGGATAAAGTAAGTAATACGGAAGGAAAGAGGATAAAAATGAATTTCATGAAGAGAGTAAGAGTATACGAAACATATGTTAGAACATATGAATAGGGAATGTAAGGGAGCAAGAAGTAGGGAAGAAATTAGTTGGATGGTGAGTAAAGAAAGAAAGAAGGGAGGAACCAGCTGGTTAGTACGGATCGTGATTTTTTTAATGAATATTATTCATCTTCAACAATACTCGTTATATTAGTTTTTTACATTGTTTTGGTGATTCAAAAATCCACGATCGGCAGGTCTGCGCTAGGTTTAAAACCTCTGTCTTACCATCGCTACGTACTATCTTCGTTTATATACATTCTATTCGGGGATTGAGGGAGATAGCGTCTGTCTATTACCGTTAAAGAAATATTTGTTGAAAAAGGATAGCATATACTTTAAACATTTGTACAGAACGAAATATTATACAAGTATACAAGTGTAACGGTGAAAAATATATTTTACTTGTCTACCGCATCTCGTTTCTCTCTCACTTTGGAATAAATGAAATGAATGTGAATTTAAAAAAAATATATCCATGTGGGAAAGAAACAGAAATACTTAATGAATGATGTTGGAAAAAGAAAGAATATTATTATGAAAAACTAACACAAAATCTGTGACAGGTAGAGAACTTGTAAAGCGTTAGAATAGAATTGTACGAGTGACTCGAACTTCACCAAATAGGGCACTTCACCAAATTGTTTACTTGGAGAGATGGACTTAGACTGAACAAAGAGGAATAGTAGGCAAAATGATATAGGAAAGTATTAATAAGAGACTTGGACGCTTATATTGTGGCTGTTCGACTGACATCCATTAACTTTTGACGATTTTATGTAACTTTACCCCAAAGTACCCTGTAAACATTTTGGAGTCATATAGCCAACATTTTGCCATCATATTCAAGAAGCGTATGATTATTTGTCATGAAAGAGTTCATTTACAGTTCAGTTTCTCATAATCGTTCATATGAAATGTCTATTTTATCGGCTACAAATGGTGAAATCACTCCACATGTCGGAATACAAATGAAAATAAAGTTGATGCGAACTGTGAAATAAAGTGCAATAGTGATAGAAACGTCACAAAATATAATACCTCACCAAATCGTTTACTGGGAATCAGCCGACCTACAAAGAGCAAAGTAGATCCCATACTTTGGGCACAAACTGTCTAGTTTAGAAAATATAATATTGTCTTTGAAATATTGTTAGAAGTTAACGAACGCCATTTAAACAAATACAAGGACTTAGTGAAGAACTAAAGAATTTAAATTAAAAAGTTGCATTGCGTTAGACTCTTAAATTTAGTAATCCATGAGGCACATGAAGTTTACCACGGAACTGAAAACATTAGGGAGAATGATTCAAACGCAATTAACGTTACAGAATTATTTCTCATGTTAATTCTGCAATGTTTTTTTTATTAAAAGAATCCAATTTGTTTTCCAATAACACATTAGAGCGACGAATTGAGAGCCCCTGATTAGCAATCTACTATTATGACATTCTCTTCCAGTATGCATGCATAAATACTAGTTCATTTGAAGTCTATTTGAATAACAGACATTATATTATCACTGTTATGTCACAAGATAACTCCTACTGTCGTACACGTTCACCGAGAGTTATAATTTCCCGACTCATGTAATCATTGTTGACAATATATTGCGACAGGGTTGGGCCCGGAGTAGGGCAGAGCAGGACAGGCAGGCTGTAATTATATTCATCAGATAAGCAGAACGGGCAAATGTCTAATACTGAACTTGTAATTTATCTAATTATATTAATTCCTGATGTAAATAAATATATGTGTAATGATAGATATAGATATGGTAGGCATGACTGCTTCGTAACCCGAAAATGTGGTATCAATTGTATTGTATGAATTGATTATTTTAATGTTTTTTGCTATAAGGCATCACATTCTTTTACGTAAATTCTACTATATTAATGGCAGTAATAAGCTCCGTGTTCTTTTTCTCTTTTCCACTTTCTTCTCTGTATCTCTGCTATTCATCTCCTCCCTTCCTGGTCTCTTCCTAGCAGTCATTTTCCTGACGTTCTTAATTTCTTTACTGCTCCCACCTCTTCTACTCTGTTTTCCACTACTTCCTTCCTCTATTCTTCCGCCATCCACCTCTTCCTTCATTGCATCCTCTCATTAGCTTCTCTATCTTCTTTTCACTCTTTATTTTACACTTGTTTATTTCTCTAATGAGTTCTAGCGGTTCTATTTCCTTCCTGCACAGTCTGCATTTATTTTTCTCTCTTGATTCCCAATAACTTTTGCCTTTCCCTTCATTTCCCTTTCTCAATATTACAATTCTCCTTACATTTCTTGCCTATTTCCCCCCTACATATTTTGGTACTACCCTTTTCCATAACCGTTATTGTATTTACTTTTATCCATTTCCGTCATTCTTTCTTTTTGTTGTATCTCTCTACTTCTGCTTCTTAACTCTTGCTCCACACTTATTACTTATTGTCTCCTTCTCTATGCCTCTGCTGCCACCATTCTATTCTTTCCTCCCTATTCGATCCTCCCTTTCCATCCTAACCTCTTCGTGTATCTTCCTTAAGAACTCACACTTTGCCTTGCTAATTTTTTCTTCAAATCATACTGTTCTTCCCTCTGTTTTAATTCTTATTTCATCCCTTTCACTTCTTCCATTACTATATACCTCGTCGTGCATTTATCCAACCATATATTATCCATTTCACATCTTTCTGATCCCAGATCACTTCACCCCGATCCCTCATCACTTCTATGAAATTGTGTTGCGATGAGTTGTTCCTGTGAAAAGCCCATTCGAATGTTATGTAACATTAAACAAATAGTATTGTGCTTCATGTTTTAAACTCATTGAAGCAAGTGTCAGCATCAGTGGAGATGGCAATTAACAAAGCAATGACAGATTCTCAACTACGTTACTAATTACCTGTTAAATTGATGCCGTGGAACAAGTAATTAAAGCATCCTGTCTTATATAATTAAAAGACAATTTCTTATCATTTATTCTATAATTACATAGTTTTACGAATGAGGAAGTCGTTAGCGAAGCTTCATTAACTTTATAATTTTTTGTAGAAATTATTTAGCTCACAATATGATTATTATTAACTTAATTTTGTAAATGCTCTTTAACCTGTAATTCTATTGACTTTACTTAAATTTCCCCCTTTCTATTACTGCAATTAATAATATTGTACACAAAGATATTTTGCTTTAATGGGTAAACACATATCTTATCATATCGATATAGTGAATGTTATATACGAGGTGCGGCTAATAAATAACGCCTGCGACTGACAGCTGCTTATCGTGAAGCTTTTCCTTTATAATACAGTGCTAATAAACTGCTGCTGAAACTTATATAACTTATAGTGTTTATGAGTGGTTTAAGCATTTTCAAGAATGCCGAGAAGACGTGCAAGATGATTCACGTTTCCATATAAAAAACGCATGACCATATCGAAAAAAATCACTAATCTGATTTAAAGTGATCTTCGGTTAAGTATTCGTGCAATTGCTGAAACTGTAGCAATTGATAAAGAATCCGTACGGCAAATTTTACATAATAATTTTAACATGAAAAAAGTGTGTGCGAAAATGTTCACGTTTGAACAACAAGAAGCTCGCAAAAATGTTTATACTGACACTTTGAATGTCTTATTCAGCAGATCTTGCGCCGTACGACTTCTATTTCTTTCATAAGGTAAAAATCTGCATTAAAAGGAACAAGATTTGAGTCCGTTCAAGTTGTGAAAAAAGCGGCACACGTCCTGAAGGAGCTGATAGAAGAAGACTTCCAGCGCTGATTCGAACAATGGTAAACTCGCATGGAACGTTCCATAGGATACGGATAGAGGAGTTGTGTATATTGAAGGTGATAATAAGTAAATATGTACGATTTGAAATAAAAAGATTTGAAATCAGGAACTGTCAAGTCAGAGTTTGTTTCATTGCCGTATATACATTTTTATTGTCA
Organism: Panorpa germanica; assembly: GCA_963678705.1. Lineage (NCBI taxonomy): Eukaryota > Metazoa > Arthropoda > Insecta > Mecoptera > Panorpidae > Panorpa > Panorpa germanica. The sequence continues at coordinate 1,772,838 of OY783212.1, read as the reverse complement.
TAACATAACTATTGTCATTGTAAACATGTTTTCTTATAGAACAATCATGTACTTCTTACGTCTTTATAACCTGTAAACCTAGAACCTGCATTCAAGGTTAAAACCTGTCAACACTTATCAGATTGTATGATATTTATGCTGCTATGATTCCACTGGGTAATAATTTTATTGTAAAAGTCAAACCGAATAGATTTCTGACAATATTGTTGATTTCGTCTAAGAAGAAATGTTACCCAAGATACATGGGGCGGTATCAGGTTCTGACAAGGAATACCTCATCATGACTAACCCGACAGCGTTACAGTCAGGTCCTCTTAGGGTTAGCGTAGGGTAATTATATGTAATTCGACAGAAGGTCCGGATCGGATAGTCAAAAGATTTTCATGATCGGACGTACCCGCCAAAATCATTAACAACGAATGTTTTATCAGAATAAATCTTACAGTTATTATTGTTTATTAATTTAATGTGTGTGTAGTTAGACTTTACATTCTTTCAATATTAAATCTCGTAATTGCATCTCATTGCCAACCTAAACTTAAAACTATTCTAACATTTTTTGATTTTTATTCTTTTGTTACTATATTTTCTTGCTCCCTACTCCTCACTGTTTGTCTTCCTTTAATATTTCTTCTTGACTCTCTTTCTTTACTATTTCTCTTTCCTTTACGTCTTCTTTATCTTCTCTCCGCAAATCTTCTATTTTCTGAACTGAAGTTTAACTGTTTCTACTCTACCCTTCCTTCTTTTTTCTCGTTCCTTCTCTCTATCTCCACCATCCACCGCTTCACTTCATTGCCTCCATTTAGTAGCTGCACAATCTTCTTTTCACTTTCTCCATTTATCACTCGCACACCCTGCACAACTTTTCCTCTCTATATTCCCAATATTTGTTGGCTTTCTCTTCGTTTCTCATTTTAAACAGTTATAGCTTAAGGTTACTTTTATATGATATTTTGTATCTAGTCATAATTGCATTACACGCACTTACATAGTCAAAGACCTTCAGGTTATCGACTACTGGTTTCGGTTATCGATAAATTGTGTAAAATTGGCATAAGCGTTCAACGGAGCATGGTGGTGCCATTTATTTTCCACTGTGTTAACTCGAGAAACGAGCAAAAAGGTCTGTTCTCAGCAAGTGGCTATTTCAACAAAGTTATATTCCATGCATAACGTAACAAATGAAGTTAATAAAGGAATGACATCAATTTTGTTTTTCATTTTGTTAAATTGGCCTGTACAATAAATTATTCGGCACAATGTTAAATCAACTTTAGGAATGGCATTGCACTATAAGTATTAATTATTTTTTTTAACAAGAAAAGGACATAATTTAAAGTACCTAACTGTGAATGCTGTGAAAGTTAAAGATCAGAGATTTACGATGTGAGGACAGTCCAGTGCAGAGTTCAGGCAGGGTCCTCCTCATCGTTCTGCATGTGCGTTGATTCAGCACGTCCTCCAGACGGTTCCAGGAATGACCAACTGAATGTCAAAGTCGTCACTTTGGAGATGAATAACAATGCCGGTGTCGGGCACGTACAAGCATATCTTTAACAACATTTGCATTTGATTTGCATGTGCAATTAATGTGCATCAAGTTTGCAGCGCTAACCTATTGCTCCCTGCTCCTTAGACACGTCCATTACATGGAATCCTACGCGATGACACATCATGTGCATTGTCAGAATGATCAAACTACGGTCATGTTATCGATTACTCCATTATTACTCTTATTATCCAACGCGCTCTGTTACCTGCACCTACTTGTTATTTATTTAACTTCAATCGACATCATAAAAATTAAATAGAACAAGTTTTTTGAATCTATTCAAATGTAATTACACACGAGCAAATTCTATGTAGCATTGTCATATAAAACTGTGCTTCTCAAAATATGGACGCAACAAACAGTGCTAATGTTCAGAACGATCCTTTAAGGCAAGCTTCCACAGGTCCGCATAGCTCAGGGAATCATATAGACACCTAGACAAAATCACAGGATAACCTAAAATAATCTCTTTATTTTAAATACCTATACTCGTGTCTATAAGTTGTAAATTATGTATTGTAAATGTTTATAAGACTCCAGTTCAATTATGTCTTTAGTTTTATTAGGAATCATAAATTTTAAACAAACTTATGTGTTGCTTCTGAAATTTGAAGTTTATTTTGTTAATTTACATGCATATTTTAATAATTGCATTGTTTGACTTAAAACATACCTGAAATTTGAAGAAATGACATTTAAAGTTTATTTACTATAAATTGTCAATTCACCTCAACCTCAACCTCACAATATATGCACTTAAGTAACTAAATAAAACGTGGGTTCTGTCCACTCAAGATATCAACTGTGTTGGTCGTTATTTCTACAGTGACATTTATTGTATTAATGAGTATATGTTTTCACTGAACAGTCACAGTTTTACCGACAGACTAACTAAAGAAATGGAATTTCTTTATATGTTTATAAATGTAAATATTGTTTTAAGTGCTAATAACTTTTGAAAGTTGATGCACTCAAATAAATATTGAAAAAAACCCCAGCCTAACATTTTTTATGATTATGCAATACATATACGAGTATATAGTTCAACAAAACACAATCAAACTTAGAAAATGTAGCGCTGGTCCGGGAATCGAACTTAAAGACAGATATAACTGCTCTCGGCCATTGTTTGGACAATTTTTAAAATGCACTTGCTAAACCCGGCCACGTTGGCTGTGTATAGTCTGGTATGAAATGAATGGGAAAGTAAATAAAAGACACACAAACAGAAACGAAAATACAGATGACAATCATCTGGAAAGAAATGAATTTGATTTTCGAAACAACGTTGTGTCAAAATTTGAAGTGAACGTCGAGTATACGCTACGTATTTTCTATACACTGGTCGTTGTTTGTCCACTTAAAGTTAATATTCGTTGCTGATTTGTTCAATATTAAGTTATAAGTTACTTCAGTTGTTTAAAGTTATTTGTGTATATTTAACGTCCATTTACTGCTGCGTCCTACTACACCACCCGCAATGGACCAACATTTCAAGTCAATCGACCCACTACTTTTCGAGTTTTATGAGCACAAACATAAGCAGGCTGAATTATTATACATATATAAACATTTATAATTGCTTTATTGCATTATGTTGAATAACTACATGTTTTCTCTGGTTTTACGACAATGTCATCGAGTATTTTTATATTTTGTCGATTAGGTTTGCCTGTCAAAACCTTGATTTGTCATAGTGTTCTGTAATTTTTTTTTGATGTGTTCTTTTTTCTTAGGTGACTGTGTATATTTTGCAAGATATCAGTAGAGCTGTATTGCTATTTGACAGTGACTTCCAATGTAGGGGTATGAATGTATATTTATGTAAACGTACGAGTATAATCAATAAAATTGACAACAACCAAATGCAGAAAATATTGCACAAGTCCAGGAATCGAAGCCGATCAACACTCTTGGTCACTGTGCTGTCAACTTACATTTAAAATTAGGAAACATCGAAAACTGTGTACCAACAACGAGGATGATATTCTTAGACTTAAATACAGTTTAAAATTTAATAATTATTTTCGTTATTTTTAGTTTAAAAAGCATTAAGTATCATTCCCAGTAGCTGTTTTAATTTTATTTTGTATTTAATTTAAATTGCTTAGCATACGGCATTATCCGCAGTCATTCACAGTACCATTTTTAATTTAATTTATTTTAAGTTTTCTTTGTTTTTTTAGAACCTTACAAGGTCCAATATTTCTAAATTAAAAATATTAAATTAAAAAGAAAATATTATACTATAACCTCCAAAATATGATAATCTGTCAAAATTCAGTAGGATTTATATTTAAAAGAAGTTCAATGTCAGTTTGTGAAACGTAAAGAAATTAAAACAGTTTCTTAATTGTTATAGTCAAAATCACGATAGATCGGCGGTGACTTATACTTAAAAGAGGTTATAAGAGCGGTATAAATTTATAATACGATAATGAATTTTGTCTTATTCGTTTCTATATACATTATAGAAAAATAAATGAGTCAGTGCTTTTTAGTTATGTCAGCAGTTTATACCCCACAACTTGTTTTAAATATGAGTCACCGACGAACTCTCGTAACTTCAACCATATTTAAAACAGCAATTTTAATCATTCCACATTCAATTTCCCAATTTCCCAACTATCGAACTGTTGAAATTTATATTACTAACGACGCATGTGCACTAACTAAATTAACTAAACTCAAATTAAAACACAAATGTGACAAGGAATGGTTATTCTGAAAACATGAAATCTGGATTAAAGTATTAAATAAAAACGATAAATTAAATATCAAAACAATTGATTTAAAATTTGGACTTAGTGAACTGCAAGTGCAACTGCATAATACAATTAAGTTGTCATATTTAGCGATTACGTGACATGTCAATTTATTGTCAAGATCCATGTAAACGTCTGAATAAAAATAAATGATAGTACAGCGACTTAATGACACATAGCGACACATAAACAATGCGTACTTAATGACGCTGTAATGAGATGGTACGGATAGAGATCCATCTCAGAAACCATCGCGAGGCAATCACGCGCGTATAAATAGCGTCCACCACGTGCAGGATTGCCATTGCATTGAGTGCGCTAAAGTCAGATAGCCAGGTAGCCAGGTAGCCAGGTTAGCCAGGTGGTATCAGTCATCATTGCAGATCACAGCATCTGTTAAAGAGGATATCACGCCTAAGAAGTACAAGTAAGTTCTCTTCATATTTCAATAAGTGGTTTTCATATTTTCTTTATTTTTAAAATTCCTTTTGGATTAGTTATAAATTTTTCTTTGTCTACTCGTATCAAGAAAAATATTGTTTTCCTCTACTACTCTACTTTTTTTGAACTAGCAGTTACTTCAGTGCTCTGTTTGTGTTCATTTTGTGCTTTGTTTAAGGCCTATTGTGTAACGGCCTGTTAGTGCATCGAAGTCATTTTTTGCCACTGTCTAATAATCAGGGTTATTATTCTTATACTTAATTTACACTTAGATTTTCTATTTGTTACCAACAAAAAAAAAAATTTTTAATCAATTAAACAAGTTATTATTAATGCAATACATTTATGGACTTTTAAAAGGAATCAGTTTATTTAACAAATCAAAAATAAAAATTATTTAACGTCGGTGGAAATACCACCGCTAAGTCCTATCCCAGTAATATGTATGGATCAACACCGCTGCCTAATAACAGCTAAGCCCAGTTTAAGTAACATTTAACAGTAAAAAATGGTGAAATTTTCGTGTTCTACTCATACGCGGTGTAAAGCAATTGTGAAAGAAAAACACGCTAGGCAAAACAAGTGGCCCGTTTTGGATATAGATATTCAAGGACTAAAATCGAATCGATAATAGTACTCATGTAACGTTATTTATTTGACGAAAGGAACCGAAAATGGAAATATATTTTTCGTAATTAAAATAATTCCTGTAATCGAATTCACGAATTGTTATTTTCCAAGTTAAATTACCAACGGATAAAATGAAGTTTAAGTTCAAAAATTAGTTCCAGTATGTCCTGGATAAAATAATATTTTGAATCAATAACAAAAATGTGTTGTTTTTCTTCTTTAGCCTTTTTAGCAGATGGCTGTATTTATATATATATATATATATATATATATATATATATATATATATATATATATATATTCTGCTTGATATCGGTAGATGGTGATATGTATGTATATTGTATAGTAGTTAGGGATGACGATTCTTCTTAAAAAAGATCGATTTTTTAATCGATTCGAATAGAAGTCTAAAGAATCGATTCAGAAAAAACCGATTTTTCGATTCTCTTTGAGTTTTTATATGAAAACGACACTAACCCAAAAAAAAAAAACGATCTTTTATCGATTTTATTTTCATTAAATTTCTCTTGTAATTAAAAAAATAAGTGAATAGTGATTTTTGATTAATCAATAAAATCATGTACGTTATTTATTGTAAAATAAAATAATTATAATTCACAATATTTCATGTTCAAGCTTATAATAAATATTGTAAATAATTGTATAGTTGCATTCTTACAAAAAAAAAATCGAATCTCGAATGTTTGAGATTTATTGTTTAAAATCGATTAAAAAATCGATTTCTTCTATTCAAAAAATGTATTGTTCGATTAATCGATCTCAGATCACCATCCCTAATTGTAATGTAGGATAGCGAATGTACGAGTATATTTATGTAACAAATAATTTATTCTATTGATGACAAGCAAACCTAGAAAATATATCGCTGGTCTAGAAATTGAAATCGAAGACACTGTCAGGTGTCAGGTGATAATGTCACTATTCAGTTTCTAATTTTCTTTTTCAAATATGATTTTGAAAAGAAACTATAAAAATATTTTTTTCGGGAATTTCTTTATGATAAACGAAACCAAAATTAAAACAAAAAAAGCTGTCTTTTTGATCTGAACAAAAACGAACTGCAGATCGTATTAGATAGTTCAAATTTAACGCATTTCCTAAGATGCATGGTAATATCTCATAGCATATTCGGTCTTTTATCATATTAATTTAAGCGTTGTATATTACTAGATTCTATAGGACTAAGCAACATGAACAACACCTTGACATTTTACTAAGAAAATGAATAATTGTTAATATTTCCGTTGGACGCAATGATCGGAATGTCAGAACTAGGTGAAGTGCCATTTGTCGCAATAATTAACGCCGTACTGCAAGCATTACTGCAATTGCAGAAAGCACAAAGTCCACAGTGCATTGATAATCGTAAATCATTATCATAACATGTTCACAGGAGCTCCAGATAACATCAAGGACGCCGCCAATCCAAAATAGAAATCCCCATCAAGACAGAGATCGAGATTGTCCGAGAGAATCTAGCACAAGTGGGCAGGCAGCAAACACGCAACCTGATCAGCAGCAAAATGTTTAACATCGAACTGAAGATAGCCACGTTTCTGTTGGTAGCTGTCTTAGGAGCTAGCTGTTTGGAAGAACTTCGTAAGATTCTTATTACTAAACCTTCTAAAATATCGTTCGGTTGTAATGATAACAGTCTTCATGAGAGTCACTGAATTTGGAAAATATTTTAAACGAATTTAGTTTTATTAGTTCTTTAATCGAGTACGGCTCTGGTATTTAATCGCTTTTTTGAAATGTAGAAATGTGAAGATCTAGAAAAGGGAAGCCATTTCTAGATCTTGATAGTATGGATAAATTTAACAAATTTCATGAATGCGTTCGCCATAAATATCTCTTGTCATACGGTTCAAATTGTGGCAGTGTCTATCTCTTGAATACAGTATAAAGAAAATCAAATTCCACAGCGGATTTCATCCACGTATGCAGCCGAAATGATCCAGAACTAGAAAAATGCGTTACAAAAGCTGTAGAAGATATTCGCCCTGTTCTAGCAAAGGGAGATCCAAAATATGGCATCCCCTTAATGGAACCTCTAGATCTTGGAGATCTTATTGTTGCAGACACAGTAAATGGTCAAGGTCTTAAAATTACAGCTAAGGAAATCACAGCTTTGGGATCATCTAATTTCGACGTGCGTAAGATGAAGTAAGTTAAATACTACCGTCTTACATGTTGTAACTATTTCTAAAACTGTTCTTCATGAAGATGTTATTTCATTGCAGGATTGATCTTGCCAAACTATCATTTGATTTCGAAATATTTCTTCCTGAATTATTGACTGAAGGAAAATATGTTGTTGATGGGCAAATTCTTCTGTTGCCTGTCAAGGGATCTGGAGGATATAAGGGGAATTTTAGTAAGTTTAGGCTCGATAATGATAATTTTAGATTAGGATTTTACACTTAGAAACTATTAGTTAAAACGTATTCGCTTCAGCAAACTCCATCGGTGATGTAAAACTTCGTGGAAGCTTGGTGGAGAAGGACGGAGTTACCTACGTTCAATTTGATAAACTGGATATGAAAATCAAAGTCGGCAAAGGGCGTATGCACTTGGACAACTTGTTTGGTGGGGACAAACTATTAGGTATGGCTCATAATTTTCGATTGATCATGTTTATTGAAGTATAATCCCAGTAAACATTTTGGAGTCACTTTGACATCATATTGAAGATGCGTCATGATTTTTTTGTCATAAAAGAGTTTATTTATAGTTCAGTTTCTCACATTTTTTCATATAAAATGTCTACTTTATCGGCTACAAATGGCGAAATTGCTCCACCTGTCGGAATACAAATGAAGATAAAGTTGATGCGAACTATAATTGAAGTGAAATAGTGAGAGAAGCGTCACTAAATAGGGCACTTCACCAAATTGTTTACTGGGATATTTGCAACCTGAGGTTGCAATGAAATTTAAGTAATTTGTGTAAGATTTTATAACCATTGTTTTAATTTCAGGTGACGTCATCAACAATGCCATCAACTCAAACTTTGACGCTTTCAGCCGAGATATAATCCCACTGATTGAGAAATCATTGTCTTCATTGTTCTTGAAGATAGGAATGCAGATTGTTGATAGATTTACCTATGATCAACTTTTCCCAAACAAATAAAACTTTAATCAAATTTAATTTAATTGTAATAAACGGTTTTGACATTTATATTTCTTAGGGAGAGTTCCGTTAGAGTTTATCTAAATATGTGATGACTATATGATCGACTTGTGATTTATATTTGTATATATGGATTTGTATATTAATAAATAATGCTTTAATAATTAATGGGTTTTTAATACATATATTGAATAACACACTCTTACTAATTAGTCGATTTAAAGTATGCCTAATCTATTCAGCACGGAAAGCAGTCAACTCATTTTTAAATGCGACGTGGATGAGAAAGGAAGTCGTATGCAGCGGTATCTGTATGTTTTGTTGTATAAATCGCAGGCGCAGTCAGTATTTCACCGACAGCAGTAGCTGGTGTAGCTGCTTTGGCACACGTTATTTTGAGTAGCAGGTTCTATTTTTATATTTATCAATACACCAGTGTACCGTAGACATTTGTATTTTACACTTCCATTTTCATTATATGGTTCGTCTATAGATTCAAGTACCGCACTAATTTTTCAGTTCTAATTTGAAATCTGTAACTTGCTCCAAGCAAAGTTATGTTTTCTGGGTTTGGTAATTATCAAGTTAAAAGTGTATATATAATCATAAACTTATTAAGCAGCGGTGTAGTTTATATATATAAGACTACGATACCACAAAATCTATCAATATAGTAGGTAATCGGTCGTAAATAGGTCGACGTTAAATAAAATAAATGTAAAGAAAAAGAAATCTATAAACTTCAGTTTGTCGATAAAATATCAGTGTCTTTATTGTCATGCAATTATTTCATTACTTTATTTAAATTTATTACGTAATTTGTATTTTTGCACAATAACTGCTGATTTAAACAGCAATAGTCCTACTTAAGAATAAGGTTATTTTATGATTTGTCAGCATATTCCAACATATCGCAATAGCTTCGTAACATTTTATAACTTTAAAATAATTATGTTTTGAGTAATTAGTATATATTTGTTTTTTAATCAATAAGGATTTGTGATATTATTTTAAAATGTTTTTTGCGTTTGTAAAGTTTTTTCTATTATGCACAATCTTCAGCGTGTCTTCAACTAACGATGAAAATGAAATTACAATACGTAAGTTGCATTATATTATACAATTATACATTTTGTTAATTTATTTATTTGGGAACGCATTATTGTAATATTTATGTAGAAGATACATTTCGCCTAACTATGTTTAGTAGAGCACTAGTGCCTTGTTAAACTTCAGTTATCGGTTAAATGAACAAAAATGAGAGTTAAAATACAAAAGGTAAACCACGGTTTAAGTCACTGAGTGCGATTCCGTTTTATATGATGTTTCACTTATATTAATTATTATATTATATTTGTTAATGCATTTCATATAACTTCAACTTAAAATTAAACCTAAACTATTCTATACTTCTAAAAGTACTTTCTGTTTTTTCTTCTCTTGACCCTATCTCTTCATGTTCCCTACACCTTCTTCCTTCCACTTCTTGCTGTACCTTCGTCATTCTCCATTCTCCCTCCATTATCTTTGCACTATCCTTCCTCTCTTCTGACTTCATTTTCACTTATCCTGCCATTTACCTCTATCACTCTGTTACAGTCATAAACCCTCTGGTTTTGCACATTTAAGCATATTTAACTAGTTTCCACCTTCCCTTTCTTGCCCCCTTTTAAACAAGGTTTTAAAACAAGGGAAAGGAAACAAATTAACGTAGATGTGACCTATTCCAAATAAAAGCAATTTAGGAATTAAAAGAAAATTATAACAAAAATACTACCTGACAACTTAGTGGGCGAGAGCATTAATGTTTGACGACAGACTGTTGTGTCTTCGGGTTCGATCCCGGACCATAATTACTGGGTTTCATTGTTACAAAAAGTAATTAGTTATGTACATACATAATCGTAAACTTATAAAACAGCGACACAGTACACATATATGTGGCCACGACACCATAAATACTGTCAACATAATAGGATGTCGTCAGTGATAGGACATCGAAAATAGGCCGACGTTATATAAATTAAATAAAAATACTACCTAACTAGATTAGGTGTTCTTAATACTTTTTCAATACTCTTCTTCAATGCTTAATATAAGAATTATTTCACTTTCAGCATCATATATACAAATCTGTCATCGCAGTGATCCAAAACTCAATGAATGTGTGAAGAAATCCATCGAAGCCCTTCGACCAAGACTAGCGAAAGGAATCCCCGAGCTGGGATTACCACCATGCGAGCCGCTGCATCTACCCAGACTGGCGTTGGAGCAAAATGCAGGCGCGGTTAATTTGAATTCTGAGTACACGGATATCGTTGTGAAAGGTCCGAGTCATTTCCAGTTGAAGAGCGTCAGGTAAGTGCAACGTTTGAATTAATTAACGTGATTGCATTGAAAACAATTAATAAACAATTGCAACTGCAGGATGGACACAAATAAGAATAGAATCAGGCTAAGGATGTGGTTTCCTTATTTAACGATGCAGGCCAACTACAACTTGAAGGGTAGAATCCTTATGATGCCTTTGGAAGGATCAGGACCTTGTAAAGGAAATTACAGTAAGTAACTCCAAGTAATTTATATCCTTTTTATTCAACCGTCTTTTAATTCACGTCTGTTTATTTCCGATACTAACCCTATGCTAACCCAGTAAACAATTTGGTGAAGTGTCCTATTTTGTGACGTTTCAATCACTATTACACTTCTTAATCTTAATTTGCATTCCGACAGGCGGAGTGGTCTCGCCATTTGTAGCCGATAAAATATGCATTTCACTGAACTGTAAATGAACTCTTTCATGACAAACAAATCATATGCATCTTCAATATGATGTCAAAGTGACTCCAAAATGTTTACTGAGTATATTGCCATCTGCCCTATAGGCATTTAACAATAGTTCTCCAATAAGTTTAACTTTAGCAGAATGAAGGCAGGGTACCTTCTCTTCACTCTGCTAAAGGTAATTCTGTTTTTCACTAGGTTTGTCACTAATGTATTTGGAAGGTTCACTAACCGGTCTTTATATTTGAACGTTTAAAAAAAAATTCGATGCGAAATTAATCTTTGTCGAATTTTCCTCTACTAATATGTTAACATAATAATTAATACTATACTATTAATTTATTTTAATAGGTGACATAGATGCTACTGCTAATTTACAAGCAGAGAAGATTATGAAAAATGGAGAAGAATATTTGAAAGTTAAAAATTTAGTTGTAGATTTTAATATTGGAGGCGCCAACGTATTTCTTGCTGATTTATTTGGCGGTGATCCTGATTTAGGTAAGCCATTATTGTTCTTAATTATAAATATGACATTACGAGGGTTGTAGCTGATGGGGTAGGCTCATGCGCACTTTTGTACATGCCGGAGCAAGTACTTAGAATCGCTGTACCTCATTTTACACAGTTAGTTAGGTTCGAGGTCAGCTTAGGGTTTAGTTCCTGGCTTAATGGGTTGAACATTATTATACATGTACGTTCTTTACCGACAAATTCTCGAGATTTTACATAAAAGTATATTTTATATAGGTGGAGCTATGAACAAATTTCTGAATGATAATTGGCGTGCAGTAGCTGGTGAACTGCGACCTGCTCTTGAAGATGCTTTGGCTAAAGTACTCCGTGGAGTTGCTGATAAAATGTTTGCAGCTTTGCCCCTGCGGTTACTGCTACCAGAATAACACCAAAGAATAAATTATTCCATTAATTTGACATTTCTTTTTGTTTTATATTTTTGTATTCCATTTGTAATAATTTATGTTTTTAATTAATATCAGCACTGTACTTGAAGGTTTTACATTTTATTTTTCATTTGGTATTGATGTTAATGGTTTCTTTTGCAGTTTAATGAGCGATTAAGCAGCCTTTCTATACGTGTGGACGTGCAAATTGTTGGAACTAATTTTGCGTTTAAATTAGGTATAAATACATTATGTAATTCGCAACTATTGCAGTTTCGACACGGTATAAGTAATTACTTTTTGTTCATATCGTTTAAGCAAGTGGTGGATATGTCTTTGTCTTATTAATATTTGAACGTAATTAAACAACGATGCTTCCCTTCGGCACCTTTTATTATTACTGCAGTAATAATATTCATTCATGAATGAATTTCGGACGTAAACCATCTACCTAACTCGAGTACTAATGTCATTAGATTATCATTTATAGTTTACAAGACATAAACGTGAAAAATCTTAGTTATGGGTTTGCGAACCTAAATTACTATAATTTTTTTTTTTACTTTGTAATAATATGCCACGCTACAATCTGCTACAATAAGTATGAACAATTAATACCTATGCTAAAAATGAAAATTAACCTAGATAAGAAATAGTCGTCTAGTGATGGCTATATCTATAAATGACAATTAAAAACGTTGTGGTAGTTTTAACACACTATGTCTTTTTAGTCTTTTAAAGTCAGACGTATGCGTATCTTTTAAATTCACAGCTACTATTACACTATTACTACTATTGTTGTGAATAAACAAAAATAATCTCGATGAATTATTAATTCTCTGACGTCATACGCAGAAGTAATTAATATTTAAATTTTATATAGCTATATTTCCAACTTCAATTTAGTTTGTCAACTTTTGGACCTTTAACTAAATAAAAGCGTCAATATACATATAGTAATGTAAAAGCATGTCTTCAAAATAATAATTGCATTAAAGACTAAATAACATTTGAACTTTCAAAGAAATTTAAGAAATGAATCAATGCAATCTCCTTTTCAACGCGACGGTTCAAATTACACATGGCGTCAACATTTTAACCCAGTTTCGTTCGAATTTAGTCTACAATGTTGTTTTTACAATCCCGATTTCCCCACTCGGAGTAGGAGGCAGAAATAACACTTTTACACGTGTAGAACAATATCCAATCAAATAAAAAAAGTAAATCATTTCTTTATCTTTAACGGCGCAAAACCTGCAAAGAAGCATAAAACGAGATTGAAGGTCCGCGTTCAGAATTGAAAGTTAAGTTCAAATTATTTATAACCTTCGTTCAGTTAATGAAACATAGCGGAGGTTTTTAAAAGAACTACCCTGAAACCATGAGTTGAAAAGAACTACCCTGAAACTGTTATACAACAGAGCGTAAAGGAGATATATTCTTGACAGAACTCTGACAAGTTTACAGGTTACCAACCTTACAGCTCATAAATCTCTGCTATATGTATTATAAGCTGCTAAATCTCTGCTATAAGCTATTTCGAGAAACAATAAAATTTAAATATTATGTCTGCCGTAACAAGGTTAAATAAAATAAAATATAAATAATAAAAAATAGTAACGCATACGTACTAGATACACAGGACTACCAGCAAGTACAAAACATTACTACAGCACCTATCCAATACAATTTCATGTCATACAAATATGGCCGACCATCTCTAGCGCTAAAACTACAATTCAAATTTTTAATTGCTATATCTCCGTCAACATTTAGATATTTAATAAATTATTTATAAATATTGGATTGAAATTTATTTCTGCTATTGTTGTAAATTTATTTTTAACAGGTTGGCATTGTCGCACGAACTGGAGCTGGAAAATCTTCTCTTATTAATGCGTTGTTCAGGTAATTATTTTGGTAATTATAATATGGTAATTTATTTTCAAAATGATATACATGAATACAGACTTTCTAGTGCCCGAAACTTCATTTTCATTGTTTAATGGGCTTGTGTCCTATATCTTAATTTCTGTTCCATATATTGATAAATTAAAAAAAAAAATTAACAATTAAAAAAGTCATTTTGTCCCTTAAATTATTAAAGAGACTCAACGTTATAGAACATTGCAAGACATGTGACATCACGTCCGCTAAGTTGCATAATCAACACAGAACACTTATCGATAGAAAAAGTAACTGACCTACCCTTAATACTACAGACATGTTACGTCATGAATATGGCCAACATGTGTAGCACTAAAACTCGAATTTTTATTTGCTATATCTCCGTCAACATTTAGATATTAAATAAAATAGACACGCCAATACACATTTATTAACATCAATTTCAATCAACAATTGAAAAATCGACTACTAAAAAATGAGTGCAAGTCCATTGACAAACGAAATATTGCTTCTGGAATATTACTCGTGAATCAAAAAACATAGATATTATGTTACACTGGACCTATTGACTGGACCTACTGAATCTGAACGCGGTCCAGGAGAGAAGCAAGCAGATTCTGTTCTGTGAAACACCTGAACAGGTTTTATTTGAGGTTTCGTTATTTCATAACTTTAATAACAAAAACTTTCCAAGTATGTTGTGGATATGTAACCAGTAGACGCCAGGGTATGTCGTTTTCGTCGTAGTCGCCGTCGTCGTCGATGCCGAGAACCAAGTCAAGTCAAGTGTCATTCCAGAGTAGTGCCTTGCATCAACATTCAACCAACATTACCGCAAGCGCAACATTAGCACAGAACACATCGCGAATAGAAGTCCAACTCGTACATAAGATGGCTAACGGAGATTAAACAGAACTCAGCACGAACAGTAGGACTGTGGCAGGTTGAGAGGAGATAGGAAGAGGTAATGGTAAAAAATGTGTGTTATTTGAAAAAAATAGCACCAACTTTCACTGTTTAAAAAGAAAGGTTCAGATCAGAATTATGTTACAGCTGGCTCGTGAAATGAGATGGAATATGTATTAATGTTAGGTTCAGAATCGAGAAATAGATTTATAAGTTTATATTATTAAGGAAAAAGTTACTCAAATTTATTGTGAACTCTTTTTTATGAATTAAGAACTGTCAACGAATATTACATAGATTATGTTTTTATAAGAGAAATTTGGAAAGTATAATACTACAATGCAGTGAATTAAGACTTAGGAGGGAATTCCGTATAATTAGATAATTATGGGTTTATTTTATTTATTAGATAAATTATCTTTCTACCAGTTTATGCGCAATTTAGCTTTAACTGATTTTGATGATACTAAGAATATGTTGTAATAAGTATTCTCTTTTATTAGGGGAGGGGAGAATTTTATTTAAAATAACATTTAGAATTAATTCGCGTATTGCTGATGCCAGTTCCTTCACCGAGGACATCCTATTACGTATTACAAGACCGCTACTTAATCTTCTGTTCTGAGTATTTTTTGCATTCGTAACAACACTTAAACACAGAGTAGCTTTATGCCTTAACTCTCTCGGTCACCATGTAGTGTCCATTGCGGGTGGTCTAATAGGGCGCAACACTTACGTTAAATGTAAGCCATCATATAAATCCCCTTAAACAACTGAAGTAATTTGGAACCTAAGAATACTAAACAAACCAGCAACTTACCAGCATATTAATTAATCATAGAAAATACGCAGCGCACACTCGACTCCGTCATGTTGTCACTTGTTAGAAACAGTAACGTGTATTTAAGATTTATCTAACATATCAAAAGTTACAACGTTTTTGGAGCTATTTTATTGTCCTTTTTTAAATAAGTCTTCCTCTTTTGCGCATTAACATAAATATATGAGTATGTTAAGGATTATACAATTTTAAGAAGTTGGTTTAAAAAATTAAATATTTTTTTTTCTCATGGTTTCTCGGGCTTCTTAGGCAAGTAGCTCCCTCCCCAGTATCGCCCCCAATAATGTTCTGCTTTCTTTTTTTTTCAAACTTCATATTCCGATAAATGTATCTTTATAATGTAAAAGTTATAATCCGATTTGAAGCAACATTTATACCTTTTAGATTCAATATTATACGTCTCATTTAAAATATAACATAGATGTAATGTAACATCCATGTTTTGTCTTTAGTGGTAAAAATAGTAAGTATAAATGGACTAATTATAATGAATTAAAATTTTAGACCGTGTAATTAAAAGAAATACGTAGAATGTGATAATTGAAATATAGAAAAGAAATTTGACATTCTCCAAATTTAAACTTGAAATGAATGAATTTCTTTAACGTAATTAAGGTAACTGCTTACCTAACGTCTGTTAACTTCTGACGATTTTTCAAAGCGCTATAATTTACAAATTAGGCTACTTATGCCAGTTTCAAAGCTCTTTATTTAGGGTCTTCTTATAGTTTTGTGTAAACTTACATAGCTTAGTTTAAAAAATATAGATCTTTGAAAAATCGTCAGAAGTTAACAGACGTCAGGTAAGTTATAAAATAGGCCCCTAGAGTTCATTTGCTTAAAATTGATTTGGTTTATTTGGTTTAATTTTAATTTCTCTTAACATCATTTATTATTTATTAATTTTTATGAATTCAATAATAAAAAAATAAAACAAAACAATTAAAAGAAAGAGATTTTTTTTAACAGTCGTGCAATATGGCTATTTTTGTATTCTATTGAATCCTTTTTGAGAAGAATCAGTAGAGGAATGCTTTCATTTAAAAGTTCAAATTTCTAATGTCAATTTTTGCACACGTTCAACTAAAATGACTGTACGCTCATGTTTACGTTCACGAATTAAAAAAAAAAAACTATCCACCTTTTTGCAAAATCTGTAATATCATTATAATACATCATAATATTGAATCGAGGGACAGCCGGACTTACACCGTGCGCCACTGGCCGGCACTATCCGAATTGATCGCAATAAAAATCGAATTTTATATGACATTTCTAATATTATGTAACATATTTATTGATTGACAATGCAGTTATACAAATCTATAGATGTGTGCATGTGACAACTGAACTAAAAAAATCTAATGATATAACAGCGCATATTAGAATCATGCAACCTGGTAGTACAGGTATGTTCATGTAGCTATCCTCCCGCAAAAGTTCAAAACACTTTAGAAAGTGTTACTCCACTAAAAAGTAACCTGCAGTGATTGGTCAGCCATCATTGTCCAGGGAGGAAGAGATGCGCTGCCATGTTTTGTTGGCGCGAGAAAACACATTTATGCGCAGTTGCGATTGGACATCAAACAAAGCGAGATTTAAAAAAATACTAAAATAAACAAAATATTCATGATAAATATTTGTCAATGTTTTAAGTATTTGTAAATTGTGATTTTATTTTTTATTAGTTTTTATTTTGTGTAATTAAATTTCTTTTTGTGTTTGTTTATATTTTTTAACATGAGAAACAAAGTCTTATTAATTGTTTTAGTGCAAATTTTGGCAGCTAGAGGCGCTGAAAAAGTTATTATAAATAATTCACCATTAATGAAAGAAAAACGTGAGTATTGTTCCACCAGAATAAAGTTAACAGTAATATGTATAAACTAAAATATGGAAATTTTGAAATTTGTAATTATATTAGAAAAATGTACATAGAACAGGGTCTTACAACAAGAGCGTTCATTTTATAGATGTTTCAACGAAAGTGGTCATTTTAAATCAATAGAAAAACGCAATACTTGGCGAAATTTTGCAGATATTGTGTTTCATTGCTAACCTCAGAGTTTGTACTTTAGATTAAGATAGAAATATCATCACTTTTCCCGAAAATATTGCGTTTTTCTATTGATTTAAAATGACCGCTGTTGTTGTAATAATTATATATTAAATAATAGAGAAAAAGGTAAAAAGCGAAAAGAATATTGTGCAGTTATTAAAGGGAAGCAGTGAAGGAAGAGGTGGATGGCGGAGATAGAGAAGGAATGGCAAAGTAGAAACAGGAGGGAGAGTAGCGGGAGGAGTAGGAGTAGTAGTAAGCATTAGAGGTTTAAATTTACATGTTTTGTTTTTATTTTTATTTTTTTCGTTCAAAAGAAGTGAGAATGTTTAGATATAATAAGGGTCACAAATTTAATTAAGCACAATGATATGTAATTTAATGATTTAAGGCAGAAGAATGTAGTGCCCAATGGCAGAAACATTAAATGAAAAATAATATATTGAATTTAATAATTGGCCATTCATTAAATTTTTTTTACACAAAAACAAGAAGGAGAATAGCAGAAAAGGAAAGGTGAAAAGGTGTCCAGAAAGACCGCAGTGGATTGCACTAGTAGTACCCACTAAACATATTTATATAGCTTTAATCTTTCAAAAGTACTATTACTAGCGCCGAGTATGAATTCCAGTTGTTTAATTAAATGTTATTTTCATTCATTCCAGCTGACTGGCTACTAACATGTCCAAGAGCGGAACCCAACAAAGACGATTGTTTTCAACGTTTGTTCATGGGAATGTTTCCCGCACTTTCAAAAGGTAAATACTTTACGCATAATTTAATATGCAATTAATGATGTAATCTAAAGAAAGTACAAGTAAATTATTTGATACTATCTAATAAACAAACCATTTCGAAACAGGTGTTCCTGAGATCGGTGTTGAACCGTTTGAACCATTGCGGATAGATGGTGTTAGTGTACAACGAGGAATGGGTGGCTTAGCTTTGGCTGGTGGGTTCAAGGATTTGAAAGTTAGTGGTCCCAGTAACGCAACCGTTAAACGAGCTGGGTACGAATTGCTATTTCATATACTATAATAATGATACTTTAATAATCTCTTAACTGGTTTCAATAGTTTTACTTTTAATTAAATCATTCCTGGTTGGATATTGAGGAAGGGTAGATAATCCGCAAAATACACAACATGGATATTACTAACTTAAAAACATTGTTGTGTACTAAATCTAGAAAGTTATACATTTTTTCTTGCAATTTTTTAATCTTTGAAAAGGTTTAATCCTATAAAATAATCCTACAGGAATAAAAAGTTATTTTTTTATGTAAATAAGCTTTACAGCTACCTCTAGTTGTTGTGATTACCTGGTGTTTAAGTATTAGATCGCACATTATTTTCCGATGCTCAAGGTACTCATCGCACAGACGAGACTGTAATATGCCTGAGGAATATAGGCAGATATTTGAAAGCAGGGAAAGTCTGAAAAACCTTATTGACTTTATCAATAAAATTAATTTAATCTCTTTATTTTAAATACCCATACATGTGTCTATAAGTTGTAAATTTGTTTTGCAAATATTTAAAAATGTATATATTGTTTTAAGCAGAGGCGGCCTTGTTCAACAGCCCAAATACAAAAATTCATTACTATATATGTATTTGAATCTCGCGCCTCGCTCTTTAGAATCCCACTAGAATCACTGCGTATATCTTTTAAAGCATGCATGTACCTTAGTTTATCATTTGTGCTTGTTAACTTTTATAAAACTTCCAATATAAAATTTTATTTCTCGTCAATTATCATCAAAAATAATTACTTACAATTTACATAAATTATACAAAGAACAAGTGCCTTGCAAAGATCTGCTGCCCGGGGCCCTGCAATGGCTAAGGCCGCCCCTGGTTTTAAGTACTTATAACTGTTGAAAGATGATGCATTCAAATAAATATATTAAAAATAGTATTACACCGTAGATTCCAAATGTTCGACTTTGGGCTTGACTCCGGGTTGTATATATTGTAACTATCAGAAATAGGCCCAGTTAAATAATAAAATTGTAAAAGCTACCTTTTTTAATATTTCAAAAAGTAACAAACTTATAAAAAAGTTTCACTATATCCAGTAATTAGAATTAGTTGATATTTTTTTTAAGGAATATATTTATTTCTGTTCAAGTTATTGTTCTCGAAACGTAATTTATGAGACTGTAGTTTGTTGTAATTGAAGGTTCCACAATGTGTTTCACGGAAACATTTACTACCGTATTTCAAAATGCCTCAGTTTAAAAAAACCTTCCTCCTTTCTCTGGACACTTACAAATAATTCCGATTATAATTAACCATTTCATTTTCAGCCTTGATCTCGAAGCGAAGACTTTAGAATTTGATTTAGTCATTCCAAAACTAAAGATTGATTCAAGATACAACTTGAAAGGAAACATTCTTCTGCTTCCTCTTGTTGGAGATGGCGACACCAAGCTGACGTTAAAGAATGTTCGAACTACAGTGACAACGAAACTCAGTTTTAGAAAGATTGAAGGAAGAGAGATCCTACACATTGATCACATGAAGGTCACCTTCTTGGTCGGAGGAATGAGGATTCATCTGACAAATCTATTTAATGGAAATGAAATTTTAGGTAAGATATTATATTTTAGGTTATGTGTAATGTAAGATTTTGAGGAGATACTATTTTTATAGTTATACGATAACGTATTTGTATAATATTGAAGAGACCGCGCATTATAAGGTTTCTAAAGACACCTTTGCTTCTTTTCTTAAACCAGTGAAAACTTAAATAAATATTGAAATATCTCAACATTTTTAAGTGATATTCAATATTCGTGTTATGTAGTTATATTTAAAAGAACAAACAAATGTGTAATATTTGAAATGTGTAAATATTTAGTATTTACCATTGATCAGTCATTACTCAAATATTCTGTCAATGTAACTGGACAATTAAATGTTGAAATGCAATAGTGTGCCTAGACACTTTAATGACGAGATCAAGATTCAAGAATACCAAATAAAATAGCATATTCTACTATAAAAGTTGTCACCGTTTTCAAGACATCGACGTTTGTTCAATGCGCCTGTGTACTCATTTTTTAGTGGTCGATTTTTCAATTGTTGATTGAAATTGATGTTAATAAATGTGTATTGGCGTATCTATTTTATTAAATATCTAAATGTTGACGAAGATATAGGAATTAAAAATTTGAATTGTACTTTTACCGTCGGCCATTTGTATGACGTGAAATACGTCAGTTATTTGTTGATTAGATCAGTGCTGTGGTAATGTTTTGTACCTGTTGGTAGTCGAAATAATCAAGTCAAGTCAAAGAATAATAAGTTTTTATTTTATTTAACCCTGTTACAGCAGACATAATATTGAAATTTTATTGTTTCTTGAAATAGCTGTAAATAATATTTGATATTTTGATAAATCAATACATATAGCAGAGATTTATGAGCTGTAAGGCTGGTAACCTGTAAACTTGTCGGAGTTCTGTCAAGAATATATCTCTTTTACGCTCTGTTGTATAAAAGAGATAGCAACATAGCGGTTATGAGGTCACATGCATTTGGAATGTTGTACAACGTTGAATCCCTTTAATAATTAAAGAGACAAACTGACTTTTTTAATTGTTAATGTCTTCTAGCATATAAGGAGTTATTAAAAAATAATTGAACATTTGAGGTTCTAGTAACCCACTTTATCAATATGTAGTACACTTTTATAGAAATTAAGACATAGGACACAAGCCCATTCAAACGAGATTTTTATGTAATAATCTTTAATATGCACATGTTCCGCTGTAGTTTGACTACAAATTAACTTGTAAATAGAGTAGAACCAGCTGTTTATAAATAAAATGTGCAATGGGCAACTCTTTAATAATAAAAAGTAAATTATTAATTATTTGCTATCTTCCTCTCGAGAGGCCTCTAAACATTTTTAGCAAGTAGCAGGCTCATTTCAACTTGAGATTTTGTATCTAGTAAGAATTTAGTTCAATTTCACTTATCTAGAGTCGACTTCGGTTATATACAGTGACAAATTATAACTTTATATAAGGTTTCCAAGCAGAAATACTTTTTCAGAAGTAATGCCCCTATATGCCTATAGAGATATCATTCCACCCCGCGATCAGACAAAAAATATGATATTGCCACAAGTTGATTACAAATTTCTTTATGCAATATTATCCATTTAGACCGAGTTATTGAAATTAAGTACTTTTTCACAGTTTACTTGTCCTTGGCATTAAACACGCAGTGTGCCCTGCACATTGCTCACCGATTGGTAAATAAGTTTTACATAAAAAGTAATTGTTCTATTTTCTTAAAAGATTTATGATTGATTTGGCGGACAAGTTATTAGCATATTTATTATATGACGTCATCTAATCCTATTATAACAGTTCAACCCACTTTGAAATAAGTCTAAGTAGCATTAGATTTGCTAATATTAATCACAATGCAAACTGATCGCATTGACGCTGCTATTGATTTTGTGTTTACTATTCCGATCTTATCTAAATATCGTTTATGGTTACTCAATGATTAATCATAGACTTAATATTGCCATGGTTATTACGCCATAAAGAATGGCATAATTGATCATAATTTCATAAGGAGTCCACAAATAATTTTCCAGAGGAACGTGTAATCTCTAAATAATGATTTCTTTACATATTCTCAAATTTCACTGTAAATTTGTACTCTCCTTCGTCTGTGGCTGCCTATGAAGTATCCAATAATATTACTTTTCAATTGCAAGTATCCAAACTTTAGAAAATTATTAAGATTTGTACATAAATTGAGGTTAGTAATTAAAGGTCATGGCCTTGTATTAGCTTAACTTTTACTTGGCTATTTAAATGTTAGTATTGCAGCTGTGTTAGTTGGGACATATTCCACTAAAAGTTCAGTTTTAGGTCAAAATGACATCACAATACCTGACGCTGGCTACGAGCACTCACGAGGAATCATAAATAGCTTGTAGTCAAGACGTGAACAAAAATATGCTATAATGACAGTTACCAAGAAGAGTAATGAAAGTAAAGCTAAATACTTAAATTTACAGGGTGTCGGACACATGGGCATTCTGTTAATTAGATTTTCATATTTTGTTTAAATAAAACCTGGTAATGTTTAACCCAAAAAGGTCTAAATTTTAAGATTCTAAAGTTCCTTTATAACCTTAATTCAAAAATGGTAATTATATGGTTTTAATAGCAATAAAATAGATGACAGAACGTGGTAATATACGTAAAAAATATTTTTTTATGTTAAATAGACTGTGTTTTGCAGGTGACATTAAATTAGAAAATGGTAACTGGTTGTGATTTCTGTAAAACACCACTAAACTTCTGTAAAAACCACAATAAACTACCTGTTAAACACAGTTATGTGTGCTTAACGTTTATCTAACTCTAACATAACAAAGTTACCAGTTATATAAATTATTTTATCTAATACTTAACGTTGATAACGTGACTTATTTTACTGATTTTTGAAAAAAGAATCTACCGGATTGCATATTAGTATACTTATAAAATTCTTTTTCTCTTCAATTGCTCAATTCTTGGCACTTTTTTTAAGGTTTATAGGGATTAAAGGTTTTTAGAATACATAGTTTTAAAAGAATAAAGTAAGACCTTTTCAGATTAAATGTTATTAGGTTATGACAATTAGACACTAGGTTGAACAAACTAGACAAAAATTATCTTAAGCTCTGTAAAATTAAATGTTTTTAAATTGATTTTTACATATAAAGGTAAAAGAAACTCACTACGCTTTGGACAGATTTTAATTTGATGTTAATATAGCAGTATGCTGAAACAAATACTCGTAAAATGAACTACACTGCTACTACTTTGCAGTGTCTAGGTGAACCTTTCATAAAAACAGACTTTTCCCATAAATAAGTACTGCTTAAGCGGTGTAATTCGAATGCTCGTATCATTTATTGTTTTGTTTACCGGTAAGTCGCAGTTCTAAGTAAATGTAAGGAACATAGGATATTATTTAAAGACATCCTCTTTTGGTAAACAATATATTTGACTTAATGGCTACTAAAGCCCCATAAGGCGTGATAGGCGCTCGCTTTGTTTACTAATTAGAAATGTTCTGCTCATTAACCCTGAAGAGTCGAATGTACAAATAAATAATGTTTTTTAATGATAGATTTATTAATCAACGACCGCCTGCAAATAATTTTAAGAACAACTTACGTAATGTAAGTTCCGTAAAAGAAAGGAAATATTTTTTGAAAAATTTAATTAACATGAAAATTGTACATGGGTATAATTAATGGCCTATAACATTATTGGACGGCCGCCTTTTTTCCTCGGTTATACGACATTTTGTCAAGCCACATTTCACGTTTCGAGCCAAACATCTAGCTGGATATTAGTCATTGTCACGGTAAACGGTTAGAAGTCCGCAGTACTCGCATTAAACGCATTGGCTTTATTGAATAAGATATGGAAGAGAAGTAAAGAGTGCGGGAAGGCGTATGCAGGTCTGCTTTGACAACATATGACAGCACAGCACGCATTGCAAGGCATTGATCTTTGTGATTTTAATACTAAAAAACCGTCACTTGCATAATAAAAATGAAAAATAAATGAGGCCCCATTTGTATTTTGTTTAGTGTCCTTGATAGATAGGAACGCTGGTTTACAACCTAGTAATTTTAAGTCCTGTCGGACACTGCCAGCGTATTTAAGCGACGATGAATTCGGGCGTAAATCGGCGACTTAGTTGAGCGGCTAGAACTTTCAAAGTAAGCCGACTAGTGTGTTCTTTGCATGTGTTGTGTCACAATACATACATTCCACGTACCGATACGATAGTACGCCAAGTCAAACTTGTGTACTGTAGGGTGTATTGGAGTTATTTTGCACTAATATAATTTAGTGCAAATTTTGACTTTAATTTTTATCGAAACACCATTGTTATGAAAGAGGCTTCCCTTCTATATCACTTCCAGTCTGAGAGGGCTGATTGTATTTACAAGGTTTCGATAGGTTTTAGTTTTAAAAGTCGCTAATATCCGCTTTTTCGCTTGTAGTCTGCGAGGGTTCTTTACATTTACCGGGTTAGAATAAGTAAAGCGTAGTAGCGTAGACAGGCTTAAGGGTCTCTTTTATCGCGTATCCTTGTCGCACGACTATGTTTGTTCTTTTTCGACCTGGTGAATCTGAAAAGGACCAACATAGGTAGCAAAGATTCTGCGTCAATGGTACGTGCGTGTATGGTTCCAATGTGAGAACAACAAACTATTAAATACAGCTCTGGTGCGAAAGTTAATACCGCTACGCATAGCGTGACTTAAACAATGTATTCCTCAGTACACCACTAACCGGTTCACCTCTGATTATGCAATATATTGATATTCTTTAACAAAAAATTGTTATTCCTTTTGTTACAGGTGCTAGTTTAAATTTGTTCCTAAACCAGAATGCAATGGAGGTCATTTCCGAACTACGCAGTGACCTTGAGAGTGGACTTGCTGACATCTTCCAAGGATTATGGAACAATGTGTTTTCAAAAATTCCTTTTGATTTATGGCTCGTCTAAGTCACACAACACTTAACAGCAACATTGCATTGCATTGCATTGCGTACGATACGATTATTAGATCATCACGCCGCACCGCCTTTCTAAAACTCATTCTAATTTCTTGAGGTTTCGTTCATTCATTTATTAATATTCATTAAACACATATTTCATTTATAACTTTAGGCAAACGCAAGATGCGTGCAATTTTAGAATATTTATCATTATTGCTAGATTTTCGTAAAACATCGATCTCTAAATTCTATGTAAAGTAAATTCTTAGTAATTACATTTCTAATAATATATTGTAAAAGGTTTTTATTAAAATACTACGTAATATTACGTACAAATTAAATAAGACTTTAACGTACTTGTAATATTCGTTTATTTAAACCAACTAAAACTAGGTTTCTCTGTTTTTAAATTATTTTTCTGATAATTCTTTTTATTGTAAATTACCGCTTTGTATACTTTTATGTTCCTTTAAAAATTAATGTAAATACTACATTACGCGTATGTAGATCTCCTCTACAAGTATTATTCTCTGTAGGCAATTTGGTGATTAGTTATATAGATGTTATGTTAGATATTAATCTTGTCTTATTTTGTAATTATGTATTTTAAATAATAGTGTAAATATTACTCAATTAAATTTAATAAAATATCTTATTATTCATTTTATCTTTTAATTTATTATCTTTTTCTGTTTTAGTGCCTACTTGCTATATATTCACATGCTAGCTTACTACAAGCTAATTAAACGAATACATTGCTTTACATTTTCTACCAGAGCAGGCTCTGGTTTATTGAACTTTTTCTTTACATTTACGGAGTTTTCTTATTATAAATTTTCTAAAAAATTATTAGTCTTTTGAAGTCTGGAATCCTGAAATCCTGAAATCAGAGAAGTATTAAGCGCAGAGAGGTTATCAACTGTGCCGCGTAATTCTTTGTGCGTGCAAAAAGAATAATTGACCAGGATTTCTATAGTAATCAAATTTACATTGAATAGAATATAATCTGTTAGAATGAAATGTAAGCTTTTGCAAAAGGATGGAGCTGGTAAAGATTCTGACATAGGCTCTTCAGCATGCGGAAGGAAACTTAAATCACTGAACAAAATATTAATTTGTGTCTTGTTAGATTTTTTATTTATATTTATATTTATATAAGGCATTTTAGGAATTGTAAATGTTTAACGAAAATTATGTGTTGCTTCTGAAATCAAAGACTTTTATTTTAGTAATTTACATACACATTATAATAATTACACTGTTTACACATTACACACAGTACACATTATGTAAATAATAGATTTTCCACAGTTCCATTGAATTCTCCTCCATCTTATTAAAGTTCTTCATTTCTTTTGTTAAATATACAAAATTACTTTCATTTGTTTTCTGTCCAGTTTGCATTCTAGATTCAGTTCTACCCATTGTCAATTAGAACGATCTGATTTTTGACAATTGATTTACGTGAAGTGACAACTCTATTAGGCCAATCACACACTAGAACAGATTACTTGTGAAGCCAACTGTTGTCACCTTAATTAATTCGTTTTCTACGCGACATCTACTGTCTAAACACCAACATAACCTATCAATTGTTATTATGATATAAGAACAACATATCTTCTAGTATTCTTCCTTACATGTTACGTTGTCTTTGTTCAATAGTATTGTTCGCAATTTTATTTAATAAGGAATTCAATTAAATTTAACGAGCAAATCAAATTCAATGATCATTGTATTCAAAGCGCAATGTTTTTAATACCTAGAAGTAAAAACATTCTACCGTGTTCTTTGTTTGATGGCGAGTGGGACCAAATATAGCGAAAGTGTTGCTTCAAGGGCACAGAGGTAAGAAAACGAATTCATTTTCTTAAATATAACGCTAGTGTAATAGTTTAAAGTAAATATCATTGACATTGCTTATTTTACATTAAAAATAATTTGATAGTCTGTAATAAATAAAGTGAATTTGACTTAGATAATGAATATGTCAAGATCAGCAGGAATGCAATGTCATACGGACGAGTAAGTCGACATATGCCCTTATCTAAATAGCAAAGGTCAACCGTATTGCTGCATTGGAGAACTGGTTTTCTACGTGTAAGTTTGCCTTAAACTAGGACGAGTTTTTGAACATTTATCTACATTCAAAAAGGATATGCATGGAAAATAAAGGACTTGCTATATGTGCAAATATTCACATCCTTTTAAATTTGTAAAAGAAATACTCAAATGTGTAGCGTGTATTTATATATAGCATTAAAATTAGGAGTACTGTAAACATATTTATTGAGTTGGCTATTAGGATCTGAAAAGCCCAATTAGTTTTAAAATAATCGGTAATATTATAGTAGATATTATTAGCTAAATATGTTGTAACTTTAATAATTAAAGGGATACAAATTTATAAAAATATCATTAACACTTTGACGTCATGTTCGTTTCCTATTTCCGTCTCTTCCATGAATTGCCATCTCTCTTATACAACAGAGAGTAAAGGAAACGATCGTTATTTTTTCGCCCCACTATAATTATTATTAAATCATCAATTAAATCAACTAAAAAAGTCCGGGTGGCAGTTATGAATTTATTAATTTGGCGGCCAATTAATTTTAGATTCTATTAATAACAATTCGATTTCCGGCATAAAAATCAAACATGTCTAATTCAAATTTGATTACATTGACAATAAGGAAACGTTACTAAATATATGAGTATGATTGAAATAATAATAATAATTAGAGCTATGGTTTTACCTTATTTATATACGTATACATATGATACTATTGCATAACCATTAACACAAACATGCTTGCGGTATACACCTAAAGTTAAAGTTAGTAAGTTCAACCACCCTGACTGAGCAGGAAGTAGAAGATCATGCACCAAATTCAGTATTAAAGCCAATACTTTTTCAAATCTGGAAAATCCAAAAATATTTTATATACAAATTGAGAATTTAATAATTTAAGAAACTAAAATTCTATTCCATTCAGTGACAATTACAATCCTTAAACATCATCATCAAATATAATTGCCTTTTAAATTAGTCTTAAGTTTGCACCAATCATGACAGGTTGTGGTAAGGTGACATCGGATTGTGGTACCTTTATTACTTCATAGTTTGAATGCGTTATACTTTCGGCAGAAATTTCTCTAGAAAGAATAAAAAAATAAAATCACTTATTTTCTATGAGGGATTGAAAATTGCCTTCACCGTGTAAGATAACCTTACCTTCAATTCTTTTCAAACACATTATCGAAAATCACCATTTCATTTATTTCCAGTTTTAATTATATTTCAACTTTCGTTGTTTCACTGACTTCTGCTTAGTTTTCTTCTTCTGAGTTTTTTAAAAAGGTACATTTTGTAGAAGCATTTAGCATCAACCATTTGTTAACATTAACAACACTACTCTGTGTGTCAGGGCCAGTCTGTGGGCCCTGTGAGAACGCCAGAATAATTTAACGCATGCCTCTCGGACTCGATGCCTCTCGAGATGCCTGATAAATCCGTACTACACGAAATGCATAAAATAAAACAAAACCGAGGAGAAATTGAATTTCAAGAAATGTAATTACTGTCTAATCATATCACTGTTCCTTTTATCTTTTCCAGTTACGAAATCAAATCAACTTCTGCACACGTAACGTTCCCCGTGCTAAACTTATACAATAAACATGACACTAATGACTAATTCAAAATATCTCAAGAAACAATAAAAGCAAGTAATAACAGTATAATGTGTATAGATACGTTAGCGTTGGATAATCCCATTATTAATCGGAAACAATATTAGACTTGCGTAATATTTAACATTTCGCCTCAAAAGTATTAGAGAAGGAAAAAATACAAATAAATGAAATTGTAAAATCATCGTGATTAAAATAATTATGAATTTAGACGAATTGCAAACGTGTAATTCATAATATTATGAACTGGATGGACGCAGCAAATATTGTACTATGTTCACCATCAGGCTCAGGCATCATGTTCAAGCAGTCCGCTCCAGGTGAAGCAATAACCAAACCCCACCTAAGCAAAAAGGTTTAAAGCCGTAAAAAATGATAAGTTGTATAAATAAAGAAACCCGCGCGCTGTTGTTCCCAGACGCGTTCTGTCAGTTCCGTTGTCGCCAACAACATTTGAAAAGTGCGCGTAACGATCGTCCAAAATTACGCAACGATTACGCAAAAATACGTTAAGTACTACATAGACCTATAAATCAATCTTCACTGTTTTCATTGAAGATGTTCTGATCGTGGTGGATAGCAAATTGGAATTGGAATACAAAAGTGTGTTTCTTTGGAACTTGAAGTGACTTTTTTGTAGTTTTTTAAAAGTGTTACAGCCATGTCGGATTTATCGCTAACGCAGCATTGTTTGGTGGCCTTGGTTCTCTGCACATGCGCAGTTCTTGCGTACGAAACCCGTGAGTAGTTTAAACAATTAGGTTAAGCAACTTTGTATTTTTTTTAATTCTGATTCTCATTAAACGTTAAAGTGATTGTTTCATTTGCATAAATTACATACAAATTACATACCAAAAATTAACAGCAGTCGCGCCGCGCGGTTTGTTCTCATTTTAGGTCACAATAATTATGCAATAAACATTTTTAATACTAACATTAGATGTATATTTATAAACAAATAAATAGAAGTGGTTTTTATGAGTGTCTTGTTAAAGGTTGTTGTTTTTTTGTTATGTAAGATACTCAATAGGTTAAAAAAATGTTGAAATGTTGCTTAATATCAATATTAACAGAAAACGAAGAACGAGAAAGAGAGGAAAACATCTTCAGCGTTTTAACGAGGATTAGAAATCGGACGGTTCGGTTGTTGTTTCATAACACAACTGTATTCATAAAATCATTCTCGTAGACATGCAAGTGCTTTTTCTACAAAAAAAAAACTGTTCGAAGAATTATGCAAGAGTCGGCGTTGTTCAGTTATGTTGGTAATAGTGTTCGAGTGAGTATGCGTATTATTTGCAACCTCAGTCGGTATCGGAAGTGATTATGAGATAGATAATTATGGTTTTAAAACTATGAATTGGGAATGTTTAACAGGGCCGGCTCTTCTGTTCAAAAGTATATTTCTTTCTATTTTTATCCATAATTCAATTGTCTAATATATTACCTTATTTCTTGCTATATTATTGACTTTATTCTACATTTTATATTTGCGCCACAACCCGGTACTCCTGAAACACCCACCTCATTGCTAGGCAAGTGCTGAACGTGATTTGTACTCCGTTAAACTTAGCAGTGTAGGAAAATATTTCGAGATTAATTTTTATATTCAATATTTTTCCCGCGCCAGATTTTCCACACAAATTACAGCAAATTATTATAATGGATAGACAAATTTTATATTACATAGAATGTAATGCCTCCATTCTTCTGGTTAAAATTTAGAATAGCGGTGTTCAGTGCAGATTCCAAAGTAGTCAAATTTGAGGTAATGTAGGCCGCTTTCTCGTCTCAAGCAAGTGCCATTAAAATATAGATAAATGGATAAATGGACAAACAAAATGGATGCGAAGCGTATAAAATTCGAATTCGATATTCTCAGACATGACCTATTATTTTAATCAACATTTGGGCGATATAGAGTGACTTACGGATAACAATAAGAAACGTGTTCGTTTCGACGGTGTTTCCGATCGGAAACTAACGTGAACTAACTAACTAACTAACGTGTACTTAGATATCAACCATCAAACTTGTACATAGCCCCCCTTAAAATAATTTATTTTTTAATTTTTTTTTATTAATACTTCACGGGCTTCTTAGGACCACGGTCCTTTTTTCGCCCTTCTTACTTTATTTTATTTCCTTTAAAATAATAGAGTCGTAATAATTTAGTCTATATATGGTTAATAAATTAACCAAATATATTTTCGAACTGTGGCTTAGAACGTGCTTCGAAAAATTTTGCAGAAAGGCTAATCAGATGTTTTGTAGGGATGTTATGTCTATGTTTTTACATTTACCATACATTTTTTAAATGATCCAAACTATAATTAATACTATCGTGAAATAAAAAATACGGCCCTGTCTTTATATTTTAAACTTTACGGTAATACGCACAAATGTAGCTTCTGTTAATCGATTTCTTTCAAGGAATCAGTTTTATACGTTACTTCCTTCCTAGAAAAAGTAGACTAACGAGCCGGAGAAATTTATAATTAAGTAACTACGAAATTAAAAACAACAAACGAGCACTGACGAGTTTCAAGATTTGTTAGTACTTGTTAAATCCGCGGTTGTCGCTGACTGCAGAGACCGGCGCAGTGGGACGCAATAGAAGATCTTCGGAAGTAGTTGGGCGC
This sequence comes from Panorpa germanica, assembly GCA_963678705.1. NCBI lineage: Eukaryota > Metazoa > Arthropoda > Insecta > Mecoptera > Panorpidae > Panorpa > Panorpa germanica. The sequence continues at coordinate 1,741,013 of OY783212.1, read as the reverse complement.
TGTGCGTCAGTGCGTCCGTTATGCAGTGTATGAAATGTTAAGTATTTCGTAAGAACCGAGGCACTCATGAGTTGGCAGATTGTAAAATTGTTTATAACATAACCAAGCCTTAATTGAAATGTTATAACTAATTAAAAAGTACGTATAAATTATTTAAATTAATCGCGCAATGTATGCGTGAATATATGTTCCCGCAAACACGTCCTGCAACACGTCGAATATTAATAAGTTATTTCCAATGCGTCATGATTAAACTTTTGGTGTGGTAGCCTGTTCGAATCTCAGACCATCGTGCTTTAAATAGAAAAGTTCAATTGATTGTAAAACGTGCATATGTAATCATGGATGAATCATTAGACAGTGACAGTGATAGTACATAGAACTACTGTGTTGAAAAGCGCGTTCTTCTATGAACAAAACAGTAATGCCCTAGGGGGCGCCTAATTAGTCTACAACGATTTAATAGGGAATAAAATGTTGGAATGGAATTTGTGATAAAATTATACTTATATAAGACATTGTAAAAATTGTAAATTTATAATCAAACTTATGTGTTGATTCTGAAATCAAAGACTTTTATTTTAGTAATTTATATACACATTATAATAATTACACTGTTTAACTTAATCTACCTGAAATCAAAGAAACGACATTTATAGTTTATTATTTAAATTGTTTATTTCTTTTTATCTAATTTTATAATAATTTAACATTATGCACAATGAGTTCTGTCAACGCCAAATATCAGGCCGTTGCACACACTACAATGAAAGTAGCTATAACTAACAGGTTGTAATATCTCTGGTCAGTGTTACTAACTAAAGAATTATAATTTTTTTACACTTATATTAGTTATCGTAAACTAAACGATAATGAATTGTACTAATGCAATAGAATTGAAAACAGAAAATATAATTGAACGGCTCCAAAATTTAATTTACCTGTAGAAATATGAAACTATCCAATTGTCAACAGAACCTTCATTTAAAAAAGGTTTCTGTTTTTATGTGCCATAATGTAAAATTGGTCTAAATTATTTTTCTGATATAATCTTTTTCTTTATATATAAGAATTTCACCAGCGTATGTTTGTGCTCGCAAAACTCGAAAAGAAGCCGGTCCATTAACTTGTAATTTTGACACAATGTTGCATTCGAATAAGAGCGTGTTTTCAAAAATTGAATTTATTTCTTTCGTTTTTTTTCAGTTGATCGTCGTTTGTGTTTATGTGTGTGTCTTTTATTTACTTTCCCATTCGTTTCATTGGAGGCTAAGCCACAGCGAATGACATTTTCTTACTTTTTTTAGATCTCATGGACATTTTTTTACGCCTTTTAACATTGCCCCTCGAGGAAGTTTTAAAGAATTTTATATTTTTCACAAAATTGCCTTCTTTTAAAAAGATCCTAAAAAGATTTTATATTTTGTGCTGAATGCGATGTCACAACGCTTCAGACACCCGAAATTACTGTTTTCAGTTAATCGAAAAAAAACAATTATTTAGTTTTTTTTAAATGTGTATTTAATTTATTTAACGGCGGCCTATTTCCAATGTTGAGTCTTATCATTGATGACATTAGATTAAATATATATTAAGAACACATGCAAGGTAAAATACAGTTGTAAGCATTGTGCTCATTCTACAACTATAATTTATTACTGCTATAAAATGAATAATTGCAACGTTAACTTTATGTGTCTTTTGAAATATGTATATTAATTAATTTAAGTATGCATATAGCGGCATAAATTTGAATAATCCTTCAAAATGAATGACTCACATTGTGTTAGAGTAGAGTAAGTAGTGTTTGTAATTATGGTTGCATGTACTTTCAAATCATCTCGAATTTTTTGGTTCCGCATTTGCAAATGACTAAGTGAACATTTCTATCAACAATCTAATCTCATTATACTTACATCATAGAAAATGTAATGAATTTAAACCATAAAAATAAACAATAGATATTGCATGTCTTAGATTGGAGTTGTTGGATAATATGTCCAGGAATGGTGTAGCTATAGGCGTTACAGTAAGACACTAATTAAATGTAAAGGACAAATAACGAGAGTACATGTTAAATAATACGAGTAGTATTACGTTATGTTGTATTACTGGTTATATAATAAAAACCACATTTCATTCGGGTTAAATTGTATTGAAATGTTGTAATAAATGTTACGAAGAAAGTGTCAAATTATCGAAGGAGTCTAGATCGAAAATGAAAATTACTGCAGTAAATTAATTAGGATATTTTATTTTTTTTATTTTCTATAATACTACAACTAAGTATAGATATAATTATCTAGTAGCTTACATTTCAATAATTACACGGTGTGGTAGAGATTCCTCCAATGAACAATTCTACGTAATTAGATTACTAGGTCCGAGAGTTTAGTCCTGCGAAGTCTTCGAACATTATTACATCATTACATTATTACATCATTACATTATTACATCATTACTATCAAGCAACATTTGCGTCACGGCGACGTTTTCGTGGTTACGAAGTGTCAATCCGATACTGATACATTAGAATACTGATACAGTGACTTGGATCAGAAGATACGTGCTTACACTTGGCTGAGAGCAACTGCAGGACACGGGAAACACTGAGGGTTCGGCTTTTGCTATTTTAACCTTCGACACATACACATCGGTTAAGAAATTTGACATTATATACATATTCGATTGAAATTGATTATTAATAAATGATTATTTTATAATTATTGACTTTTAATTGAGAGAACCTTAACAATTTAGTGAAGAAAAGATAAAACCAATTGACAAACAAAAAATATAAAAAATAAATACCTATAAAACAAATGAACCAATCGGAAGTAGCAAGAAAGTTTTGACTAAAACAATATTTGGTCTTGAAATTTTTTTATGTTTTTTGTTAAATTCGTTGTTTTGGTTTCGTAAATGTTGTGTAAGACTCAATCACGCCAGATCGGTAAACCGCAGATGGAGCTCAATTCCAAACAATCCAGCTCCAGCTCCAGTGCCCAGTGGGGACCTCCAAGAGAACAAGCGTTCGTTCTGTTCCACGCCTCGGAGCCTCGGAGCCTGGGTGACATAACTTGTATCAGCTCTTATATGTTGAGCTGAGTTGTTTTAATTGTTTTGTAGAAGAAAAAAACACTTTCTCCGTTGATTCCGTCATTAATTACGGAAACGTAAGAAAATGTATGGTGAAGCTATGTAAATATGACGTAGGTGACTCATTTAAATAAAAAATGGGTACATACACTGTTATATCAAACTAAAAAAAGTACACTGTTAACCTAACTCTTACTAATTAGCTTGTTTTTTATAACAGATTAATTAAAATTTGTTGGTCAAGTTCAAAGGCATTATTACTGGTATACCCATCCGTTAATGTGCCGCAGGAAATTATTTAATCAAATATTCTAATTAACTTCAAATTATCATATTTTTTATATCAAAATTTGACATTTTATTTTATTTATTTATTTTTTTCTCTATTGAGGAATTTAAAAATAAAATTTTCCAATGTTTTATTTTTGTTTTTAGTTTTATCTTTAGAACTTTGGAATCAGCACGCAGTTTATATGTGAACGACTCTCAAAATTTAATGTTAGTAGATAAATGAACGCATTTTGATAAAATTGTAAATGTCACTGTCAAACAGGCATTACGGCTGAACGCAACCTGAAGTAAAGTACACGTGGCGTTTATTTCTTTGTTTGTTTATTAATAACAAAGCTACAAAGTGCTATAGATCTCTTTAGAATTTTCTTACTTTTACACATTCAACTTACCGCCATCTTTAACTATAATTATTATATTTAGCTATAATATAATCAATCAACCAATTAATTAACCAGCTTCAAGTTTTAAGTTCTATCACTTTCATTCTACACCTACCTTTCATGTGTTACAGCTTTTCCTCCTCATTCCCGCAATATCTGCTTCCTCTCTTTTCGTTTTCCTGCCTTGCAACCATTCAATCCGGTTTGATTCTTCTATTTTTTAAATATCTTCTGTTCCTTCACCTCTATGCCTCTGTCACTCAATTATTCCTGCACCTCTTTCCCCTCTTCCATTCTCCTTTCAATCATTTCAACCGACATTCCTATTCCTTCATGATATCCTTACCTATTCCTTCATGATTCTCTTCTCCCACCGAGTATCCTATCCCTTTACCCACTTCTTCCTTACTTCCTTACTAAAATTTTTACGAGAAATATAATGCTTTCTTAATATATTCTTGCTTATCAACAAATTGTAAGCAAAGCAGTTTTTATTGCGTCGATTGTCATATAGAAGCCCAAAGTTAAATAATGTGTTACTTCTTACTAGTCTAATTATAAAATCTATTGCATAATGTAATTCGTCTGGAATGAAGAGAAGCTACCTTTGTTCTAAATCACGTAATTTATTTGCAAGTATAATGTCCAGTCCTCAAAGCGCTGCTAAGGTCAAAGAATGGTTATGCACGGTGACTTTCAAAATGTCGTTGATGTATGCATTACATAGCCAGCATACTCGAACAGTTCGTGAGCCAGCGCAATGTAATTTGTCGTTATAGAATATTTCATTGTTTATAACATTGTATGTAATTAATAATACATTAAATGTATTTGATTTGGTTTCTATGTTTTCAGAGTTTTTCTTAAATTTTTTTTATGAATACTATTGTACAATTCATAATTAAAACTATTCAAATCAAAGTTTTCTTTTCGCAAATAAATATCATGATTCCTACCTAGGTGGAGTATAGACTAATTGTAAATACCACTTAATTGTAGTAAATGTGACTGAATTCGGCGTTTTTTGCAAAAGTGATTTTAAAAATTGTCGATATGAGGGAAAAATTTGAACGAATAAAAATTTACACATAAAAAATAGTATAATTAACTAGATAGAGTTGAATTTTCGTCAATGAGAAAAGGCACCAAATCGCAAAATGCTGACTTTTCGCTACTTAAAATTAAATCCAGCACTGGGTATTTTGTTTATTTTGTTTGAGCAATTAAAATTCGTCAACTAAATAAATAATAATGTGTTTACACAAAGTTGGAACACAATTCATAGTTTAATATTTGCACATTATAAACGTGGTACAACAATGCAAAAGTTAACTAACAAAGAGTTGTTTAGAAATTGATAAATAATAAAGTCAAAACCGTGACTGCATTAACATTTCATGATATTTCAAAATAAACACAAATGCGGTAGACCTGCAACTATTACTCTAAGTACCAAGAACTGTGGTACAACAATGAAGATAATAATAGACGCGAAACAGAGAGGTAGACGTAACAATGCGGTAACCAACGACGGGATGTCGAAATGACAATGTACGATGTGCATCAGCGCTATACAAACTTTTTGATATTGGAGCAAATAAGCTCTTCTTTTAAGAAGCAAGAACCAAGTTGATATTTTATTCTTTCACATTATCTCTTCCCGTGTTTTTTGATGAATTAATTATCCAAACTCATTTTCTTGTGAAGAGACAATGCATAAAGAGTCGTTAGCATCATTATCCTGGCGCTATTCCTTTTCCAATTCAACACGTCCATCCCCTTCAAGTCCTTCTCTACTTACTCTTTCACCGTCTGGGTTCTCTTCCAATATGTTCTTAACGGTTGTGTTTCCGTCCTTACGTTCTAAACTTCCTAATCTTTTGAGCCATTTTCTTCCAATTTCCAAAATACATTTCCATATTTGTTTTTATTCTTCACTATCCGTTGTCACAAATTTCTCATAAGCAGTGGCACTGTTTATGTCTGCTTAAGATATTATCCTCTCTAATTGAAAGAGGCACTCTTTGCTCTTAAAGCACTAAACCTGATTAGTACATGCACCATTGTTTGTCCTGCCCTGATATTCGCGAACACTAGACATAGACACAAACAAATCTCGACAATTCAACGAGAGCAAGACTTTATATTTACGGATGTTTTGTCATTCCGTCTTTAGACATTTCATAATCTCACACCTAACCACGGCATGTCTTATACCTGGAGTTGCATCACGATTCACGGCAGAAAGAAAGTGGTAATTCTTGGTACGAATATGGTAATTTCTGCGGCCTACTTCTTCAGATAAGTACGATTACTCTGCGGTGTTTTATTAAAATAAATTGAATAATAAAATACCATAAAGTTTATAAAGATTTCATTCAATTAACTTAATATTTTCATAATATTTTGCAAATTTTTTGAAATTAGGTTAATAGTGAATAAATTTGAGCGTAACATCTTCAAGAAAGTGAAGGTTGTAAATATCACTGTGCCAATGAAGTAATATTATTCAATTATTTTACATAGATAAATGAATTTATGAATAATTATAATTGTACTTTTATGAATATGTGTCTGTATCTAGCCATTATATTGAATGATTAGTTGTCGAAATCGTTAATAGTAAAATTAAAAAAACCTCCTGTGTTACCTAGGAAACCTTGAATTCTAATAATTGTTATTTATTTAACGTTGGCCTATTTCCAAAGCTATCCTATCACCAATAACCTCTTACTGTCATTCTTATGGATATATGTTTTTGATAAAAATAATAGTACAAATGAAATGTGCGGCCGTCAATGTGTTATCAATAACTTAATTCCATTTTATACTTCAATTAAAGTAGCCATACTTTTAAAATAGACGGTTTAGTTAAGGTTCAGTAGTAGTAAAATTAAAGTTGAGATAAAACGAAACATTGTTCCTTTAAACATATGTTTTACTGTTGAGTCTTTGTTTCAGCTGATTATATCCTTCCCTGTAATCGGTCACTCGCTCCCGTGGAACTGAACACCTGTCTGCAAGCATCATTCAACCATCTTCGGCCGTTCTTAGTTGGAGGATTACCTTCCATAGGCGTCCCTGCGATCGAACCATTACACATAGACGAATTGCTGATGGAAAATGGCGCTGGAGCTGTCCGCATAAAAGCCCGATTCAGCGACATCACAGTAATGGGACCCGGAAACTACAGCATCAAGGAAGTCAGGTGAGATGTGATATATTTTACAGTGTTTGGAAGTTACACAACAGTGTAACTAAATTAAAGTACGATATCTTTCAAAGAGAAGTACTTCTTTCTTTCAGAGCTGACATTCCAACCTGGAGGATAGCACTAGGCCTTGCAATTCCTCGTGTGGAAGTCACCGGGTCTTATGAAGTCAACGGAAATGTTTTACTTTTCCCTGTTAGAAGTCGAGGAGAATTTTGGGCAGCTTTCTGTTAGTATCAAATTAATAATAAACTGATTCATTATTAAATAGTACATTTGATAATATTGCAATATCTTTATTTTAGCTGACGTAAACGCAATTGCTAGAATTCAAGCAAGCGAAGTTAAGAGAGGCGAAGAACTTTTCGTGCACGCTGACAAACTTCTAGTTGATTTCACCGTTAAAGGATCGAAATTTAAAGTCAGAGATACCGTTAACCATGGAAACATTATTGGTAAGGACATAGCTTGCTCTAAAACATATGAAAGGACTATCCAATCAAAGGTTTCAGTTTAGTCCGCCAAGTAGTAGTTCCACCAAGGAACAGAATAATTAAAAGACATCAGAAATATATTGGAAAATCTCACATTGTTCCTTTTTCAAAGCTATATACTTATTATTGCTAGTAAACTATTTAGTGCAGTGTGTTATTCTGTAACGTGTATATCACTATTTCACTTCAATTATAGTTCACATCAACTTTATCTTCATTTGTATTCTAACAAGTGATTCCGACATTCATCGTTCATATAGAACGATTGCGAGAAACTGAACTGTAAATGAACTCTTTCATAACATAAAAATTATACGCATCCTTAATATGACGGCAAAGTGACTCCAAATTGTTTACTGGGTAGATTGTTAATATTGTTCTCGTTTCAGGTGAAGCAATGAATCAGTTCCTGAACTCGAATGGACCTGACATCATTAACGAAATGCGACCAGCCGCGTCCCAGAGCATCGCGAAACTGTTCAAGAGCTTTATTAACGGCGCGATCTCCAATATCCCGGTCAACGCCTGGTTATTAGAATGAAGAACAATTATTATTAGTAGGCGTGATATACACACTGTGTAATAAATATTTACAATGTACCAAATTTAAAGTTAAGTTAAATTAATGGCCATGTTCTCAAATAATGTCACATCATGAAGGATCTAAAAAAAGGCTGCAACTGAGATTTATTTATTTATAATTTATTATATAGATCGTATAATCATTTTTATAAGCGCAGCGCACACCTACAGGAACCACACACAATCATTAACTCGTTGAATCTGGTTTTCAGCGAGAATATACTTAAGGAAAAAACCATTTTAATCTGTAACCTTATTCTTATTTTTAAAAAAAATGGCTCAATTCAATGTACTAATTTAAATTTGTTTACTCTATGCTACAAAATTAAATTTAACTATTCTAAATATTATAGACTTATTTAAAACCAAGTAAGTAAGTTGAAGTCCTAAGTTAAAATCTCTTAACTCTCAAGAATAGCCATGAGAAATGAGAAATTTAATGTTTTTTGTGTTGTGTCACTATTGTATTTAGCAAGCGATAGGTTAGGTAGAGAATACTCTATTATCCGCTAAGTACAAGACAAGAATATTACCTAAAGCAAATGTGTAATATGTATTTAAACAAATCTTAATAATATTTCATTAAAAAGATGTAAATTTTGATCATTATTACTATTATTAAAATCATTTTTTTTAGATATATATATATTATTTCTCGGGCTTCATAGGCATGTAGCCTTTTATCGCCCCTAAAAATGTCCTGCTTTTTCTTATACTTTATATCCCGACAACAAGAATGATCTATTCATGGCTACTGCTGTTATAAATTTTGGTTTTTCACTCAAGAAGGCGTCTTAAAATCATTTTATTTTGTGATTATGAAGATATTTTATAACAATTTATTCTTTAAAGAAGTGTTCTAAGATTTGAGTGGTCTAAAACAGTGATTCCATTAATCGAACAAAGGATCATTTTCTGATTCTAATAGCAATAAAATAGGTCACACAATGTTATTTATTTTATATTAAATAAATCTTAAATACATGGAATTGTGCTTAGTGGATACATTTAAAATCTCTTACTTTTAAAACTATCACTTATAAAAATATATTACAAGTTTGCGCTTTGCGTTGCGTTTTGATGCATAAGTATCAAGTTATCTACCAAAATTGAAAATAAAATTTAGATATAAAATGATTAATTCACAGCGTTTACGAGGTGCAAATCTTTGCTAAAATTGTGAACTAATTGGAACATGGCCATTGAAGAGAGGAGTAGCGTTTATCATGTAAAAACATTGGCCCAACGTCCAATACGTGTAAATATGTACAAGCTATTCAAGTATTCACTAGATTTAAGTATTTTATTGAATTTTAATAATTTTTATAATAATAAATTTAATGATAAAATATAATTATAGTTTTTTTATAACACTTTCTTAATTTAAATACTCTTTGATTCATCTAACTGCCGCTAGAGATCGATGTTAACAGTAAAAAAATAAATTATACTGATACCAATAATAGGTCATTTTTTATTGGAGATGATTAAAATTTTGTTCTAATGACATAATTAGTAAATGAAATGATTTATAAAGTTTGGAACATATGTCAGTCTATTATTTTTTGTCATTTTATTTAATTACAATAATTAATAATGAATGAATGAATAGTGTCATGAACATGTTTTGTTTGTCCGCTTATTTATACTCATATTAGATTGTAATGTAAACAAACAGTAAATTGTGTTCCGTCTAAAAAACTTGTAGAACAATTAATTAACTGATAGGATGTTTAATGCTGTCGAAATGATTGCCAGTAGTCCGGGGGCAATTATAAAAAATGTATGTTATAATCGTTATAGATCTTTAAAGGTAAGTGTTCGCAGGTCCGAATCGTATTAAACCTGGAGGGGAAGGGAAGGGGGATGGGAGATTGGATGACGTCATCGACACATACTGTACCAGTTGTTCATCGAAACAATACAGAGTCGATCCGTACCGTCCGACAGGTACGGATCAGTAAACGCGTTTATATGACTAACCATACAAATAATACTGAAATCCGTAGCCACCACAGTATAATTGAAAGAGAATTAATTTACATAACAGAATTCAGTTTAAAACAATTTATAAAATACAGTCATATATATTAAAAATATGTAAAAATATAATATATAAAAAATGTAAATATATATAAATGATAACAAACACAAAACACATGCATTTCATTGATAGTTATATATACGAGTATGTATACACTCACATATATATATATACATATTGTAAATACAATGTAAGAAAATGTTGGAAAAGAAGTTTTCCAAGCTAACCGTTGTACTATACTTAATTATTTTTGATCAGATTCACTTAATATTTCATTTACAAGTAAATTTTATGTAATTATTTGCAATAGTGTAAGTCTTGAGTCTTCATTGCCCTCTAAATTCAGCTTTTTACCTCATTTTGGATAAGTCATCCCACTTACCCTGTGAGTCTCCTATTTTAGGTAGTACCTCCCGGACTACAAATAAAATACCTAATAAATTGTGTACAGCAGTGTTGTAAGAATCAGAAGATAATTAGGTATTTGCAATTAATTACTAAATCAAAACATTTCTTTTTGATTATTAATAAAAATAACATTTAATAATTTGTTCAAGTAAACAACATGAAATGTGTGCGTTTGTGCAATCCAGGATTTATTAAGCATCAATTACTTGTTAAAGTGTAAAAATAATTTTAATCTGTGTTTTCAATGCGGTTTAGATAATCTTGTGTATGACACAGTATTTAAAAGACTTTTGTTAACATTTCCTTACTTAAAACATTTCGGTCATCCAGTTATTTTGGCTCTTTGGGGAAAAAAACAATTCCAAAAACGAACTGCACTTCAATGTTAGCAACATAACAAAACATATAAAAATTGTATACTAATTGCAAAGTTTGTATTTGTTTAACTTTTGTGTCCCCCTAAAACTTACTTTTAATTATGTAACATGTAACTTTTAACGTGTAAATAAAGTATCTTACCATGTGCAATACACACACATTTCAAAATTTGGATTTTTTTTTAGATTCGTAAATTAAGTATCAAAGTTAGCCTATATACAAAATTTCAACCCCCGTGCACCCAAATAAAATATTTGAATTTTGAAATTTTATTTTTTAATATATTTAAATCCAAAATTTGACCTTTCTCCAAAGTTTCGGAACAGGTCTCATAATTTTCTGAACGCCTTTCTATAAAAATTTGAATTTCTAAATTTTGATATATGCGCGCATTCAATAGCGTAATAAACATGCAAAATTTCACCTTTCTATCTTTTACGAATAAAAAGTTATATAGCAAAAAGTTCTTATTTTTTCCACCAGTTTTTCCAAAATTATGGGATTCCAGAAAATTCAATATTTTAAAGAAAATGCGCAGAGCTGTTTTCGAGCTACCATACAAAATTCATACCAAACATATAAGAAAATAAGAATATAAATATATACTTGGAACATTATAATATAGGATCCTTAGTATAGTTTAAATTATGAGAGAAGCAGAGAGATCTTTCTCTATTGTACAGATTATAGAAAAATGTGCGAGGCAGTGGTTTTTGTTGTATTGCATGACAACGACAATCTCTCCTAATTTGAACTATATTATTGATTATATATGTAAATAAAGATGTTAGGAGAAGGTGTAATAAAAAACAATTAAACAATGAAATTTTCAGACAACTTTATTAAAAAATGTACAAGCAAATGTAAATGTACAAAAATTGCACAATTTCACTGATATGAGCGGGAAAATGAGTGTTTACCTAATTAGAAAATTGTGCACGTGTCATACTGGTAATGGATGAACGGTACGACGAATAAAACGACATAAAAACCCCAAATCCTGTTTAGAACCTTCGAACCCATAACACTCCGCGAGAATCACGCTCCCATTGACGATTGTCGATTGTCGATTGACGGATGTGCGACTCTGTCACATCTCATTCAATATTTGGCTGATCTACACGTAGTCCTCATTTTTTTAACACCAAAATATTATAAAAAATCTTTAATGTAAGTCAGTTCTCGCGGTCAACGCTCCACCCGGTGACCTTTTGCCATTTGGAGACATTTATAAATCGTAATAAAATTTTATGCGCAAAAAAACTGTCACAATTGTTAAATATTTTATCTGTATGAAACGAAATTTAATTGAAATCCGAAAAAAAACAAATTAAAAATTTATGTAAATAAAATTAATTGAAAAAAATACGTAATCTGGACATTTGTATTTTGAATTTGTCTGCTAGTGCCTAGATTTTGCTGGGGTGAAAAAACTAATAAAATCATTTCAGATAAAAATGTATGTGAGAGTGACATTGATTATGAATAAAGATGATCATAAAATTTGACACTAATTTTAATAAACATAATATTAAGTTCAGTATAAAATCATTTGTAGAATAAGAATGTCTCAACAGTCCCAACGAGAGTTGTGTTAAGCTGGTCAGTGTTGTTTACATTACGAAAAATGCATCAAGATTATAAAAGAAACTAATGCACCCTGAAAAAGTCTACCATTTCAAAATTACTGCCTTTATTAGTATAGAGATAACGCTTAACGTTTGAAAAGACATAGAATTTGTTACGGGTATTTATTTACTCCACCACTAATGCTTGTCCTAGATTCTGCTATTAAAATTTGAGTCGATTTCGACGACAAGGTCATGTTCGCCTGCAGTTATTTTATTTTGGTTAAATTTGAATCAATAAGTTTATATCTGTTCCTCGAGTCGAGAGTTCCTCGAACAAATTTTTCCTTAAGCATGTCCTTAAGTTCACCACAAATACTGTGTTTGGTTCGTTGAGGTTGACATTGTGGGCAGGTTACTAGGAGATGATTGACTGTCATTTGCGTCTGTTGCAGTGTGAAGCTGTAGTTTGATTCATGAAATATTGATGCGTTAACTTCGTATGCCCAGTACGAAGTCTGAAGAGGGCTTTTTCAAATTATCTGTTGCATTGCTTACTAGTTTCCCACTTTTCAATATTTTCTTTAATCAATTTTTATTATTTATTTTGAATTTATATGTAATATTGCAGAAACTAGGTTTCCCTCAGTAGTAACCAATTTGGCGGCTTCATCTGCAGACTCACACTCCGATGTTAAACAATGGCCAGATATCCACATCAGTTCTATATGTACTATAATATAATTATGCCTAAAAAGATCGAAAAGGAACGAAATAGTTGTGCGACCGTGCGGATACATGCGTTTATTACAAACTTGAAACACAATCCCAGACGACTGCAATCCCTTACACGACGGCAATACCGTATTGACGGCGTGCCGGCCTTAGCCATTGCGAGGTAGTTGGTCTTTGTGTAATTTATGTAAATTGAAAGTAAGTATTTTTGAAGATGATTGACGACAAATGCAAAAGTTATAAATAAATAAATGCAGAGTTTTAAAATTTTATATTGAAAGATTTATAAATTTAAGAAACACAAAGAGGACAAATATTAATGACGATTAACTATATGGTATCTAATTTCTTTAACCAATTTGGCGTATCTTCATCTACGTTGTTGGGCACAACTCTGCGCTACTGTGTCATGAACTGCAGATGAACCGTGTTAAGTTGGTTTGTAAAACAATGTCACTCGATTGATACTGCGATTCAAGTACTCGTAGTCGTAGTTGTATTTCTGGTAAAGAACGGATACGTCAATCATCAGAGCATTATCAGGCTCCGTATCTTGTCCTATTATTACAGTTCAGTCTGTTCAGTTTTACTAGTGATTTATTGATCTACAAATGTGTATCATAGACCACACACATGTGTGCTTCATTTATTCATGCGTAACACAAATTTCACTAAAAATATTTAAAATGGAAAATTTTAAAACATTTTGGTAAATTTTAAAAACGTTTTATTTTCCTTTGAACTTTAAAATATTCATCTGTCTGTCTACGTTGTTTATTAAATTAACAAAATCAAAACAAACTTTATGTAATGATAAGCAATAACTTGTTATCCAAATATTATTGTTGATAAGTTAGGCTGAACGTTGGAAGGAGAACAATACGCATTTTGATTGTCTAAGGAATATTACCATATCTATATCAACTATCAAACTGCTTTCACACACACACACATACTAGTGCGTTATAATATGTAATCATCTATACTGTTATTTTAATTATTGATGCATCTCATGTCAACTAATTATATATAATTAATTTTCTTTTCCTTAAATCAGAAAATTTCTATCAGAGAAGAGCAATGATCTACTAGGAATTTAGAGATAATCGTAGTAGCGATTTAGGTAACGCAGTATGGTTGACCTAAGACGTTGAAATTTCTATGTAAGACAAGTCCTTAAATTATATATTGTATTTTCTTTTTTAATTTAGTTTAAGGATATTTAAATTGCATAGATCATTTATCCTGTATGTATTTTATTGATATTTCATTTATTAATTTTGTGTCTCGTAAAAATTGTAATAGTTTATTAATGTTAATGTCATTGTCGTGAAGTATGTTGTCGTCTAGTTGTAAATTTTGTCTAAAATGGTTAAATTTATTGCATTGTAGTAGTAGGTGTTCAATATTAATTTTTTGTTACAAGTGTTGCAACTGGGTTGTCGATGTCTCTTGAGGATGTATTCATGTGTAATTTTTGTGTGTCTTATTATATTGTAATTACTATTTGTTTTTTCAATAAAAAATTGTTATATTTATAATACGTAAAATTGGGTACCAATAAGTAAACTGAGTGTCTACTTTTTTTATATTTAATTTATTTAATCGACCTACTATGTTGGCAGTTTTTGTGGTGTCGTGGCCTTATATATGTGACCTCCATCGCTGCCTGATAAGTTTATGATTATGTATGTATATAATCAAATTAATTTGATAACAATCAAACCCAGAAAATATAACTCTGGTCCGTGAATCGAACTCGAAGACACAGCAATCAGCATCAGGCATTGCTGCCACGCCATTGACTGTCTAAATTAACCCTGCGTTAATCTTTTAACATCTAGAAATATTAGATAATCTTAAGTGTAATTGAGATTAACGATCTAAATAAATGTGTAGTTTCGGTTGTTTTTTTAAAGATGCCAATAAATTTTAAGTAATGTTGAAAATAGATAAAAATGTAATTTAATTAAAAATAAACTTTTGACAAGAACTTTAAGACTCTAACTGTCTTGTCTAACACCTTTGTCTTAAGTTTACGCACCCGTATACGTTCAATATGGAAGTGAAAAGTCGTAAGACAAATTTATCTTGGTCCTATTCGTTGTCTTAAGACAGGTTCGTCGCGAGCTTTACATGTTAGTTAAAATATTTTTGTGTGAAAATATTCAACGGCCATACCATGTTAAACCACCAAATCTTGGGTAAATCTGGTCATCGGTGGCCCCGGTCACAGTTTAGATAGGTGAGCTAGGGGCACCCGTTCAGATTGTGATTGAGGTGGTATGCGAAAAAGAAACAAATTAAATCCGTTGACTTTGCACCTCTCGTGCCACGACGAACAGTATTCGGTTCACCATCATACTTCGTTTCCCCCAGGATGAACACATCATATATTAGTTTGAGATGTATTTCAGATGCAATTTCTGCACAATATTTTGCGAGTTTATGTCCAATAAAGGCTGGCATCACAAAACTCTAGGAGTAGAGTGAAATCAACTCGTACTCCGTTGTGTGAAAGAAATATATAATAATATTTTAATGTGAAACTAATTCTTATTATTAAATCAATGAAAGTAGAGATTATATTTTAGCTTTAGCTTATTTCCCAGCAACGAAAGAATTAATTTTCTTAAGCTTTTCCAGTAGTGTATTGTAACTCTCTCTCTCTCTCTTTACATGCTTGTTGCTGTACTGTTTGCTTTTTGCATACCATAGATGCCTCTGTTGCCTACACAGACAAATCAAATAACAAATAATGACAAAATAGGGCATTGTGAAGACTAATAATTCTTTCAGAAAGCTAAAATCTTAGCTATATACAAAAATAATAACAAATAAAACGATGCATATGCAAACAAACGTTATCAGAAACATGAAATGAACTGCATTCATTGTACTCATTCTATTATCAATCTTGTTATTGTCTTCCCATTCGGACTCGGGATTCGAAGTCGGAGTCGGAGTCGGAGTCGGAGGCGGGAGTAGGAGCGTTGTATTTATAGACAGTTTGGATTATTAATAATGGATTCAATTAGCGTATATACGAGTATATGACATATAGAATAATTAAGTGTTTGAGATAAACGCACAACGCCGCGTCACAGTTGGTTGATAATGTGCTGATTATTGCAATGCATCACATGTGCATGAACACGAGCCTGGGCATGGCTAGGCATGGATGTCACATTAATTAGTACTTAAGTAGCTACACCAACCCTAAAATATTAGGAAATCGTTCCTTCCCTAAATCTTAAAGGAAACATTAAGTTTACCTGATAGTCATATTCGTAACAAGCGTATAGTAGTATGCATTGAAGCGATCCTATAGAAAGCTATGTATAAGAACCTTATGATTTCGATATCGAAAATGAAAGCAGCGTCACTATCTATCTATTTTTTAACATTGTAGATAATATATCAATATATTTAAATTTAAAGAAGTGTATATAACAGAAACAAAACACAACAATTAGTTTATCCTAAAACTATTGAAATGAACGTC
Source organism: Panorpa germanica (assembly GCA_963678705.1). NCBI lineage: Eukaryota > Metazoa > Arthropoda > Insecta > Mecoptera > Panorpidae > Panorpa > Panorpa germanica. Next base: position 1,724,315 of record OY783212.1, on the reverse strand, counting down.
TATTTTATCTTCTTTTGGAGGTGTATCCCCTTAAGATGCGAGTTTTATTTTGCTGCGCGTTTAGTGTCATTTTGAACCGTATGTGACACTAAAATGAATTTAAAAATGTATCGACAAATGTGTCTGATTCAGATAAACTTGATCAAAGTTCACGCACTGTTAGAATTAAGTTAATTTGATTTAAGATCTAGCATTAGACAATCGCAGTGTCCACTGGGTGTCTCATAAGCTATAGGTGTCTTTATTTTAATTTAGACTTTAGTTTCTTAAATAATTTCAGTTTGATCAGAGATTGTGACGACACGGTACTTGACTTGTGTGCAGACGTAGAAGAACGAGCTGCAAGTAAACCACGAATCAGAAGTTGGTCTTGATGAATATTATTTTTGTAATACATGTCTTATAAAACAAATTAGATGTTAAACATAAAATATGTTTTAGTGAACATCCTGCTAATTAAGAAATATTAAAATCGACATCAGTAATTAGTCAAAGTAACAAAATATCAGTATTTAAAAATTTAAATTTCTCTAAAAAACTGAATCTGGAATGACTTTTTCTTTTTTTGATCCCACTAGTATCTTGTGGTAATTGCTTGTTCGACATTCGAAAGATTAAAATTTGAAAATAATTTATCACAGTATTCTAGTCTAAATCACACATTAAACAAGGTATAAAAGTTTACTTTGACATAAATATTAAAGCCAATATCTCCATTCTCAAAATCACTACAAAATGACTTAAGTGACTCATAGAATTAATAAGTTATAAAAGAAATTTACTTATGTTTACTTATTAAGTTATGGGTTGGGGATGTGCGTCAAGGGGGTGTGAATCACCATTACAGAATTGCCATTTTATTCTACCTGAATTTTGTTAGTCTTACTTTATTTTTATATGAGAATTAACAGTATCAATTAATTAAAAATTTAGACAATTATAAACCTAGATGTATTATGCAGGCAATAAAATTTAACGTATAATGTTTAAGCAAACCCTAAATTATCGAAATACATACTTCGCAAATAGTTCCAATTACTAAATATATATTTCATATACTCCCAACCCTAGTTTTACGGATTAGAAATGACACGGTTTATAAAGAAGAACAAATAGAACCTTTTCGAACAAATTATTTGTTTTAGCATGATTACCAAAATAGTTTTACTATGTAAAATTTAAAAATAAAATATTTGGATTTTTTACGATGTCTAAAGCCAAAGAATTAATAATAATTATATTAAATACAATAATTTATATTACTGACGCATGACGCATGATTTTACAAGTTCAAAATTACATTTAAGGTTACCCTTAAATGAAAAGTAAAAAAAAGTGATAGAAAATGGGGCTTTACAAAAATATTTTTTTATTTTATGTTTTCTAACTTTATGAGGGTCAGGTTATAATGAGGCTTAAATTATGTTTGTTTCGGGACATTTGTTTAGGATTAGTTTTCTCTAATAGATCTCTAATAAAAAGAAAGGCAACACCAGATAATGTTATTAATAAAAGTATAACAAAGTTCTTTTTTAATCTTACACGGTTTTTCCTAATAGTTGCGGAGCATATCCCCAATTCTACTATAATAAAATTCCAGCATGAATCCTTTTACACGATTTCATCTTACGCGGATTTCATTGGAACGTATATCTCCTGTGTAAACCGAGGTTTAGGTTGTCTGCCATTTTGTGCACAGCTGTGTGTTGCCAGATTTAAAATTAAAAAATAAGAGAGTTAAAAAAGACTGTAATTAAAAGTAATGAGTAAAATTGGGATGAGAAAAAATTGTTAATGAAAATATTTGCAGTGAGAAGAGAAAAGTTTTTATATTTAATGCAATAGTGTAAAATATTATGAGTTGTTTACGCAAAATAAATATTATTGAACCTGAACTTGAGGAAACGTTACTACGTACTAGAAATTAATTTAGTGAAAAAAGATAGTTTAGCGTTTGACAGGTTAAGAAATTAAAGAAGAAAGATATAAGAAAAATATATTGTTTTTGGAAAAATTTGAGCTAAAGACAACAAAGATTTCATCTACCATCATCAACATCAAACATATTACAAAGTGTAAACAAGAAACTGTGAAATTTACTACATATTTCAATAAAGTTACGGATATAAAATGATTGAACATAAATTTAATAGAAGTATAACATATTAAGATATAAGATTAAAAAAAATCAACAAGAAAAAATTTCTTTCAACAACATTCAAAAAGATTAGAAAGAAAAAGATTAATCATCCGTCTCACTCTACGACCCCAGCGACCTTTGTTCTGCTTGTCAATCATTAGCATACGACCAATCATATTAGTTCAAATAACTGTACTGACTTGGCCTGACTGATATAAATGACCGACCCTTAAATTTAGTTTGAATAAAACAGTCGAAGTGAATTGGTTGCTTTCGTGTAAGTGCTCTGTTTCGAATAAAATAAAAGAAAAGAAAATAAAATACAAAAAAACAAACAAAAATATATAAAGAAAATGTGCCAATATGAATAACCGTAAATTCTTCTATGAAAATTATTTGATTTTACAACATTTGAGTAATTTTTCAACGTGATTCAAAATCGAAACAACTTACCTAAAGAAAAAGTGACATTTTATTTTAAAATCTCTCGTTGATTTGTTTTGAACTTTCCGTACACTCGTATATTGAAAGACTTATCAGTAATTTGAATTGGTACATAAAAGTGAAATACTATAGACGTTATTTGTATAACCTTTAGCTTTTGTGATAAATAGAACTCTAAATTAATTTCGAATCGTATTGCAACAAAAACATAATTAAAAGTGACTAATTATTGCAAAAAAACATTGTTTTTGCTAAATCTAAGTTCAATAAATTAATTGATAATTATTAAATTAACACGTGAAGAACATATAGTGTAAAAATGGCACTGGGTTACACGAGACGACAATGGCTGACGTTGATTGTCATCAGCATAGCTGACTTCTGCAACGCGATCTGCGTGAGTCTGCAAGCTCCGTTTTATCCACAAGAAGTAAGTGACTATTTCACGTGTTTTGTAAAAGGCACGTGTTATGTGAGAGGGTTCGCTGTATTTTACTATTCTTAAGTCACATTCACCTACAGTTTCAGTTTTTATTTTGAATGTATTTTATTTAATGTGCGCAATGTTATTCGTCGTACGGTAATAATATACTTTATTTTTATTTTTTAAACTCATAAACTCAAACTAACATTTGTAATAAAAAAATTAAAACTGAGATGAGAATGGTCCTTTATATCTCAATAATTTGTAATCAGTTGCAGAAATCTATCTGAATTTTAACTTCTTATAACTTCTTGTTTCCATAGATTTATAAACAATTACATAGGAAATCGTTACGTTTCTATGTGTACTAAATTTTATATATTTATTAAATAGTTTACTTGTTGTGCTCCTTTAGAGACTTCTCATTGTTGATGGCACGCCACTGTTTGTAATTAAACTAAACTAAAGATATATTTTGCTACCACGTGTTATGTTAGAAACAGCCAAAGTTTACAAAATGTTTCTCAGACAATTTACAAATGACACAATTGATACAAATGAAAATGATACAATTTATAACGCTAGCCGTTTTATGTATTACGTATTTAAGAACACTAAAATACAAGAAGTAACCGTATTGACCCAAAATTTAGAAAACAAAAATGCAAAAAGAGTGCTATAGAAATTTTTTTTAAAAGTCATTCATTTAGAATTATATAAATTTTATTAAATTATTGTGATTTTGAGTAAACACAATTTAAAGCTCGTTATTAGAGGAGGGGGGGGGGGGGTGATATTCTATCCTGAAGATAACTTTAATTACTCTCTAGAAGCAGCATACTCCAATTATAGAGATTTTTTTACTCTTTATAAAACACAACGGGATTACGGAAGTCCGTTACAGACTCTTTCATTGATTTCAGGATGTCTTTTAGAAAAACACATGGTGAGAAAGCGACCCATATATAGAAATTTTCAAATTCCGTTGCAAGATAGTTTCAAAACAATATTTTTATTTAATTATATATTGTAAAGGTTTGAGAACCACAAGAGCAATCATATTTCGAATAAGATTTGCTATATGCCTTTTGAATGTATTACGCTAAAACGTAATTTTATCAAAAATAATTCACTGAAAAAGAATTAATTTATGACATTATTTCAATTGTATGAATGGAAACTTTTGAATACTCTTTAATTCTTACCTAATTCATTTGATTAATAATAATTTGTTTACACTAAACATAGTTTAATGCAATTGCATAACATAATTTAATCAAAATTGTGACATTTCATTTAAACTAATCAATGCAGTTGTGATGCTCCTGCAAACGGTAATTAAATTGCATCACATTTATAAGATAGATTTTTTATTTTTTTGATACGTCGTTTTAGTAAAATTATACGAGCAAGTTAAAACAATATTCTCTAAAGCCCCATTCCTACCTACTGCTTTAGTTTTAATTTTTAGTTTTTATTTTAAATGTACTTAGTGTGCCCTACTAGTCAGTAGAATACTTTATTTTAATTGTATTATATTTAACATAATTATTTTTATTTCATACACTACCATATATTGCGAAAAGTGCCTGTGGAATTAGGAAGCCATTTGCATTCAATTTTACACCGAAATATTTATTTAGAGTTCACTCTCTTGTAGTTTTAACGTTTTCACTTTTTTTTAAATATCCAAAAGTTGATGGAGTTATAGCTACATCAAATTTAAATTTCATTCTTGCCGCTTGTGATAATTCTGCGTATGAAGTCACAGAATAAATAAATAATTGAGATTATTTTTCTTTTTTCACAACAACCCTAATATAATCTTGATGGGATGCACACGCAAACTGTTAGTTGTAAGTAACGTATCACACACACACTCGTATGCATCTCTGTTGTATAAAAAAGATGGCAAATTATTGGATGCTACATTAGTTATTATTTTATAACATTTAATCCTTTTTAATGATTAAGCTAATAATTTAGAATGACTATTTTATCTGTTATTGTTAATATCTCATGTAATATTACGACAAAGTCCATTCAATTCATTTCCCTCATTAGCCTACCCAGCAAACATTTTTGAACATATTGGAGTCACTTTGACATCATATTGGAGAAGCGTATGATTGTTTTGTCATGAAAGAGTTCATTTACAGTTCAGTTTCTCAAAGTCGTTCATATGAAATATCTATTTTATTTGCTACGAATGGCGAAACCACTTCATCTGTCGGAATACAAATGAAGATAAAGTTAATGCGAACTCTAATTGAAGTGTAATAGTTATAGAAACGTCATAAAAAGGAACACTTCACCAAATTGTTTACTGGATATTCTTATTCCAAATGAAGGCCTCATTTCGGATTTCATTTTTTACTGCTTCTAGCCACACGGTATACACCTATAATTACATTCTATAATGTAAACCTAGCCTAATTGTATTACTTTAATGAAACAAATTGCGATTTGACAATGACACTGTTATTTTAATGTTTTCCAAATATCAACAATGTAACTAACTACAACTCGTAAATCATCATTTTATGAGTTACATGAAGATCCTCGTAACTAGACCGGACCGGGACCGGGACTCGGACCCGGCCCGTTATGCTCAAAAGCGCTACAAATAGAAAACAAGGGCAATGCAAAGTCTGATCGTTAAACTTATTTGTTATTTGTTTACATGTATCTCGTAGAGTGTTTGTTGTGTGTTAAGATGAGTCAAAGAATAAACAAACATTTATGTTCTTGTGTTACCTAAAATATGTGTATCGAAAATAGAATTACTAATATAGGATATTTTATGGGATATTAATTATGGGAAAGTTGACTATGTGCAAAGTTATTTGAAGCTGAAGTATTTACTTCAGATTTTTAATTTTTAATTTTACTTCATTCAGTTATTTTTGTGTAAATGACTGTGTTTTCAAAATGTAATTGTACTTTGTTTAAAAAAGAGATACCATGAGTAAATTTTAAATACTCTGTATACATTTTTGTAAAGCTTCCACAATTTCTTAAAAATTGTTTGTAGTTACTGTTAATGTTACGCTGTGATAAATACACAGTCAAAATTAATATGTGAACATAGTACCTGGGTGCAATAATGGTTTTATAAATATCAATCATTATTATAAATATATTATAATCAAAAGTCCATTACTATAATGGATTATAGTAATTTTTAATTTGAATCTATAGGTATTTTTCTTATTATTAAACCATAATAGTGTGTAAAGTGTGTTTGCTCTCTCTCGTATACACGTTCGTTCTCTCACTAACAACACAGTTGCAATCACATTCGGTTCGGGCAGAACTGTCAGCTTTTTCTTAAGGTAGTTGTCGTAAGGCTGTTTCTATAGCTTCATCGGTAGAATGTTGTAAATTGTAAATTTAATTATATATAGACTGTCAATATGTAATTATCCTAAATTTGATCCGTTCTGGAACAGGATAAATGTTATAAATAAAGTTCAAATCATTTGCACAGTGAGCAATGTGAGTGAAAGAGAGGCAAATACGTTTGACATGTAGTTACATCATTTTTTATTTTTATGAAATTCGAATAAGTATATTTTCTAATAAAATTACTTGACTGATATTTTTCTTACGTTAGTATAAAAAAAACGAAAATGATTGACTGTTTCGTTATCTAAATAAAACAACTTAATCTGTAAAGAATACTTATTAATGAATATATACTAATGAATAAGAATATTAAACATCAACGTGCGATTTTCTGAAGTGCGATAGACTAGTGCAAACTATGACAAAAGCTTTTGCTTTCCCACTAATACCACGAACACGCAACACCATTTTTAAAAGTGCTTAAGTAATAGTTTAATTAAGGTAGGCAGTATAACTAAATGAACCAAATACAGAAATAAAAAAAATAAAAAAACACGAAAATGGAAATCATTAAAATATCACTCCAATTAGTATCGTTGCAATTAGCTTATCTAATTATTTCTCCATAAATTCTTTCAATCAATTTACATAAACAAAAATTATAGACGCCGAAAAATGAAGGTCGTTTGCTTCCAAATGATAAGAAATACTAAAATAAAAACATAAACTACGCACAAATGAAAGCAATTAACGAAACTAACGGAGCAACGGATGTCAAATCGAATCACTATCACAGTATCAATAAAACATCGCTTGATTAATGACTGTTTAATTGGAATCAGTATCAGTGTTTGATGTACCATATTTTACGCAAGCACGACTCATTTTGTTTAATATTTACTAATTTGTAATGATGAAAATTTGACATATCGCATCGTGCGACTCGCGGGTTGCGGCCGACCGAAAACACAAGGTTTCTTGCGTTATCTAAGCGTTTGACTATTGATAGGCGCTAAATTGATGTAGACGCCATCTTCTTGGTGACCCGATGTGACATGATGTTGACAATTTAGGTCATTACTTTTAACGTAAAAATAACAAACACAACAAAATGTCCACGAGTGGCAGCAGAGCGCGCTTAATGGCTTAATGGCGTTAATATCGCAAGCAAGAACTTTCAAGTTAATGAAAAATTAAATTAAAAATAACGTAATAATATATGATACACTCGGTCAAATTATTGTATTAAATGGTATTGCATCTAGAGAAATATGTAAGTTAATTGATTGTTGATTGTAGATTGATTGATTGTCGTAAGACAATTTTGTCTTTATTATAGAAAGATAGAGACAACTTCATATGAACATTTTGTAAAAACAAGACTACGCAAATAAATTTTCTTAAGATAATCGTGTCTTCAGCATGTGAGCCAACATTAGTGTTTTTTTTTTCATGATTCAGTTCTGTCTCATTTTAAGTCGTGAATGTTTAACTCTATCTCAGTTTTGCTATTAGTTTATTCTTTTTTGTTTTTGGTCCACATTGCCATTAACTTCCTGTTTACTGCAAATAAAGCACTGCTGCAATCTTGAACTGATTCTTTTAGCAAATTTATCTTTATTAATTTAAATCTTAAGTATGGTACACATACCTGCGACTATAAACACGCAACTTCAAACATTTGTGGTAAGAAGTTGTACAACACGTCCTCATTAGTGCGACATGCAACTTAATACGTCGGCAGCTTTCATATTTCGAACGAATTGACAAGGGTCTACTGTTCAGGTCGTTTTCATTTGTACATTTAAACATCATTTTCAATTGTTTTTATTTATTTACTAAACACAACCAAAAAAAACGTCAACGCACAATGATGCAATGATGAATACTGGAGACTGAGTAGGTACTCAACCCATTTGTTCGAGATCACATTCAAAAACGTAATTTCTGTAGATGTTCCAACTTCGTATTGAAACATTTTTGTTTCATAAAATACTACCTAGAATTTTTTAAAATAACATAAGTAAGGGTTTTATTAGTGTCGCATCCTTATGTCGCACTAGTCTGTACGTAAATAGTACAACACATTTAGTACACTAATGCTACTTTTGAATGAAAATATATAAATGTTGGATGTCCATGTTTATGTAGCACCAATCTGTATGATGCATTAATTGTTAAGTATAATGTATAAAATATACTTAACAGTAAAGTATACTATACATAATGATGGCGTATTGTCATATTTTGTTTCCTAATAATAATTACATTGATAAATAAATGTTGGTGAATTTCTATACATTTTTCTTCTTAGGCTGATTTCACACTGGATCAGACTTTTTTCAATGCCATCTACTTTAAGAAGGCTATATTGGAATTGTTTCGCATTAGCACACTTTCTCACGAAAACAAACTTTTATTTTAATGTTATAACACTACTGTTTTGAAATAGTCCGTAGTTCACACGTAGGTAGATAAAAATACCGCCGGTCTTTTATAGAGTTGTCGCATCTAGCCCAACTTGTTGGGACTGCTGAAAATAATTGGTGTTGCAAGTAGTCTGATCCAGTGTGAGATTTCTCTTATGATCCTTTTTTGTGTATAATAGCTAATAAACTACTGTATAATTTTCTATTAAATTTCATTTATTTAGTCTCATATATGCATTCTACATCGCTGCCTGATTAGATTTGATTATGTATGTACATAATCAACTTAACTTGATAACAACCAAACCTAAAAAATATAGATTAAACACTGAAGACACAGAAGTCTTTATCAAGTATCAATGCTCTTGCCCATTGTGTCGTCATAAGCAATAATCCTTTATACACAGGCTTCACATTAGTTACGATAGCACAAGCTACATTTTAAAAGACAGCACACAATAGAACATAAAAATAACAATACTGTACCGGAAGTTCCAAAAAAGGGGCAATATTTCTTTCTAAAAGAAGACGTTGAACATAATAAGAAACTGGACATCTGAGATCCTGATAAGCAACCTTATCAGTGTATCATTTTATAAAAAAGAAGCCTAAGACAACAACTCAATTAAGATAACATTAATAGAAATTCCACAGAACCTTAAGAGATAGTTAGTCCAATGTGTCAACGATACTAAACGAAGTTGACAATCTTTTAAATAAATGAATCTCTTAGCAACAACCCTCAACCAGCAACAATCATCATCATGGCGAAATGTTATCCATTTGAATTAAATCGACCATTTTATTACAGATTCGTAAAAAACAGATTATTTTAATAAGGATGTGTACGTATTTATATTTATGTAAATATGCAACAAGCAATTAGTCTCCAACAGCGATAAGCAGATATCACAGAACATTTTTATTTAATCTTTTCATTTTTTTGTCAACAGTCAAAACAAATTATACTCCAACTCGTAGTTGTAGCCGTATACGAGAATGTTAAGGCCTTGACTTTCAACAGATTTAAAAATAACACTCGGACTTAGATAAAAGTTGAAATTGACAGAAATAGCTTCCTTTATAAATGGAAATGTTTTAGCGAGAAAGAACATGAGGTCCTTGAAAGACCAATTAGTGGGATCCTGCTGAAATTTTTATAAATATATTGTAAATATATGAGTCCTTTATTATTAAGGTTTAGACAAAAACCTACTTTTTGAAAAACTGGTTTTGTCAAAAAAATAAAATAAGGAAAAATATTTTATTTAATTTATTTAAAATAATAAAAAACGAAATTAATATATAAGATACGAAATCAAAAAATAAGGATTTCATATTACTTACACAAAATAACGAAAACTCAAACAATTTCAAATAATATTTATATTATTTTTCCTAATTTTAATTTCTTTCAGTGTGTTTGCTGCCTGTTTTATAGAATGAACTAAAGTTTACCCCTGTCACAAGCGACGACTGTCTTTTGTGTATAAATTGAATTTCATTTTAAATTTAAATTCCATTTTTATATTAAAATAATTTTTAATTCGTTCTATATTAGTTTTACATTTTAAAACAAATAATTTTTCATATAAACTGGCTAAATAAATATTTTTAATAATTTATTCGTTATTTGATCAACTTTTTTTCAAAATTTGGTATTTTTTTGTTCGATTTGTAAATAAGGTACCAAAGTTAGCCCATACACAAAATTTCAACTTTCTAGCACAATTTTTACTCTCGGCTAAAACAGACATGTGCCTATTTTTGCTCCCAGTTTTTTCAAAATTACGGGTTTCCAGGAAATTCAGGAAAAAAACGCCAAAAGTCTTAGAATTTTTTTCTCTACGAAATAGGCAATTTTCAAAAACATTGACGAAGCCGTTTTCGAGCCACCATACAAAATTCACTACCAAACATATAAGATCATAAACATACACCTGGGACATTATAATATAGCAAATTTACTAGCACTGGTTTTTTAAAACCGGGTTTAAAAACCGTCAAACCTATTTATTATGAAAGTAGAGCAAGTTAATTTTAAAAAATATATAAGTAAATGGTAAATTTAGGCACCTATTTTGGAAAATTTATAAAAACGCGAATAAGTAGACTATTCAAAGGACTTTTTTTTATAAAATTAGTGCAACAATTTTACAAAATGTTATCATATATTGATAAAATTGTCTATCAGTATCTTAGAACTTTAATTAGTTTTTAATTAAATGCGATATTGTATAAGATATTAGTAATTAAAAATGCAGTTTAAAGAGATAAAAAGCTCTAAAAAAGCAAACACTACGACATTCCGTGACATCCCAGTGGTTCATATTAAATGATCAGATGTTGTTAACCAATCCTACACTTTCTAATTCATTTATCTTTTATTTTAGGCGGAGAAGAAAGGTGCTACTGCAATCGAATATGGCATAGTATTCGGAATATTTGAACTGGTAGTATTTCTTATAAGTCCGTTTTATGGACAATACTTAAATAGGGTGGGCCCAAAAGTATTGTTTAATGGAGGAATCTTTACAACGGGAACATGTGCTATCTTATTTGGGTAAATATTATCCTGCTTCTAATATTCCTAACATATTTTCTTTATATTTAATAAATTATTTATACATTTCAGCCTCCTGGATCGCGTTGAGGGCCACGCAGCTTTTATAGGTCTTAGTATAACGATACGAATCGTTGAAGCTTTAGGAAATGCAGCTTTCTTGACGGCATCGTTTGCAATTATCGCTAAAGAGTTTCCAGATAATGTTGCGACTACTTTTGTAAGAAACTTCTCATATCAGAATTTATTATACTCGTATATTTAATAACGTAAACAAATAAATCTTCAAATTTTGTTATAGGCCTCCTTGGAAACTTTCTTCGGACTAGGTTTAATAGTTGGACCAACGGTTGGTGGATGCCTGTACTCTGTTGGAGGATATACCACTCCATTTGCTGTTCTTGGATCAGCACTATTCCTGTCTGCAATTATGACAGCATTAGTGCTGCCAAAACATGACGCTGATACTGATCCGAGCGAGAATGGACGTATGTATTGACTAGTAGTACTAGTGTACTTTGGTACACTTTGATTGGAATCAGAATGTTTAATCTAAACATATATTCTCTCCTCAGCTTCCATGTTGAAAGTCTTGCGGATTCCTGGTGTGTTTGTTTGCGCAATGAGTATTGCAGCCACCAGTCTGTCCATTGGATTCTTATCAGCCACTTTGGAACCACATTTAAGAGTTGTAAGTAATATTAGCAGGTCTATATGTTTACATAGTATTAACATAAGAAGTGGGCAAAAGCTCAGTTTGTCGCTCGCCATAACGAATTCTAGACAATATCTTAATTTTCAGTTTGGCCTGTCCCCTATCATTCTGGGACTGATGTTCATAATCAACGGTGGAGTTTACGCACTAACCGCCCCAGTGTATGGATGGATGTGTGATAAGTTAATCGTACTTCCTAAAGTAGTGTCTTTCTCGGGATGCATTCTCGTCGCCGCGGGTTTCATGCTCATTGGCCCCGCCCCTTGTCTTCCATTCGAAGCGTAAGTAACATAACCACTTGTAAATTTAAGTATTCTGAATTATTATTAATTTCTTTTTCCACTTCCTATAGAAATCTATGGGTAATAGTCGGTGGTCTAGTCTTGCACGGATTTGGAATCTCTGCACAATTGGTTGCCAGCTTCTCCGACGCACTTAACACAGCAATGTAAGTCCAATGTCACTTTACACAACAGTACTTAGTAAACTACATGCATTACTTTTGAAGTAATATTCACACATCACTCATATTCATTAATGCATACAACATATCTCGTTGAAACGAACCGCACTTCGATGGCATTTCGTTTTCTTTGGGTGTTACTGATTATGAATTCTGAGTTCTATTTTTATGGGCAAACGAACTGCACAGCCACACCCCATTTATGAAGTTAAACGTAACCAAATTAATTTTGGAGCTCTGACTTGCTTCGAAAATTCTTGTAGTCTTGAAAAGTCTTGTAAAATGTTTGTAGCGTATCGAGACATTTCCTCAAAAGATTTACTCAACATTGTTTCCGTTATCGTTTTTATAAAACATGTATTTCATAAAATGTATTTTACAGTGGTCACGGCATGCCGAACAACATAGAAACCTACGGTCTGGTGTCAGGTTTGTGGACGAGTACTTTTGCCCTTGGTGCCTTCGCTGGACCTTGCATCAGTGGCGCTCTGTTCGATACGATTGGATTTAACTATTCAACACTATTTGTAATTGGATTGCACTTACTCATGGTAAGTTTTTTTAAATTATTATTATGTAGTATTTAATGTTTCTATATGTAGGGCCTATGTATTTGTATTATCTTATGACCGTTTTGCTTTCCAGCTTTACAATCTTCTTTAAACTAAACTTAACCTTTTTTACATTAAAAATCTATCTTCTTCTCGTTCTTCTCTATCCTCTATCTCTCTTTCTTCTTACTTTCCCCATCAATTCTTTTTCTTCACTCTTTCTTTATAATATCTCCTCTGGGCTTAGTCCACTTTTCACCTATTCCCGGCACTTACTTCACAGACATCCTATATGTTTTCTTCATTTCTTTTCCTCAATATCTGCTTGCTCTTTCTACGATACTTGACCTAAACTTTGCAATCATTCTTGATACCTTACTTTCCTATTTTTATTGTATTTTATCTATATTTGTATTGTATTGTATTTAATTTCTTTGTGCCTTTTATCAATTTATTTTTTAAGTTAATTTAATTTCTAAATTAATTTAATCAATTTTAAATATCTAATTCGATTCATTTTATGTATTCATTGCAATTTAAAATTAAAATCTATCTTGCTCACGTTTCTCCTCATTCTCTTTCTCCTTACTTCTGTCGTCCATACTCTTTCTTTCCTTGCAATATCTCCTTCAGCCTTACTCGACTTTCCACTTTCTTCCTACAACTACTCTTAATGTGCTTTAATTTTCTTCCCACTCATCCTGCATTCTTTATCTTCTCCTTTTCATAATATCTAATTCCTCTTTCCTTCTACCACAGACCTAGCGATCATTCTTATTTCTTCCTGTTTTTCTGGGTATTCCGGCATCCTTCTCGTCTACAACTTTCCAAATCTTGTATTATATCCCGCTTTATCCTTTCCTGTTGTTGTCCTATGTTCCTTTCCCCTATTAAGTTTTACATGTGCTTGTATTGTATTTTAAATTTTCTGACGTGCCAGGTTTTCGTTTAGTATAGTACTTTTGTATAGTAGTACAATTTACAGAACTTAAGTTAACCAAATAAAATGAATTCCACTAAATTCTTTTCATAAAATATTGCAGGCATTCATAATAGCAACATTCATGTTCATCGACAGAAGACCAAGATTATTTACGCAGATGCCACCCACAATGCCTCTTAAGGGGAGTCAGAGCAGCCTGCTGATAAGTGAAAACGGGTCAGTCAAGAGGTACGACTATATCATTTACAATCCCTTTGAAATGTTTAATCCTAAAAGTGAGGCTAAGCGCACAATGGAGATAGGAGTGTATTTAGACAGACGTGAGGGATTTAAAAAACAAGTGCGCGATTCCTTGTGTTTCCATGGAATACGTTCCTCTCTAGTGTACGCCTAGCCTAAAAGTAGAACTTGGAATAATAAAATCCAATCCTTTAACAGCTTGAAGGGTGCCATCAGTAATGGTATTTCGATAGAAAGAATAGCTCCACCGAACAGGCCAGGTGCCATGAACAGCTTGCTAGCCTGCAACAGTGGCAACAGTTACAAGAAACACCAGGCCCAGTGGGCAAGGTAACACGCCTTCACGCCTTCACGCATTCAAATCACTACGCCAACTTTCACGTCATTTGCATTGACGACATTTTTTCTAACAATTTCTCGGGCTTTAATTTACATTTTTCTCATAATTACTAAACAAAATCATAGCTGTGCAGGCTGGCAATAGCAAGTGTGGCTTTTCATTCTCTTCTAAAACTCATCCCACTAATTTAATACTAATTGGGTTGTATCCATGGGCGTGCGCTTCAGATTCCATTCTATCTGCTGTACATTTGTCTACAATTATCACAGATTCTATTCTATCTGCTGTACATTTGTTTACAATTATCACAGATTCTATTCTATCTGATGTTCATTTTAATCAATATAAAAAATGGAAGGGTGTGTGTCCCGTTTTGTTTGGTATTTGGTTGCGCAGTTGTTTAAAAAAAGTAGTGAAATTGTTTTTTCTGCATAAATGCTTCAGACATTATTTTACCATGCTGTATAAATTAGCTAACTCGTTTTTGTGATTGAAATAATTTTTTTAACTCATTTTTTAATAAAAGCATGTAAAATTCTTTAGCCATACACAGGGAGCAATTTGGCGTAATAGCTGTTCTCCCCTTGCGACATACATGAGTTCCATCTTCCTTGTAAACATGCAGATGTAATTTCTGCGAGATTTGGCCAATAAAGGCTGATATCGCAAAGGCTCTAGGAATAGAGGAAAGTCAAATTTGATTACTGCACACAGTGTAGTATATAACTCGTACTCAGAGATGTGCACAAATAGTTTTCAAAAGTATTTAAATACAAAATAGACCAGGCTCCCAGACGAGTTTCTTTGCAAAATATGCAGACCGTAAACTGCTTGCAAACGAAACTCCTTTGAGAGCCTGGTCTATTTTGTATTTAAATACTTTTGAAAACTATTTGTGCACATCTCTGCTCATACTCGTCACTTGTTCAGTTTAACTGTAGTTCGAACCAACTTTTTCGTCGCTTAGATTCTGACAGGTGAAGTGGTTTCGTCATTTGTGGCCAAATTTCATATGATCGACTATAATCAACTGAACTGTGAGCGAATAAATAAGATTTCAAATGGAATCCAAATTGTTTACTGGGAAGACAATATTTCTCAATATAACATACATGGTACATGGTGGTTTCGCGTTACCACTAATTATCAATTCGTTGAATTCTTGGCGACTCAAAATCTGAAGAGAAGGAAGAAGGAAGAGTGAAGGGAGTGAAGTGTAAACATTCTGTGCAAACTCTTCAGATTTTGAGTCGCCGAGAATTTTAGTTGATAGAAGATATAATATCCATAAAGCGGCATATCCCATGTCAAAGAGTTTTACTCTAAGTGATAATACCCTTATAGATATGTACCCACTGTTTAATACGCCTCTGAATGTACATAATTTCATCTCTGCTATATTAACAGATATACGAAGTGTGGAGTATCATGGTTAACAACAAGAAGTAGCGTGGGGATCATTAATTTTGGTGTACCATTAAACTGTGCTTTTAATTGATAATGTCTTTCATAAAATCGTGGCTTATACCGATTGATTATTAATCAACAACATAAAGCGCAATTTTAAGGAATTTAGGACTAATGGCATAACCAATTCAAACAAATGCATCAAATTCATATTAATTATTACAAAACATTTCTCATTATTCATTATTATATTTCAGATCCGAACCAAATGGACTTGGTACATATTACGGCAGTGTTGAACGTATGCGTCCCCGCTATCAAGAAAGTTACGCGTAAGGACATCTGTGTTCCTAATTATAAACTATTTTATACAAATTAATTTTACTTTTGAGTGTCTGGTAAAAGTTTTGAATGTGAAAGTTTTGATTGTGTTATAAATTAGAAATATTTAGAATTAGATATTTAGATAATGTATACTAATATACAAATATAAAAAAACAGTTTCTACTAGTTTTAAGTATTTTGAAATAGTAATATTACTTAGACATTTTTTATAGAAAAATTAAGTTGTACATATTTATGAAATAAATAATTTAAAAATATATATAAATTTTTTTACTCGATTATTCTTAATTACTATATACCCAACACCTAAATTACTAAATTACTTTTCACAAGCATAAAAAAATACATAATTATAAATTAAATAAACCTATTAGTTTAAAGAATAGAAATTTATGAATTAGCATCATGTTATTCTATTTGCATATCTATCAGGTGTGTCATGTAAAACTATAATTCAAATTTTAAATAGCTATTATATTTTCATTAAGCCATTAACTTTTGGGGAAAAGAAACCAATAGGTATATATATATTAGTAAATCTATCCGTTCAGTAGTCAGACATCTCCAACAATTTTAGTTGAGTATGAAGGTATATGTAAAACTGTATCCTCCTTCTGATTTAATACTCACTAATTTTTGTTGTCCGTAACTCACCTTACATTGCACAAATGTCGATTCAGTTAATAGGTCATGTCGGAGATTATCGTATTAGAATTTCATACCATTCTAATCCATATTTATTTGTAGGGATATGGTATTATGGTTTGAAATATGTACTACTCCACCGTTTCTTATTAAAATATGGTTATATATTTTATTTAAACAATTTAATCAAACAAATATTATCCGAGACCTACTCAGAGGTACCACAATAGTGTTGAACCTTCACTGTCTTAATGTCCTCGGTTGCGGTTTTATTAGAAATTTAGGAAAAATTTATATTAATTTGAAACAAACAAAGAGAGTTCGTTTGCACCACAGTTCGAAGGAATTAAGTTTTACAAGAGTGCGTGTGACCTTTGATTTTAGGTGAACATGTAACAATTAATACAAAATTCGGTTTAAAACTTACACAAAAATAAAACGTTGAAGAAGTTTAGATTTAAATACTTGGACGTTATTAACGTAGTTCTTTTATATTGACTAGTATATAACTATATCCTAATTGAGTTTGCAATTTCAAAAAAATTCAATCTGAAAATTATGCTTCATAACATGCAATAAAGAGAAACTACCTAATAAAACTTTGAAACAAAAAGTACACATCACTGTAAATATAAAATGATTGTGCAATTCTCAAATGCATCGTTTGCCGGCCAATGCTCTGTGCAGTGTTTAGACTATAGTAAGGTCTGCAGTTTTTTATACAAACATTCAAATAAGAAACCGTATCGCCTAAAACAATCACGATATGCAAAGGACAAAGCAAGAAACAAAACCAGAATTTATTCGCCAAAACAAGCAGCAACGATATAAGTCAAACACAGTATTATTTATGAATAAATCAGACGTAGTACTCGGCCACTGGTTCAAAATGCGATACAGGGTAAAATTCCTCGACATGGAATAAACCGCTACGAACTAAAATTCTCGGCGACCCAACATAACAAGGGAATGAAGAAATGTAAAGGATTTAATATTATAAATTATCCTTCGTTCCATCAGACGGTTAAATCGTTCATTCCATCAAACTGTTAAATCGTTCATTCCATCAGACTTTTAAATCCTTCGTTCCATCAGATTGTTAAACTAATCAAATGGTTAAATCTTTCGTTCAGCATTGATGTGTGAGGAATTATTATATATTAATATTATTATAATTATTATTATATACGAGTACATTATTATTCTAATTACACTACGTTATATAGATACGTTAGGTAATGTATGCTGTGTTCTTCAAGCCGCTGGTAAACAAACCAATCTAAACTAATTCTTCAGTTGAACCAAGTAAATTTTAAATTACAAAATCAATTAAATTTATCATTTTTAAGTCTGAGATAGTTAAAAGCATTGAATACTGCCTGCTAAATCTACTTTGCCAGAATAAAGGAGTGCTTCAGCAAATGAAATCAAACAATCTGGCTGCTTATTAGTTTATGGCATTACTGGACACAATATCATTCCCCACATCATTTTTAATATCTGCGTGCGCTGTTTGCTACTTGAATTCTATATAGTGAAGTTAAAAGTACATTTCTTTTGGAACAGATCATGTTGATAATTTATAATATTAAAACCTTTACATTACTTCATTCCTTTCTTATGTAGAGTCGCCGAGAATTTTAGTTCGTAGAAGATATAATATTCCAAGAGAGGTTGCCAAAAGCGGTTTATTCCATGACAAGGAATTTTACACTAAGTTATAGTACCGCGATGCGATGGAAAAACTAAATCTTAAGTACTGTTAAATATAACGCACAACTTAGTTGGAATGAGAGTATATGTGTAGATGACTACTATCATTCGCTGTGAGAAATAGGTTATGAATCATTGCAGCACATATACTCGTAGCAAAACACACTGAGATTTTAAATAGAAGGAAACAAATTTAAAGAACACATTGAATTTCAAATATTATTTATCAATCTATAGAAACGTGTGTTTCTCTCACTCGAATACACGATCGTTCTCTCACTAACAACACAGTTCCATTCTCATTCGGTTCGAGCAGATTCGGGGCTATGGTTTGCAACCAGTCGCCTCATCTGAGTCGTCAACTGACTTCTCTTGAGGCAGATCCTGACCACATTCTGTGGCAATGTAAAAATACAGCAATGGCAAGAAATGGACTCCAAAGGACGGTGCTACAGACTTCGCAGACGCTACCTGTTAACATCCCCTTTTTGATTGAGAAACCGAAATTTATAACTGCAGTAGCCATGAATAGATCATTGTTGTTGTCTGGATATAACGTATAAGAAGAAGCAGAACAATATTAGGGGCGATAAAAGACTACGTGCCTAGGACGCCCGAGAAACTATATAAAAAAAAACTGACTTCTCACATCTGAAATCAAAGTAAAACTATTTTCATTTTTGCAATACCACGAACACAGTTGGGAGATAGTAATATCTTGATTTATATAAATGTGAAGGATTTTTGCAGTGTCGAGATCTTAATCGATAAATAGTGGTTATAAATCTTCTGGACATATCTTTTTTAAACCGTATAAAATTTGTAATAAACTTATTGTATAAATAAAATGATAAAAATTGTGATGTTGAAACTTCATATAAGTGAGTCTCACCACTGTCTAAAATCAATGCATATTAATTAAATTTAAAAGTAACCAATCCTAGAAATTGTAACGTTGATCTGAAATCGATTAAAAAACCTTTTGTAATAAATTCACATACATGCCAAATCATATAAGAGCAAGAAATGAATTGTTTATTGCTGTTAGTTGTATAGACTACTAATCAGGCGTATTTGAAATTACATTTAAATAAATAAGTGTATGTTTAATCATTAATAAACAATACGTTCCTTGCTTATGGTACTTATGAATATTTTAATAAACTGGAAAATACAGGTTGTTCATTTTAAATAAACACCCGGCAACAAAAGCATTAGACGCATTAGAACTTTGGAAGCATAGAGCGTCGTACATCAAGTAAGCCGCTGCGGAAGTAAGACAAACATTGTATTTAAATTGCGCAGTTATTGGTTAGGTAAATCATGACGTCAATAATTATCACATACGATGTCTTACACATGAATATGTCGTTCCAAAAACTAAAAAGTCTTCTAACTTGCAATGTGGCGGTCAGTCCACTGTACACTGAGAACTGGCTACGTGGGCCACTGTGTCAAATGAGGTCTCCACTTGCTAATTATACAAACCGTTTATTAGTTTAGTTCCATAAAACATAATATTAACATTATTGAAATAAATACAAGAAAAACTTGAATTTATTTATACAAGTTATATAAGCTCGTGTTATTGGATATTTATGCAAAATGTGAGACATTAATATGAAAATCGATGTTAACAAATTGAGATGATGACAAGAATTACCAGATTGGCAACTTCTGGTGGAGCATAAAACTAAATATCCATCAAACGCGCGTAACATTAGCGAGGTACAATTGTTAGTAGTGTTTCTATTTGTTCATTGTGTTTAAATCATATAAATCTATCTTTTGTTCTCTATATCTTTTTATGACAAATTCTAGATTGTCTGAGTCGTGTCTTATTATTTAATTCCACACTGTTCTTTTTATTCTATCAGTGTAACACCGTGCAGGTTGCGCTGTATTTTACAGTTTTAAACACTTTTGTCGTTTTTCCGGTTATGAATAGAACACAAAAAATACAATTAAATATGAGAGACCTAACGCGTATCTTTTGCCGGTTTCACACCAGAGAGACAAAACAATAATTATTGTAATATTTAAAACACGAACAAAAACTGTTTTTCTGAAAACATCAATGTTTTGTAAAAACTGAACAGTTCTTAAAACATTTTTGTCTTTAAAAACTGATTTAGTAAACAAAGCACATATGGAGTAGGTAAATTCAAAGGAAAACACGTTTGTTGATGATTTTAAGTCTGCTTGTGTGAACACCCACTTTTGCTTTTTTGTGAACATTTGCGCTTGTCACTTGTTGTTTACCATTTGGCTAGCAACTAGTTCCAAAAGCAGTTATAAATAAGTACAGAATGCAGTGGACAAAAGATTAGACCAGCAATTTAATAGAAATGTATTGCCAAAACAATAATTTGTGGGATACTAAATTTTGTGGGTCACACAGAAAAACTCTAGAAACACTTTCGAAATTACTGTTTTCGAAAAACAGAACTGTTTTAAAATAAACAAAACATGTTTTTGTTTTGTTTTGATAACAAAACTGTTTTCAAAACTGTCTCTTTGGTGTAAAGCCAGCATTTGACGCGTAAATCGGTTTCCCAAATGCAGAAAATGACCAATATAGATTTACGATTTCCCTGGTCCTGGTTACTTCCATTTTCTCATAACAATATTCATATCAATTTTTGTTTGGATCAGTTGGAAATGAAATTACAATAAAACATATGACATTACTTCATTTTTTTAAATAATAACAATTTTTATTTTATAAATAAACAACGACGAAGTGCGTTTAATTACGGATGTAATTCAAGGGCAAACATTTGTCGTTTCAAATTTGTCAATCAACTATACAAGCAGGTTATGTCAATTATAAAAAATGATTTAACGTCAAAAATAATTAAGAACGGAAGTTATTATATTTTAATAAAATGTCAGTGTCATGCAATTGGGTAGTTTCCTATTTTATAACACTAATTATTTTGAAATACGTTATCTCCAAGTAATTTTGCAGTGATATTGTCCCGTTTTGTGGTTTCCCTCAAGATCAAAGAGGAAATTCTAGAACTGTAACATGGTTCTGGTCCCCTTGACATTACTATAGTAATATAGAATAGTACCAAGAATAGTCAGAGAGAGATTTATAATGCAGTTCGTTAATTCCGAAATAATTTCTGTGGTGACCCAGAATTGAGAAATTTGATTATGCTCTTTTATTATCGAATTCTAGAATCTTTTATTCCTAGTAATCAGTAGCGTAGCTGCCGCTGTATCTGCCGTATCAATGATACGGGGCCTCTGGGCTATAGGGGCCCCAATCTAAGGGGCTAAGTAATCTTTTGAATAGACTGATCAAAATAAGAAATCAAAATTAATTCCATGGCTTGCTGAACGAGTCCACAGATCTAGTAAAAGAGTAGGGAGTAACAACTGTTTTCAAAAATAAAAGAAATAAGATAACGAAGCGTTTGTTTGCTATCAGAAGATGAAAGAATTTCAGACCGAGAGTCAATGTACTAAGTAATAAGTTCTAATTACAACCGGAGAAACTCTTATCTTTTTCAAACGAAATAATAAAAAAGTATGCCGGAAAACTGTCTGCTAAATACAGTAAAGACATGTCAGTTGATCGTTATGAACAATTAATTGCTTTGTAAACATGCTAAAAATCTGAAATTCAGAAAATTCATTCCATTAAGGAACTTGTGGAAATATTGCTGATAAAATTCAATAGCATTGCATTCAGTTTTCCGGAGGTAATAACAGCATGCTTTCTATTCTTGATCCTTCCGGTTACAACTGCAAAAGCTGAAAGAAGGTTTTCGTAATTAAAGCTGTTAAAATATTATCTAAGGGTCTCTATGGGACAGGAAAGGCTATCAGAGTTGTTACTATCGTCTATAGAGGCAGAAAATTTAGAAAAACTAAAGTCGTCTTCAGCTATGAATGATTTAAGAAATAAGTTCGCCGAACAAAAGGCAAGAAAAGTGTATATTTGATTTTATTTGTTTGGCTAGCTTAGTTTCTAGGAGTATTAATTGTAAGTAATAACGTATAATCAATATATAATTATTTTAATTCAATGCGAGCGTTCTTGTTCCTTTTTTTGCAAAATCATTAGCCCGCCTATGGCACGCTACGCAAGTGCAAGTTATCTTATATTATATGCTCTCGCGGTAATTTTATGTGTGTGTAACATATGCTGATTATTAATTTTATAATCCGAAAATACAAAATCTTCTAATTTACGTGAAGTCATTACTAAATCCAATTGAATTTGCGTTCTATACATATTGATGACACATCGTGCTAATTAGACGATTGGCCTCCAAAACCAAACACAGTGCTGTTACTTCAGCACCAACTACAACTAAAGTAAAAACTTAATTTTTGAGGTTATTGACTTTTAATTGTTGACATAATTCAGCGATCAATTGTTGATACTCATAGACTCGTAGTTAAATAATGCCTCTATGATTTACATATGCCAGCGTGTTAGATGATGACGCTTATTAAATTAACAATAGAACTTCCGTTATTCTAATTTTATTTCCTGTTTGCTAATCTGACGTATAAGTTGTTCTATTTACGATCATTTCATTTTGTAAAACACATGCCATGCTTATTATATAACTGTTGTTGTAATAATTAATTACTATCGATTAGAATTATATCTACATTGTAATAGAAGCCATTAATTTGAAGTGCAGAATGTTAGTGGGTGGACAATAATAGTTACCCATACTTGGAGACCTCATAATGGTGCGAATAATGGGTTCGTGAAATCTTAATTTCTATAAAACTGTACCATATTAATAGTAAAGCCTATGAAACTTAAATATTCAATAAAAATAGCAATTTTACTCCTTTTAATAATTAAAGAGATCAAAATTTATACATCACACGCGTCTCTGTTGCATAAAACAGGGTTGCATGTGGTATGTGACGTAATATGCATTGGAATTTTCTATAACGATGTATCTCTTTAATTATTAAAGAGTTAAAATGAGTTTTTTAATTGTTAATATCTCCTAAAACATAAGGAGTTATTAAAAATAATTGGACATTTACGGTTCTGGTAGTCAACTTTATCAACATATAGTAGTTTTATAGAAATTAAGACATAGTTCACAAGCCTATTATGATCGATACCTACCCTTGATGAAATGCCATCTCTGTTTCACAACAGAGTGTAAAAGAGATGCATTATATTTAAATGTCAGATACTACTAAAATCAATCTTCAGCAACATATATTAGTTTTGATATTATGAATGTAATAAATAAGAATAAATAAAAACGATTACTAAATTTAACGATAACTTCATATGAACCGATACGGTTAACTTTATGTCAATTGAAATTAAAATAATTTGAAATAAAAACTTTCAATGTAATTCTTTCAAACAGTGATCTCTATTCCAAATTTGGAACTTTGGCATTGAAACTTTTAAAACAAAGCCACAGATATATAAATGAAAATTTTAAAATTCCGATAATAAAAAAATAGTTAACAAGCCAATTATGATGTTATTGAATTCGTTGTCAGGTTTAAATTTGTCGCTTAAAAGTTTAATAATACCTAATAAACGAAAATAAGAATTAATTATAGCAAATTACGTTATACAATGACAATGACTCTAATTCTTCATGTCATCCTACAGTTTATGTAATACTTCCGCTGCCACTTAAGATAAATAGAACGCAAAGAATCTCGGAAAGTGTTTCAGTGCTTCAGCTCGCTAAGACATTTGTTCTTCTTATAAATGATGAATTATCTTTAATTAAACTTTCTACAAATATAAACGATATTTACTCGTTAAGTATTTGTGCGCCGAAATTCGAAATTAAAGCCGCAAGAACCGCACCGCACGTTGGGACGAACGCACTGCGAAGCGCAGACCAAACACTTCATGGCTGTCTTTTGAAGTTAGCTGCAAATCGAGGTCCACTTCTGCAAGCAAACAATTTTAAATGAACAGGTCCCTTCTCTTCAGGACCGAACAGTAAAACTTGAGGGTAAATATATATAAAATAAATTAGGGATCTTGACGTGGCAGTCCCATATTGTCTATGTTTGATTGATGTCAATTTAATTATACATTTAATAAATCTTCATTTTCCTACATTATAATTCAATACACGTAATCCTCTACGCAATTGTAATTATGATTTTTTATGTTTTACATGCCTATATGAAAAAAGAAAGTAAGTAGGCAAAAGAAATAACTGAAGGAAAAGATCAAGAAGGAAAGAGATGGATGGCAGAGCAAATATGGAGAATGTTCAGTGTGCTAGGGAAAAGAAGATAGAGGAGGTGATGAGAGGAGCAAGAGAAGAAAGATGATAGATAGCGGAGATACAGAGAGGAAGGAAGAAGAGAGAGAGGAAAAGGAAAGAAACATGGAGTTTAGAATGGTGAAGTAGAGAGTAGGGAACAGAGAAAGTGAGAAGATATAATTAGTTTTGAAGTTTAATCTAGAAGTTATGAATTGTAAATATTTATTATATGGAAGAATGTGATATAGAAGTCCAAATCACAGTAAAACAAGTTATAAGGGCGGTATAAATCTATAATACGATAATGAATTTTATGTTATTCGTTTCTGCATACATTATAGAAAAATAAGTAAATCAGTGCTTTTTAGTTATATCGGCAGTTTGCACCATACAACTTGTTTTAAGTAAGTGTTGCCGCCGAATTCTCGTAATTTGAACTATACTATACTATCATATACTTATGCACTAAAATGTACATTTCTTCTTTTAATAATAACATAAATGAAATTTGTTAACATATTTTGTAGAATTTATATTAATTTTTAGAAAAAAATATAGTTCTATTTTTAAACTTACAAGGCTTTTTATAGTTCTGGAACACATACTCAATTTTATCATATGCAGAATGGATTTTCTTATGCGTATTTCGTTGGAAGGTATCTACCGTGTAAAACGAGGTTTAGGTTTCTACATATCACACTTAATTAACAGTACAAAATCTACTCATATGTTGCAAAATATTTACAGTCATCCGAGGGTGTACATATGTAACTGCAAACGACAATTTCATTCGATTAAGACATTAGCCAAAATGATCAAGACAAGTAAAATAAATAGTTCTTATGGTATTGATAAGAGCGACGCTTTCTTGTAGCTAATATCGTTACAGCTAGGACTGCCTAAATACGAACCTACGAACTCTTGTTTTTGATGTTTCTCTGTGCAGAAACGTAAAGTGTTTCTGTTTCTTATGTTCCGTTACTTACTTATTCATATTTTAGACCATGAAAGCAAGATTTACCATAAACCGGGGTACGATGTACACAAATGTACGAGCAAATTTTTGTAATGACTACTTTCAGAAATTTACAAGAATGATAATCCACATCAATAGATCAATAAACGGGTACATGTTCTTGTACAATACAACATAGCAACGTTCAGAATTCAACTCCCATGTTAAAATAAAACTACAATACTGCACCATACTAGAAGTTTGGAAAAGTACAACGATTGTATATAAAAGAAAGCGTAATAGTTTCTTTACAATTCGACTCTGTGTTTCACATACTCCATCCCTTTCTCTTAAATCGTTCTATCTCTATCTTTTTAAAAATTTATGAGTTCAAAATAAACGAACTTAAACGTTTTGTAGCCGTAGGGCTCGTTCGCTGATGACCGGATCATAAACAAAAAGAAAATAAACCCATAAATAAATTTCACAAAGATTGAAAAGAAATTTGAAATATTTGTTCTAGAAATATAATACGAATCGGGGCCGACGTGACGTGGACATGGTACGAACGTCTGTTACTTGTCTGCAACTTGCATATTGGTGAAATGGTCATCTTGATGGTCACAGGTGAAAATCGTACTCATCGCGGGACTTCTCGGACATCGCACATGTGGACGGTGGACGGTGGTACATGAGCACGCATTATAACATTGACCCATAATTCATAATTATTCAACAAATTATAATCACAATGTTAGAGAAACTGTAATTAAACAGCCGCGGAATAAAAGTTGTTTCAATATGCCGCGCGTGGGTTTTCAAAACAACTTCCGTAAAAGTAGATTCATTACTTACTTGCAGAATGAGTCATTTAGCAACAGACTGCCGGACTTAAAGATTTGCATTAAAACTTGTCTTCAGAGCCAGTCCCTAATAAAATTATTCAGATTTTTGGAAATGATTCGCTATATTGCTTTTCCATATTTTTTTATTGCAGTGCTTAGAAACATTCTTCATATATGTACTCAAATACTAAGTAATTCTAAGTAAGAATCAACAACAAGAAAGAATGGAAAAAATTGAGAAGAGTAATTACAACAAAAGATATAAAAGGATTTGGGTGAGAGATACCACAATACTTAAGAGAAAAAGACACAAAAACATGAGAAGGATTGCCAGATTTAGATTGGGAAACGAGGAGAAAGGTAACAGATACTAAGCAAATAGCGAGGTAAGGATAAGCAGGGTGTGCGGAACGGAGATAGAAACACTGGAGCACATTAAGTTTTCAAGTGAGAAAAAGGTAATAAGCGAAAAGAATATTGGGCAGTTAGTAAAAGGAGGTAGTGAAGGAAAGAGGTGGATGGCGGAGATAGAGAAAAGGAACGAGGAAAGAGAAGAAACGGCAGAATAGAAAAAAGAGGGAGAGCAGTAGGAGGAGCGAAGCAGTAGCAGTAGCAGTTTTGTTTTTATATTTATAAGGATAAATTTATATATATTTTTCTTTTTCCTTTGGAAGGAGTGAGAGACATGTAAATAAATGAGTTAAGGCACAAGAATGTAGTGCCAAATGACAAAAACATTAAAAAATAAATAATAATAAATACTAAGTAATTCAGCACGAATTTCCACGTACGCCACTGCCTAAAACTTACAAGTCTAATCTTTCTAAATAATCATTGATTCTTATCAGTTGTTATTGACACGGTACAAACACGTTTGTATCCACGCATTCACGGTCCTCAAAGTGTGCCAAAATAGCCATTTAACATAATTCTGCATCTTCAGCTGTACCTGTACCTGTACATGGAAATGAATAGACCATTACTCATGCTGATAATCCGTTTGGCACACTATGGCTACAAAGTAGCAGAGTAGCGTAGAGTGAACTGCAGAAACTGTTCCGCGGGAATATTTTTTTGGGACCTGTTCAGCTAATGTAGATATCTTCCACCTTACTCTGTTCACAGTGGCACACTTGGTCAGCAAATACACTCCAATAAAAATATTGCAGCACTGAGGAAGAGCATTTCACGATCTGCTGTAAAACTCAACTGTGGTCAAAGGCCGAGTTCGAAATGCGGATATAAAGACTATACTAAAACAGTTAAAGAACCGAGCCTTCTAACTACAAGTCGCGATTTTTTAAAGGGAATTCCAAAAATTACTTACAGTTTTAATGCGATACATGCTTCATTTAAAATTAAATCTTTTTAACCAAAAATCTTCTAAAACGGTTTAATTAAATACTTTTAATTTATAAAATAAATTTACATTTAATTAAATAGTTTTAATTAATTTTTTTTTCTTTTAATAGAATGGCCTAAGTACTTTTTACCATATAATCCGTTTTTCCACTTACTTGACCATACATTTCAAGGCAACTACCCCTCTCCTACTCTTATAACTTATTCTACAGTTGATTAACTTCAATCCTTCTCTCAAAATTAACTTTTAGACAGGTTTAGTTAAATAAAAACACGTTTTCTATTTTTAGTTTGGCGGTTACTTATGATTAAAAGAGGATAAAAGAGTCGTATCTAGGATACAATGGTGAATTTTATCTTATACGTTTTTATACACATTATAAAAAGATTAGTGAGACAGTGCTTTTTCATTGTAACGTACATTTGTATGGCACAACTTGTTTTAAAAATGAGTCAGCGCCACACTCTCGTAATTGGAACTATACGATTTTTAAGCTAATACTAAACAAAAATGTTTAAAAATATTAGTACTTCCCGGGTAGAAAATGATATTTAGAATTAGTTTGCTACTAGCTAGCATATTTGACTAGCACTGCATTAAATTTCATATATGAGAAGCTTGGAATTAGCTGTACTAAAATGGTAAGCGTCTTCCAGCAACACCGACCAAACCGTATTTTTCGTTGTAACATGGAACAGGCCTCTGTGAATTTAACTCATAAACCTAACTCTCGTCACCTCTGCTGATGTCTACACTTTATGAAGGAATTCATTATTCACTAAACAATCTTCGATAATATTTCTAACAACGCGACGCGACGTTTCGAGTTCGCCTTATCACCAAATACCAATGAACAAGAGGACAAACGGATAGACAATGTAATAGTGTTTGTGGCACACAGTACTCGATGGACCATTGGCGATGGCGATCCGACCGCGGTGATCGGACAGGAATGCATAAAGTCGGTGCGTGGTGTGGTGCTTCAATCCGGCAAGGAAGAGGAGAGGCTTATTTCGCCTGGAGGCACATCATTCGCACACATAACTGAAGAATTCAAAAGAATCGAATGCTGTCATAGTGCAGACGGTTTGTCTGTCTGTTACCAATCGATAGAATTATGATGTATCAATTTATATTTATCCTCATATTAATGAGTAGGATAAGATGGACTATTAGCATTGGATGCTTTCGGTTTAAGGACGCCATTTTATTTTAGATCAACTTTAAAAAAAATCAAATTTGAATATACTATATAATATCTGTTCGGTATTTGTTTAATAAATAATTACATCATGGCCCCCTTTTAAGCATAGGCTACATGGCTGCAGCAAGGAAATAGATGCAATTGATTTTGGCAGGCAACTATGACTAGCTAAAATTGATTTTGTGAGATTGATTAAAAAAAAGAAGTCCTTCGAATTAGTTTAACAGGCAATTTTATCTAGTAATAATTCAATTGATTTTGCGCTTTCAGTATAGAGTCTTGGCCTAAAATCGACTCTAGGCTTAGGCGTTAAGCAACCTAGGGTTCAGCTTAATAAGGCTGTAGGCTAAAAGTAGTCATGACATTTACTATAAATATAATATACATATAATAAATTCATAAAGTCTTGAAGATGCTTCTACCTTACACCAAGAAATAATATGGCAACTATCCTATTTAGCATGAAAATAATGCTTAGAAAGAAAGAAGAAATGAGAACCAAAAAGGAACTAAAGTCTGTCTCAAAACGAATGACTGTCGCCTGTTTTATTTGCGGTTACAAAGAAACTGTCAATTTTATTTACCAGTGATGAATGTTTTGCTTTAATGCGTTGTACGTTTTTAGTTAAATATTGAATCACAAATAGAAAACACTTGTCTAGTTAACAGATAAAGATAGTTCGTGAGACATTGACATACTCGTATTGCAGTCCTCACTGCTAGTGTGCGAAACATGTATCATGTGGTACAGTGGTACACTGACATATGTTATGGTTTAGTACAACAACCCTGTCGCTTCGTGAGATTCATTAGTTTTAGATTAGTGAACTTCTGGACTTGATTAATTGTTTGTGTTTTAAAAATTTATATTTAATACCAAACTAAGGATTTGAAGTAGTTGCCGTGCTATAAACCTCATCAGTTAAATGTTATCGTTATCTAATCATTCTGAAAATTTCAAGTCAATTGACCGTTTTGGACTCCGATCCCAAGTAGTTCGAATCAAGTGCAAGGAGAACAATGAGGAGTATTTCGACAGATAGTTCTTCAACTCTTAGGCCAGTGCGACTACAACATATAACATACATTTTTTTTCTTATTTTATTTAAATGTTTTGCACCATTGGGCACTACATTCTTCCGCCTTAAATCATTAAATTACATATCATTGTGATTAATTACATTTTATTTGTGACCCTTATTTTATCTATCCATTCTACTCCAACAAAAAAAAAATAATAAAAATAAGCTTCTCTCTTCCTACTCCTCTCCCATCTGTGTTTATTTTACCATTCCTTCTCTTTCCTTACTCCTTCTCTCTATCTGCGCCATCCACCTCTAACCTACACTGCATCCCTTTTCACTTTTTACTCTTTTCTCACATTCTCTCTTTTATCTCCAGCACACCCTGCACATCCTTTTTCTCTTTATTTTCACAGTATATTCTGCCTTTCTCTTCATTTCCCTATCTAAATTTGCGATTTTATTATGTTCTTGGCTCTTTTTCTCGTTTGTATTCCGGTATCTCTCTCTCCCAAATATTCTTGTATATTTGCTATTATCAATTTTTTCCATTCATTCCTAATGCTGTATGTCTCTATCTCTGCTCCTTAGCTCCTCTTCCACACTTGTGTCTTTTTCTATTCTTCTCTCTGACTCTTTTGTTGCCATCCCTCATTCAGTTCGTTCCTTTCAAAGTACTCTTATCTCATTTTCGTTTCTCATCTTCCACACTTCTTTCTACTCTCTTCTCTTACTTTCCTTAGGATCTAGCTTTCAGCATTTCTCTTTTGAATCTAATTGCCCTCCTTTCTGCTTCGATTCTTATTTTGTTCTTTTTCATCTCCTCCATTACCATATACATATAATACCCATTTGATATACCTTTCCTGTATATTTTCCAATTTCTTTTAGTCTTTCCGTACTCATATCTCTGCTCCGTACAGCATCATGCTCCTCATGAGCCTATCAAACATCCATAGCCTCTTTTGTATATCCGCCACAAACACCTTTTCCCCTACTCTCCACATTATTCTCATCGCTAAATCCACCTTCTTCGCTTTTGTTTGCACCTCTTTTCGTTGTTATTTTTAAACGTGTATCACAGATACCTCCTCAACGTCATCTACTTTATATTTTCAATTTCTCTTTATCCTTTTACCTCCCTCTTTTTAGAACACCATGTTCTTTCCGTATTCAGTTCCAGCCGTTCTATCATCTAATTTAGTTCTCCTTTTCTTTTCGCCAATATGCATAAACTAAGGTACATATTTTCCTGTTTTCGCCGATCATCACCCCTCCGTCATAACCCTTTTCTATTACTTCCCATTATTCAGTTATATTCAAACTATTTAAACAGCAATATCTTCATCACTTCTTAATGATTTCTTTCCGTATTTCTCAGTCAGTCAATAAATCAATGATGTATTTCTATGAGAAATTTTAATTACAGCTACGGAATGAATATGTAAATGTTAATTGTAAAGATACTCGTATCACTAGCTACTAAACATTTCATTAAATTGATGGGAAATATGATTACCTGTTACCTAAGGAAAGTGAAGATCTCATAGGAAACGCATTGTAAAACATTTATTCTGCTGTAATTAGCACAACGGTAATTAAATTCGGAAATATTTAATTACTTGTTGTACGGCAATACGCGTATATTTCCGCAAATAATTTGTGCCCTAAATTTGTTTAGAAAGTTTTTATTAGTTATCAAAGTAACTATTGATAAATTGACCTTTATTTTAGAGCACCTACTTTTCTACTTTTCCTTAAAAATAATTCGCATGAACGGGTACATAACAAAATTTTATCAGAATGTTCAAATAAATAAAATAATAAACCGTGTCCAAAACATTTAAAATTAATAAGCGGTAATTAGATTTAAATAATTAATTATTATTATTTAAAATGAAATGAAAAATATTAGTTTTAATTTGGAACACTAATGAAAGTTTGAAATCAAATACGTAAGGAATTAATTTGATACCTGTAATCACTGGAGCCTGAAGGAACCTGGAGATAGGTTGTCGCCGGGACATGTGAGGAACCGACAGGGTACGAGGCAATCAAAGAAACTATTCAACAAAGCTGAACACCAGAAGAACGACAATCTTCGAAAACAACGCAAAAATCAATCAGACAGCAGTTTTACATGATATTCATGTAACTGTAAGGCTCGTCCACACTGAAACAAGATACAGTAATACACTGCACGATTAAGATAAAGTTTATCTATGTTGCAATGGGTGTTCTAATATCTGTAGAGGATTTGAAGGGTTAGAGTGTCTCTGGTGGTGGGTGACGGAGTATATCCCGCTTTAAATACAGTACAAAAATACATACACCACAATGTTGTATTGTGGTTAAATTGATTATATTATTATTTTTAATGTTTTTGCCATTACATACTTGTTTTCTGCATTCTTCTTCCTTAAATCATTAAATTACATATCATTGTGCTTAAATACATTTGTGATCCTTATTATATCTAAACATTCTCACTCCTTCCAAAAGAAAAAACAAAACATATAAATTTAAATCCCTACTGCTTCACTCTTTCTGCTACTTTCCCACCTGTTTCTACTCTGCCTTTACTTCTCTTTCCTCGCTCCTTTTCTCTATCTCCGCCATCCACCTCTTCCTCCCTGCCTCTCTTTAACATCTGGACAATATTCTTTTCGGTTTTTTACCCTTTTCTCATATGAAAACTTAATGTGTTTCTATCTCCGTTCCGCACACCATGGACATTCTTTCCTTTCTCTTTATCCAGTATCTGTTTCCTTTCTCCTCGTTTCCCAATCTGAATCTTGCGATTATTCTCCTGATTCGTGTGTCTTTTTCTCTTATGTATTCTGGTATCTCTCTCTCTCTCCCAAATCCTCTTGTATCTTTCATAATATTTGCTCTTCTCAATTATTTCCATTCTTTCCTGTTGCTGTTTTTCTCTGTCTCTGCTCCTTAGCTTCTCTTCCACACTTGTGTCTTCTTCTTTCTGCCTCCTCTGGCGCCATTCCATTCTTTTCAAAATACTCCTTTTTTTGTGACTCCTCCTCCACCCTCCTTTCCACTCTTCTCCCTAACCTAGGCAACAAGAATGTTTTCTTCGTGCACAGTGTTTTCTAGAAGAGATTGGAAACCAAATTCCAAATTGGAATCAAATTGATCCTTTCATTGTGTTAGTGCTATCTCTGTTTTATCAATATTTGAATATTGTGTTATCTCTATCTTTCTACGACAAAGATAATATTTAGATAAATTGCATTAGTGTAAACAAGCCTATAGAATAGCAATTCCTAAAATGACAGAACAAGAGGGCCAATATTTAATGTTTCTCACTCAGGCGTCTAATTTAAAAGCACAGAAATTGAAAGTACGTAATCATTCTTCAACGTAATGATAATCGCAGTGCTGTTAATTGCACCGAGCGTAATGACCGGCAATAAAGGTAAATTATTATTGAATTAGAAACCCACACGAAACGCAGTTAATTCAACTTCGCGTCGTGTCACGCTAACAAACCATTTCAATACTGCAACAGGAATTATTAGACAATTTAATCATTCACCGAATTTAATTTATGACATAAAGCTGATACACCTTATACTTTTTAGATTTGAAATTGTCCAAAGTTTCTTTCTGCCCCAGATTTCATTGTAGTACAAACGCAGCTGCGAATAATTAGCAGTCGCATAACTGGAAACATTTGCTGAAAGTTTAACACTATTAAAAGAAGAAAGTTCTCTTGTTTTATCTCCATATTAATTTTATATACTACATCTGTTTTAAAGATGCCATTATATTAGTCATAAATTTACAAATTAAAAAGGTCACGTTTATACATAGCAAATAATTTGTAAGTGATGGTGAGCGGTCAGTATTATGAAATTTTATTTGATTAACGAGCACTGACTTTGCGCGTCCTAATCCTTTATTACTAGCTAAATAATTTTAGAAAAAAATACGAATTCTTCAGTTTTCTTGATGAAACAAAATAACTTTGTCCAAAAGGAATAAAAAGTAGAATTTTAAAATTATAGAAAAAATTCAATTTCTTCAAATTATTTTATGAAACAAATTACAGCATGTTGGCAAAAGGGCAACACAATGGTGTGGCGTATCACAAGCATAGAATTGAAATTGACTTGTTACCAAATAATAAATAATTGTATCATAACCTTCGTACTTTTCCTGTTAATACCAAATATTCGTTCAGTGATTCAAAATTAATTAATGAATTATTGAAATATTTAGAGAATTTTCCTTCAGAAAAGTAATAGTTAGCTGCCCTTACAGAATGCCTTCACGTGATGAACTTTCACAACATAAATTAATTGCCTATACTTTAAATCATGTCACGAGCCGTCACTGTACATAATTTAGCTCCACCACCAAACAAATCGTAAGAAGAATACGAACACATGACAACTAAATATCGAATATTTCTGTCACGTCATGTCATGGAGAGCCCCTTGAACTTGCATTACACTTAGCAACCCCCTTGTTTTACAACAAATTCCATTTACTGTCAGCATCCCTCGTCGTTCAACTCTACGTGAGACAACACGTGGATGTGATATTTTTTACAAATAGTTACTGCCCGTACTAAGCGTACCCGTAACATACGCTGCAGCTACTCCACACATGTTTTTGTAGAAACTTTCGTCAGATTCGTTCACTTGGCTCAGGTTTATTCTCTCACCAGTCACCTGTACTCCCCCTCATGCTCTTCAACTTGTTTGTTAGTGATATGCACAGGTCCAATGCACAACTCAACTCAACTCAACAAAACCGATAGCCTGAACTGAACTGTCTGACTCTAAAAGCTGAACTCCACTCTGAGTGGTATAAAGTCATGGAGTATAATAAAACTAACAGTGGACGCGACAATACATGTTCTTTCCTTTTTATTTATTTTTTAAAGTGATTTGAAATATTTAAATTTGCTTTAAACAAATCTATAATCGACCAGTTCGTTAGTCGTATATCTTCCAATACTATGTTTTGAGATAACGACGAAAGCAATATTCAAGTTTCAACAATTCAAGCATTATTTGACATGTGTATCTGCATTATAACTTTACATTTATGAATTACCTGCGTATTGAATCAAACAAAGGCTTCGAGATGCGATTAAGCGGACTATGTTACTTGGAGAATCTAATGGATCCCTCAAAAAAGTCTTATTTAAACTCAGTTATATCCTACGCCGATTTGTCTAAACTCAACTTCTTACATCAAATTTAAATTACCATTCCTATTTTACAAAATAATATAATAGTCGTCTTTCGGGTATACATATAAATGTTTATCCACGATAATATACTCTAGTCTGATAATTCCACCAGCCATATATGTTTGAGTGTATGCATTGTGATTGGAAGGATATATATTCCGTGAATATATGTATAAGTTATCCAGATGTAGCAAACCTGTACAATAGTAACCATATATTTATGATTAATATCAATAGCTCTTTATATATGTAATAATTTGTAAAATCAAAATTTAAAAAATGCTTCATTCACACTCACTGCTTTTAGTTTTAATTTAAGGTTTTAACCGTCAATGTAATTTTGAACTTGTGAAATCATGTATCGTGCGTCAGTAATATACATTATTTTGTAATAATTACTATCTTTATTTAATATAAATTATTGTATTTAATTTTATTTCTGTATATTTCACAAATTGAAATTTACATTTTAGGTTAAATTACCTTAAATTTACACTAAAACTCAATGAATAGAATTGGGGCTTTGATTCTAATTTTTAATTTATATTTAAACTAAAACTTCCTAATAATGCCTACGGCTAATGCTTATTATGATTTGTTTGTAGGTATCTTAACTTATGTTTAACTAACTGGAAAAATCTTTAAAATCATGCGAGCTGAAATCAAGAAACTCAATGGCTATGGAAGATATAGGATAATTATTTTTTATTATTCTAAGATAATGTGTACTGTGGCCTGTCTATGGAGACATTTAACAGACAACAGATTCAGGTAGAAATACGACTTAGTGCTGCAATTCTCAATTAACTGAGGTTTATTATAAAGTTTGGTTGACACTTTCACTATGGTTGAGCACCTATTTTTGTTTGAGTCGAACAAAACTGTAATTCAGCCAAGCAAAATTACTCGCCTGACTTTTCGTTACTTACCTGTGGTCGATCTTTGACAAAACTAGAATTAAAAAATTAATTTTTTACTTTAATAAATCCTTACGTCTTTAAATAGAACAAATGTATCTATTTACGTATCGTACATAAATGCACACATTATTGAATTGCGAATAGCAAATACTGAAACAGTTGCGCGTCCCTGGCGACCATTCTCTTCGGTGCAACCAACTAAGCTAGTGGCTGACTGGCGGCCGGTGGCTGATTCGTTGTCGAAGCCCCAACAGGCAATTTCAGAGAGTAAAGAGAGTTGCAGAGAACCAGCAGCAACAACAGCACTAGCACACCACAAGCACATAAACACAGCAAACCAGAAAGTGTCTGCAAACGGCAAACGGCAAACTGTCCAAAACAGCAAGAGCTGAGTGTCCACAAAAAAAAGAGCAACATATCAAATATACCTTTAAAACATAATATCACAGTGACCACAACGAAAGGACCTTTAGTTTTATACAGAGTATAAATTCTAGAGAAGATGTAATAGTTATTTAAATCTACTGTTAACATAATTCTAAGTGAAAATAGTGGAATATTCATCCGTCAATATTTAAAATTTTATGCAAGTAAAATTTTTAAATGAAAACTGTAACTTTTGTTTTTATGTGTTGTTTTTTAGTAATTTAATTAACCTAACAATATTGTAATGAAGCTAGTGGCCGGATAACTAAAACACCCGCATTTTTGTTAATTGATTAGTTTAAAGATATCGAAGTAGAGCACAGCGAAAGGTAACTTTTATGTTGCAAGAGATATCGACTCCAGTTGTAAGTGGTTAATATATTCACAATTTAAAACAACTTGTGCAAAACAAAACGAACGTAGTATAATGAAGACATTTTTGTGACAATGTTTTACTGAACACCTGTGGAGGATTTTAATTAAAGCGAAGGTAAGAATTACAAATCTTTGAGCGTTTGGATGTCTGAAATTCTAAATAAATACAAAATAAGCAAGTGCTTCTCTAATTGTTACTAAAAGTATTTTAAGTTAGCAATTTCTTGCAAGGAATTAGAACCTTCGTTATCTATTGAATTCTATTGTTTTAATTAAAGGTAATGATATATATTTGATGAAGGCGAATTCGTATAAAGTTTACAAGAAACATCTTAACAATGAAAGAATTACGTGCTAATGAGGACTTGGTTCTTACTTGCAATTCTAAATGCCTAAAGTGAAGACGTGTGAATGTTAGTTTCTAGAAATATTAGACATTTATTCTTACTTGCTATTTACATAAATTTACATAAAATGAACCTTACATATACCTGTCATAAGACTTATAAGTTTCATATTCTATATTGCTAAAATGAAAATTAAATGTAGTTCAGAATTACGTTATAATTTTTGGACAAAGTTGGCTACTTAATTTGGCCTAAATTATCGAACCTATTTCGTAACCTAGACGTTTTTACAAAAACCTATATTTTCAAATTAGATTACTTATGTTCGCTCCAGGTTATAGGATAATTTTCGGTAAAGATTATTGGATAGGTTTAAATAACCTAATTAAGAAAATAGAGTTCTATTTAAGCTGACGCCAACTGGATACCAATAATGTCCAGTTGTAATTGTTCATCTGCTTGTTCAAGTGGTACTTTTTTTACCTTTCTCATCGGGATCGCACCACCCTTATGTTGGCATTGCATATATTATCATTAACTTACTAATGTTGAATAAGAACCTTGAATATATAAGTTGTATATGTACAAACTCAATGTAACAATAAATTGTTTGTAATAAAGAACGTTCTTGAGTAAATGCTAAGTTTTCCAAACCATTGACTGCCTAAACACCGTGCAGCAATGTTAGATGCAATCCGATGTGTTAAAGCAATTGAAAAGGAAACTTAGCTTGGAAGAAATAAATCATTAACAACAATTTATTTTAAATGACGAGTTATTTTCAGTAGGACCACGTTTCTCTGGAGTTTGGAAACAAATTAGTTCATGTCGAACTTTAGGAAATAATAAATACTTATTCAGACTCTCTATATCAGATACAATCATGGGGTCCTTAAATAGGGGCAAAGCCTCCCCTGGATTTTAAGTTTTACATTTGATATAGAATAAAATCTGTTATAAATTTATACTAGATACAATGGTAATTGAATGGTAATTTTCGCTTCCCTATCTATGATTATGTTTGACTCACACTCATTTTGAACCAATTAAACAAGTCGTAACAGTCACGACGATCCTTTATTGATCATTATTGCAACAAATTTAATTTTAAAAATTAACTTTTATGTAATTTTTTATTTTTAAACAATAATATGATCCTTTGCTGATTGAAATAGACGAGTACTTGGCCCCAATAAGTTTCTACAATATTTAGGATCCTTTGAACTGAATTTTGTGATACACAGTAAAACAATTAAATTATATTCTGAATTAAATTGGATGACAAAAAAAAAAGAAATTATAGAAAAATATTTTGTTTTTAAATCTATTTTTCAGTTAGTCCATTTATAATTTATGAATAATATTGTAATTACTACGAAACATTGTAAAATTCCATTCTGTTTAATAACAACAAAACGTCCATCCATCGTAAAACCAGCAAGCGGCCGCAATTAATTATAAATTTATACTACTTTGTTGTATAATTACATCATAAATAGATTAATTAAAGATACGACTACAGACTACATACAAATCACGGGCAAAATCCAAAGAAAAAAATCTACAAAAACCAGCTCTATAAAACTAGTCACACTCAGATAGTTTTTTTTAATGAATCCTGACGTCAGAAAATTATTACTTGTATTAATTAAAACCATAAATTGCCAAAATTATGAAAATGTCCTTAATTGGATGGATTTATATTTGTGTGATAAATCTTGTTATTGCCATGGCAACCTTTGTCCTGAGCGTCCGTTGGTACAAAAATCTAAGTTATTCATTTTAAATATCCATATTATTAATAAGTGTTTTGTGTTTCTCTGTCTCACTGGATTTGAAATGATGTTTGTGTATTTAATTATCCAGCCCATCTCAACCGCATATTTAGTTGCGTACCTTCGACAATATTGTGACTAATTAAAATATATGGGCCACCCTGTAAACAATTGTACTTCATTCGTAATCATATTTATTAAAATCTATAAACATTTTTCATGCTGAGTTTTTTATGCTAGTCGTAGTTGATATAAAATGTCAATATTATGTGCTACAAATAGCGAAACCACTTCACCTGTTAGAATTCAAGCGTCAAAAAAGTTGATGCGAACTACAATGTATGCGAGCTTAAGACAGTCGTGTCTTAAGGTTGAGTTTACTCTTAGACAATAAAAATCAATAAAAAAAAGTTAATTAAGAAAGTGCCGTTTTTTCAATTCTGAGTTAACTGAGGTTTATTATAAATCTTGGGGCTTGTTACATTTATATTTACTTTAAATATGTTAGTTAATTTTGGTCAGTTTTTCAAAAAACTAGAATAGAGAAACCCATTTTTCAGATTAAACTTAAGTATAACAGAACTTAACCATAACAGATACTTAACTGAGAATTATAAAAACGACACACTGGACACACTGGACACACTGGAACACCATTTCCATATAGCTTACAATATGGAGTAACCTATATTTACGTTATCTAACATCAATCTATTTATCTATTAAAACGCAACCCTATAACCTATCTAACCTATAAAACAATACAAAGACTTGCTAACATAAGCCAGCGTCAGAAACGCGAACGAACCCATATTCTTCAAAGAATCTGTTTATTTATAGACGTTATAAACGTAAAGTACGAGTATATCGTAATTAACCTCAAATTTCAATAAACATGAAGTTTACTACAACATTACTTTGTACATAATTATTTTCTAGTAATATTAATAAAGTAAATATTATTACATTAACAACTATAATAAAAACAATAATGTTATTTTCTTTTAAACATTACAATCACTTAATTGTGTGAATATGGTGATTGCTTAATGCCTAGTCCATCATTAAAATCTCCGTTTAATGGTTGTGTAAGAATGAAATAAAATGATACGTTATTTAGTAAGAATAACAAAGATAGATATACTCGTACACACTTATATTTTTGTTAATTTTGACATAAATTTTTTAATTGTATGTATCTAATAAGATGGGTACAAGGTTAAAAGTGAGGTCTTCACCAAGAGAAT
This sequence comes from Panorpa germanica, assembly GCA_963678705.1. Taxonomy (NCBI): domain Eukaryota; kingdom Metazoa; phylum Arthropoda; class Insecta; order Mecoptera; family Panorpidae; genus Panorpa; species Panorpa germanica. The sequence continues at coordinate 1,683,669 of OY783212.1, read as the reverse complement.
AATCAAGACATTAATCTGTAAATGTAATTTTTTATTCATTCATTAAATTAAGATTTAACGCCGACATTTGAAACTCGTCACCGTTTGTGTGTTAATTAGATTTGTTAAGTTGAAATACTTCATAAATTATTTTAATTTGCTTTTAAGGTGACAACGAAGTAGTCGAGATTATGACTTCTTAAATCTATGAGCAAAGACCGATTTCTCAATAGTCAGTTGAAGTTTAATTGAAAAAATGGGTTTTCTAATTCCAGTTTTGTCAAAGATCGACCATTGTTAACAAATTAAAAATGTAACTGCATGAAACATTGTTTGGTCCCTTTCATAAATGAACAAGCCGATAGATATACAAACAGAAAGTGAAAATATTCATTTTTGTTTAATGTACAATTCAATTATAAATTCATCATTCTTTTCACTGTAAATTTTATTTAAATACGAGAAGGAGATAATAGCCCCGTTAGAATAGTCCCCTGGACGCTCTCATGTTTATCAATATTGCTTATTGCGCTAAAGCGGTGTTTCTAATGAATGTCCCATGTGTCTCAGGCCCGGCTCAACCCGGGTAAACCTTTTCGTAAACTTTGCAATTGCTTTGTACAGCACATATCATACAAATTACCGTTAGTTTTACTGAACATCAAATTTCGATTGGTGATAAATATAGATTTGAAATGAAAGTAAATATTCCGCCCAGTTAAACGTTCACCTGTTATTGTTATTGCTATTGTTGTTACTATTCGTACGTCTGCATTATCTATTGGTAATATCTGTAACGGGTAATTACACCTGTACCGGATGTGACTTTAAAAATATTAGAAAAACTTCAAACACTTATAATTATATAAAGAAACAAATTTACGAAATCTTCTTTGATGGATACGAGTATTTATTAATAACTACCGAAGTTTCAGAAATATTTGACCGATAAAATTGTGTGGAAAAATATTATCACGAATAAATTTCATGAATTAGATTATTTAAGTAGAAACGGATTTACCAAAATAGGAAATGCCAGTAGAACAACTCTTACTAACAAATTAAATGTCGGAATGTTGCCAGTTTTATTTCATTTTATGGTCTGACTTCCTTGGACCGCATGTGCTTTTTAACTGAATGTGATGTGAATTTTTCCAGTAAGATAAGTTCTGGTTTAAACGTCACGCTCGCCACGCGAGCTACCTTCTTTTCTCATGGCATTTTCACTCCAAGTTACGCTTACCTAATGGTAAGCCACAAGGGCTTCATACCCTTGTTCGTAGTGTAACTTGTACTTAAAGCTATGTGCTACATAAATGCCACGTAAATTATAAATTTTATTTTATTACCCTATGGTTAAAATAGACAAATTGTCCAAGGTATCCATCAACAGAATCCAAAATAATCTTTAACAAATTTACACCAAACTGAATGGAACCTGCGATTGATTAACAGTAGATTGAAAAGGTTATTACTTGAAAATTATAGCAGATATAATATATGTTATACAACGTTTCTAACTTACTTATCGCATGTAAACTATCTTTAGAATCTTTAAAGGTTTTTCAATCTCGATTTCAGCTCGATGTTGACAGTTAAATATCAAATTTAAAATTAAATATAGACCTTTCTAGATTAGATGTTTTTAAATTTTGAAAAATATTACATTAAATATTATTATTATTTAGTAAAATATTACATTATTGTTATATAACATTTAATTGAGAGACCCTCAAACGCTATATGTAACGCATAAGGCGCATTGGAATTATTGTAGTATACGTGGAAGAAAAGTTAAGCGAGAAGAAAGCTTATGCAGCGGCAGCAACAGTTTTCAAGAATTATCTCTATGGTTAATCATACAAATGCGGTATCACCGGTATTTCGTTGCTGGTTAGGTTGCTTTGGAGAGCAATTTTTACAATGCATGTCACTTGAATAGTAGTCACAGTAGATCTGCATCCCGCTTCCGTTCCCTGCCACGTTTGAGAAATTAAGTTTGTTTTAAGAGAATCTATAAATTAGGCAGAGGATGATTTCCACTTCGCATTATGCTCCTCATTACCTTGAAGTTTTTATAGCACTGTGTTTAACATTAATTAAGTTTTAGTTCAATTAGCAGTTAATTATTCTCATGTTTACTGATAAACCATTGGAACATCACGTGGTCATCACATTACATGCAATAAAAAACGTTTTAGCACGGAGCAATGTCCAACAACAACTCTCGTATTAGCACGGTTTAGCATTGCGCTTGCATTGAGTGAATTGTATTAACTTAAGTACTTGTTCTAATGACAATTATTATTAGTAATAGCAATAGTACCACAGGCAATTATATGTTGAGAGTAATCTTCTTCTTGTTGTTCTTCTTGCTCTAAATTCTAAGAACTAACCTTACTTTTTATTTCAAGTGTTATAGCAAATATCTCTAAAAAAAATAAAGATACCAAACAAATAAAAAATGGTGTGAAGAAATACGTATTTCCGGTCTCTAGATCTTTGAAGATACAGTCTTTTGTAAATAAAATGTTGTCAAGTGATCTGTGTCACAAAATCTATGCTGATGTCACACTCAAGAAATCAAAAAATGTATTAATTGTAATATTAATTTCTTCTTCTTAAATTCGCACGAGGAATTTTCGACAACAGTGACGTAATTGAAACCTTTGATTTTTTCAATAGCTTCACACAGTTTATTAGTTAATTTTTGGTTAGCCTCATGGATGCATGTAATCTTTGTTGGGCAGAAAGGCTCAGAGCCTCCTGGTCCTTCGGATTAAGATTACGCCAATATGTACAAATATCTTTTGTAGTAATTTAATTCTTTGAAATATAACATTGGCCTCCTTTAATACTTTTCGCCATTCCTTCCTATCTTCCTTAGGTCTTCCCTCACATTCTCTTACCCTGAGTCTCTCTCTTCCTGAAATAAAGTACCCGCAAAACACAAAACATGAATGTTACCTTACATTTATATAAGTAAAACCAATGGAAGTATTAAATCTAAGAGGGTTTTATTTTAATATTTTATAACTTTTCTAAAAGTAGAATTTTCTATGGTTTATAATCTTACGAAGTTTCACGAGTTTGCTAATACATAAAAGTGTAGTTTAATTTTTCAAACAACATTGAAATAGGTCACAAAACGTTGTTTATTAGGAAAAACGTTTACGCAATAAGTTTGTTATGTTGGATAGACCTTAAATGCACATGCCTGCTAAGACTGCTAACAGATACATTGAATCTATTTGCATTTTCAAGGATTAAAATTTGTCAATTCTGATACAATAATTATAACTTTACACATAAAAGGTGAGTTTTGTAATAGTTAAAAAAACAAATTAATGAATAATTAATTGAAGCCATGACGCACACGTACTCGTAGTAAAATTCGGAGCCTTGTTAGTCATGGCGGCGCAGCGGCCTTCCAGCTGATCATAAAATTAGGTTATTCAATCAAAGTAAAAAAAACAAATCGTCAAGAGTGCTCTAAATAGTAAATAGTGAAATACAAAGCCAATCAGTCAGATGATTGGTGTTAATGATAGATCGTACTTCAAACGAAATAAAAATCAAATTCGTTAGAATTCGTCATAGCATTTATTATTTAGAATGGCATTTGGAAACGAGGACGCCACGCCGTGGACGCAGCTGCGGTCGTTGCAAATAAAATGCTAGTGGAATAATAAAGAAGAATCGGAGAATTTAATTTCATCATCAATAAAACAATGGCACAATGGTGAAGAACGTGATGAAACTCAAATTTCTGTTTTATGATTATTTAATTTATATTTTGCATGATACCAAGGATCTTAATTTTAATAGCACCACGTCTATTCCTCAACATAAGTCCTCCTCTCCACCTCCACTGTAGCTAACAGTAACCTCATTGATAATTGCTAGTCTTTTTGTTTTTGGTAGCATGGTTGCTTATCTACAACCACATCTACTGCTGCATACGGAATTAGACTCTTAAGTCTAAAGTTTAGATAATTAACTTCTTACATTATAATGAATCTTAGTAATGCATGTATCCATAGGAAAGTCAAAAGTTGTAATTAATTACACGCACATATGCCTTCAACACATGCCTGCCCAAGAGATGAGTTTGTATTCATCTGGGCTGTCACTCCGATGAGTACAGTCTTAAATGAAAGTACAGCTTTGAAAGGAAAAATTTGAATTGTTTAGTACGAGTATATGCTAATATGTTGTAGGAGATATTTGACCCTGAGAACAGCTTCAGTGCAGTCCAGTTTCTCAGTCCAGTCCTCTGGTCCACACTGTTAACAGTACAACCCTCGATTTGCTAAGATCTCATTTTAAAAATAAAGAATCTCAGATGCGTCATAATGTGGTGATCTCTCAGAACTGAAGAGGGTACTCTCAACCCTTGCTGAGCTAGTCTCAAACTCAGACATTCTTTAGATAACTCTATGCAGTGTCACGATTTTCGAGATATTAGTCTTCATCAGTGCTGGGTTAAGATATGACACTTCTGACGACAATTTCAACTTGTCTACTTTGTGTTCCAAATGGCTCTTTGCATTTGCGTCAAATTCATTTGTATCCAATTGCAATTAACTTCTTTTGAGGCACTTTGTGTACACAGTCCTCACGGCTCATAACTTTAATTCCATACTGGTCAATAAAATCTTTTAAAAATACTTGTAAATATAAAACACCAGTGATATAATTTACTATAATTGAGAAAAGCTAAACAACGTTGACTCACAACCGGATCTTTTAAGTGACTGTATGTTGTATTATTGGAAGAAATTGAAACAATAGATGAACTTAGATAAATATTGTACAGTCCACTAGATGCAGGGTGCAGAAACCGCACAAAACGGCACAAACCGCGGGAGGTAGAGGTAGCCTAGACTGACATTAGTCTGCGTGTGCGTCCACGGCCTATCCATTAGTTCGTGCCATTAACTATTTCGTATGAAAGAATTTCTTTATAATTCAAATCGTTTACCCAATGACTCAATCCGATAGTTCGGTTCGTTTGACTTTGAAGGTAGCCTTGAAGGTCGTAGCGCTGGATTAACATTGTTCAAATATCTTTAAAAATATAAATGAAATCATGAATTATTCATTGGTTTATTAAAAATGTCAGAATAAAATATAAAATAAATAAAAGTTAGTAAACGGGAATCAATGGACCCTGACATATTGCGGCCGTCAATATCTCGGTAATTACGTACTAGGAATTAATAAGCAGGTGCTTAAGTGATATAATTACTTAGTTATAGATAAGTATAGTGATTTGTTGGTTTTATTGATAGAATTGTAAGTGTAGCTTATTATGTAGTACTGTTTATATAATTATAGGTAAATATTATTCCGACTAACATCTCAGGCTGCAGTTAGTATTTCCTGGAAAATATTTCTTCGTTAAGGATTTCCGGCTGAAAATATCAACCTCATTTCATTAGTCAAATCACGAAATATCGATTCCCAGAAAATTAAGACATAAATTAATCTGGTTTTGATAATTGAAAGAGTACAAGATGAATTTTGCTTCTGAAAAGAGAAGTTAGCAGATGAATTATCTTCGTGTTTTTTACGTAACTGTTCTAAGTGTGTGGGCCTACGAAACCCGTTGATCCGAAACCAATTTAAAGATTTATTTCCAATTTAATTGACTTCGAAAAATAGACAGGAAAACAACAGAGTTCGATAAACGAAAAGCCAAAGTGAAACCAATTTCTAATTAAAGATTAAAGTAACAAATCATCGTTAAAATATCACTAATTGTTCTGTTGATCATTGACCTCATAAGCCATGACAGTTTAGAGACTTTTTTTCATTAAATTGTTGATTTAACAAAATGCACGCCAATTTGTACTTACTCTTCTAGAACATTTCCTAATTTCATAAGAACACAAATCTTTTTCATACCTAAAGTTTATCGACCGTATTTTTTATATTGACTATTTGATTGTTCAAATAACAATGTGTTTCCTACAACAATTGAGTAACAATAATGTGAGACTTACGGTTGATTGAGTTTCTATGATCAACTTTACAACTTTTTAATAACCTACAATTATTTATTGTTGGTAATGTAGATACCATTTGCATCATGTATATGTCCGCCATTTTATGTCACTCTTACTTTTATACTTGTTTGTATTTATAATTTACAATGCAGTAAACTCACAACGCATATAATATTTATACTTAAATATACAGAGTCGTAGAAGAATACAAAAACGAATAAATATTACGGTTGAGCGCCATGTTGGTTGATGTTTGCAGTTTGACTGTTTGAGGTTAGGTATATTCCATAACTTGCAGACAATTACAAAAAGGAAGTTACCGCTTTTCTTATTCCCATAATTACTCTATTTTCTTAGTTCCCTAACATCTTGAAGCAAAACATCACATTCTCCACAATATTATCTACATCCATTATCATTATTTTACGTAATAAAAGTGCAGACATAATTATGAAATACATAATAATATTTTTATAGAATAGGGATAACTTGACTAAACCCTGGCTCTGGCTGGTGGCAGTGCAGTGGTTCTTTCTAAACACATTCCTGATTTGCAAACGTGAGTCATAAGAAGGCTGCGAGATGGAACTCTCGGTGTAAACTGTAAACTGTACAGCCAGGCAAGCACTCAACGCTGAAAAGTACAATGAAACTCTTCAGAATATCAAAACTGTTAACTGCTAGTTCACGTACACGTACACGCACACGTACACGCACACGCACACGCACACGACACATGCATGCACGCCAGACAGACGAACATCGGATCCCACACAATGCACTTTCGGTTTTTTTTAATAATATTTACTACAGCACTATCTTTTGTGTTTTATATTTTATGATTATCACATATTGTGGTGTATGATTGTGTGAGGAAGGCGGGAATTCTTAAGCACTTTAGCTTTATGTATCTAGCTTTAGATTAAGGTTTCCTATCAAGGTGATTCCTATTCTTCCAAGCTACATACATACCACTGTTAATTTAAAAGTTCTCCAGTGGACACCGTGTATCTACTGGACTACTTCAATAACTTTTTAATGGAGAAGTTACGGGTTGTGATTAACCTGATTAATGTTAATATATACAAAACACCAATTCATTAATTAAAAGCACCACCCAAAACAAATTAATGGCACGAATATGGAGTAGGAACGTTTACCGCCAATAAAATGTGATTCATCGAGACAATTGCAATAAGTAAGTAATTTAACCATACAATATGTGTTTTAGACTTATCTCAAAATCCAAAATGGCGGCAATTTGCTGCAAAAGCTGGTTTCGAATATTTATACTTTTTTTTTTTTTACAACATCTCCTCACCTGTGAGTCTTAAGTTAAAAATAGTAATTTTAATTATCAATCTGATGAAGTACCAATTTCCTACAATTTGTGTATGTGTACAATATTGTTTACTTCACTGAAAGTTAGTAATGATTCAAAAGAGCGGTTACCATTTTGCCCATATTTCTTAAACACATAAGGTACATATCATATATCATTTAAAAGGTTTTAATATTCTACAACTTTTAATTTAAATATAAATCATATAAATGTATAAAACAATTTATAATTGGTAAAAAATTGAAAAGTTATTGCTATACATACATTGATATGTTATATGTTGATATATACGTTGATATTGCTGTGATAAGAAGTTTCCCATTTGTTTGTATTTTCCTTAATTAATGTCAATTTGTTGTTGTAATCTATTTATTTTATCAAAAAAGATACAATTCTAGATAGATGTGTCTGGACGAGTTTTCCTAGTAAACCTGGACTGGAGTAATCGCTGCTACTGAACATAAAGAGACAAGAGTATTTTCTTTCTTGCGGTAAAACAACATAGTTCTAGCATATATCAATATTCAAATATGCAAGGCCATTCGAACCATTTAGTAATAGTTCTCTTAATTTACCGTTCACTTCTATTTATGTGACAGCATTGCGTTTACGTTGCGAGACAAGAAACGAGAATCGTAGGGCGTAGATGGAGTAGGCACACAACTATTAAATGCTTGCAGTAAACTTGTTACTGACAGTGGCAGATTTATCTGCAGACGATGAAAATGGTCATGTAAACTATTCTACTCAATAATAAAAATTCACTCTGATAGAATGGAATATGAAACTTTGTAGGCAAGTTATCCTTCTTAAAGAATATCCGGCCGACTGCTGTGTCTTCGGGTTCGATCCCCGGACCAGATATATATTTTCTGGGTTTGGTTATTATGAACTTATATTGATTATGGTCATACATAATCATACAGTTATTAGGCAGTGGTGTAGCCCACATATATGAGGCCACGACACCATAAATACTGCCAACATTGAAGGAGGTCGTCGGTGATAGGACTCAGCATCGGAAATAGGCCGACGTTAAATAAAAAAAAAAAAAAATAAAGAATATCCGAATTTACATTGAATATAATTTACTTTCACATTTTCAAAAGAGGTTGTTCGTTTGAACCTGCGCCTTTTCTAAAATGCTTAACATACGATAGCTATATCATTTACTTTATCATGAGAACAATTTCTACTTTAATGTTTATCATACTACTACTGTTCTGTATTAAATAGACTAGAGAATAGAAGCTTTATCTCATGATAAAGTGTACTAATATTAAAATGTAAATACTGAAAAAGTCGGCATAGCAAGTAGTCGATTGCACTGCTTGAATGCCCCAAGAATATTGCACATATTTTATATAAATGTTCTTATAAAAAGAATAACGCGTATTTAGAATTAAAAAACTAATACCTTAGAAGAAATTTGTATTTTATAGTTTCCTTAAAACATTATTGATCAATGCTTATGACGAATGTAACGTGAGATAATAATTACTTAATTCTGTATTGCCCACATTTCTAAATATCTGATTTGTGTTTATAATACAGTTACTAATAAATTTACTCATAAAAATTTTATCTAAAAATGAATTTCCATAAATTAAAATCTCTGCTATTTAAAAACGACTAAACAAGCCGTGACATTCCCTTTCAATTTCAGATAAAAATATAAATATAATAATATGCAAAACAAAACCAGATATAGTAACGTAATAATATTAAAAACATAATAAAAAACCATCTAAAATTAGCATTTCCCGCGTCAGAAACATACAATGACATAACTTTATGAATTAAAAAGGATACGCATCCGTCATAATGAATCTTGATTAAGATTTGATGTAAAATTATTCAAGTATAAATGCAAATTGTTCTCGTTCTCTCAAAAACCAGAAGCTCTACGGTTCGAGTATCAAGTCTACCTTGATGATAACTGATATCGTTCCGCTGCAACCTTCATTGTTTTTTACAATAAAAGATAATTAAATATCATCGACTCACAAGTCATATAACACTATCCAAGGAATTTGATCTAATTCTGCAAGATTGAGTTCTAAGCCGTCGCGTCACGTCGCCTCCGTTGCGTTGTGTTGGAGATATCACCTTGGATATGATTTGAACGTCCTTCAAATTCTGAACGATAATAAATCTCTAGCAAACAAATTATAGTACATAGGTTATAAACAACAAATGTAACCTATTTCTTATCGTCCTTACTTACTTAGTTCGATATTACAACTGGTTAGTTTTTTCTTTTGGCTGATCTGACTGGCTGCAACAGTATTTCTGTGTTTTGTTATTGCGTGGTTGTCTTCTACAATGCAAGGAGAACTTGTTGGCACTCTGCTGACTGCTGACTCCCTGGCTGACTTGAGCACGGTCGGTGGGTGCGCGGTTGGCATCCGCGTCGGTCGTGTTCAGGCTCAACACGACTCACAAATACCACAGTGAATAAATAGCAGTTCCACGAGACACAGGCACAGCGAAAGTGTTTCTTGAATTCTTGGTAGAGATTTGAATAATAAGAAACAAATGAATATGTCTTATTTGATGTAACAAGTATGGAAACAATATTCACTTCATATTTTAATAAAAAATTAACATGCTATATGCAGTGCATACTTGTTACTACACTGTCATGGAAATTAAAATAAATGTTATTTACTCCAAGCGTTCAGAATACATATTTTGAAGTACCAATTTCTCAATTTGCCCAATAACTCACTCTGGAAACTTTGATTAATGTTCTCGCTAAATTTGAGAAATTATCACAATCGAAATTGTCATTGAGTAGTTGAAAGGATAAATGATAATGCAGTTACGTTTCGTCTTTTTCTTAAGTTTGCAAGTTTCTTAAGGTGCCTACATACTTGAACGAGTCTTAAGATCAGAATCCTTTCGGTTTAGAATCCTTCTTGTTGGTCAAAACTAAAACCTTGTCATTTACATTTTTTATTTGCTAAAATGTGTCAAATGGGCATACCTACTATCACCATGCACCATGCCTATGCACCGATGGCGGCTTCAGGGAGTCTTACTAGAACCTTTTGCGCACACCACCGCGACCCTCAATATAGTATTACATTACATGCATTATAGTATGGTATTATTAAATTAAATATGTAGTATCCTAAACATATTTTCCTTTTCCTTAATACTCTTATCATATAGTTCTTCAAAGTGATCATAGCTTCTCTAATTTTGAATAAACTATAAAGTATTATTCCCACTCACTGATTTAATTAATAATAATATCACAATACGTGTAGTCATTCAGAGTATCATTTTTAATTTAATTTATTTTTTAAGTTTTCTTAGTTTTTTTAGAACCTTAGAAGGTCCAATGTTTTAAATTAAAAATATTAAATTAAGAAAAGCTATATTATATTATAACCTCAAAAATTTGACAATCTGTCAAAATGCAGTAGAATTTATATTTAAAAGAAGTTTAATATCAGTTTGTCAAAAATAAATAAATAAAAACAATTTCTATTACTAATTGTTAATTAAAACAGCAATTTTATTATTTCACCTTCAATTTTGTCGAATTGTCAAAATTTATATTACTAGAGGCGCATGCGCACCAACTTAATTAACTAAACTCAAATTAAAACACAAATGTAATTAGGAATGTCTATTCTGAAAACCTGAAATCTAGATTAAAATATTAAATAAAAAGAGTAAATTAAATATCAAAACAGTGAGTGGGAATGAGGCTTAGGTTTATGAGACCCTGCTTGCATAGTTTTGCTCTTATTGACGCATAGCCCGGACGTAGACCCAAGGAACAGTGTATGTAGTTCTGACTGAAATCATTTATTGTTATCTATAAAAGTAACATCACTAATAAATGATTGCGCATTTCGTCCCTGAGCCTATGGTCAATGCCTTTGATGCCCTTGAACTATTCTCAATGCGCTGTGGATGAACTTAGCCGTTTCCCCGCAACTATATATTCACTTTTATTTCTGAAGATTTATTTTCTTCAATTTACGAATTATCTACAGTTGATAACTTTTAAGCGGATTCAATAACAAACCTCTTTTATTGTCCTCTAACTAGGCAGGGCAAGCATTCTAACTTGATAACTATTCACAATATTTTTTAGGTTAGGTTATGAATTAGTCTTGGTCTGCGTTGCTCTACATAACGTGGGTGTGACCGCGAACTGAATCCGAATCGGGTTTATCCGCGTGAACCGCATCAGCACCAGCACCAGGCACCAGGTAAAATCCAGGCAACAGCGTCAGAATTGTAGTGTTATGTTGATTATAGGAGAACAACTCTCACTTTCAGTGCACATTGCAAGAACACATACTTAATGTCCAAGTGTGTGTTCGGCGTGTCGGTGTGTCGTATGTGAACTAATTGAAAATCTACAGTTATACTAAATGATAAACTACTGTTTGAGAATTTATTCATGAAGTATTTTCTATTATATGGTTTATTCATTAAACATCGATTCACTTTTGTTCTTATTGCTTATGTAATTATACAATTTGTTAAGGGGGTCATTTATTATATAAGAATACAATTACATAAAAGCATGAACGGAATGTTTAGTACTCTATTTTGCTGAGGACATGTTTACTGGTACTAAGCAACACTTTGTATAACAAAAATACATAAGTAATTATTTTTACGTGGCTTTTAAGAATTATGGAAATTCGTTGACGTAAGTGAGTACTGGCACTCGTTTGTACAGAGAATGTTCTTGTATTGTGTATGATAAAATTATTAATGATTTTATTTGAATTTACAATGTTTCACTAGTAATTAGTCACAAGAAGGTGTGGGTATTTGTTAGTCACGGATAATGAAGTAATTTCAATAAAAACAATTCTCAAGAGATGGGAAGATGTGAGATGTGCGGTGCGTGATACGCTGAACACAATTAAATGAATGAAAGTAACACAACAATTAGTTTATGTAATGTTGTTGTATTCTTTAAAACATCTTATTAAATGGGTCAATTGTTTTAAATCATTAATATATACGAGTATATTACGAGATGTACTAATTAGATTGTTCAATAAATTTGGTAATAAATACAGATAACTAAAAAAAAATCTATGATGAGACTTATTTTTATTTATTGTTTTGATTTCAACTGCTAGGTCATATTTACCGATCGCTATCATTGTCGTGAAAAATTCCCGCAGTCCTGCATCTAGTGCAGGATTATTAGCGGTATTTATACAAATTCGCACGTGAGCATTATGTTCTTATTTAATTATGTGCCCGATACAATTGCAATGATTATTAAAAAAAAAATGAAATAATTTAGAAATTATTTTATATAGTAAATGGGCTAAAGTTATTGGCGGCAATTAAGAAAAACGGCGATAGATTTGAGTTTTTGCTCTGCCTGAGAATACTTCCAAGATCTGATTATTTTCTGCAGCCCAGTGGGTCTCACAACTCTTCCATAGCTGAACAGTTCGTATATGATAGCGAGGGTAAATATTAAACAAATTATGAGTTCCAATGCATCCTCGATCATACAAGAGACCTGACTCTTTTTTGTTTTACAAAACAATATTATGATAAGATATCTAGATATAAAAAATAAAACCAAACGGAATACTAAGAACCATTGAACATTAAACTACCCTCGAATATTGAAATTTTTACTTAAAATCGATGTGATTGCTGCGATCACAAGACTGTTGCTTTCCCAATTTTTTACGAAACAAGCCATCGTTCGATAGTTCTCGAGTTTCCTCGGGCACTCGCTGGAAGTAGCAGAAAAGTTTTTCAATAAAACTTTACCTAAAACTAGCCTGGGTTTAGAGTCGGTTCGTTGATGATGTCTAGTGTAGACTACATGGAGTCTACACTTTCAATTTCGTTAGGTAACAAATTCCCGAATTCCATTCTTTGCTAACATATATTTGGCGATATATGTATCGTTGATACCTTTAATTGCATTTAAAAATGAAAACCAATAAGTTGCGCCATTACAGCAAACAGTAAACCAATGTAAGCAGCATTAAATATACATAATCTGAACAAATTTGTTACATAAGTGTAACGCAATGCAACATAACAAGTTTACGTCTAGAAATAAAGTACTGCCGTTCGCCGTGTTGCAGACACGCGCCGATTACGTGAATATCTCAAAGCTGGGTTAATGGATAATATCTTACAATTCTGTCACCGTCACCAAGCAAACCGGACCCCTGCAGCTCACCCCGTAAACCAGGAGTTTCATACACAAAACTACGTATATTTTTACTTCTATTTCTGCAATTTATGGATACCGTGCCCGTGTCCATGCCGGTGTCTTATACATATTTATTACGACTCTCTGGTGCTTACGCTCTGCCAGTTACTTAACTTACATTACGTTCAATGTACATGCGTCGTTAGCAATTAGAGAGAACCTCGTAACGAATATATTTGTATTAACTACGTAAACAATTTAACGTTCATTTATATTCTGACGTATTTATTATTATTGTTATTTATTTTGAATAATAACTTTAATAAACACTGATTAAAACTAATTTATTTCGAAAACTGAATTCTTTAAAGTAATTAACTTTCATTGAATTGTAATCACATCCATCTTCCTTTTAGTTTTATTGGTAAATATCAAGGATTTCTAGTGTACCATATATATGCGCAGTAGTAGGAACATGGACACTGCGCATAGAAGGAATGGCTGACTGCATTGAAGAATGCACGTATGTCACACCCGTGCTAAATGTTTCCTTTGTTTTTACATCATCTGAACAACTGAACAACAACAATGTCATTAAATGTCACGACAAGAAAAGAAAGAAAGAAAGAGATTATTTATTTTTTAATTCATTTTCATGTAGTTTTATCGATGCTAGTTTGTACTGTTCAAATCAAATGCATTAGTTGTATTAAATAAAACGTAAAAAAGAAGGGAAGCGAGAGGAAAAGTATGTGCAGCGACAGCTACAATGTGCTATCTTCGGTATTGTCTAACGAGGTTGCTTCAATTGTCAACCCTTGCAATGGATGCAGATCTTAGTTGTATTTTCACAGTAGCCTACATATATGAGGCCATAGCAACATAAAACTCCTACACATAATTAACATAGGAAATGGTCCGACGTTAAGCAAATTCTAATACCTGGGAAATACACATGTACGAGTATATGGTAAATTCTGTTCCTTTGCTAGAATAACAGACTACTACTTCAATTAATTTTACAAGATAATTTTTTAATTACAAATCATCAAAGACAGTATACGAGTATGTAACACCGCATGCAACATCTGTGAACCTATTCAATTAGAAAGTTATTTTTGTTTATACATAATTAGGCCAAATAGAAAAAAATACTTTTAATAATTGTACCGTTAACCACATATAAAACCGCTATGTCCTTAATCGATTTATTGCCGCAAATTTATAGAAACATTATTATAAATTCTTATAAAAAATATATAAATCGCAGCAACAATAATCAATTATTAAATAATTACACAGTGTTTAGTAAAATAGCTGACAATTAACGGTCTAAGTCGGGCGAGCTGCAAACACATTAGACAGAGCTCTAGGAGTCAGTCAGTCAGTCGGTTGCTGAGGTTTAGCTATGCGAGGTATTCGGTATTTCAATCTTGCTGTTTGTTCGTACGAATCCTTGGACTTTTCCTTTCGCTTCAGTAGACTAAGGTGCGGGAAGTGAGAGGAGCGAGGGTACGATGTCTTGACTAGCACGGGTACGAAGTTGAGGTGCAAGTACACCCACGTTGAAACACGGCTGAGTTGCTGCAGAGTTATAGAGATATTACCAAGGAGCGCATTGGTCATATAGTTTCCTACACTATGCGAGGTCGTTTTAATTGTATCACATTACAATAATGATCTGGTTTCGTTGTTAAATAACTATTAACTGTTTTAGAGCTAATCGTATATTAGGTAAAATTGTTTAGGTAATTTTTTGTTTAATATTTATTTTGAATGCATCAACTATTGATAGTTATTAGCACTTTAAACCAATATTGCATTTTATATACATTTTTTATAATATTTTTACAATATAATATAATTCTTTTTCTACATTTCAGCTTTTTTCATCATTCTATTTCAAATTCTTCCATCGGTGCTTCTCTAATTACTTCCTTATCCGTTGTTTAATATCCTCCTCCTTTTTTATTTCAGCATCACGATCTGATACAAGATTCGTTTCAACTACCATGTTCCCATTCCATCCATCTCTTCTTATTAAGCTGTCCTTTCATTCTTCTTTTTGTCCGTTATATTCTCTTCTTTCTATTTTCTTTTTCGAAATTCTCTTTTATGAGGATGTTTTTTTTTCATATTCATTATTATGATTGCGCATAACCAATTAAATATGTTTTTACCAAACCCAGAAAATATAACTCTGACCCGGGGATAATCGAACAGAGTAGTCAGAGTCAAGAATCAATGCTCTGGCCCAACTGTGTCGTTAGGTAATTTATATTATGTTATATAAACATTAAATGATCATAATTGTAACTTAAACTACAAGCTGTAAATGCACGCTACAGCTGTTTCTCTTAACTTACGAACTCGTTTAGAAATAAAACTTGAGATATTAATTTCTAAGTTCTATTGCACATTTGGTTTTTCTTAAAAATGTATTGTCTTCAAATTTTACATAAAATTACGTGCATCCCCTTTTAGATAGAGAGATTGCTAAAAGGAGGCAAGGAAGAAAGAAGATGGATAGTGGAATTACAGAGAAGAAGAAAGGAAAAAGAGAATGAGCGGAAACTAGATAAGAAGGAATGGAGAACAGAAAGATGTTACACGAGGAAGAGAATAAAGAGCTGCTTTAGTTTAGTCACAATTTAATGAATCATTTTAATATCCCAGTGCGTCTCTGGATTTTCTAGACGTGTATTGTGAGTGTGGTATGCTATTGTAACTGTATGAATTCATCCAGTCATTTTTCCTTGTTTTAAATATTTCAAATTCTCTTGACATGACTTGACGCCTTCTTTCTACGTCCTAGTCAAACCTAAAGTCAAATTCTTTGCAAATGAGTTTGTTGAATGAATAATTAAATCTTGCTAAATTGTTGTTTGACAGGAACTCTTTATGTCTTAACTCTACAAGAAGCGGTTACATTTTGCCATGAGATTTGAACACAATACAAATATAATTTGAACTTTATTGTTATGCTGATTTGTATGTATCAGCGACATACCAACGGATTAGGAAAAAGTCCAGTTCGTTTTGTCGATTGTTGCGTATTTTATATTCATTTGTTGAGAATGGACAGTTTACCGATGCCAAGCAGAAAATATTTCACAGATATGTCACTGCTCTTTCTTCCATTTGCTTTAATTGCTCCAAGCTAAACTTTAAGAAATGTACTGGAGAAACAGCTAAAGTAACACATCAATATCTACTGAAGGAAGACCCTCCAACACAACGCAATAGATGTAATTGCCAAGTAGCAGTACAACATATACTGATAACAAGTAAAACATCGAAGCCATCCCAAAAAAACAACATTAAAGAACAATTGGAAAATGTCATGGCAGACAATGCGGTCAAGATTGCAGCATTACGAGAGTTTCTTATTTAAACAAACATTATCAATTAGATTTAAAAGGACAATAATCGGCGAATATGACCTAGCAGTTAAATTCGTTGTAAATCTATAAAATAAAAATATCAAAAGAATTGGGTTGTGAACCATATGAATAATAAAACAGCACTGATAAAGTTGCCTATGAAAACCTCAAATATTCACTTATTTTAGTTCAATTCGCAATATTATGGAAGTTATTAACAATAGAAATAGTCATTTTTGTTCCTGTAATAATTAAAGAGTCATTGCTTCCTCATCTTCTTCTCCACTATCATTTGCCTATCCTTACGCTCACTGTTAAACAAGATAAGTGCAAAAGAGATACAGTACTAGACGTCAAAGCTATAGCACCTGTTACGTTGACCCATAATGTTTCAATAAATGTCTTGATATAAAACGTAAAATAAATAATATTGCTTCTTATATTCGTGACATCATCAATTACTAGGATAAAACCGGAATATTACGCTGCAGCAAAACAAAATTTAAACTTTAAATAGATTTATATATCCGTCAATTTTTGAATACTTAATGAAAGCGAAACGTCAATATACGTTTAATAACCAATATTTCAATATAGAATTAAAAAATCGACCCCTAAAAAGTGAGTTCATAACACATTTTCCGATAACATCGGAAATAAGCATTTAGCAGAGACAGAGACAGAGACAGTGGTAAACGGCACACAATGTTGTTAAAAGTTGTGGAAAGGAATCAACAACAAACAACAAATGATTATATTATTAAAATAGCTAAGTTCTTGTTATTATTAAATCCGCGGGCAAAAGTCATATACGTGACCGGAACGAGTCTTGACTGAATAGTTCTTAGCTGCACGACATCCTAACATATCCTGCAGGTAAAGAGTACAATGTATTATGATGAACTTTGTGCTTAAATGGATGCAAACTGTAACGTGCTTTTTATGTAAGAGCACCATATGGTTTAACCGCCATTATTCTAACGTAAAACTTAATAAACAAATTTATTGATTGTATAATGATGTGAATGTAGCTACAAATGGATTGCCTATTAGCATTTTCTGACTTTCAGATTACAATATTAGTCAAAAATTTTAACACTTATAAAATATAATGGATGACAGCAAGATGGAAGAGAGGAAAAATTAGAACAACTTGAAGAAGTTACCATGTTTGTGTTTATTAATAGGGAAAATAAAAGTCAGTAATGTTGTTCTCATAATTTGTAATAATAGTAAGAAAAATTAATATAAGCATTTTTAATAGTCTAGTCTTCATGCATTTATTTCTAATCTTCTGGACAT
The DNA here is from genome assembly GCA_963678705.1 of Panorpa germanica. NCBI lineage: Eukaryota > Metazoa > Arthropoda > Insecta > Mecoptera > Panorpidae > Panorpa > Panorpa germanica. Next base: position 1,665,480 of record OY783212.1, on the reverse strand, counting down.
GCTCGTACCAATGCTATTATTTTTGACACCTAAAACAGTACGTGTTTCAAATGCATAAAAAATAGTGTTCGAGCAATAAATTGCCAAACCCAAATAGCTAACGATAGATTTAATGCGATGAATACTTATTTAAATTGTTTCGCTGTCAAAACTATTTAAATGTCAAAATGGAAATACAATTATCATTTAGTTTTTCGTTAAAGTAATTAAAAACCTGTCTGCTACATCACAGAGCGTCATATATTCTTTGGAATGTAATGTCGTAACGTGTGAATCACAACACGGAAAAAGTAAATTTATTGGCGTCGCATCAGCTGGAATTCCTATAATTGCCATTCAAATAATTAATAATAAAATCCGAAGCTAACTAAAATGAGTCGTTTTGTCTGAATTTGTCCAGAACGTTCTCCAGTGCTTGTGAATCAATCGGAATTACCGCGCCGAGTATAATTAATTATGTTTGGTATGTCGCGTTACTAACGGATCCCCTTCATGATGTTCTTCGTTCTGTGATCTCCTGGTGAACGATGTTCAATACGTTACAACTGTAGAATCAAACTCCAACGTTTATAGATTTCTATCGACTTGGATGTTTGTTTCTAATAGTCAAGGCAACCTGTGCTGTAATGTTAAATCAATAACACGACTTGTTCTTATATTTACTATTTTAGTACAATTTTCCTTGATATGCTTAATACGTGTTTTTCCTTAATATGCTAATGAGATATGAGTGGTTTATTACAGTATGTAAAAGCATTTATTTATATATTTCAATATTAAACAAAGTCATCCACTATTAACGCCAGCACGTAGAGAAATTTCTATATGGGAATTATTAGTTCTGGCTGCGGTTGTTTCTTTTAAGAAGCTCCAAATGATATGAAAAATCTCTTATTTAATTTTATGTCGTTTACTCCAGACGTTGGAGTGAACCCTCTCCACTTGAATTTGGAACAATAACTCAGTAATGCCGGTTTCACACCTGAGAGACAGTTTTGAAAACAGTTTTGTTGTCAAAAAACAAAACAAAATCATATTTTGCTTTATTTTAAAACAGTTCTGTTTTTCGAGAACAGTCTGTTCACACTGGTTTTGTTTTTAGTGTTTTTCTGTGTGTCCTATAAACATTATAAACATGATAAACAACAACTGACAAGCGCAAATGTTCACAAAAAACAAAACTGCGTGTTCAAACCAAGCAGACTAAACATTAACAAGAAACGTGTTTTTCTTTAATCTTACCGACTCCACATGGGAATGTGTTTTGTTTACTAAAACAGCAACAAAAGGTAAAAATGTTTTAAGAACTGTCTCTTTGGTGTAAACATTCGTGTTTTTGTTCAGAAAAACAGGTTTTTTCCGTGTTTTATTGAACTGTCTGGTGTGAAATCGGCATAAGTTTGTTTTTTTCTATCTTGTTATTGTTTTACTGGACTAGTGGACACTACTAAGCCACTCCGTTTACACAGCAAATCTCTAGGAGACCAACTCGGATCAACATTCTTTCAAATGTCACACGAACATGACTACTAACACACAGTCACAGTCACAAATGAAGTAAAACTTGTAACATGTTATTAGACAACAATCTAAGAACTGCTGTACTGTTAGCACGTGCACAAAAAACAACAAACAGTCTTTGGATAATTAAACCAATGACCATTTAATCTAAATTCAACGATGAAAGTGATTTCAACTTGTCACAGAAATGAATCAATCACAGACAGCGCTGAAATGCGATTACTTCCTAATTTTGTAACTGGAATTAAACAGAAATTAAGCGTTGCCGAATGTAGTTAGTTATGCACAACGGAGTAATTATTCTTTGGAAGTCTGCTATACGAGTAGTATGATTATATAATTTGGTGTCAATGACAAATCCGATATCCTATTCGCTAATATCCCTGACACCGTGCTGCAGAGCAGTAATATATAATCAAATTCAGAACAGGATCTTATGCCAATAAGAACCATCTCACGTTGTTACGTCATTCTAGCGTTGTCCAACGAGCGTGATTCCTGAACATAATTGTCATCAAAATTATGTTTTGTTAATACAAAGTGCGTTTTATGTTCCAGGCCGATGTGTTTTAAATGAAACACAACTTCATAAATTATACTTTGTTGACTGAGGAATATGATGTCGGTCAAGTGGTCGCCCCTGGCATACCTCTTTTAAGCATACTTTGTCTAACACTCTCGAAGGCTTGTGGTGATATTTCAGCAATTTCTTTTCGAATGTTGTCCTTGGGTATCGAGATTGTGGTTCGTTTGTTGGTATACAGGTGCACCTTTGCTTAATGAATAATAATGAATAATCCCATAGAAGGAAAGAAGAAAAAAAACCTCATACGTTTGTAAGTGTAGTTAAATAGCAAAAGGTACCTGATTCTTTATGAAACCAATTATTAATGATCGAATCAATTCTTATCGATGCACTTCATTGCAGAACAATTCATCGTGTACATATGCAATCCTATTAAACTGTGACAATATATTTGCAAACTGTAACGCTCGACAAAGATCTCTTAATAAATCCGTGAACTCGTCGAAGCACGAGAGATTACGTTACAGATGCAACTGCAGATTGTAGATTCCATGGAAACAAGGAACTAGGAAACGTAATACAATAAAAAACAATTGAAGTAGAACAATTGCAATGAACACTACTCTTAGCATATATCCATTTGATTACTTTTCCCATAATTGAGTGTGACAATACCCAACAATGACTCAAAAAACAGTTCTCGTATGATTTAAATATACAGTAGAGGAAATCTAAATTTAAGCAATATTCTTTCATAATACATTGATGTCTTAGACCCACATCTTATCAGAACCCATCGACTGTAAAGTGATCTATTTTTATTTTGTGCTGGTGTTTTTTAATGTGTTGTATTTTAGTTCTCCAGTAAAACGCATAGAAATGTCGTTTTCTATATTTAGCGAGATCAACGATTCTATTTTTATGAAACTACTCATCGTATTATTATTTCTTTGGAAAGATAGAATGACTTACAGCTGCACATTTATGTAACAGAACAAATAAATGATTTTATTTACAAGTGAATTAATTTTCATCTCAGTGTAATTTTCATCTCAGATTCAATGCTCAGATAACTCGTAAATGCAAACAAGAAAACTATAATGTGATATGTTTATAGATATATTGTAAAAGTCCAGTATATCTAAACTAGTATTTTTACGTATTTAAGAAAAAAAAAGAACGCTAATTACATACCTTAAAGACTAAAGCATGGTGTTTCATAAATTATCATTATAAAGATGATTTGATAGTCACAGTTCTATTGTCAAATATGATAGTAAAGCTTGACTAGATAGTTCTCCTGCAGATCTCCTGCACAGCCAGAAGATTTTAGCTGACTAACCTATATTTAAAAAAAAAATTATCAAATGTTACCAGTTATTGCATCCCTTAACCAATCAATACTGTTAACTATTTAAAGTGTTGCCAGAGGTAAGGATTGTCAGTAACTTGTATTAGTAGATTATTAAAAGTTTAGTTTTTTTTTTATTATTATTTTAATGTTTTTGCCATTAGGCACTACATTCTTCTGCCTTAAATTTTGTTATCCTTGTTATATCTAACCATTCTCACTCCTTCCGAAAGAAAAAATAAAAACAAAACATGTAAATTCAAACCCCTACTGCTTATCTCTTCCTGCTACCCTCCCTCCTGTTTCTACTCTGCCATTCCTCTTCTTTCCTCGCTCCCTTTCTCTATCTCCGCCATCCACCTGCAGAATATTCTTTTTACTTTTTACCTTTTTCTTACATGCAAATTTTACGTGCTTCAGCGTTTCTATCCTCGTCCTGTACACTCTACACATTCTTTCTCTCTATTTGCCCAGTATCTGTTGCCTTTCTCTTCGTTTCCTAATCTAAATCTTGCGATTCTTCTCATGTTTCTTGTGTTTTTTTCTCGTATGTATTCCGGTATCTCTCTCTTCCAAATCCTCTTGTATCTTTCATTGTATTTTCTATTGTGTATTTTCTCCATTCTTTCCTGTTGTTGCATCTCTCTGTCTCTGCTCCTTAGCTCCTCTTCCATACTTGTGCCTTCTTCTCTCCTTCTCTCCACCTTCTCTGTCGCCATTCCGTTTCTTTTAAAGTACTTCCTTCTCTTATTCGTTCCTGGTCCACGACCCTCCGTTCTACTCTCCTCCCTTAAAGTTTAGTTAAATTTGAAAGGATCATCGATAAATTACGTCTCAAAAATGTCATGTTTTTTAACCCATACCACAAAATACTAATTTCAAGCAACAATTAACCGTTTGCTACTTTAATTGTAAAATAATAGTAAGAATGGCCTTAAAGCGGAAATGTACGGCTAATATAAAATAAACAAAACAAGTTGTAAAATGCAATTACATTCAATAAAACTACTGTTCAGTACAGTAATAAATAAAAACACATTTAATTGTCAATGACAAATCGGCAGGCGGTTGATAACGTCGATCTGAAGACGCCGTAAATAAAAGCATTGCTTCGAGTAATTAATCGTTATGGCTGCCATTATGGTCGTAGTTCCCTTGTAGAATTCAAACAATATTTGTGATTTTATTATGTTTCTTGCGTTTATTTATTGCCCGTGGTACAACAACCGCAACTGTGGTTCCGATTATTGTTAGCGACAGTGCCGCAGCTGGTATTTTCAGGCACAAGGCTGAAATATTCCCTCTAATTCTAATTTTCGATAATCATCGCACTATCAAAAGTTACAACTACAAGTAACTGCGTTTATTCTGGTCATATATATGGGACCTCGACACCATAGAGGACACAGAGCTCCAATGTATGTTTGTTATATTATTTACCGTTTCACACAGAACAGCGGGAGAGAGAGAAGATAATTTACGAACTTTGTTTACTCACATACTTGGACAGAATCAGACACGTTAGCATGTGTGGATTAAGATTAAATAAGGAATGGGATAGGAATATACTAGATTTGCATTTAACTCAGAGACCGAATATACTGCCGTGTGTCCAGACAAAATCATACGTAGAACTGCAATAGTTTCTCATTGGGTGCTTTATCAAACAGTGATAAAAAAGTAATGATGGGCCAATATGGTTCAGCAGTTCAAATCGCCGTAAAACAAGAGGAGAAAGAAAACAACTTGATAATATCTCTCTAACATGTTGGAGTGTAAAATTGGTGACACCAACTATAAGAGTTGTAGCAATTCTAGCTAATCATACCAAAGACAAACACCTCTGTGTCGCCCTAAGCATAAGATTATTTTTCGTAGTAGTAAATGCGGCCCTGGTCATCGATTAAAATATATTTTATAAATCAGCAATAAAAATGTGGTTTCTACGAGTATATTTCACCTCGAATCTTTGCAATTCTCCCATAGCTAAATTTAATATTTTTAAAACAAACACATAGTTACGACTGTTTTCCATTGTTTCTACCGTGCATTACCGAGATAACGCAGGTTCCTGGACGGTTTGTACCACGGTTTGTGTGACTCCAATAATACGACTACACGAGGATTAATACACCGGCTACATGTTTTCTACTACGTTTGTTTTAGAATAATAAATCTGAAAAGAAAACAATTAATACATGTTACATGTTAATATTACTGCATTAGTTTATGTTGTTTACTTTATGTTTTATAAACTCATGGAGTCATTGTTCTACATTCATCAATTCTTACGCTGAAAACCGATAAAATTATAACAATAAAGTTGATTATTAAGACTTTAGAAATGTAATGGTATATTTAAGGACGTTCCCAAGGAATAGTCATGCTCAACCTGCAAAAATATCTCTTATGTAAAGTAACATGTTTATAACATGTGTATAATAAAAAAATAGTTGCTGCGCAGTACTCTCTTTCGCCGTGTCGACATGCGTACGTTATCAAGTCGCGATCTTCCAGTCACTAGATTACGTGAAGAAAGTCGAAAACGATCAAAAATAGCTCACTTTCAACATATTTTATAAAGAACGAATAGCACATGTTGCAATTTTCTTTACAAGTCAATATTTGTCATATTCTCAATTAATAATTCTTAGTTTATCAAAACACTCGAAACAAAATTACGACAACATACCCATATAATATTAGATATTCCCTCTATATTCATATATGCTTATCATAATGTGAAAATAATATCCTTTATACATATATTGCATATACTGTACATACTATGTACATACTTTTGTATTTGTACATATATATGACATACAGGTTTTACATCTCAACACATATACATAGGATATAAAGTATATGTACATGAACGTATATACCTTGGATATAGTAAGTATATTCAAAAGTTTTGTGGGTAGGTTGGCGTAGGTTTCATATGTGAATAATGCAAATGTTAAGTCATCATCTACAAATTTAGTAACGCAAGGAGAGTTAAACTTTTTCTACGTTTGTTTGTTTGATGCCTGGGTTGGCGCTATATTATCTGGTTGCAGTCCAAATTAATTTGATTGTGTGCTATCATAATCATAAAACTTATTAACCAGTGGTATTTCACATATATGTAGCTACTGCTTCATAAAAACTGTCAAAGTAAAAGGGGGTAATAAATTAACTTTAAAAAAAAGGAAAAAATGTTAGGTAACATCTTTATGTAAAATAAACCTTAAAACACACCAAACAGTGTCACTTAATTGCCTGTAGATATATAGATTAATGAATTACCAATTGTACAAATTTAGTTTAGTTACAGAAACAGATGGTTAGGGATCCAGCCTTCACCTAAACGAGAGCAATTACCAGGTGCCGTCACTGTGTAAACATCTTGAACCTAGGAAGTAGCACTTCTCTACTAAACTAACAGCATCATGCTAATAAATTAATAATTACCAGCCCAGCATCAACAAGTACCAACATTTAAATGTTGCTGTGTGCGAACTTTCGATCCGATCCGGTCCGGTCTGGTCCGCACTTTGTTCCTTTCATATTTGTCTCATTGAAATGCAGTTTCGTTTATTGTTGGATACTGGAGACTTAACGAGTTCAACTTGCACACTTTAGCACACTTTCGATCTACAACTGGACACTGAAAACAAGACCGCTTTCTTTACTTGTCTAAAAATTTACTGTAAAATCAGTTCTTGATTTTTATTTGGTTTAATTTCATTTAATCGTACGTTTATCGAATGTAAAACATCGAACACCGATAAATGTCAAGCGGCTGCCATTAAAAACCTTACAAATTATGTAATTCCTAACTTCCTTTCTCCCATTTCTTTTTGTTTTGACTGCATAGCAACTCAAGCAAAACGAATTTATTGCAGGAATTTATGGAGAAAAAATTCAACATTTATTTTAAAATTTCGTGATTTACAAAATGTTTGAAAAGTAAAACTAGAAAGTACGAGTCTGTATTAATTAATAATTAATGTATATTTAAATACTTTTAAAATTTCATATTTATTTCACTTATTTATTTTATTTTATCTTTTACTAATTAGAGTTGATTAGTATATGTAATATGATATAATTTTGCATAAAATGTTTAAATTGCATAAAAAAACGAAACATTTATACTTCAGGATAAATTTCTTATATAATGTTATATTTTGTGTACCCAAAAATGGTATTTAAAAGGTAAATTGTGTTATGTTAAATTATCCTTACATAAATGTAACTGTGATTAGTAGATATATATGTAGAAGAACTACACCACCGCCTAATAACTCTTTGATTACATTTAGAATATAACCAAACTAACAACATCAGAATTACGGAAGAGTCCGCGAATTGTTCCTCTATGTTCACGCCTTAATTAAAATACTAGCAGACAGTGTTTCACCTTTTTATACCTAGGTACAGATTCACGTAAACGAACATATGGAGTGCAGGTTATTAAGCCGCACCAAACGAGTGAGTCAAATATTGGAAAATTGGCATGGCAAGTATCCTACTAAACGGTGGAATGAATGTTTGATTATGCTGACACTGTTTAACAAAAACTTTCAATTATAAAACCTTCCTTTGTTGGAAGATTCGTGCAGCAGTGCTTGACATGTGGATCAAGTATGTGAGGGGTGTAGAAAAATCACTTTTGACCGACAACAGCCCGAACTTTTTCTAACGTGAGCGTTGAACACTCTTAGTTACAGCATCGACCAGACAATGCGTCCAACGTTGGTGTTCGTAGCATCGTTTGGAGCCGGCTTTAGATATGTTTTCAGATACAGCAAACAAGTCTAGATGGTTAACTTATCTAGACATGTAGATACAACACTTTGAACACTTTGATTTTGAAGCAGGGCCTAGACCACCAACTTTTTGCAGGTTCCAATCTATATAATATAAATCTATAATTTTGAAGTTTAACGAAATCTAAGATTTCATTCTATTCAGGGTATTCTTTAAGCCTGATCCCTTATTTGATTAGGGTCTTGTTAGTTTCCCCTTTGATGGTTGCCATGGCACAATTGCATGTTGATGAACTTGTATAATATTTTAAAAGAAAAATTCTTTATATGTACAGTTTTTATTATACTGGTAAAAGTAAACATAAAATCACAATTTTCCTGTAATTGTCAACCATTCTGTATCATTTGAACCAGATGTGTAGAACTGTTAATTTCTGATGTAATTATAGCAACCAATTTTACGTAAATGTACTAAAAAGAAACAAAATTACCAGAACCAAAAAAATTAAAAAAAAACTACTGCCAATTACGGAAGTAGATTATTCAAACAAAATCATTTTTGCACCCATTACAAAAACAGATATTTCGGTTCGATAATTAGAATGTATCACAATTAGATACATTAGCGCGATTACTTTTACTGAATTTTAAATTAGAGTATACCCGCTGTACATACTCGTATTTCATTCAATTTATCTGTTTTCAAATATTACATTAAAAAACAGTTGTTTAATGCTTTCATTAATTTCACCACTTTCAAAAAAATTGTAAATTAATTACGATGATAATTATACAGAATGAGTTGTCTTTATGTAATCTTTTCATTTCGAAAATGTGATGGAAGAAGTAGTACGATACATCGATCATTTGTACGATGCACACATGTGCCATTTGATTGAACAGGCTAATTTACCTGTGATTCATTTAATTTGGAAATTTACTACTGAATTAGCCATACAGTTGAAATCATTGATTCGCCTTAGAGAGTAAGTAGTGTTGTTCATTTTTATTGAATTGTTAATATGGGTCGGAAAAAGGATCAGTTGACATTGGAAACCATTTTTAACGTAGTATTCCGGGGGTGTTGTTTCCCTTCCATCCTCTAATGCAGCCCAATCACTAGATTCTAACTTAATGAGAGAAATGAATTCAACCTAACTATATTGAGCCTTATATGGCTGATAGTTTAGTATACGAGGGCGTAGCACTCGCAATGTTAATAGAAACGCAGAACGAACAATCGCGGCACTGAATAGGTCATAACACTTTCTAATTCTATTCTATCAACTACAAATTTGTCATATTCTTTCCAGTACAAATTTTTATAATCCATACTAAAGCCAAATTTCCGATTCAATGCGCTCTAATCTATCAGTGTAAAACTCAGTCTCATTTACCGGCTGGTTCACACTTGTGTTCATGGTGTTTGCAGCATTAATGCTGCTGTCAACACATCAAACATGCCGAAGCAAATATTCGAACGCTGTGAACTGTTGTATTTACCGACACTAAACCGAAAATGGTAGTCGTTGTGTATGAATTCTTAATATTTGCCAGATGACCATGAACTTTGTGTCCTCTCCAGTAAACAATTTGGAGAAGTGCCCTGTTTTGTGACGTTTCTATCACTATTGATTCCACTTCAATTGACTTCAATTATAGTTCGGTGGAGTAGTTTCGCAATTTGTAGTTGATAAAATAGACATTTCATATGGACGACTGTTAGATAATGGACTGTAAATGAACTCTTTTATGACAAAAAAAATCATACGCATCTTCAATATGATGGCAAAGTGACTCCCAAATGTTTACTGGGTCATATGCGTCTTGGTACACCGAAGCAAAATATTCAGGCACCAACACACAAGCGTGAACCCTACGTACGGATTGAGAGATCAAGTGCTCTATTGCTTCCCCATTGTGGAAACTCTTGTTTGTGTTGCTTTCCTAATTTAATCTTATTTGTTGTTCAAATGTATGAACGTCTTTTTAAAAATAGATGAATATTATATTAAATTAAACATAATACGCGGCATAGCTTTATACGTTCCTAGTTAATGAAAAGATCATGAAACCGTGGAGTGTTAGACTCTTCACTGCAAGACCTACTGCCATGTACCCATAACCCAGCCGTGATACAAATTCAATTAACTCTTACTTAGATATTCATCTCGCAACCGGCAACACACAATTCACAAGATTTCATCACTGAGACTGATTGTGAGACAAATCTGAAACCCGAGAACCGAGAACCGAGTGTCCATGCAAACAGAGTTAATGAAAAAATTCCTGCTCATTATCTTTGTTTGCATTAACACTTCAGGAATTTCTTGAGAATCTAAATATAAGAATATTATTACAAAATGGTAATCGTATATATATAAGGTATTCTTCTTAGCGCCAGGCCCGAATTTTCTCTCAGACTAAAAGGCTTACCCTATCGCACCCCGATAAAGATTTGAAAAAAAAGGTAATTTAAAATGACTAGATACAAATCATTTTTCATTGATGACAATTCTTTTACAATTCGTTGCTTTACTAATTCAAAAATAATTGTAGAAATAGCACTGAAGTAACCGTCTAAGGCTGATGTTAAGACTGCTCTCACATTGAAAGCGTATAACCAACTTAACCTTTTCATATTCACCAGGTCAGGAAAGGATCTACATAGTTGAGCTATGGTTGAGCATGCAGTTAGAATTGTAGAGTTGTAAAATTTAAACGAAGTACACAACCAGTTCTTTTAGTCTTCATGCAGAGTAATTAATAAATTTCCAAAAATTACATTTTCTCCCAGTCTGCCAGTTCTTATAAGCTTGTGATTCTTAGAAAAGCCCCATTCCCACTCACTGTTTTTAGTTTTAATTTAAATTTTTAACCTTAAATAAACTTTTGAACTTGTGAAATCTTACGTCATGCGTCACTAATATACATTATTTAGTAATAATTACTGTCTTTATTTAATATAAAATTATTGTATTTAATATAATTAATTTTATTTCTTTCTTCTTAAAAGCTGAAACTTAAATTTTAGGTTAAAACCTTAAACTAATACTAAAACTCAGTGAGTGGGAAATGGGCTAAATGCAATTCCTTGCTTTGAATACAGTTTATCATTAAACAACATACAAATATTTAAAGCCGTTAAAATCATTCATAATTCTTGGAAAACATCGGTCAATAAAAAAAAACAACCTTTTAACCTTGCACCCACCCGTGCTAGTTGCCAGCGCGTCTTAAAAAACAAATACATAATCTAAAAGCGTAATATAAAACCATAAACCAAAATTGATTGAATAAATGCCATTGTAATGATTCAAAGTGTGAATTTAAATTATTATTTAAATGACGACAGATGCAATAACTTTTTTTTTTTTTTTTAATATTTATTTTTCAGTGCATCAACTATTAGTAGTTATTAGCACTTTTAAATCAATATTACATTTTATATACATTTTTCTTATAACATATAACTTATACAATATAATATAATTCTTTCTTTTTCTATGTTTCAGCTTCTTTCCTTATTCCATTTTAAAGTACTCCATTGGTGCTTCATCAATCATCTCCTCATTCAACCTCAAGTTCCTCATTCTTTTCCTATTTCAGCATCTCGATATGATACAGCAATTGCCTTAACTATGATGTTCCCATTTCCATCCAATCTCTTCTTCATCCGCTCTCTTCAAGCTGGTCTTTTTCTTCTTCTTTCATTTTCTTTTTTTTTCCTTCTCCTATTTTCGTTCTCGAATTTTTCTTTTTATGATCATTTTTTTTCAATATTCATTTTTCTATGGTTGCACACAACCAATTAAATCTTATTTTATCAAACCCAGAATATATAACTCTGGCCCGGGGATCGAACCCGAGAACACAGTAGTCAGAGTGAAGCATCATTGCTCTCACCCAACTGTGTCGTCCCAATAACTTTGTTAATCGTACTAAAATACGTACTGTAATAAAAATTGGTTGAATTGATTGGAGAAAATTAAACAACTCTTTCCGATTGCTGCATGTTTTGTTTGAAACGGTAAAATTTTATTTTTAAGTCAATTTCAAATTAATCTAAATTTGCATTGTGGATTGCAAATTTTTTTTTTCAACAAGTTTATATCTATTTTAATCAAAAGAATGGGGGAATCGTTTAAGTATCACACACCCAGTAAACCATTTGATGAAGTGTTTTGTTTTATGACGTTTCCATCACTATTGCACAATTATAGTTCGCATCGACTTTATCTTCATTTGTATTCCGACAGGTGGAATGGTTTCGCCATTTGTAGCCGGTAAATTAGACATTTCATATGAACTACGACTGTGAGCAACTAAACTGTAAATGAACTCTTTCATGATGGCAAAGTGACTCCAAATGTTGACTGATATGTGTATAAAACAATGTCCAACAATTGACGTTTGATATTCATTCAATGAACTTAACATGTATGGAAAACACAATATGTTTTCATATTTTAGGAAGTGACAATCGTTGTCCATATATGGGATATATTTTGCACACAACATCCGACGACCACGCAAAATAAAGCTTATAAATAGGCAGATTCTAAACAATAGTTTTCACACGGTTATCCACGTGACGCATGTTTGTGATTAAAATCTATTTATATTTACTTGCTGATTGTACACTGTTATTGGAAATGAATCAGTCGTTTTATTATGTACAGTGTGTGGCGCACAAAGAAAGATAAAGACATTTATTGCTGTAAATTGATAAATGTGCAATCATTTTGCAGCACAAAAAGAGAAAAGAGATTCTTTTGGTTGAGAAAGCCACACAACACTTCATATCTCATCCCATCCCATCTTTGATCTCGGTGTTTGCACCAGACCTGATGACTGCTGATTAGTTTTTTGCACAACCATGATGCATTCATCCATCTTTATTTATCTATGACATTCTTAAGATGCTTTCGATTAATTAAAATGGAAACATAAACAAACCATAAATACAAATTGTTTCATTAGAAAATTGATATATCGAGTAAAAGTAAGGAGAAACAAAGATCTTTAGAAACCAAATTTCTTTTTGCTGCTTGTAGAGAAAAACTCTTGCTTTCTTTAAGGCAAGTTCTATATAAATTTGTCGATTGAGAATCCTCTTGTTTGTAGAAATTAAGACATGGTTCGTAACCCCATTGAAAAAGCAACAATAGGGAACTTGGCAGTGATGGGAATCCTAGATCCAGGGAGCGGTAACTTCAGAGTGCGAAAATTTAAGATGGCAAACCAAAATAGAGTTCCCGATATTCTATAAACGTAATTTAGAATAAAAATAAAAAGATTACACCATTTGCTGTTACGTACGTGAAAAAATTACGAGTAAAATGCTTGTGTAGCAAAATACTGCTGGGACCTACATGATCTATAGACCAGAGACCTCTAGAAAAAGTGAACAACTGAATTTGGCACAGGTGTTACATAAAAAGGACCTACGTAAAATATAAAGTGTTTTATAACTTTAGGTCACCTTAAGTAGCCTAATTTCGTCAATAATAATTGTTTGAATAAGCGGCTAATGTTCAAAACTACCAGAAAACAAGTAGTCTCTACCATGTCTAATCTATTTTTGAAATTCATATTAGTTCATATTTTCGATTTCAATACGATTTCCATCATAACACCGTTTTATAGTTCTTGCGTTACCTCGTAACACTTGCAAGTAATAAATTACACCGTGCCTGAGAATTGAGAGTAATTACAATTAATGATAATTAATATAATCTTACATAAAGCTGTGAGAAAGTCTCGCAAATGAGACTAACAGTAAAGTAATCGAAATTATACACCACTTTACAAGTACATCATAAATTTCACATTGATTTATTGATTACCTAAACTGCACCGTAAGAAACACTTTTTGAATCATCTCATCGATATAGGTGTACGTTAATGTAGCAAATTGGAAAATAATTAAATGCAAGAATCATGGGCGTCGGGAGGAGGAAGTGAAAAATAAAATACACAGTAAAAGATTAAGAAAAAAAATTTGTATTATTAAAGTCACTGTTGGAATAAAAACTTAAGGCGTCTAGATTATTGTCTAAATTTGTTCCTACAGCTTGTCAATAATTTCAGTGTCTTCCTCTACCCATTACCTATGAACACTGATAATGCACCCCCTAAAAGTAAACGTGTCAGCGCCCATGACAACAGCAATACAATTTATATGAGATTTTTAATTAAATTAAAGATATTATTAAGAAGCACCATATTGAAAGAAATGTTCAATGTTCAAAACTACAGAAATGTTCAATTCCTATAAATATATATATATATATGGAATAATTAAATAAAGAATAATTAACTAAGGAATAATTAAATAATTCCTTTTCGTAAACGCCACGTGGACACTTTCATTGTTGTAATGCGACTTTCCAGTGACAGCGCTGCAGGCTATTTTTGGACACGAAAGTATGTAGGTGCAGCATATCTATTTCATATTTGTTTAACTAATATTCGATTATATTTTAATTTAGAGATCTATTATTTACAGTAAAAGTTATGAACGTACGAGTATTATTATTTGCATGTACGAGTATTTCGTCATTTATATTAACATAAATAGCTGATAATAGAATAACTTTATGTTCTGAAGACATGACTGTCAGTGACTGCGACAGTCCGGATTGTCCGGATTTGATCACCATGTACGGATTTTTGTCCGGACTCGTAATTATGTCCGGATTAACAGAATTAGTTTTTGCATACCATGCTGTTAAACATGAAAATAATTTCAATGCTTCAGACTGCACATTTACATTAATAGCAAAACTACATGATTCAAAGTTTAGTGCAGGTAACAACATTGAAACATTGGCTGTAGGTGTGATTGGGCCATACATTTTCTCCACAGTTTTGGAAGAAGTGAAAGTTGCGCAATTTGTATCCATCATTATCGATGCTTCCAATAGAAAAGACCTAAAATTAAAACCGACATTTGAATGAAAATTCCAAAAAAAAACGTGATCGTCCGGACTAGATTCTAAAAAATTATGGCAACCCTATATATAGAGTTCTCTAGTACATATATGTAACTCTAGGATGCAATAATCATAGTGACTTGTAGGTATTTCACTTGAATTGTAGTATTTGTGAAATTATGTTTTTAAAGATCTCGTAATTCATCGGTGAATATAATAGATTTGTACAATTATAAAGGATATCATTATCGAATTATTTTAAAAATTTGATGCAGATTGACCGTTTCGCATTCGAGATACATATAGTTAAAGTTCGAATCATTGCGCAATAGAGAGTATACATTGAACGTATGTTTACACCAGTCTTTTGCTTTTTATAAAAAACCAATCGGAACGAAAATTATTGCTCAGATCGTTATTTAAATAAGTCAACGTAATGTCGGTTTCACACCACAATAAACACAATTCAATAAAACACGAACAAAAACTTTTTCTGAACAAAAACACCCATCTTTACACCAAAGAGACAGTTCTTAAAACATTTTTGTCTTTAAAAACTGTTTTAGTAAACAAAACACATTCCTATCTGGAGTCGGTAAGATCAAAGAAAACACGTTTGTTGTTGTTTTTTAGTCTGCTTGGTTTGAACACGTAGTTTTGTTTTTTGTGAACGTTTGCGCTTGTCAGTTGTTATTTATAACGTTTATAATTTTTATGGGACACAAAGAAAAACACTAAAAACAAAACCAGTCTATTCAATTAGAAACAAAACATGTTTTTGTTTTGTTTTTTAACAACAAATATGTTTTCAAAACTGTCCCTCTGGCATGAAACCGGTATAAGATTAAATATTTCATTAATAAGATCTTGTATACGTTCACACGGGCTTTATATATGTGACAGCTTTGCTGATGCAGACTAGGACTAAAGTTTTTGCTTCCTTGACTTGTGAATTTTGTAAAAGTTGCAAATTATATTGTAGGACGACAACAACCATAATTTTTTGAACACTAAACTATTATTGTCACAAAAAATAAATTATTCTAAAGCACTATCCTATTACTGTTTTATTCTTGACGAAGGAAAAGTCAAGAACTGTTTTGCATTGCAAAACGATCTAACGTTCAACTACGAGTATAACAAGCTATATCGAATTGTTCAGATTCATTAAATGATAAAGAGTAAGCTAACCAAATTGTCTAAGTAAAAAACACCTTCATGCAATAAATTGCAAAATAAATTCAATTGATTTCTCTCGCTATATGCGCTAGGTTTTATTTGCATTTAGTCATTATTTCGGCTGTTTAATATAGTAGGTGTATTTTCATACAATCCACTACAAAAATCAGGTATTTCTTGTTTATATCATAAATAAATCATTTATACAAAAATAACTTACATAATTCCATACAAGAAAAATACGAGTCTTCTTGGTGATGATTTGAGTGTTTTTAGAGTGTACATTTGAAGGTTAAGAGTAATCATAGGTGGCCGATAGGTCCAAGGGGAAGAGGGTACGCGCGCTTCCAAATTGTTTGTCTGGTGGTTTTCTTGTGTTCGCGGATCCATAAAAAATGTTTACGTGTATTTTAAGATTATTTAAATAAACTTTAACAACCAATTCCAAAGAAAATGAAATTTATTTCATTTTAGATCTAAAAACTATAGTTCTATTAATAGTTCACACTGTAAAAAACATGTAACATTTATAAGTAACTACTACAAAATGTGTAAATATTTTTTTGTACATAGCTATGTATAATTGGGTTGGCGATTCACGGGATCGATCCATTGTTTTTTCAACTCAAAAAATCAATTCTTCGATTAATCGATCTCAGATCGCCATCCCTAAAAACGACCCCTAAAATATGAGTTCACAAGCCCTTTGAGATAACGGAACGACACTACACATCTGTCTAATATGAACTGTCAAAATAGTCAATAACAAAATGGCGCAAAAACAAAAAGTCTTGCCACAAGTAAAACAAATACCACCTGTAAATAGTTCATTTGAAAGTTTATACATAATTTTTTTCTTAATTAAATTAGTTTTTCGACTATTAAACCGAGAGAATAATTAAATAATTTTGCGGAGGCGTTCAGAAAGCGAATGTGACACTTCTGCATGGTAACACCTTAGAATTAGTAAAGCTTTCTGAATACTAATAATATTATCTTTTAAATATTTCTTTTACATTAAAATTCAATACACAAAGTAACTGAAAGGAATATGTATTAGAAACACCTCACCGCACCGTCTCACCCCCGTCCCCTTGCCCCGTTCGTTGCATCAACAACAACAAAA
Organism: Panorpa germanica; assembly: GCA_963678705.1. Classification (NCBI taxonomy): domain Eukaryota; kingdom Metazoa; phylum Arthropoda; class Insecta; order Mecoptera; family Panorpidae; genus Panorpa; species Panorpa germanica. Next base: position 1,648,082 of record OY783212.1, on the reverse strand, counting down.
AATGCTCAACTATCACTCACGATTTACTTGTGATTATGGTTTTTCTCTATAAGCGCAATAATGTTTGAATGCTGAGACCTGAGACCTGAGACAAGTACTTTAACAATAACATAACCAAAAAATAATTTAACCGTTAGATTAGATTTAATTCTGAGCTAAAAACAGCAAATATTTAGTGTATTAGTCATTGGCAATCTCATGAATAAGTGCTAATAAACGCTAATTTACGAAACACTGTTGAAGTAGATGATGTTTGTTCATGATCTTTACAAGTAAATGTTAAGAGATTCTTTGACACACATAAATAGTAAAGATGAGCAGATGATTATCTGTGTTGGTGTTGACGCTAAGAAATTTGAAAGTTGTTAGTATTAGTCCAGGCGAAAAAGTTAAGAAGACAAGTTACTTTAACGAATAATATCGAAAAAATTTAAAATTATACGAAAGTTATATGAAAATATATTGTTATAGGGTGATACAGATATCTACTTCATCATTGGTTGTGAACATGGGTATATCAGTAGACTGGTCGTTTCACATTTACATATAATTCACGTTTAAACCTCTAAAATTATTAAAACAAATAGAACTTCAATTGCATTTTGTTTGAAATTCCAACTGACGTAAATTTTCATACACTTATAGTACATCGATGATTTCGATTGGAGTAGCCAAACGTATTGAGATGATATGCTAATGATTTTACTAATTGGAGTACTGTTTTATGAACGGATGATTTTATTGCATGTATATTTTGAATGTGATATAAAACTATTCACGATTTGCGATCTTACAACTTCAGTGATTGATTTAACCGTTAAAACGTTTTGTCGCGTCCGACCTAAAGACCAGTCGTTATAAATCAATATTAAATTAAAAAGCCGTTGCTTTTGTTCCAGAAATACTTTTTGAATTGATAATTCAAAAATATCAACCACAAGAATGGATGAAGCGGACAGCAGCGACTCCGCAGTGACCGTGGTCTCTCCAGGAGATATCTCTGCAACAGGTTCGTAACCTAAATAACTTCAACTTGTGTAACAGATTAGTTAAGTATGCTAAATATTTTCTTCATTTCAGATAACCAGTCATTTTACCACATCAACGAAGTAACGTTATCAATAAATGGCGATAACAGTGATAATCAAAAACCGACAAGTGCACCATCAAAGATGTCAACACCTCCCCCACCCGTCCCAAGTACCCCTATATATCACAATGAAGTAACTATTCCAAATGTTGAACACATCAATGTTGGAAACCATCACAAACCAGATAATATTAAAATAGACAATCGTCCAAAAACTCCTCCTCCAAAATCACCTCCACCAAAAGTAACTCCACCTAAAACACCTCCTCCAAGGACACCACCGCCAAAAACACCACCTCCAAATACACCGCCTCCAATATCCCCGACTGGAAGCCAACAAAAACTGCACATGGTGGATGCAAACGATGGACCATCTCGCAGCAACGGAGGTCTTGATAACCCTGGATTCGAACACGAGCCAACTACTCGGACATCTTCGTTTGGTCACATGGACCCACGGAAATCGCCGAAGAAGCATACGAATGGCGACTTAAACAATAGCTTTGATTTGGGATTTAAATCTCCGACAAAAAGTAATGGAGAAGCAGAAACTCACGAAGCTGTCAATCTGGAGTTGGTCAACATGGATCCGATCAAGAATGGATTACCTGTTAAGAAGGAAACGGAAGTGGATTTAGGTGACCCGTACGATGAATACTTTGTGCCGGTCAATGAACATCGTAAATACATGAGGTAATTGTGTTATAAGATCTTCCATTCATAAATTCATCCAAAATTCTTCTAATAACTTCAAAAGTGAGATCGTTGTACCAACTTAGAAATCTGAAAAATATATTTTATTTATTCATCATTCTTTCGGCTGCACTGTTCAAAAAATTAAACATATGTTCAAACACTGTATCACTGCCTCTTATCACTCAAGTAAATAAAAATGAGTGGGTTATTTCAGACACGTACTAAGTCACATGCCAATGACCGATTAATTCTTCATTATTGTATTATATTAATTGAGTGCCTTTCGGCTTTTCAATCTACATTCTTAATACATTTCATAGAACTTCAACTTGAAATTAAACTTATACTATTCTAGACCTTTCTATTTCCAAAAGTACTTTTTGCTTCTTCTTCTCTTGACCCTCTCCCTTCATTTTCCTTAGTCCTCCTTTATTCTCACCGTTTCCTCACCTCTTGTCTTCTTTGTCTCCTCTCGACAAACCCTCTATTATATTTTCACTATATTTCTTCCCTTCTGTCTTCATTTTCACTTTTTCCGCCATTATGTTGATACTGGGAAACATATTCCCCATTCACATTGTGGTTTGGAATTGCATCTACGTGTTCGCATGGTTTTATTAGACATCACTTCTGCTCCGGCGTTCCTTCCCTTTTCTCGTTCTTTTTCTTTATTTCCGCCATCCACCTCTTCTCTTTACTGCGTCCTTTAATAACTGCACAATATTTTTCTCGCTCATTACCTTTTTCTGACATGAAAACTTAATGTGCTCCAATGTTTCAATTTTCGTTCCGCACACTCTACACATCCTTTCCTCGTTATTTGCCCAGTATCTGTTTCCTTCCTCCTCGTTTCCCAATGTAAATCTGGCATTCCTTCTCATGTTTTTTGTGTCTTTTTCACTTAAATATTGTGGTATCTCTCTCCCAAATTCTTTTATATCTTGTGTTGTAATTGCTCTTCTCAATTTCTTTCATTCTTTCCTGTTGCTGTATCTCCCTGTCTCTTCTCCTTAGCTCCTCTTCCACACTTGTGCCTCCTTCTCTTCTTCTCTCTGCCTCCTCTATTGCCATTCCATTCCTTTCGCAATACTCATTTCTCTCTTTCGGGCCTCTTTCCCCACCCTCCTTTCTACTCTCCTCGTTTATTTTCCTTAAAATTTTACTTTCAGCGCTACTCATTTTCTCTTCATATTTTACTGCTCTTCTACCTGCTTCAATTCTTATCTTGTCCCATTTTAATTCTTCCATCATCATGTATCCTGGCGTACACCTGTCCAGCCCTAGTATCCATTTAATGTATCTCTCCTGGGTTCTTTCCAACTTCTCTTGCTCCTTCCACCCCCATATCTCTGTTCCGTACATCATCATACTCGTTATTAGTCTATCAAACACCCATAGCCTCTTTTGCATATCCGCACCAAACACATGTTCTCCTAATCTCCACACCCTTGTCATTGCTAAATCCGCCTTCTTCGATACGTCCCTTATCTGCGCCTCTTCTCCATTGTTTTTTTTTGAATGTGTAACCTAGGTATCTAAATTCCTCTACTTCCTCAATGTCATCTGTTTTATATTTTCACGTTTTCTTTATTGTTTTTCCTCCCCCTTTTTGGAATACCATGATTTTTGTTTTCTCTGCATTCAGTTCTAGCCTTTAATTCTTTATTAAATCACTTAATCCATAGTATTTTTAAAATATGAAAGATTTATACCGGATTCAACAGATAATTGTTAGGTACTTCTTTGTTAGAAACTCCATGATTGAAAAACAAGGTTAACAAAAAATAATGAATGTGAAACAGATAGCAAATGTTGAAGACCATATGTCGTATGTCTTATTGCGTTTCTGAAATAACAAAGTTAATTATCATTTATCGTTGGCTTTCCACAAAATTCATTGGTTTCATCATAAACGGACATCATTTATTCAGTAAAATGTACATAAAAATGTTAAAGGAACAATGATAACAAGATTGTAGAATTGTTTTTTGAATTGTACGCAGCGTAACTTTTGCGGACCCCCGTATGCGCACGTCAGGTGTAAACGAGCAGGGACTGTCCATAAACGAACCGACCCACGGCCTGCTTGACTATCAGCAGTGGCTGCAGGCTTCTAGGTATCGACCAAAGACCAATAAAAACAAACATACTCGTACCAACATACAAACATACCAACAAACCAACAAACAGACTTCTAACAAACACATTCAAACTGCTACTTTAATCTATTTCCATTTATTTTGTTCTTATTTGTAAACCAGGCTGTGAACGCCATCATCTCCAAGTCAGAAACATGACTTATTACTTAAAGAACATATTTCTTATTTTCTGTTTTTCAATGTTATGATACCACAATACCTTAAAGGAAAACATAACATCGAAAAACATTTTTCCTTTCTTTTCCCGCTTAATGGTCGTGGGGGTTCAGTTAAATTTTATCATGCAGATTAGTTTGATTTGTAAATATAATAAAATTTAGTTTTGCTTGGTTGGTTTTTAATTGGTCAAATTAACAATATTTTTAATGCAGTTTGTTTTTAATAGGGGTGAAAAATTATATGTTACAATGGATAAACGCAACAAAGGGAGATGGCGCCGATATGTATGCTGGAGTATCGGACTGGCTCTGATAGGAGCCGCAATTCTTATTGGAATCTTAGCAGCAAGTAAGATAGAATGTTGCATATTATTCAAAGTTTTTTTTACATAATATTCGTAATAATAATACATAAAAATTAACTTTGTAGCTGGAGTAATTCTCAACAACGAAGCTACACCAATTCAAAATGAATCCAGTGCGGCTCGTAGTTTAGGGGATGACGTTAAATCTGCAGGAGTGTTTGGAGTTGGAGGTACCACATCCGGTGTAGTGCCTCCGAATCCACCGATAGCACCAACTGAAAATTTCATGCAATTTGGTAAATATTTGGAAAAATCATTGATTTTAAATAATTAGAAGAATTCTGTTCTAACTAAATTATTTTAATTTATTCTTTTAGTACCAGATACCTTGGAAGGAAAATTAATAATCGACAACGCACAGTATACGAATAGCTTAGCGGACAGAAACAGTGCAGAGTACAGAAAGTTGGCTGAATCTTTGGAGACAGAACTGAAGACAGTTATATTCGATAATCCAACGCTGTACCATGGACCACATAACATTTCTGTTAAAGTTATGAATTTCATGTAAGTATTTTTTAAATATTCAAACTAATATATATTTAATTAGGTTTAAAAGTTCTACTTAACCAAAACGGCATGTTAATCCTTACAGGCCCGGATCTGTTATAGTTACCTATCGTATTAGTTGGGTACAGCGTCCAGGTGTACAGAACGCTCCTGCACCAGTGTCAGAAGAAAAGCTAGGAAAGAAATTACGAAGAGCTTTGAATCAAAATAATGGATATATTTTAAATTATCACATTCCAGTAGATACTGTTCAATCTGGTGGCGTACTAGATCTCTGTCGATTGAACAAGAATGACTGCGAATACGAATGTAAATATGACTATAACAATTCTGATTTCATGTGCATTTGTCCAGATGGTTTGCATCTTGGGTTGGATGGATCGAAATGTCTTGCAAACGAAGAAGTACCTGGAGATCATCATCATATCCACGAAGAGCATGCTGTTGGGCATCATGCACATGACGATCATTCGGAGCATCACGACCACGATGATCATATGCATCACTATGATTATCAGGATCATGCACATGAAGAGGAGGTCGCACCAGAACCGACAGTGGAACCTAGCTCAGAACCAGAACCGACTGCTGAACCTAAATCGGTGTCCAGCACTGAACACGACCACGTTTCACATAATCATGAACATGTAATAGGGCTTGCGGAGCCAACATCCGAACCTACATCAGAACCAGAACGTACCACATTTAAACCAGAGCCATCTTTTGAACATGAGCATACTGATCATAGACATCATGTAGAACTTAATTCTCAGTTTTATCCCGAGTCAACATCAGAGCCAAGAGCAGAAGCAGAACCTACTGGAAAACCCACATATGATTCGGAGTCTAGATCAAACTATCATGATGAAATAATAGCATACACAGAAACTATTAAAGAAACCAAGTCAGAGCCTGTGCCTACATCCGAGCCAAAATCAGAACCCGAAGCTACATCCGAACCGAAGTCAGAACCAGAACCTACATCAGAGCCGAAAGCCGAACCAGAACCTACATCAGTGCCGAAAGCTGAACCCGAACCTACATCAGAGCCGAAAACTGAACCCGAACCTACATCAGTGCCGAAAGCTGAACCCGAACCTACATCGGAGCCGAAAGCTGAACCCGAACCTACATCGGAGCCGAAAGCTGAACCCGAAAATACATCAGATCCGAAGGTAGAGCCGGAACCTACATCAGAACCAAAGTCAGAACCTGAACCTACATCAGAACCGAAGTCGGAACCCGAACCTACATCAGAACCGAAGTCAGAACCCGAACCTACATCAGAACCAAAGTCAGAACCCGAACCTACATCAGAACCGAAGTCGGAACCCGAACCTACATCAGAACCGAAGCCTGAATCAGATTCAAAATTGGAACCGGAATCAACAGCCGAACCTAAGTCCACACCTGAATCTGTTTCTGTACCAATAGTTATTCCAGAACCCACATCTGAACCTAAATCGGAACCAGAACCAAAGGTAGAGCCCGAACCAACAATACAGCCAAATACAGAAAAATCTACAGAACCAACTTCTAAATCAGAACCAGGTTTTGAAGTTAAATTAACCCAAGGATCGGACGAGGAGCCAATAGAACCAGAATCAGAAGCTACATCACCACCTAAAGCGGAGCCTGAGCCAACTTCAGAGCCACAAGCAGAACCAAATCCCACTTCTGAACCATCATCTCATCTTGAGAATAAACTAATCATTAAAGAAAACCTTAAGGCTCTAGCGGCGATAACAACGGAAAACAGTGCAGAACCGGAGCCTACTGTATTATCGGAAATAGAGTTGGAGCCATCATCTGAACCTAAATCGACTGAAAAATTAATCCATGATAATACTAATTCAAAAATAAACAATGGAGCAGATGTTATAGAATTGCCTGAACCAACTACAGAACCGAGCACCGAACCGGAACCAACTTCTGAACCAAAGGCAGTGTCAGAAAGTAAGTTGAAAGAAGAACCAGAATCACGGCTTAACTATAATAATGTAATTGAATTGTTGCCAGAGTCTACAACAATACCAAACGCTGAGCCTACCGCTGAACCTACTGCAAAGCCTACATTAGATTATGCATTAACTGAAATGTCTAAACACGCGGAACTTGAATCTACTGTGAAACCAGAACCATCTTCAGATATGAAAACAGAACCGAATTATATAAATACAGAATTAACAAAAGAAGTGAACAAGTCGGATTTTCTACCTGAACCGGAAGTAACAACTGAATCTCCAAATATGAATGATAAGCACATGGACCACGATGTAGTAGCTTTATCAGAACCAATTTCTACAGAAGAACCAACAACTGTTAATATAAATAATCCCAGATTATTCCCAGAACATGTTAACATTAACATAGAACACGAAAAAAATACAGAGCAAAGTCCAACACCAGAACCTACAATAGAATCGACTCAATTGTTCAATATAACTACAGAGAAAACGCAACAAGTTACAAACAATTCCACAGAAAAACCAGGTCAAATTTCTGATCTAATTGCTGATGCTGAAGCAAATACGGAACAGGTTACCCATAGTCACGAAATTGAAATAGAGCCGGAAATAACAATTCAAATGGATCTTAAGGCAAGCCCGGAACCTACCTTGTCTAACGTATCTGAAAGCAGTTTCACAGAAGCAACTGCAAATAATGAACCATTGCAGCCAAGACCCGAACCAGTTCCAGTTAGAGAAACAGGAAATCTTACAGATGACAATTCAACTGCAACAGATGTAATTATATCAGCTGTAACTGAGTCAAATTCAAAACCAAATATTATACAATTTTCTGTAGACAACTCTATTCCATTTACAACAGAAGGACACAATTTTGTAATACATGATCATACCGTTGTCCCAACAAGCGATGCGGCCACTTCACCAAAGTCAGATGTTATTTCCAATGAAACCAATACTGGCAGAAATTTTGAAATTACAACAGATTCAAACCGTAATACAAAATTAGTTGACGTGACAGATTCATCCGAAGGGACTGTTACAACAACGAAAAACAAATCTATTGAAGCGTCAACAGAAGTTGCACCGATAATTACTGAAAATATGTCACCTTTCTTACCGGAACTAGAAAACAACGCTACTTTAATTCATATTCTTCATGAAGGACATGATATTGAAGCAGTAACAACGAATGACACAGATTTCTCAGCAGAAAATAAAAACATAACTGATATCTCAAACAGAACAACAGATGATTTACACGTGTACAACAGAACAAAGCCACTTCCTGAGGAACACTTAGAAGTTATCCCGTTAGTTCATAAAAGAGTAGAAAACGCTATTGCTGATGGTATTCATTTCGATCCAATTGAACCCGAGATGAGTGGTATGAGATTTGATCCTATAGAACCGGAAATAGTAGGAACAACAATTGGAAATTCAGAGGAGGAATATATTGCAACCACAGAAAATATGAAAAAGCATAATGATGTAACAATCACGAATTTATTAAGTGGAACATTTCAATTAAGTGAAGGAACTACTCAAAAAGTAGCTGAATCAACTAGTTTAAGCCAGGAAATTACAACAGAAAGCGTTGTTCCCGTTACATTTGATCAGATCGTGAATGAAGAAAGAGAAAACTCAACAACAGAAGAATCTGTGCCAACAATACGACCGGAAATATCAAGCAGCGAAAGAATTCCCAGTACAACGCTACGTAACTTCTTTGAATTATCGGCAAACAATGATAACTCCAGCAGTGCTTTTGAAAATGTAATTAACCAATCCACGGAAAATTCCATCGAAAATGAAAATAATCTTAGTGTAGTACCTTTAAATAAAGTGGGTAAACCTAATAAAAATATTGAATTTGAAAAAGATAATTATAATAAAAAAATCGATAAAATAGGGCTTGCAACCTCTAATGCTGATAACGCAGACTTCAATAATATCAATGATGAAGATGAAAAACTAAATGATTTTAACAAATATTTGGATCACTCCTCTGAGTCAGGAAAAGGAAATATTGTATTCGAAGTAAACAACCCATCAGAAGAGAACCATTTTTTAGCTAATAAGTCGTTCCAGTTAATTAATAATAATTCTGGAACGACGTTAAACAAAGATCTGATTGTTAATAAAGTGACAAGCGAAGAAAACGTCATTAAAAGTGATGTCAATAACTCAACATCCAATATTTCATTCACTATAGACACGACAAGCGAAAAATATGTTGAAAACACAGTGTTCATCGGAGATATCGGTTTTTCAAAATGTACAGCTGGCCAATTCCAGTGTACCAACGGAACTTCTATTAAAGACGGAAGCTATTGCATAGCGAAAAGCGAACGGTAAGAAAATGTTAACATGTTAATATGTTATTACTTCTTATATCTTGTGTAGATTATATTATTTATTTACAAAACATTTTACATTTGCTAGATGCGACGCAATAGCACATTGTTCAGATGGTTCCGATGAACATGGCTGTGAAATGGGTGGATGTCCAGGGCACTTCCAATGCCGCGGTGGTTCCTGTTTAGCCAGACACTTAGTGTGCGACGGAATTGTACATTGCGGAGATGGTAGCGACGAAATGGACTGCGGTAAGCTTTAAAATCGAACTAGCTACATCCACAATACATTCACACATTCAACGTATATCAATGTATCCTTTTCTTTAAATATAGAATCCTGGCAATGCCGTTTCGACGAATTATCGTGCTCCCAAACTGGCCCTTGTTTACCTCTTCTATGGCAGTGTGACGGTCTGAAACAATGCGCCGATGCCCGTGATGAAGTGGGGTGTGCATCATCATGCGATAATCACGAATTTTTCTGCGCGGAGCAACGCGCTTGCATCTCCGCTTCCTGGAGGTGCGATGGAGAAATTGATTGTTTAAATGGAGAAGACGAAAAATTATGTGGTTTGTTTTTATAAAATGAATAACTTAAAACTTTTATTCTGTTTTCAATTCACAAACTAAAAAATATTTCAATAATTTTCAGACTGCCCTATTGATAACTTCCGGTGCAAAGCAGGAGGATGTATAGATAAAATCCAAAGGTGCGACGGTTTATATCAATGCCCAGATCAATCTGATGAATGGGGATGCATACACATGCCTTCCAGAAACGAAAATACAAATCAAACTTTAATTAATGATGGTTCTGAAGCTAATGAACAAACTAGAAATATTATAAAGCTTCTTACAAAAGATGAAAGTTGGTTATCTGTTTGTACTGATAAATGGGACAGAGTTGCATCAGATGTATTATGTTCTGAGTTAGGATTCTCCTCTAGTATTAGCACCGAGACTATACAAGACTACAATAGGAATGAAACAAACTATTTCGTATTAAAGAACACGGTGAACGCGACACAAAAATTGTTGTCACAAATTGAAGTTACTAATTTCTGTCACAGTGGCATAGTAGCAATTACGTGTGAAAATTTCAGTAAGTTTCATTACAAAATAAGAAGATATTTTTAACAAATTGGTTTTTATATATATTTTTATTGTAATAAATAGTCTGTGGCAGCCACTCTCCCAGTTTCCGTGAAGGTACAACAATAACCAGTCGAATTGTGGGTGGTGAAGGAGCCACACGAGCTCAATGGCCCAGCATAGCTCTGGCCTACAATCATTACTTAGGTGGCGCCCGTTGTACTGCCAGCATTGGTAAAATTCATTTTTCCCATAACTTACAAATATTAAATAATAAAAATTTAATTAACGAACTAAAAACTCTTGTTTATAGTTGCACCACGTTGGGCAGTTGTAAGTTACAGTTGTCTTTCTGGAAAACCTGATACACAAGTTAGTGATTGGAAACTCTTTGCTGGAGGAGCAGTTTTTGATTCAAGAGTTGAATATGATTCATCTACAACGGAACCAGATGCAGAACAAATTCGTAGCATTAAGCGAATAGTGCCATATCCACAGGTAAAAATGGAGAAATACAATAAATTTATGGATCATTTTAAGTGTACATGTCTACATATGCATTTGGTAGAGTAGTGCGTATTCCTGTTTTGATAGTAATAAGTATTTATTATCGTGTTTCATATTTTAGGCTAAATATAAGCAGTTCCTATTTTCTGGAGATGTAGCACTTCTAGAATTTAACGAACCCCTTATTTGGGGTCACACAGTTGGCGCTGCATGTCTCGCTAATGTTCCTGTAGAACCCAGAGAACTATGTGTTACCGCTGGTTGGGGTGTATACACACCAGGAGGTATATTACAATAGAACAAAGAAATTAAAAATGGGTTTAACTGTGTAAACTAAACTAATATTTGTTATTCCTACGCAGAATCAACAGTGACACAATACCTCCATTATTTGCCAGTTCCTACATTAACTGGGGATACTTGCAATTCAACAAAACACTATGCTGGGCGCTTGCCTCCAGGAGCACTTTGTGCTGGATACACAGACTCTGCTAAAACTCCTTGTTATGTAAGAACGAATATATTTGTTATTTCACTTTATAACTAAATTATATTTTAAATATATGACATGTTTAAGAATTAGTACTAGACTACACAAATATTTTTTTATTACAGAATGACGAAGGTGCTCCATTAATGTGCTATAGTTATGCCTCCGAATCATGGGGCTTGCAAGGTGCTCTAAGTCATCATGGCAATTGCGGACAGAGCCCTCATCCAGCTGTTTTTACTGGTCTAGGAGGTCGAGTAGCTGAATGGATTGCTAGTACAGTGGGCAACCCACTAATGTTTAACAGAAAAACGTAATAAAAACGTTAAGTCGAAACGAAATTAGACTATAGTGAATATATTTTAAATAGTAATGTTATATCTTAAATAATTTTAGAATATGTATATTAAAATTTCAACAGTATGTATGTATATAAGGTTATCAAGAAATTGTTTTAAATATAGTATATAATAAGAATTTGTTTTTCATAAGAATGATATAATATTTGTAAATAATGTATATTACTCAAATAAAAATAAATAATGTGTATTTAATATATATAAGTTAAAGGCATTAGTTTAAATTAGTAAGAACCAGTTAAATTAACTATCTACTTAATAATTTGTTTGTATTACAATAAATTTATTAGTATAACCAAATTAGAGATCTGCACGTAATGCTTAAAGTATACATGATATAATCGGCAAGCAGAACTTACAGCTATAGCTTTTACTAATGAAGTCTTGATAATTAACTACTAAGTTTTGGAGCGACATGAAGATTTTTAATGCTTTCATAATAAAACAGTGCCTTTCTTAAACATAAAACTGAAATTTTTAACTCATAAATATGTTAGAAATATATGTATATATTTATATTAGCTTTATTTCATATAAATTGTGGTATTGAAATTAGTTCTTTTTATAATATAAAATAATATCTATATATTTTATATTCCAAGTTTTTAAGTAAATGTGTTTGATATTGCTTATGAAGTAACTATATATGGAAAAATATTAGCAACCAGTTCTAATTTTTATAATGGTACATCAAAAATAGTTATAACACATATACACAAATTAAAAGAATTTGTTATATAACAAACTATGAACGATAGTCACCTATTATTTTGTAATTCTATTATTCTTTACCATTTTATACCTAGTCACAATATTTTTTTGTGTCAATATCTCAATTAAATGGTGAGAGGTGAAAAATACACAACCAAATTTTCAAATAAGTTGTAAAATTTATAAGTTGTAAATAAATAATAATATTGTAATAAAATTTATTATCAAAAAATTATACAGCACAGTTTATTCTATACAGAGAAGTATATTAAAAATTAATATTATGCATTCATATTAAATTTTTAAACCTACCACTTACCTAGCTTGCTTAATATTTCTTTAAACTATTTGTGAATATTTTTTTTGTCTTCTGTATTATTTATAATAAATAAAATTGCGACAGATTTGCTACAACCTTATTAAACTATAGTTTTCGTACTGCAATTTAAGATTACTAAATAAGAAAGTAACAAAATAGCATGAAAAATCAAATATTTTTATAATGGATAAATTAGGAATATAAAGCAAAGCAAATAACGAAATTATATTATAGTATCTTAATGAATGCTTATGAAAGTTGTTTTTTAACCGGCTTTAATTTCGCTTCTATGTCATCAATCCTCTGAGTCATGCTTCGTAAAGCAGTTGTAATCGTTGCATGTATCTCATTGTATCTTTGCATTGCTAAAATAATGCTCTCATCAACAAATTCCCAATTTTGTTTCTGATCTAAAAGATCTGTACGTAATGCTATCAACTTATCTGATATGTCTGGTATGTCTCTAAGAGCACTGGAGTCTAAATTTGGAGCAAGCCGCTCCAATTCTTTTAATAACTCAGCATTGTGTACAATTTCAGGAGCAACTGTGTTGATATAAGATTTCCTACTATCGATTGATTGGTGTTTATCAATATAATTCGGATCTAAGTAAGTGTCCAGTTCTGTAGATCTTAAAATATACAATAATGAAAATTTACAACATAAGACAGATAGTTACATAACTTTCTTTATTAAAAAATATAAAACCGCACCTTTGAATGACGTTATTTATTTTGTCACGTCCATTAACAGCGCTTGTTAATAACGCTCCAGCATTAATTAGGGTGTCTGTAACAGGTTCAATGGAAACAGAATTATTAACATCTTTAGTGTCATTAATCTCAGTGGGTATCTCATTCATGCCCAACAATCGCTCCAATCGAACTACACGTTCTTCAACAAGGTCTAAGGCATTCATCTGTAACAAAATAATTTTTAAAGCATTTAATTCCAATTTTTAAAAAACAGTATTAAAATAACAATTTGTATTTCGTCAAGAACCACTTATGATGTTTTAAATGTACTAGAGTTTCATACGTATTATTAAATTTATTTACAACTACTTACTTTTTTTTAGTAATATATAAATAATAAATTATAAATATTTAATAAAAACTTTTGTAATATTGTATTCAAATACAATTAAAACAAATTATAGAATTGCTGTAAAAATTAAATTAGAGAAACGTCAAACGCATCTGTCAAGTCTTAATTTCGAACTTCACTACAATCTCTATTACTGCGTTTCCATTTTTCAGGGTAGAAAAACATGTGGCAATAGTATCATTATTTAAAAAGTAGGAAGACACATTATTAATTTTAAATTTTCACGCGTTATTCCAGCACGGTTAATTGAAATCTCAAATTATAATAACGTTAGAATGTACCAGCACGTTAATTAAAATCTGATATTAAAACCTTATGATCTGATGAGAAAATTTGTTGTCCTCGTTTAGAATATTCTTTTCTTGAACTGCGGTGCAGTGTAGCTACTTTTGTGTTCTATTGTGAAATGGCTGTTGTCCTTAATATTTTATTATATTAAAAAAAACTAATTAAAAATAAGTGTAAAGTTTATATATTATATCTTAATAAAAAACAACGTGAAGACACTATCGCCAAGTCCTTAATACTCCCGCTTTTTGTATGACTAATAAAACTTGAGATAATACTAATTAATAAAAAATAATCAATTATAAATACTTATTTTTAAATTAAACTAAATACCCCATCTATTAAATGGTAGATATTGTTATAATTTTGGCGTGTGCTGCAGCTATAGCTACGAAATATCCTCTCCAGCTTCTAACAAAAAGGGTTACAAAGTTGTATGGCGTGTAAAGGGATAAAGGGAGCCTAGTTCTCGAACCTTCTGTGACACCAAATATTACAAATTCGTTGGTGCGAGCGAGAGTAATCTTAAAGAGAAAAGAGACATTCTCGAACGGAAGTAATGATTTTCCCTATAAGTTCGCGTTATAACTTAATATATAAAGAATAGCCACAATTAAAATGAGAACAAAGATTTACACTTTTTACAGACTTTATTTAATAACACAATTCAATTTATAACTATGTACAACTAATTACAACACTTGTTCTGTTGGATTGTCTATCGCTGACTGAATGCCGCGGACTGGCTGCAACTTGGTGCCCCAGTTCTTCCGGGTGCCCCATATACCGTCTGGCGACGTAGCAGAAAACCTCTTCTTTAATATTTCACGGCTAATATTTCATAACTATAATTTTTCCATGCTCAGAAGTTCTCATATTCGTAAGAATATATATGAAAAAAGTAAAGCACGCCTGATTACTGGCAACAATTCACACCTTTCATTTCCTATCAGTTGAAGATATTTTCCTATAAAATGATGTATATTAATTTGTTTTATTTTATTATTATTATTGTGAGAGTGTTATATATAACTACAATTTTTATTAAATTATGAAATATGTATTATTTGGGAATTGGTTAAATCCGATTAAATACTAATTATAAAATTTATGAGAGCGATGAGAGTGTTTTGTTTATATCAGTACTGTAATTATGACAAATTTATATAATAATTATACATCCAAATTTAAATATTGAACATATATAATCATTTATCCAAAAACTAAAAAATGCATCTCATTTAGTAGCAGTGGTAAGAATGGAAATTTTAGGATATTCCATTAAATCCCAAAACTCAGATACTTACACGAATTTGAATTCTCATAGGTCTTTATCATAATATTTCTAACACAATAATAATTTAGCTTTATTTCAAATTAAAATTTAATTTTTAGTTTTGACCCAGATGTAATAGACTGCCAATCTTCAAATCACAGTGAAAGCAGTTTTCAAACTCCAGGTTTTTTAGAGTTTTGTCAATCTTTGCCTTCCATGCCATGCGGCAAAAGGACGCTGCATTTTCATCACAAACGTCACGGACATTCTACCCATTCCCATCGCCATTCTAAAACCATCACAGACACCAGGAAGCCTCGCCAAGGAGGCCTCATCTTCGAATGGCCCCAACGACCCATCAAGTCATTTCATAAATCTAACAAATTCATTAACAGAACCATGTGGGCCACCGCTCATACGCTTTATTGGTTGCACAGGACCAACATCCTCCCAAGCGGCATAGGTGTTTTCATATTTTTTATAAAATTTTATTTATAATTTCTTTAATGTATTTTATTTCATTATTTTTCTTATTTAGCAGTGGAAGTTAATCCACCAGTAACCTCCGACAAAGCGACATTAAAACCGCCACATAGAGTTCAGTGCAATATAATTGAACCAGACTGGTAAAACCAATTAACAAATTACAAATTTATATTTTGTATATAATGATTTTATAAAATAATTAGCATAAGACCTAATTCATGATAATAAATTTTAATATCATTCATTCTGCAGAATTGCTCCTTTAAATTGTAAATCTAACTATGATAATGCTGAATGACACGCCTGCTAGAAAAGAAATGCTTCTCTAATAACAATAATGTTCGACTACCTTAAAAAAATAAAGTAATCTACAAATGGAGACTAGAGTGACTGAGAACTGCTCCAATTGATGTATTTTACATTTTATATTCAAAGTATTTAAAGAATTTACGTGTTCAAAATGAGCGTTATTTTTATATGCAACGTATAGCTATCCTTTATTCTAAATGTGAATGAAAACAACAGTGGCGTAGCTTGCTTTAGAGGGGCCCTATATCAAAATTTGTTGGGGGCCCAAATGATGGGTAAACATTTTTCACAAAGGAACAAAAACGCTCGTATTGAATTAAATTAATTTTAAATTGTGTGTACGACTTCTGTTCGGCGAACTTATTTATTAAATCATTCGTAGTTGAAGACGATTTAAGTTTTTCAAATTTCAAAATTTGAGAAAATTTTCAAGATTTTCAAAATTTAAGTTTTTTCTGATAGCCTTTCTTGGCCCATAGAAGTGTTTAGATAATTTTTTTCATCAGTTTTAATTTCGAAAAACTTCGTTTAATTGTTGCACTTGTAACCGGAAGGTTCAAGAATAGAAAGCATGGTGTTATTACCTCCGGAAAACTGGATGCAAGGCTATTGAATTTCAGATTTTAAGCATGTTTTCAAAACAACGAATTGTTCATAAAGATCAACTGACATGTCTTTACTGTATTTAGCTCTTCCAAAAAAACGCTTCGTTATCTTCTTTCTTTTATTTTTGAAAACAGTTCTTACTCCCCACCATTTGCTAGATCTCGGGACTCCTTTATGCAAACCATGGAATGA
Source organism: Panorpa germanica (assembly GCA_963678705.1). Lineage (NCBI taxonomy): Eukaryota > Metazoa > Arthropoda > Insecta > Mecoptera > Panorpidae > Panorpa > Panorpa germanica. The sequence continues at coordinate 1,631,032 of OY783212.1, read as the reverse complement.
TTTTTGATTTCTTATTTCACTCAGTCAATTCAGAAGATTACTTAGTAAAATGCTAGCTTCCTGTAAGTCATTAATTTCATGCTGTAAAGCTTTAGAAACAGGATTAATGATTTCAAATAATGAAGAAAAAGAAACGAATATTTGCTAACATAGGTTTGGGGCCCCTATAGCCCGGGGGCCCCGTATCATTGATACGGCTGATACGGCGGTAGCTACGCCCCTGGAAAACAATAACCTATTTATAATAGTCAAAAATAATTACGCATACAGCATGTTTGTATTATAAAATATTTAAAATGTTCAATTAACATAACACTTTGAATTTTTATTGTAAACTATAGAGCGACAACCAACTTTTATAACAATTTATTTATTTTTATTTTATCAAATATATATTATGTATTACCCATAATTAATTAATTAAAAACTACAATGAATTACATTTGTTAAATTAAACTAAACCGAGATTGTTAAGGAATTGACGGCAAGCTGCCATGTTTTCGACTACAAGACCAGAACTATATTAAATGGTTTCTTTGTTGTTTCGTTCAGCTGATTATATATCAAATGAAATCATATAAATATAAATATATTATATATTGTATATAAAATATTTAAATAAAATGAAGAACTACAACTTTTTAAACAATACATTAAAAGGTCACCTTTTTATTAACTCGTTTAAATATTTGCATGTCTCGATTTGGTATTGTTAGTACGTGAGACGAATTAAAATAATATGTTGTCCTTTGTTTTTAAACTGACCTAATTCTAAAGTTTAGTTTACATCTTCATTGCAACAATCTATGACGATATTTCGGATGACAGACCATAGACCGATACGAAGTACACAAAATAACATTAGCCGAGTGCCGAGTGTTCATATCACTTGTAAATGTGGATAAGTAAATACAAATCTGTCAAGGTTAATAAAGTACAAAAAAGGTATTTATATATTATTACTTATATAACTATTAAATAATAAAGCTTATTGAATAACCGTAATTGGAATGATATCATTCTGTCGGTGTATAAGTAAATCCAATAACATTTTTCAACTGGCATTAACAAGAAACTTGTATCGGCAATCAGGTCTAGTGAATATTTTATTAATCTTTATAATAACCTTATATGGACAGGGCGTTTTTAACTTCTTTTTATATATTACAGTAAATTATAAAAGTTCATTTAAAATGGAAGATAAGAATGAATTAAGGAAGCGTTTAACACCAATGCAGTATCATGTTACTCAAGAAGCTGGAACAGAAAAACCATTTTCAGGTAACTTTATTCTTGCATGTTAATTTTAACTTTTGAATATGAAAAACTTATGGTAGACACTATTCTTAGGATGCTTTAATAAGACGTACGATAAAGGAATGTATATATGCGTCGTTTGCCATCAAGATTTGTTTAGTTCAGAGACCAAGTTTGACTCAGGATGCGGATGGCCGGCTTTTAATGATGTTCTGGAACAGGGAAAAGTTACATTGCACAAAGATGCTAGTCTTGGTAAGCCGATTTATATCATTTTTGTTGTTGAATAGTTAGATAGCTTTGATTAATTTTACAATAACTTTTTATTAAACATATATCAAAAGCATGTGTAATGTTTCTAAGATTATTAAAACTCCTTAATATACTATTACATCATTAAAAATATAGTAGTAAGAATTAGGTTTGCACAATATTATATTAAGTCAAATGTTATCCACTGACCCATATTAATCCCAAATAATCCTTGTATCTCGTTTGGTTTTGGTGTGTATTTTTTATTTCATTTTTTTCTGTTGCGTTAACATCAATATATATTTAATTTTATCTAAACGTTATTTATATTAACTATGGAATTTTTCGAAAACGGATGCACTCCGTTATCGCGGTGTTGATAAAGCATGTTGGCTATTTTAAAATTAATTACCAAACATAACGTATGATAAAATTATATAGAAATGCTTTGTATATGATTGTTTCCGTTTAAAGCACTTTTGTGGTGACGGATAGTAAGGTTGGATTCTAATGTGGTTTGTCTATCTTTTCCTTTTTCCAACTCCTTAAATATCCTTATAAACGTGCATGGTTTGTACTGCTACGTATGAATGAACACTTCATTATGTCCGGTCTTTTTGTTTTCTCCTATCGTTTTTATTATTTTTAACCCATTTATAAACATTCGTATGAATCCGGCTGAATGTTTCTTAAACTCCTTAAAATCCATTGTTCTGCCTGGTATTTCCTTGGTATCCTTCCAAACTCCTATATAAAGCTGGAGGCAATCTCTTACTGCTCATTGCGCGGCCAGGCATCGTCCGCACAGAGGTCCGGTGCTCCAAGTGCTCTGCTCATCTAGGACACGTCTTTGAGGATGGTCCAGCACCCACCAGGAAACGATACTGCATTAACTCGGCGTCTATGGATTTCATCCCAGGCAGCGAAAAGAATTGAATTATATCCTGAAATCAAATACTTCAATAATGTATTTATAAATTATTAATACTAGAAAGCTTAAATGTATATAATTTTTATTATAAATCTAGTTTTTCATGTGAATTGTATAATACATATTGTAAATGCGTTAAAACTAACCGATAATGTATTCAATTTTATTAATAAATGATATTTTAGTTTATTTTAACTGTTTTATTTACAATATAATTCATGTAACATTGGAAGTTAATGTGGTACTTTTTTATGCGCCTCGAACGAAATTTAGTCAAACTATTGAATACAGCTATTAGGAGTTTTAAAGGCTTTCCACCAACCAGACAAGATTTAAAAATGTTAACTTAACTCCGTATTCACCAAAGTTCAGAAAATAGTAGGTTTGTGAATTGTCATTGATGCAATAAATCCTTATGATGTGCCAACTTTAAATTAAACACTGCAAAACTTGCCTGACACAAACTTATTACTTGGAAATAGGCCGACGTTAAATAAATTAAATAAAAAAAAAAAACAAACTTATTACGCATAAAGGTAAGCGTACTCTTATCCGCATGGAAATCATTGAACGCATCGTTTCAAAGACATTCAATAACATTGCACGTGGTTAAAGGCAATATGTTAATGAGTTCGTACCTTATGTGTCGTGTCAAATGGTTTTAGCATTTTTAATACTATTTCTTTGGATCACCACCTGACCCGGGTTTGCATTGTAACATCAGCAGTGAAAACAGGTTTGTTTCCATGAGCAACTTTTATAAACGTATCAGTTTTTTCTATTCCTTTCTTCTTATGCCAACATACAGTAAAAGCATAAAAGTTTTCGTTCTTCTCTTTGCTAGTCTGCTGGAGAGTAAAGTCAGTATACCAATATTGAAAACACGGTTATCCATACACTTAATGTTGTGCATTGATGCTGATATATGAACGCATGTGCATTAGTCTGTGATGTGTGCCAGCGGCATTAGATTTACCGAGACAAGCCCTATTCATTCACATGCACCAGAATGACGGAATCGTTAAATTGCTTATCAAACCATTCCCGTCGAAAAGTCCGCTATATTGACGCATAAGATACTGAACACTGAACGCACTTATATGAGTAGCTATACAAAAAAAAAATCCAATGACTTTGACATGCGGACACTCCTTACCGGATCTGAACAAATAGGTGTTTTGGATGCATATTCAATTTGATTTTAAATAACTATAAGAAAAAGTTCAATGAAAGACATAATTCTATTTATAAAATGTTTGTCGCTTTTATTTCATAAACATAATTTTTACGCCATTTTCACAATTAAAATTTCTCAATTTGACATAATCAAGAAAAATTAACAAATTCGTATATTACGTAAATATTGTCCTGAGATAAATCTATATATCATAATTTCAAAACAGAACTTTATTCATTTACTTCAAATTTAGCAAAATAATACGTTAATTAAAAAAAGAAATACTAGCTATAATCAGGCTTCAAATGTCATTAAAAATATGTTAGTACATTTTTTTAAAGTTATTATTCCAAAACATCAAAATGACTTAGTTTTTTTTGCGTTTTTAATGTTTCAAATATAACGTCTATTCATTGCCAATGCCTATTATGAATATATATTTTAGAATAGCAAATTTAATTACTTTTTTTGTTTGGAACTATCTAATGTTTCTTTTTTCGAAATTTTTTGTATATTTTAGAGGGTCAGTCTAAGGATTGGGGTCTATATACAACGCTGCCCTTTAAAAATCTACATATAATTTACTTTCTTTGAAAAACCACTGGCAAAAATTATTACTTTTAGAAAACAAGTTATTTAATAACCATTTTATTTGCATGAAAATTCAACGGTTGCATGTTAATCAAAAATCGTTATTGTTTTTATCATAAAAGAAAAATAGAAAGATTTTAAAGAAATAACCACGTTATTAAATAACTTATTTTGGCTATATATCTATTTTTTTAAAAGCCTACCTATTTGATCATATGTACTCTAAATTATTTTTTTTTTTAGATATGTGCGATTTTTGTTTGTTTCATCTTTTAACTGTGTTGGGTGCACATTGAATTGATGAGTCGCACTTTTTTTTGTTTGTTTAAATATATTTTATTTATACTCATGTACTTAATTGTATTGTATCATCGTAGGTACCATTTATGTGTTTATTTTATTGTAATAAATGCTTGTTGACAGGAAATGCTGAAATATAGTGACAAATATATCAATACTGTCAATGTTTGTCTATACAAATTGTAATTATATTAGTTATTCAATCATCCAATACAGCTGAAATAGTGCGTTGCGACACGTAAAGAAATATTGCTAAAAACTAGATTTTAATCTAAAATAAGTTACAATTAGTAAGTAGTGAGCTGCTTTATAATAATTAAAAATTCACGACTTTGCCAAAAACAATTTGTATATAACAAATATGACAGAAACCACTAACTAAATTTAAAAAATAAAGATTTATATTAATTTAAATTATTATTAATGCGCTTTTCTTTGAATTTAAAATACAACTAAAGCATGTCAATTCTCTTACATAGTTCAGGTTTAATATAAAAATAAAAATTAATACAATACTTTACTGCTTAAAGCTTAATACATACATAATTAATAATTAAAAAATTCACAAAAACATTATTTAACAACTTAGAAAAAATAAAATATAAAAGTCTTTTAGTTATAATCAAATTTTGGCATAGATTTTAAAGATCGATTTGTACCGTTTCAAAAAAATAAATTAAATATAATTTAACATAAATTTTGATCGAATAAAAAAGAAATCTTATCTAGAATATAATATATAATGATGCGGTCTATATTTCAAATAAAATTTATTTATCTGCAAAGGCAATTACATAAGCCTGTGATAAAAGCATACATCCGACAAATATTTTGTGATGACAATTGATGTCGAGTCTCATGTAATCGCCCTTGTTATGGTTAAATACTAGAATATTGATGGAGCAGGAGGGGTTATATATTAGGTTCAATTAATACGGGTTACTTTAGGTTAGGCACACTTACAATAGCCATTGCTGCTTCTTTGTAAAATATATTTATTACAATCTATTAACTAAATAGTTGCTTTTTATGGCATCTGTCCTAAATGACTTTCACTGGTTTGTATTTACTATTAAGTTAATAGATTATTTAATAAATTATTAGTTCAGTTATATCTTAAACTATTTTTTTGATTTATGCTAGTGTCCTTTAGCTGCTTCTTTAGCAGCCATTATAAGAGGAGTAAGACTGGCCAATGGACGAGCCAATTTTAAAAATGGATGCTGAAAGAGGATACAACATTATCAATAAAAACATGACTTCAAATTTCAGTGCAGTAAATTTGTATATAAATTTGATCATATATATATATTACCTGTAACAAATCTAACGCACTTGCTCTTCGTTCAACCTCAACTTCTAAGCATTGATCCAGAAAATCTCTAAAAATTGCACTGAGTTTATCTTGATCTTTAATTTCTGGTTTTCCATTTGTTGCAATTAAATACAGTGCTTTTAAAGGATTCTCGTTTAAATAAGGAGGTTCACCTTCGATCATTTCAATAGCCATAATTCCAAGAGACCATAAATCAACCTAAAATATATTTTTTATAAGTTATTTTTATGAATGACATATTTAATTATAATAACATTATTATATTTGTAGTGTTCACCTTAGGTCCATATTGTTTCCTAGTTACAACTTCCGGCGCCATCCAGTAAGGTGTTCCAACCATTGTCGTTCTCTTAGATTGTTCTGGGGATATTTGTGCACAGAATCCAAAATCAGCTAAAATGGGTATTGGTAAATTAATAAATACAAAACTTGTCTATAAAAATCGTTGTCAAAATTAATGTTTGCTTACTCAGTTTAACGCTGCCGTCTAATCCTAATAAAATATTGTCACTTTTAATATCACGATGAATGACTTGATTTGTATGTAAGAAATCAAGTGCTTGCAACACTTCACGACACACAGCTGCAATTTGTCCTTCATCCATACATGTTTCAGTCACTACATCTGTTAGCGAACCACCTGGTAGGTACTCCATAACTACCCATAACTCCTGGAATATTTGCATATTGTTATAAATAGTTATTCAAATTTAATTTGGATATTATTTAATGAACTCACTTCAGATACTAAGTAGCTATCTAAATAGTTGACTACATTGGGATGCTTATTCTCTCTCATAACAAGAATTTCATTAATAATGAGTTCCTTCTTTGGCTGTTGAGATAAATTCATCTGTTTGATAGCCACTTCCATGCCTGTACTACTTTCAATAGCTGTATACACTGTACCTGATGCACTATACAAATGAAACAGTATTAATGTAGTTAATGTTTTAATGATGAACAAATGTAAGTTGTATTGCTTTTGTACCCTTGTCCAATCTTTTCCATTTTGGTATATTTTCTATTAGGATCCCCCACGCTCACTATAGTTCTAAGCCGTTCCAAAATTTCTTCATCTGTCATTTTTTTCTTTCGGGGTTGTGGTGGGGGACCTCTACTTTCTATAGGTGGGGGAGTTGTATGTGGAACACATGGTGTAGTAATAGCTGCATTTTTATTTTTATCAAGTGTACTCTTAATTGGCGGTGTAGGTGTTAGAGTTTCCTCAATTGGTTTAGTATACTAGATTTTTAAAAGTTTTTAAAAAATATTAGTTGCCTAATTTAAAAAAAGCGATATGCTATACGCATTTTAAAAGAAGATTTTTCTTACAATAGACTTAGTTCTTTCGGGTCTTGATGCAACTGGTGGCGCTGGAGGTTCTTCCGCATTCTCAGAAGCTCTAAGTGATCCACCAGACGATGCCTGAGATATTCCAGGTCCGCCTAATATCACACCTGCACCACCTTCACTGTCTGTAGGAGTTGTGCTACTTGGACTACTACTGCTTACACGACTTAATGAAGACCCTACGCCAGTTAATGATTTAAGATTAAATCTTCTGCACCTTCTTATAAAATTTAATATTTGTACAGTCAGTAAATTTTAAAGAACCTGAATGTGTCGTGGTGTGGCCATGAGTCATGTATTTTGAACCTGGTCTTTGTTTCGAGTCATACCAGTTAAGAACATCTAACACGGCCTGAGGGTTGCTTTTTTGTTCTTGTTTAGAAATATTGCTGTTCATCAGCAAACGAGCCCACGCCTCCGGCATTCCCTGGAAAAACAACAAATGCCTTATTTATTTTTACAATACTATTATAATATAATTTTTTTATATAAACATACTGTAGAGAATAAACATTGTATATTAACACTCAATAACATACAAAATGGAATAGTGTTTCACAATAGGAATGATAAATAACAATAAATATTTCATAAAAAATTGTTGTTATTGAATCACTTTAGACTACAGAACAATAGCTCATTTTGAAATAAATTCATAATCCTCTGCTAAATGGTTGAATTAGTTATAATAATAGACGATACACACTTGCATTATTATACTTCCCAAATTAGTTTTATTACACACATATTCTATTTGATATCTATTTTAAGGATATGCGATATTACGAGTGCCTATTAACAAATGTCGAGAAAATACTATATTTTCTATAGATTTAAATTCGTTTTGGAAATGGAATTCAAATTGGAATTGAAATTACTATGTGATGTACATGAAAATTTTAGCAAATATTTGAATAAGATAAAGAGAATTAAGAATTAAATCACTTTAAAAAACATGCCTTATTATCTAAATGACTATGATATGATTATATTTATTAGAAATGAAAAAAATAATATGAAACCAAACATCAATTACAAAATACAGTACACATATTACAATATACTAAATTCTAACAGCAAAACAAATAAATACAAAGCGTACTTACTTTTACGGGCAGCTTGAAACAAAATACACCAAGATACATTATAAACATAATAAAACAAGCCCAACGTTAAAAGTACGACGACACGAAAATCAAAAATAATTCATTCATAAAATACATTAAATTAAAACCAACTTTAAATAATATATACTTATTTGTGTAACTAATGCTTTTTAAAAACTTGGTTAAACTGCCTCCATTTGTTGTTAGAATTAGTGTCCTATTGTAGTAAGATTATCAGCAAAATAATTGAACAATTAAATATTGGACTTATAGGATTATATAGAGAATAGAGAACTTACATAAGATTTCATTCTCTTTCTGTTCGTGAAAAGAATTTTATTATAAACATAAATTATGTATCTGAAAATATTAAAAATGCACAACATTTAATAGCATTTGTTAAAAATAAGGGAACTTTTAATTAAAGTTTGATTTGGTGCTATTTCTTATCTTAGTATATTACTTCTATTGAAAATAGGTTATAAATAATGCATAGAAATGCAAAAAAAAGAAAACTAACTATTGCAGTACGAATTGAAATTCAAAGTGCAAAAATATTTTCCGATAATATAAATTTTAAGCGAGTTACTGGTACATGATAGTATCTTATCTGTATTTGTAATGTTCTTACAGTTTTAAAGCTTAGAAATGATAATGTTATATGAATTATGTTAGATTCAGGCAATGTGAATAAGCTAGTAATAAATAGAATAAAATATATTTTTTACCGTGAATTCTCCAGTAACTGCATCAAATCCAACATGAACAGTATGCTCAAAATTTGTAGGATACGATATATTTGGCTTACAATCCGAATGAGAAGGCTTTGTACCTTTAATTTTAGCTTTAAGCGTCTTCTTTTTGCGATCAGCATCCTCCGGTTCTAAAGAACAGAGATATTAATCCTAATATCTAGTTATTATAACTTAGTTATACTCATTTATTAGCGGAACTCTCTATATATAAAATATATTAGAACTTAATAGATCATTTGACACTTGGGTCTACTGAAGAAAACAACTATAAATAATCCCATCCAATATAAGACCGTTGCTACAAATACCTTTAGGAAGTGGTCTCATATCTACAGGTGGGGCAGAGTCTCCTCTTTCTGTCCCCCTGTTACTGGTTAACCGCACAGGGGGCGCCGGTGGTTTATCCTCATCACTTGACATTTTTAAAGTGATTTATAAGATGCCTAAAATTCACCACAAGAAATAATCAAAAATTCACCCAGTCACTGTAATATTTACTATTATGTATATTATCACATTAAAACCTTTTGTTCGGTTATAAAAGTAAGGGCGGAGGCGGCCCTGTAAGGTATGCGTCAGTCAGACGTGCCATGCACACCGCCGACAAAAATATTAAATACATTTGTAAAATATATATTAATACCTTATGAAAATGTCTTATTATCTTATTTATCACTATAACACATTTAAATTCATGTTAAACTATAAATTAACACTTAAACATAAATTAAATTAATGAGAATATGGTATATATACAACACATAAAATACTCAGATAAAAATGACTAACCGCCATTGCAATCTACCTGTGGTAAACTTGATCTACAACCGACGTTCTCTATAAATGCAATTTGTATAAACATGACGTATATAGAAAGTCACTTAGAGCCGTATGTGTATTATTAATTTTCTTCGTATAAATGTCCCCTCCATTTATCCCTGAACTCTAATCAAGGATATATGAGTACAGAGAAGAATGAGTCATACGTAAAAACAAGCGGTTCTTTTGAATTGATAATATTTTTATTGATAATTAGTATACAATATAATATGTATCTTTATTTTAAGTTATAGGAATAATAAAATAATAAATTATCCGCAGAAATCAGGTAAAGGATCCAATGCTAGTTGACTGCAAACAACACCTTTGAAATTATGTAGTGAAGAATCTTGCAAATTTTGATCGAATTGCTAAAACATAAGAAGAAAATTAAACGTTATAATATAACAAATAAATTTTATAACAATATTTACAATATATATATGTTTAGATATTGTAGTCAACAGAGATAGACTAGGTTATATACATCTTAATTTTAGTTATTTGGAATTATAACGTTATACGCTATAAGAATACAGGAAAAAATACACTATATTTTCATTAGTTGTAACTGTAAGGAAATCGAACCGTAGTATATAAATAACTCATTTTATCTATAATATATTATAACCGTCTAAAACTGGCGTCTTAATATATAACTAATAAGATTGCGCCTGAAACTCAGGCAACAATACTATCTTTGAAACTTTGACTTTACCTTGTTATAAACAATGGTAGGAACAAATTGTGGTGCAATATCCTGGGTGTATTGTTCAGCTTGAAGTTGCAGTTGAACTCCTTCGTTAGAATTGTAGCATTGTTGGACGGCATTCCAATCGGCACCAACAGAGTCGGAGCACTTTATAAAAAGAAATTAGTATAGTAAGCAATGTTATTTCAATGCTACATTCGTGTTTACTAGGATCTCAACCAAAAAACTACTTACTGTACGTCCTGTAGCATCAGCACCACGTGACATTTGGCAAGCTACAAATTTCATTTCAAGAGCAGCATTTCCTCCTAAGCGAGCTAATACGCAAGATTGAATTTTATTCCCAGAACATTCAGCTGGTCCATGCTGACATTCGAAACTCTCCCCACCGTTGACACTCTGGTGAACATAATAAATTTTTTATTTAACATTTTTAGAAAGGCAATAATTGAAATTGAAATGTTAACACTAAATACAATTAAATTTAAAATGATAATTAACACTGAATAGATTCAAACCACTTAGAAGATTGATTCGCCTTCTGTCATGGTCCAAGTGTCAACTGTTAATGTCAACAATTTGTGTCAAACTATTGAAGACTTATTCCAGAAACATGCCAAAATGGATTAATATTCCATATTAGTAATATGAATTTAGTTCATGAAACATCGGAAACAGATTTCACTTTATTTTACAATTAAAAAGATACTCTATTAAAACATCCTGTAACTTTTATAAAATTTATTTAAAATTCAAGAAATTATATTAATTAGTTCAAGGTTGCTGTACATTATTGGAAAGTGGTACTTTTATACTAATATAAATAAACCAGATATAATAATATACTGCGAAAGTATTAACATTACACAACTGGCCATACCCAGTATACCTAGTACATATGACATGCAATGCAATAAGAGCAAACGATCTGACAGCAAAGTAAAAGTTGCTCTTGAGACTTAAAACTATTTGTTAGGTTATAATCGTCGTCTGTATCAGGTCGTTTATTACAAGTTAGGTGTTTAGGCTAACGGACAATAAACAACTATTATTCAGTGATCCAGTTGGTTATATAAGAATTATGTAAATTTTTATATCGATGTACAAATTACTCCTACATATTTAAAGTTAATTACCTAGAGGTTCGTACGAGTATAGTCAGGTTATTCTGAGCCCTAAAATAATTCGATTGGTTCAGGCGTAACGTAAATAATTCTTTGCATGAGATGTGTAGGATATTGTAGCCTGTATGGTTTCTATATCTGTTAATGTATATCTTATATATTCAGTACATAAAATACTTTAACTGACTTTAACAACAATGCGAAGATATAAAGGTTGTTGTTACGCCTACTGCCTATGCATTCTTACATAACTTAATCACTGTGATTATAGAAGTAAATAAAATGTTTTAGATATGAACCGGAATTATGCGAATCAGGAAGGGGACAGCAGAAATATAAGACACAGTTGTATCAATAGAATAGGAAATGGTGGAACTCATGAGAACTTCTTGATATAACCTAATTCAAATAGAGATACTTGTTTTGTCTTTTCCCGCGTTAATTTCAACAAATCAATAAAATAAATAAATCATTCGGATCAAACATTCAATCCACCGTGTAGTAGGAAACTTGCCATGTCAATCTTCTAATATTAGACTCACACGTTGGATGCAAATTTGAATTAAACATTCATCGCATCGTCTGGAACCGGCTTAAGTTGTACCTGTCTAGCACCAGAGGCGCATTAACGATTAAAGGTTAGAATCCACGGGCGCTATTCCTGATTTACTCAAAAGTCTTATTCCTAAATTTTACGAAAATTTACGAGCAGAAAAATCGAGCAAAAAAGTGAACATTTGCTCGTCGACTATTTAGCTTGCGAATGTACGATCGAACAGTAAATTTTAGTGATTTTTATTAGTTATCACTGTTTCAGGCAAGAGTATTTAGTAAAATTTGTGTTGTTTGTTTTATTTTTCTAGAAATGTCAAAAAATTAAATATTTGTTGAAGTTAACCTAAAATCTTACTTCACTCGTTTCGATCGAATCTGTTCGATTGCGAACATTGCTCGCAAAATTCAGGAATAGGGCCCCTAAATCCACATGACTCGCAATGAACGAATTGGATTTATCGTATCAAACGTGAACCGCAATGTGATGACGTCATCAATACATATTTGTCAGAGTTGCTACGAAGCAACCTTGTTGGAAATGCCGACGATAGCAAATTTGTATTACTAAACCATACAGACAACTAAAAATATTAGTGGCCGCTGCATACGCTTTCGCCTCCGTTTCTTTTCCCTTCCTCTAGCAGAATGCGTTAAGATTTATCTTCGAAACTGATGAGATTCTTTTTAGAGATGTCTAGACAACAATACTTACGAAAGATTTTCCAAATGGAATAAAGTGAATGTCCACATAAGGACTAACATCATCGAAGGCAGGATTTAGTTGGTTGGTGATGAAATTGACGCTGTCAGGACAGAGTGACTCGTAGAAAATTCCCACTGGCAGCTGTTGATCAGATAATTATTAATAAATTAACATTCTATTAAAAATATTTGTGTACAATATATCATATCAAATGAAGATAGTGTCAAATGCGTAATTATAGTATCTGTTTCAATTCTTGTTACAATCTGTTTACACTACACTCATATTGATTATTTTTAAAGATACTTCTTTTAATAATTGAAGCTAAAGTATCACAAAATCGGTTTGTTTTATATTTATATTAGATATTTTTAGAAACAGCTGTTGATAATACATATTTGTACATTTATATTGTAGTATTGGTCCCACGTAATAAGTGTGTTATTTGTCATACATCTAATAAATAACATTTTATAATAATGCTTAATAAATATTTATAACTTTTTTAACTTCGTATTTCTACGATAGAGCGAAATACTAAGAGAGGAGAGGAGGAAAGTGTAGGATTTTATAAGAGAAAAGGATATAGAAGTGGAGCAACAGGAAAAGAAGAAGAAGATGGATGAACCACCGTGAAAAGACGCTTGAAAAACAGGGAAGTAAGAAAACTACAATGATCGAAAGATTTAGACAAGGTAACGAAAAAAGGGGAAGCATGTATTGGGAAAAACAGGATGAGAAAACATGCAAGATGTGTGTCAAAAAGAAAGAGAAATTGGACCACATTAAGAGTAGGTGTCAGGATTAAACTTAGAGGAGATATTACTAACTACAATAGGCTTGTGTCCTATATCTTAATTTTTACAAAACTGTACTATATATTGATAAAGTGGGTTACTAGAACCTCAAATATCCAATTATTTTTTAATAACTCCTTGTATGTTAGGAGATATTAAAAATTAAAAACGTCATTTTGTCTCTTTAATTAATAAAGGGATCCAACGTTGTAGAACATTTCAAGACATGTGACGTCACTACCACTAAGTTGCTATCTCTTTTTTACAACAGAGCGTAAAAGAGATAGCATATTCAAGACAGCTCTGACAACTTTACAGGTTACCAACTCTGTTTATAAGCAAAGTTACAGATTTTGAATTAACCGTATTGAAAATTTCAACTGTTATGTTATGTTCAATATTATGTCTGCCGTAACAGGGATAAATAATATGAAAAGTTATTATTCTTTGCTAACTAATGCATGCGTACTAGATACACACCTACAAACGATTTCTCAAAATCTTGTCCGAATCTAATACAATTCTAATGCGATTCGGTTCAATCCGTTCGAATCTAATACGAATCCTATACGAATCTTGTCATCATAGTTTGTAGGGACAGGACTACCAATAACTACAAAACATTACCACAGCACTGACTTATGCCACCACATGGTCCGTATAAATATGACTGACATCTCTAGCGTCCTCATTTTTTAGTGGTCGATTTTTGAATTGTTGATTGAAATTGATGTTAATAAATGTGTATTGGCGATTAAAAGTTTGAATTGTAGTTTTAGCGCTAGAAATGGTCGGCCATATTTGTATGACGTGAAATGCATTTTAACGTCGGTTATTTGTTGAGTAGGTCAGTGCTGTGGTTATGTTCTGTAGCTGTTGGTAGTCAAATAATCCAGTCAAATCAAAGAATAATAAGTTTTTATTTTATTTAACCCTGCTAAGACAGACATAATATTGAAATTTGATTGTTCCTTGAAATAGCTGTAAATAAAATTTGATATTTTGATATATAAATACATATAGCAGAGATTTATGAGCTGTAAGGTTGGTAACCTTACACAAGGATTGTGATGTCACATGCACTTGGAATGTGTACAACGTTGAATCCCTTTAATAATTAAAGAGACAAAATGACTTTTTTAATTGTTAATATCTCCTAACATATAAAGAGTTATTAAAAAATAATTGAACATTTGAGGTTCTAGTAACCTACTTTATCAATATATAGTACACTTTTATAGAAATTAAGACATAGGACACAAGCCCATTCAAATTTTTAATTGCTATATCTCCGTCAATATTTAGATATTTAATAAAATAGACACGCCAATACACATTTATTAACATCAATTTCAATCAACAATTGAAAAATCGACCACTAAAAAATGAGGACACAAGCCTATTGACCTCCTATAATGTTTGTCAGTTTTTATTGTACTGAAGTCTCATTTAATGTGGGCTACACCACTGATTACTAAATATAAAATTAAATTTGCTATATAATCAATTTATTGACACGACAACCAATACCAAACCTAGATAAAATACAGCGATGATTCGGAAATTGAAGTCGAAAACATTCAATTCTTTAAATGTTCATTTTTAAAGTTAATATTTCTCATTGATTACTTAGAAATGACTAATGTTAGCAATAAACTAAGTAGTTTTGCAGTGACTAAGGCCTTAAACACACTGCGATTTAAACCTCAGCGGTTTTTTCTGGTGGCTTTGTAACACAAAGAAAATTAAAAACCCGTGGTGTGTGCATGCTCATATGATTCCATGTGTTACAAAACTACGCGGAAAAAATCACTGAGGTTTAAATCGCAGTGTGTTCAAGGCTTAAGAATAATTTTAACGTAATTGTTTACCTAAAAAACGAACACTATCAAAAGTATCCATGTCGTGTACTAGTATAGTGCAAATCAATGTTTTTAATCAATCGAGTCGATACTTACATGTTAATCTAATAGAAAGATAAAACTGGAAGATACAAGTACACGTACAACTACATACGGTGATACGTTGATACAGTCACTTTGCATGCGGTAAATGTCTGCAAACGCAAATACACTCGTTGTCGTTGATAAGGAAAATGTCAATCTTGCTAAATGTAGTTGATTACAATTAAAAATAGACTTTCATTTATTGAACTTTAATCATTGGAAGATGTTGTTAAAGTTGTACGTGCCATTTCAATGTGATGGAATAGCGAATAAACATAAGCAAACGTTTGACTTAACATACTTTTAGGCCTGTCGCAGACTGCAAGCATATTTAAGCGAATTGGCCGGACGTATACGCGCTACTACGCTTTACCTGTCTCAGATTGGAAGGGATATGAAAGGGAATACAATAGTCTCTTTCATAACAGTGGTGTATTAATAAAAATTAAAGTAAAAGTTTTCTCGAATGATAAATTATGTTAGTGCAAAACAACTCCAATACATCCTAAGTTTGACTTGGCGTACTGCCGTATCGGTACGTGGTATGTATGTATTGTGACACAACACATGTAAAGAACAGAATTCGGCTTGCTCTGAGAGTTCTAGACGCTCAACCAATTCGCCGTCGCTTAAATACGCTTGCAGTGTGCGGCGGGCCTTAAGCGTCTATTTGTTTTCATAAGGTTTACCAATATGGTTTGAAACCCCTATTATATAGTTTCTATGTACTACATTATGTAATAAGGCTTATGTAATAACACTTGATATGAACAAAGCGTTGATATTCCAGATGATAAAGTATTTGCCAATTATTTACTGTTCATTTCATCATTTGTTCTATATATTTTTTTTAAATTTAATTTATTAAACTATTTAATTTACGTAAGTACATAATCAATTACTCAATCAATTTATTTTTATAATAACCAAACCCAGAAAATATAACTCTGGTCCGCGGGTGGAACCCGAAGACATAACAGTCTGTCGTAGGTATCAATGCTCTCGCCAACCTGTGTCGTCACACAGTAACTGAAATCCTAGTATCCTGAGCGATCACAGTAGCCTAAAATCGCTACTGTATAATCCTTGAAAACTCAGGTAGAAAGTATAACACAATTTACCACTTTGCCTAGCTTGTAGTAAGCTAGCAAGTGTGAAATTGCGCAGTAAGGCAATTTCTATATGGCAAATAAAAAAAGAACCATACAATAAGCTTGCGGCGACTTTATTAATCCAAAAAGAAGTAAGGCAGGAAAGTAACGAAGAGCAAAGCATAAAATAGCGTAAGGGTAAGATGACAGAGAGGTTAATAAGAAAATAAAAAGAAGAAGAGAAGAAGAGGGGTTTTGTTGATCTTGTAATAATGAACCTGTTTTGTAGAAATCAAACAGAAATTGTTAAATAAAAATTATTTATATTTTCATAGCGAGATTTTGTCATTAAGATATGCTTATTAAGAAGTTATAAAAGGACAATGATCGGCGAATGTGACCTAGCAGCTGAAATCACCGTAAAACAATGAAGAAATAAAAACACGTCTATCCTATGGACGAAGATGACATTTAAAATGGCAGTGATAAAGTACGCAGAAATCGCTTATAAAATTTCTTTAAAAAAAACGCAAAATCACTCAGTTTTACATAACCTAAAAACCAATTATGTTTTTTCTATTAGCATGATAACACATTTGTCATACAAACAATAGCAGTATACTTATAAATATGTACATGACTTTACACAAGTTCTACAACATTTTATAGATGATCTTTATATTTAAATTTTGCGTGGGAATATGGAAAAGAAAGTCACGTTTTATAAATACAAAAAGTTTTGAAATGTTGCACATATGTAACCTATTTATAAGTTGTAGACATTATGAAAGTAGGTTTAAACACAATAAAAAAGTGTTAAGGATATTATTAAAGCTAAAACAAATATCAGTTTTATTATTCTATTTAAACGTGTATATTCAGGGTCAACACTTAATACAAGGGAGCCGTAACCTGGATTATTTTTAGAAAGACAAATTCTGTGATACATAAGTTGTTGAATATCTTTTAAAATAGACATGCCCTAATGCACTTTAAATGAATTGCAGTAATTATAAGTAAAACGTTTGATTTTTCAAAATGTGTTAGTGGGTGCCCTATCTTCTTTACTATTATAATGTTCCAACTGTATGTTTGTTTTCTTATTTTCTTATATTCTTATATGTTTACGCGATTCGTATGGTGGCTCGAAAACGGCTCCATGCATCTTGATGAAAATTTTCTATTTCGTAGAGAAAAAAATTCTAAGACTTATGACGTCCCCGTATTTTTCCCTGAATTTCCTGAAAACCCGTAATTTTGGAAAATCTGGAAAAAAGTGAGCCCTTTTTTGCTGTATTACTTTTAATTCGTAAAAGATAGAAAGTGTATTTTGCATGTGTATTAAAATATTCAATGCTGACATTTCTCAAAAATTAGAAATTCAAAAATTGAAAAAGGGGGGGTTGAAGAAATTCGGGGGCCCGGTAGGGAACTTTGATGAAAATTCATATTCTGGATTCTAGAATAATTAAGTAAATATTTAATAAAAGAAATACAAAATTTTAAAATTTTATTTGAGGGCAGGGGGGCAGTATTTGTCGAGAGTAGAAATTGTGCTAGAAAGTTGAAATTTTGTATATATAACCTTGGTAACTTATTTACGAATCGAAAAAAAAATCCCAAATTTAAAGAAAAAGTTGTTCAAATAACGCATATATTGAAAATATATTTTATTTTGATAAAAAAAATATATTTTTTTAGTCAATTTGTATGAAAAATTAATTGTTTTTATATGTAAAATTTATATAGAACGAGTTAAATATTTCAATTTAAAAATGGAATAAAAATTAGAAATGAAATTCAATTCTCACATAAAAGACAGTCGTCGCTTGCGACGGGGGTAAACTCTAGTCTTACTATAAACATCTAACCCGGTAAATTATTTGGCATTCATTCGAGCTCATATTCAATTTATATTCTATCAAATTTTACTGATAAACATGTTCGCTTAGACTTCACTGCTTCAAACAAAATGTCTCAGTAATAATTACAAACTGTAATAAAAGACTATTTAGATAAACATTGCACCGCTGGTATATAATCATTTAAACAATACCTAAAACACAGGAACCTAATAAAGATTTTAACTAAAATGTATATTTGTTATTTAGAAAAATTAAAAAAACATTTTTAATGCTATGTTATTTCGATATATAAAAATATTTTCTAAACCAGAAAATTACAAATAGAACTACGTAATGTAGAAATAACATTATTAAGCTGAAGTCATAAATGGTGATTTTATCTTGACCTAACGGAAACGATTAAGAAACACTATAACATGTATTTACAAATAACATTCCATATCATTTGCCGTATTAATATAACATTTAAACTTCTATAGAGCAAATATTTTTACTTGGGTTTTTACATTTAATATTTTTACTATACTTTTTTGTATTGTAAATTGTAACGTACAATTGGTAGTATACAAATATAATCATAGATGGCGCTGATTTATCGTGTAAAATATTTATTATGATAGCAAAGAAAAGAAATTAAATATTGCATAAGTAAAATATAAATATAAATAATATCAAATCAAAACACGTGAACATAAAAATGACTGTAAAAATGAATATAAAAATTATCAAGATAAATGAATTTAATGAAAAAATATTCATTTATCATTGTTATAAAATTAGTTTGATTGTGACATACATAATCGTAAACTTATGAGGAGCAGTGTTGTACACATATATGAGGCCACGACACCATAAATACTACCAACATTCCAAAAGGTCGTCAGTGATAAATAATAATTCTATGCTAGCGCTTCACGACGCGATGAGTGACGTATATAGGTATATAATAAGTTTGACATTATTTCTTAACGTAAGTCAAAAGTGCTGCATTCTTCTATTTTTAATGCAGATATAAATAAGAATTATTGTCTCTCTTTCCACTCGAAACACCCTTATTTACTCTAATCACCTATTACCCTCATCACTGAATCTATTTTTGTCATTTTAAACACAAATATAATTTGTTTCTTTTGAAGATTTTGCATAAAAATGAAAAAAACAGTTATTCCAAAATAAAGGCTGCTCAGAAAATTTGAGTTAATATTCTCTATAAAAAAGAATTATTCAAAAACTTAGTAAAAGCCTTAACAAGAAAAAAAGTATAAGGTAACAGTTTAAGGCTTAAATTTCAAAATATTGTAACCGAGGTATTTTGCTTGTTTAACTACAGTTTTAAATTTAACCTGAACATGACCTTAATGTTGAAATCTTCTTAAATTCTACTTTAAAAAAAACTACAGTTATGTTGGACTGCAGCAAAAATGCGATCTGAGAAACACAATTATGAACTAAGGTAAAAAATAAATCTCAGTTAATTGAGCATTGAAAAATCGGCAAAATCTATTTATTAAAAAAGGTATAAAACAATGTTATCAAATAAAACAAATCAAAACATACCTTAGAATCACCTGCGACGAGATTGCTGCTAGCGGCAATCAAGGTAACTAAAGTAAGTGCTCTGAGAGACATTCTAGAGAACAATAAACAAATGGGAGATACTCAAATGACAAGTACAGGCGCAGGTATGACCGTCCTTTGCTGCTGTGTGATTATTTATGGATTGATATTTCATGTGCCGTTAACACTTATATGACGCCCACAAACACAAAACCAACACACACACAAAACCAACACACACACACAACCAAAACGGTGATTTTATTGTGGAGATGGAAAACAAAGTACATTTACAGATTGACGAACTTACAAGTGTACGGAATGTGTAATGAGGTGGGGGTAGCGGGGTCAGATGCAAATCGTTGACAACATCTCAACATGTAGAGTGTAGTTTCAAAATTAAACGGAAACGAGATTTAATCGGAATAATTTTAAAAGGTTTGGAACTTTGCGTATATGTCAAGTAACTACATTTGGTAAATGTGTTGAAGTTCTATAAGAGTAATGCGGAAGCATTTGGAGAACTATCTAATGAAATGGGAATCACTGGCTAATTCATCAGAAACTCAAACGGGCTTGCGTCCTATGTCTTATTTCTATAAAACTGTACTATATATTGATAAAGTTGGTTACTAGAACCTCAAATGTCCAATTACGTTTTAATAACTCCTTATATTTCAGGAGATATTAACAAGTAAAAAAGTCATTTAGTCTCTTTAATTATTAAAGGGATTCAACGTTGGACAACATTCCACCTGCATGTGACATCACAGCCGCCAGTTGTTATCTCTTTTATCAACAGAACGTAAAAGAGATAGCATATTCAAGATAGAACTCTGGTAAGTTTACAGGTTACCAACCTTACAGCTCATAAATCTCTGCTATATTTATTTATATATCAAAATATCAAATATTATTTACAAATATTTCAAGGGACATTAAAATTTCAATATTATGTCTGCCGTAACCGCGTTAAATAAAATAAAAACTTATTATTCTTTGACTTGACTTGATTATTTGACTACCAACAGCTACAAAACATTACCACAGCACTGACCTACTCAACAAATAACTGACGTTAAAATGCATTTCACGTCATACAAATATGGCCGACCATCTCTAGCGCTAAAACTACAATTCAAATTTTGAATTGCTATATCTCCGTCAATATTTAGATATTTAATAAAATAGACACGCCAATACAATTTTATTAACATCAATTTCAATCAACAATTGAAAAATCGACCACTAAAAAATGAGGACACAAGCCCATTCGATATTTTGAATTTATTACGAACTCTATAAGAAGCTAAATTCACTGTTCATTCTATTTAAAATAATAAAGTTGAATGGACACCAACGCCTACACGGTGAAGTGATTCGTTTAATAACCCGCTTAGCAGTTACGTGTATTTAAGGTTTATCTAACATAGCGTAAGTTATTTGTTAAGTAACCTAGTAAACAACACTTTGCGACTTACTTTACTGCTTCTTGAAATAATTTTTTTTTCAAAATTTAATCATAGTCAATTATATAATCATTTTAAGAAATATAGAATCTTAAGAGGTTCTTTTTAAGGGTTAAAGTGTTTTAAGTGTATTTATTTAGAACTTTTTAGATTAAATATAACTTGGTATATAAATATAAGGTAACATCTATATTTTGTGTTTAGCGGATAGAAAAAATTAATTCTTAAATAACAATATGTTGTTTTCAACAATTTCCTTATTCCTGGAAATGCACAGGAAATTTAAAAATAATTAGAGTCAAACTTTTTTTTTAAGATTAAGAAAAAACATTACTATCTAGGGGTCAGGACCTCCCGGGGTTTTTTATTCTTGAAAGTCTATAGATATTTCCTGCTTTCTTTAAAAATATCTAACACGACTGGACTAATACTCGCTTCGTATGTTTTATACATTATAGCGACCATATGATAATAAAAAAAATTAAATCCAATATAATTCGGAGTTTATTTTAATTAGATAATATGTACGATTTCATAACAGTTCACCGTAAACATGTAGTATACTCGTACATACTTAGAAAGGTGTATATATATATATATCTATATATCAAGTTCAATTATTCAGCAGTTAAAGTGTAT
The DNA here is from genome assembly GCA_963678705.1 of Panorpa germanica. Lineage (NCBI taxonomy): Eukaryota > Metazoa > Arthropoda > Insecta > Mecoptera > Panorpidae > Panorpa > Panorpa germanica. Next base: position 1,608,697 of record OY783212.1, on the reverse strand, counting down.
AATTATATAATGGAACTACTATTACTGCATATGAAATTATGTGATAAAAAGAATTACATGCCAGACGATCCGAATTAGACAACAAAACTGCGAAAATTCTCACTAAAAAGTAGCTTCTTAACAAGCTATAAATATAATAAATTATATTTAAATTTAATGCACTTACTAAAGCCAATAAACTAACAAATTCTAGTCAATAAATATCCTCAGTATTAAATAAACGCCGTAAATTTTACTAGCCGTCCTTCATTTTGCAGGTCATATCTTTTGGAACTTAAAAAAGATGTTTTACTATACAATCTACTTTTTTTCCATTTGCTGATTACGTATGTGATAATAAATATTTATAACTAAAGAAACAGACATACTTTAGATATCTAAAAAACAATACATAATCGTACTATTTAAGAAAACTCAATATATTGATTTATTATTTTCAGATGTAAAAATACTAATTATCTATCGTTGTAAGTAGATTTTCTTGTCTTCATAATATCTTGTCACACGTTGAAGTGAGAAAGCAATACATATAAAGAAAAATAAATCTATTTTTTACTTCGAATCCCCAATTCTTTTTTAGGGTTTTTAGCATTATCAAATTAATGAATGGTAAAAAAATAAATCTTATGTTAAATAATTTACTAAGCTATTGATAAAGTACAAATATATATTGCTACAAATACTTAAAATTCTATTAATTAGCTGAAATATATTATTAATTATTTTTCTAAATGTAACCATCTATCAATCATGTTGTAGTTATCTTAGACTACTATATTTATTAAAACAAATCAAGTGCGTTTTTAACAGAATGTAAAGTTTATATTATATATTTAATGAAATGAATGATTATAACAAGTGCGATACAAAACTTATAGTTGTAAGTTTGAAACGTGTCGTTGTAATGTGTAGAAGTCCGTGCTGGTCGCTAGTCGCTGTAGGAATGAACGATTAAACAGTTCTTAGTTATGTCGTCTATTCGCCTGTAGAGGCGTGACGGATGGCTCTTTGCCGCCACATCCACTCCCCCCTAAGTGGCTTTCAAGAGGAGTTTTGAAAGTCACTTTACGTTGATACGTGCGTACGGGTTTGTCAAGGTTTGAGGTCCATTGATGTGGCTGCGTTGGCTGCGATATCGAGTTATCCTGGTGATCTGCATCTGTTTTGCTAATGTAGCACGGTTTGAGTCTCTCGATTGAAACATTTTTTTCTTCTCCATTTATGAAAATTTTGTAGAGTCTGTCTGTGATTCGGTTGATGACTTTGTATGGGCCTTGATAAGGTGGTTCTAGCGGCGATTTAACATGGTCACAGCGTAACCAGACGTGCGTGCATGTATTTAAATCCTTTAGAATGAAAATCCTGGTTTTTGAATGATGAGCCGTCGGTGTAGGGCGAATTCCACGCATGAATTCACGATGTTTTTCTAAAAATATTTGGGGATCTGATGGTAAATCTGCGGAGATAAAAAATTCGCCTGGTATGCGTAGTTGTGTTCCATATAGCATTTCAGCCGGAGTAGCTTGAAGATCTTCCTTGAAAGAGGTCCTAAGGCCAAGTAAGACAGTTGGTAATATGTCTAACCATGGCTTAGGTGAACACATGAGAGCTGCTTTGAGTGTTCTGTGCAAGCGTTCGACTATGCCGTTCGATTGTGGATGGTATGGTGAAGTACGCGTTTTTTTAGTTCCTACAAGTTGAGTGAGAGCTTTAAATAATTCGGACTCAAATTGAGTGCCCTGGTCTGTTGTTAATGTTATAGGAGACCCATAATGTGAAATCCAGCTGTCGAAAAGTGTTGTGGCTACTGTTTCTGCTGTCATGTCCTGGATTGGAACTGCTACTGGCCATCTTGAGAAGCGATCAATGATCGTAAGACAGTATGAGTAGCCGCGGACTTTGGGCAGGAAGATGATGTCGAGGTGTATGTGGTTGAATCTTGTGTCTGGAACGTCAATATGGTTTGGCTGTAATCTTGTGTGGCGATGAACTTTCGACTGTTGGCACGCTAGGCATTCTCGGGACCATTGTTTAGCATCTTTTCGGATTCCTGGCCAAATAAATTTTTCTCTTAGTTGTTTAGAGGTGGTTCGACCGCTGGGATGAGCTGTGTTGTGTACGATGTCGAATGCTGCCTTGCGGAGACTGCCTGAAATGAAAGGTTTTACAGTACCAGATGAAATGTCACAGTGTATTCTAATACCTGGTTCAACTTCGAGTTCGTGCAGCTTCAGTGAGGAAGTGTTTTGTGCGATGTTTCTCAGTTCTTCATCGTTGTGTTGAGCTTGTTGTATTGCTTCTGGACTTAGCACAGCTGGCATTGAGATAACGTTAATTCGTGACAGAGCGTCAGGGATGATATTGTCTTCACCTTTTACATAGCAGATATCGGTTGAAAATTGTGAAATGAAGTCCAGGTGTCTGAGCTGTCGTTCTGAGGCTTTTTCCAGTTTTTGCTTGAACGCGTAAATGAGTGGCTTATGATCGGTTTTAATTTTGAAAGTTCTGCAATCTAGGAGGTGTTGAAAGAACTTGATGGACGAGTAAATTGCAAGTAATTCACGATCATAGGTACTGTAGCGTTGCTCAGTGACGGTTAGTTTTCTGGAGAAGAATCCAAGTGGTTGCCAAACTTCATCTATGCGTTGTTCGAGTTTGGCACCTATTGCCGTGGATGAAGCGTCAGTGGTCAAAGTTAGGGGGGCTGTTTCTGAAGGAAAAGCTAGTAATGTTACCTCAGATATCTTTTGTTTAATGTCAATAAACGCTTGGTCAGATTCTTCGGTCCATTGTATTTTAGTTCTGTCCTTCTTCTTTGAATGTTTCAAATAGTTGTTGAGTGCTGTCTGGGTGTGTGCTGCCTGTGGGATGCAGCGTCTGTAGTAATTTACAATGCCGAGGAAACGTCTCAATTCTTCTATAGTTTCAGGTCTATTGTAATTTGTAATGGCATCAACCCGTTTGCTCATGGGGACGTAGCCCTGGGAATTTAACATATAGCCCAGAAATTCCACCTCAGTTTGGCCGAAAGAACATTTGCTGATGTTTACACTCAGTGAGTGGGACTTCAGGCGTTCGAAAATGATGTGTAAATGTCTTTCGTGTTCCTGTTGACTCTTCGACATGACCAGAATGTCATCAATGTAGATGAATACAAAATCCAGGTCTCTGAAGATGGCGTCCATGAAGCGTTGGAAAGTCTGAGTTGCGTTTTTGAGTCCAAATGGCATTACTAGATATTCGTAGAGGCCCCAGGGAGTGATGATGGCCGTCTTTTGTATGTGTTCTGGGAGCATTGGCACTTGGTGGTAGGCTTTATCTAGATCTAGCTTCGAGTATATGCATGTGTCAGGTAGACGAAGAAAGCAGTCTTGAATCAACGGTGGTGTGTAATTGTCTGCGATAGTGTTCGCATTCAATTGACGATAATCACCGCAGAGTCTCCATTCGTTGTTCTTTTTTCTGACCATATGTATGGGGCTGGCATAGGGACTCTTGGATGGTCTCAAAATGCCTTTTTGTAGCATGTCAGATATTTGTGCTTTTGCTGCTGTGGCCTTTTCTCCGGCTAGTTTACGAGCGCGTGCTGCTGTTGGAATGCCTTTTGTTTCCACATGATGTGCATATTCTAAGTTAGTCAAGTTCGGTTTATCAGTTGGTTTTGTTATTTCAATGTGTTTCTTCAGCATTTCCCCGTAAGGTGAGGGAATGGTATTGCTTACTGTGGAGACGTTGAATGTTGTAGTCGCAATAGTTTGTCCCTTTGTGGTGAGGTTGGTTAGTGGATCGATAAGACGTTGTTTTTTCAAATCTAGCAGTAGATTGTAGTGGATGATGAAGTCAGCTCCTAGTATTGCCGTCTGTATGTCGGCTACGATGAAGGTCCACTGGAAGCTTCTCCGAAGATTTAAATCCAGCTTTAGCACCTTGTTGCCGTACGTTTTGATGCAAGACCCGTTTGCTGCATGGAGAGTAAGATTGTGTGTCTCTGGTTTGCATCTCAGTGTGCCGACAGGTATAGTTGATACTACGGAGCCTGAATCCACTAGAAATTTGATGTTCGTTGCCTTATCGATCACATGAAGCCGAAGTTCGGAGGGCAGATTGTTGCTATTGTTGTCACTAACTGCCTGAACTAGTGACAGCTTGGTTAGTTTCCCTGGTTCGCATTTTGGTTGAAGTTGCATGGGAGTGTGCAACGATTAGCTTCCTTACCCCATTTGTTGTGGTAAAAACAAAAACCATTTTGTCTCGGTGTGGACCTAGATCTTGATCGGTTCTGCTTCAGGTTTACTCGTTCCGATTCATTTAGTCGCGTTATCAACTGCTGGTTAATGGACTGCAGTTGTGCTATGTCACTTTGGCAGCGGTTTATACTCAGTTGCATTTCCTGTAGTTGACGTTCAACTGTAGTTGACCTTGCAGTTGCTACAGGGCTACTCGGACGATTGTAGCCTGCGCTGTGGTTGTCTGATTTGTGGATAGCCATGACAGGTAGCACGTCGAATGAATCCACGAAGCGATCTGCCATTTCTGCGAGCGCGTTCAGTCCAAGGCTTTCTGATATTATTAGGAGTGGATGGATTTTGTGGGGAAGTCGTTCAATCCATAGTTGGTGTAGAACTTCGTCAGTGACGGAATTCCTTGCCAACACTCGCATTTCTCGAAGGAGTTGTGACGGTTTTTTGTCGCCAACAACTCGCTCATTTAGTAGCTTTTGCAGTTGTTTTTTCCTGGATACCGAGAAACGCGTCAGTATTGCGTTTTTCAAAGTGGCGTATTTGTCTTTCAATGGTGGGTCGTTCACAATATCTTGCAATTGAACGATTACATTGAAAGGAATTGCTTTTAATAGTTGCGCATATTTCTGCGCATCGTTTACAATGCGATTAGCAGCGAAATCCGCTTCTACGATAGAGAACCAGAGATCCGGGGATTCTGTGTTGAAAGTAGTCAGTTGCAGGTTAATTGCGTGGACAAAATCTGAAGCCATTTGTAGCGATCGCTGGTGAGCTGGATCGCTTGTAGGGTTTTGCAGGGGGTATGCCTGCGAGTGGTTGTCGTTTTTGAGAACACCGTCACAGTCTGGTAGACTGATGTGCTCTTGCCGAGAGGGTACGTTTGATTCTGCCACGTGCTGCATTTTGTTGTAGCGTGGGTGAATGTAAATTATTAAATTTTAAAAACGTGTTTTAGAAAGTTTGTCACGTGTTTTAGAAAGTTAGTCACGTGTTTTAACACTTTGTTAAAAAAAAACTTTGTGACGTGGGTTTGAACTTTATCACTGTATCACGAGGTTTAAAACTTTAGCACGTGGATTAACACTTTGTAACGTGTGTTTACACTTGATCACGTCGGTTTAAAACTTTAGCACGTGGATTAACACTTTGTAACGTGCGTTTACACTTGATCACGTCGGTTTAAAACTTTAGCACGTGGATTGACACTTTGTAACGTGCGTTTACACTTGATCACGTCGGGGTCACCAATGTAGTTATCTTAGACTACTATATTTATTAAAACAAATCAAGTGCGTTTTTAACAGAATGTAAAGTTTATATTATATATTTAATGAAATGAATGATTATAACAAGTGCGATACAAAACTTATAGTTGTAAGTTTGAAACGTGTCGTTGTAATGTGTAGAAGTCCGTGCTGGTCGCTAGTCGCTGTAGGAATGAACGATTAAACAGTTCTTAGTTATGTCGTCTATTCGCCTGTAGAGGCGTGACGGATGGCTCTTTGCCGCCACAATGTAAACGTAAGATGCGCCATCTATTAAGCAATATACATAACAGATAAAGTTAATCATTTGTAAAGCACTTTTAGTTTATAAATTATAATGCCTGATTAGTATGCAACCACATTACCCTATTGTGTAAATATAGTTGCATGCGGATCAGGCGTTAGAAATAAGAATTTTTTGTCCAAATTTTGTTGTTAAGTTGATTATGATTTTATAAAGTGTCTTTTAACAAGAGCGGTCAATCAATAGAAAACCGAAATATTTCCGAGAAAAGTGGCGATATTTTTATTTTAATCTAAGGTGCTGTTAGTATTGAAACACAATATCTGTCAAATGTTACCGAAATATTGCGTTTTTCTATTGATTTAAACTGACCTTTCTTATTAAAACATCCATAAAATTACCGCTTTTCTTGAAAGATATAATATATTAACATAATCCACAAACTTATTTCGCAGGTGTGGTTATTAGACAAGAAAATAATCGGGAAGTTTATTATGTATGTAAAGATTGAAATGATGTACAAATATGTATCTAAATATTAATTGAGTAATTGACTCATTGAGCGCCGGTTATATTTTCACTCAATGCAAATTCATTTTAATATATATAGAATAATAAGTTGTTAAACATATCGGACAACTTTTTACCACATGTTGGTTTTTTATGGTATCGAAACCTTATCGGGTCTTATATTATATATACCTCTCTGTCCTGCGTAATAATTATTTATATGTGAGATAGTGTGTGATTCTGTTAGTAGTAACATAAATAAGAAAATATCTAATTTGTTTTGAAGATAATACACTATACATAATAAAGATTTTTAAAATCTACTATTTAAACGTATTCATTTTTAAATCACGCTCCAAATCCACTGAACTGCAATATATAATACACGTACGTCCCAAGTCCTTCATGAAAGAAGAGTCTGAAAACGATAAGATTAACATGGTTAACATCAAACAAAACAAAGTTCATGACAGCTTTTTCTTTGTTAGAACATCTTTCTAAATCTGTCAATATTCACAGACCAATTAAATATAGATAATTGTTAAAAATAGTCTTTCATATCAATCTTAGTCGAGTAGAATAGTTATACAAAATGAAGAAAAAAGTATGTAATGAAAAACCAAATATTATATATCATTTTGCTAATAATAATAATGGGCGGAGAATAGATAATATAATAAAGAAATTGTTAATTTAAGGTACTATTAATGGGAAAAAGTGGGTCTGGAAAGACAAGTATGCGATCGATTATATTTGCCAATTATATCGCAAGAGACACAAAGAGATTGGGGGCCACAAGTAAGTTTCTCTTTACATAAGCATAAATATAACCTAACTTTTTTTTACGAAACGCATATATTTTTATTCAAAATAATATACTTTGTTATTGTACGCATTTTACAGATTATTTTAAAAACAAAATAAAGGTCATCATCAGTTCGAAAGTCCATTTGGGCATATTGATAAGTTTCTATTATTCTAGTCGATGTTGAACATTCTCACGTACGTTTTCTTGGCAACTTGGTTCTTAATCTGTGGGACTGTGGCGGCCAGGAAGCGTTTATGGAAAATTATTTCGCTTCCCAGAGAGACAATATATTTAGAAATGTAGAAGTATTAATATATGTGTTTGATGTGGAAAGTCGTGAATTAGATAAAGATATGCACTACTATCAATCATGTTTAGAAGCGATACTTCAGGTAACTTGCCCAACTTTCAATTGTATGTCTCTTTAGATATGTTGTCTCAATAGTTTTATTGCAGAATTCTCCAGACGCCAAGGTTTTCTGTCTGGTACATAAAATGGACCTTGTGGGAGAAGAGCAACGTGATGTCATATTTCGAGAAAGAGAGGAAGACCTACGACGCTTATCTAAACCACTGGACTGCACTGCTTTTAGAACAAGTATATGGGATGAAACTTTATATAGGTATTACTGTTAATTACTTACCACATTAACAATAATGTAACATCCGAAATATGTGATACGACAATTTACATTTAATACATTACTGAATCTCTAGGGCTTGGTCTAATATAGTGTACATGCTAATCCCAAACGTGAAAGCGTTGGAAAACTCTTTGAACCAATTTGCTAGTATTGTGGATGCTGATGAGGTTCTGTTGTTTGAAAGAGCTACTTTTCTCGTCATATCACACTGCCAAAGAAAGCCTCATAGAGACGGACATAGATTTGAAAAGGTAAACAAGAAAATATATTAAATAAATACCCTATATTAATTAAATTTATATAATATTTATTTAAATTTTCAGGTTTCAAATATAATAAAACAGTTTAAACTTTCCTGTTCTAAACTCGCTGCTCAGTTCCAATCCATGGAGGTAAAAGTTGCTTTTATATTTTTAGACGACGTATAGTTTGGCAAGAATAGCTTATATGTATATTATATTTTTACCGTGATTGTAGGTTCGTAATAGCCAATTCGCAGCTTACATTGATGTCTTCACAAGCAACACATATGTAATGGTGTGTATGTCAGATCCGGCAATCCCTTCAGAGGCCACTCTTATCAATATAAGAAATGCAAGAAAACATTTTGAAAAATTGGAAAAAGTATCATCAAATTCATCAGTGAGAAGAAACAATTGAAATATAAATGATAAAAATATATATAATGGGAAACTTGTCAAAAATTTGCCTTCAATTTAACAAAAATTTCAACATGCAATAATATATTATGTTTTTACTTTTTGAAAGTAAAGTTTTAGCGATTTTGGTTTATAAAAGGTGTTCTTTTTAAAAGCTTTTTGAGTATGTTGAACAAACTTACATTATCATATATGCAATTGAATAAAGACAATGTAATTACAATAAATCTTTAAAAAATACTATATGGAATCTATTCTAAGAACATATCGTTAGCTTCTTATGTAATTCTTGAAGTCGATTAAGTTATGTAAAGAATATGTTTAAATTTTAATTTGTTCTATTTCGAACTAATAAGTTATCACTGTTGTTTTGATTTTATAAGTATTTTGTGTAATAATAATAATTTTAAAAAATATGTTTGATATATAAAATAATACATGTTTTAGTATGTACATCTGTTTCTTTATTTTATTCAATATCACCTGATTTATATTAAAATGTGCAATACCTTCAACAGGCTATGTGCGCACGATGTTAGATTATACTGAATTATATGATGGATATTTTTTGGATCCAAATAAAGTAAGAACGTTAACATATTTTAAGTATAAATCGCACATTATTAAAAGGATAAGACACTAACATTTTTCTTCTCATGCCCAATTACCTACGTAGTGAATGTGCTAAAATTAGTAAACATCATTCAGTGCAGACACAGTTTGGTAAAGGTGAAAGGGGATATCTTGGAACACTGGTTTAATAAAAAAAAAAAATAGTTCACAATTTATAAATATTTATTAATTGTTTTTGCAAAATTTTACAGAAAACATTTATTCTTGGTCCCAGATTATAACAAATGTATTTATAAATACTACATTAATATTTACATAATTTCTAAATGCAGATTAATGGAACCTGGTTTATTTTATAAAATAAATAAATTAGAAAGCAAGTGCGTATTAAGTTAATTGGGAAACATCTTCATATACCAGATATGTCCAGCAAATGCATTAATGGAACTAAATATAAATAACAGCAGCCTGATGTATATAATATATATACTATATCTCTCATTTTATTTTTAAAATAAGCCAATGTAAATTCTTGTCATTGTCCTATACAATTTTAATATGAGTTATAAACATTTTAAGGTATTTTCTGTATTACCTAATAATGTAGGCACATGTTACACCAAATGCATTTTTAAAATTAACTAACTATTCAATTAAATTTAACATGATTATTTTGAATACGTTTAGCAAATACAACACTTATATCTAAATTTTTGAAATAAAACGTAATTTTCACGTTTCATAATACAACCGCACTTTAGATGTTGTTATGAGTTGGTCATCATCATAGAATTTGGTTTCTATGACTATATTTCCGTTTAGAATACTTGCAGGCATCATTTGACTTTCTGGGGCAGCTTCTATCATTGATTGCCAAGTATTAGTTGAATTAGGTATAACAAAACCAAATTCAAAAAACCATTCTTCTAAACAACGACCTTTAAATAAAACCTTTTGCTCCAAACGGAATTTCTCTATAGGCTCAACGCTACTGAAATTTATTTCTCTTGATATAGCTCGAGATTTTAGAATTTTCTTTGGTACTCGGGCTTCGTGTTCAACCTCTGGTACTGATAAATCATCGTTTCCTTGCCATAAAAGTTTTCCTGAATCAACATCTCTTAAATTCATCCAATTAATTTGAAATCCTCTCAGAATATCTTCCGGTTTTGGTGACATATTTATTAAAATCAATAATTATTTCACTTAATGTTAGGTTAAGTTCACAAAAACAAATATCATCCGAAATTAGTCATAGCAGAAGTACAACAAATTTGTATATCAGACAAACTGTAATCCAAAATATATTGAATATAATTTGAATTTCAAAATTTCACAAAAGTTTATTTACAATTTTAATCGTTTGACACAACTCATATCAAATTTCCATTAAAAAAACAATATAATCCGGCATCATAGTATTGATGAATTTTTTCAATCTGAGCAGTGTTGCCGGATATTATTAGCAAATAATATTAATCACAAACCAGAGTAAGTGTTTTAAATATTATTTTATATATGTTCCATAAATATTATAGTAATTTATAAATGTTTTGGTTTTAGAAATGCATAATTTTTATAAATCGTGCCTGAACATGTGAATAACATGGCATGTCTTCTACTTCAAGGATTATAAATGTGTTAAAAAATTGTCTGATAAAGAAGTGGAATGATGAAATGAAATGAAGCTTAAGAACTTTTTTGCCCTACACTTCAGGAAGTGTAGTGCTGACGATCGTTAGTATAGTCAGAATATGTTATAAACTATTTTTGTCAACGTTAGTTTAAAACTAATTTGTACAAATCTTATTCAATTTCAGTAAAAATTAAGGAGCTATATGATTTAAACTTTAGTACTTCTTAATTAAATGTTGAGGCTTGAACAAGGTAAAAAATATTAAATAATGTTGTAAAAAGAAATTTGATTCCTTAAAGTAGAAATTATTATTTATTTCTACATTTCCAGTTAACCACATTGAACAATCAGGCAATACTAATTATTGACCTTATTACTGTTCTTATCAATTATCTCGAAGACCACGTGATTTAACTTGACCTATTTATCACTGTTTCAGACACAGAATATAAAAAATACTTCCTAGTTTGCATTTCAAAGTAAATATAACATGTATACTATTATAAATACAAATATTTTTTTGAACATCATATTTATACATTTAGCTTAGTTTAGAATCTCTTTATTCTGCAGAGCAAAACAGCTAGTTATTGTTTTCAATGAAAAGAAACCTTAGCAATAGGAAAAGATAAAAGCAATCAATATTCATTCCATTACGGATAAAAGGGATGTCAACTAGCGTTCAAAGCAAAGCCTAAAATCAACAAACATTCTTTAGATATCGTACAAAATATAATTTTATCAATAAATAAATGTCCCTTGGATTAATAAATAATTAATCTATTGTGGATTACCGCACTGCTGGTAAGGTCACACCAAACGAAATAAAAATAAAGTGTACCTAACATTGAACACATTCAACAGTTCGTATCAAAGTTTAATATTGTGAAGTAAACAAACACATAACTGTGAGCACGTTAAGTAAAACTTGTTAAAACTTATTGTAAAAGATGGATAGGATACTGAGGGGAATTATGAAATATCGTGTAACAGATAGAAAAACAATGGTGAAACAATTTGAGCAAGTTCGAGATCATCCAGAAGTATGTATTTATATATAATTCAATTAATACTTAATATACAGAAAGGTAGCGTCACAAAATGATGATGTCACTATGATTAAAACTGCCGTGAAGTTATGAATGTTTCTGGAAAGTATAAATGAACGCATGGGTGAAGGCCAATGTAAAAATGAATGCCTGTTGAATTTCAGTAAGGCGCTAACTATTTTATTTGTGTAGTAAGAAAAACTGTAACAGAAATTATAAATTGCATATTTTTTCCATAGCCAAAAGCTGTATTTTTCACTTGCATGGACAGTAGAATGATTCCCACTAGATTTACAGAAACAAATGTAGGAGATATGTTTGTAGGTAAGATTAAAAAGGCATTATCTTTTGGTTTGCTTCCTAGATTAAATTTTATTGTTGTTGATTAATTTTTATTTACTATTATTGATTTTATTTTGTTGTAGTTCGAAATGCTGGTAACTTGATCCCACATTCGCAACATTTTCTAGATACAGAATACACTTGTTGTGAACCTGCTGCTTTGGAATTGGGGTGCATTGTAAATGATATTCGACATATAATAGTTTGTGGACATAGTGATTGCAAAGCTATGAATCTACTTTATAAATTACAAGATAGTAAATTCGCATCACGGGTAATTATTTAATAAATAACGTGTGACAATATATTTATCATTTATTCAAACTTTTAATAATCAGTTATTAATAAGTATTCAAACTTTTTCATTTTGATGCTTTTTACTGGTAGATGGCAGTAGTCTTTAAATAAGTTTGTGACAGAAGGTAGAGATCTACCTGTTTTTACAATACTACTAGTAGTCTGTCCTAGACTTTTGCCACCCCTAAAATAAGGACACGACGTAACCGTAATGCTACAAGCGTATAAACGGGTTACGAACTTTACTAGTTCCTTTGCTATACTTCTTGTTTAACAATCCTAATAAATTTGTTGAAACCAAACTCAGTTATATTATATAGGCGCTTGATCGGAAATTGAGATGGGAAGCACGGTAACCTGGTGTTAACGCATTAATCTCGATCATTGTGCTGTTTGCTAATTATTAAATAACATGTGAATTAATTGAACATATTTTTTCAATATTTTTTTTAACCGTTTTAAAAGTGTAACGGCTAGATACTGTCAATTTGGTCGCAGGAATCTGCAAAACGAATTAAAAATATCAATAAATGCTAATCATTAATTCTTAATTATTTTTATGAATATATTTATTTTTAAAATAAATTATAAACATTAAATTGGCGGATGCATTAAAAATAGAAACTTGTCACACAAAACTACAGTCAACACGCACACGAACACGAGCACGACACGCACACACACGCACACACACACAGATGCGCACGCAACACATGTGTTGGTGATTGAACCTGATGTATTTTTCTTTTTGATACGCAGGAGAATCGGCGCATATCGCCACTTCGAGCGTGGCTGTGCGCGCATGCGCAGAGCAGTTTGGATAAATTCCAGCAACTTTCCCTAAGTGAATATAAAATGCCATTAATCTTCACAGCCGAAACTCCGATGAGAAAATTTGTGGCTTACATTGATCCTGAAGACAAATTTGCCATTGAAGATAAATTGTCTCAAGTAAGTAATTTAAATTAATGAATAAGACCCGAAGACACGGCAAACTGTACCATTCGCTAAGTTTATTGATGACTAAACTATAGTGTTGATGATTAAAAGTGTTGCCAGAGGTAAGGATGATCAATAAACGATAAAATATTGATAAGCAACACATCTAGCACCAATGTCGTTAACTGTACGTTAACATTTGTCTTTAAAACTTGAGCTGATTTCATAACTTAACGATATTAATAACCACTGCAACGTCAAAAAGTATTTTATTTAATGGAATTCAATACAGGACATTAAATTATTTCGTGTGAACAGCTAGGTTATGTCGAAACAGATGCGCTGTTACAGTTGGCGGCCATTTTGGTTTCTAAGGACAACACTGCGTATTACAATTACTATTATTAAAAATTCTTTTTCAGGTGAACACCCTGCAGCAACTGCAGAACATCGCATCTTACGGATTTCTGCGTAAACGTCTTGAGAAACACGATTTGCATATACACGCACTTTGGTTTGATATCTACACCGGCGACATCTATTTCTTTAGTCGTCAAGCTAAAAGGTTTGTTCCTATTGACGAAACTACAGTTAATGACTTGTTAAAGGAAGTAAACAAATATTATTCATGAAAATTGTGTTTAATTTAAATAAATAACGTTGTAGTTGCGTTGTAATTGTTGTAATAAAACTAGCACAAATCATCGATGTTAAATGTTTATAACGGATTCGAAGAAACAAATGGAGCAATGCTAACTTAACAATCATTCCCATATCGAACTAAATTGACCAAAGCACAAATCACACGATAACTATCACAGAACAGCAAGTAGTGCATTCTACATATCATTTAGTTTTATATCCATATTTTTCTTTTTCTTTAATTTTTATTCTCCATCTAACAATATTTTATTTGTTCTTTAATCTGTGCTTTAACAGAAAAACAATACAGAACGATTAAACATTTGTGGTACAATAATTTTAAGACAACCTTAGATTAAAAGATGAAATGATCATTTGTCGATGACGTCATTCAATTAGCGGTATCAGAGAAATCTCAGTAAACTATTTGTTACAAATTTTCTACGCATTGTAACATGAATATTGAAAATACCAAAAATTCATAGTTACTCTCCCTAATGAAAAAGAAATGCCACCGAAGTACTGTTCGTTTTTTATTTGAATAAATGAAGTATGAACTGTACTTCGCTTGAATAAAATTAATATAAATAATAAGTGTTTTATTCAGGTTGTATTTCTTAGGATTTCTTTAACAATGTAAGATGATTTAAAATCTTGCTATTTTTAATATTAGCAAAGTTTCTAATTATACTAATAAATTATTATTTCTATTGAACTAATATAATAATTTTATTGTTGTGCCGAATACCAAATAAAGGATATGTGGCCGGTATGTAAATTATCAGTCCCATCTCTACCTCACTTATATTGTTTTTCATCTTTTATTATCCTCTTGGATAACATATATTTGGTTTGATAATAAAATTTAGGCAGTATAGGCCGGATATCTAATCGTAATTGTCACAAACCTACTTAATTTATACATCATTTATAATGCCGAAATTGCCCGGTACATAGTCCTCTACTTCGTTCAGCCTCGGATTTGATGAAGTGCAGGTGGAGCTGTTGCCCGGAGCCTCCACAAGAGAGGGCCCCCCATAATAAAGATAAAAGTAATACATTTTTAGAAAATAATTAGGGGCTTTCGGTCCTTCGTTGCCACAGAGCCACCACACCTCCAAATCCGGCCCTGATTTTGTTAACATTAAACGATTTTTCATCATACCTTCTAGGCACCTTAATTATGCTTAAGTATCAAACGTATTTAGGTTTTTATTTAAATTCAGCTGATGGGCTTAAGTAGTCTAACTTGGTTAAATGCAGGCCTTTGAAAAATCGTGAAATGTTAAAGGGTACCCTTAAATAATAACAAAATACGGGCCCTTTAATCGAAATATAAATTTATTTTTTTATAGGTTAGGAAATTAGTATATTTTCCTCACTGCTTAATGTTGAGTAAGATAAAACATAGTGGTTTTATTTGTTGAAAATAGAATAGAATAATAGAAAATCTTGAACATGAACCAAATATCTCAAAAATCAAAAGGAAAGTAATCTTATTGGAATTAATTGATAATTGAAACTATTTAATGAATATTGCCAATGCTGGATTAAAATATAAACAAAAGTAAAAAATAACTTTTGTTAAACTTTTAATTTTTGAATTTTCTTTAAGAAATTTGTTGTAGTTTTAACTGCTTCTACTATAAATAATAACAATTGCGCATGTCCCCTCACAAATCTTTGAAAGCACGTCGGTCAATTTAAAGTAGGAACGGAAAGAAGAACGCGCAAGCGCATAATAATATGCGGTTTAAATATTGCATTTATAATAATTAAAACGAACAATACCTCTCAAACGAATTACTTTAAATACGTACATATATATATTTTTATAGTGTATAGCAGTCTTTTGCCAATTAAGTAAATAAATGACTAAATTAAACCAAAAAATTATACATATTTTTGATAATTGGCTGAAATAGACTACTAGAAATAGAGTATTTTACAACTAGCTGTTATAATTTTTTATTAATTAATTGTTTACTCTGATTTTATATAATTTATATTTAACAATTAGAAAGTGAAATGGATGAATTTACTATTGTTATATAAATTTGCTATTTTTTATATCAGTGGAACGCATCCATTTGTCTAAGATGGGCAGGCTGTAAATGGGCGGTGTTTTGCAGAATAGAAGTACTTGTATAACACCGTTTGTATTTATTTACAAATATTTTATATGTAATTTATTTATTGTATTATATTTTTGAAATACATATATATATTTATATAACATGTATCTTTGTTTTCTTCAAATATATTTTGTTGGACGACAGCCTATGTGACTGATTTTAGGGATATCTCATATACGAGTTGCGGCTATTAAAGAACGAGACTGATGTTGTAAAACATTTGATTATGGTTTCATGCATATTTACTTATTATCACCTTCAATATACACTCCTCTTCTATCCCTACATCGCTGCATGCGAATCTCCATTGTTAGAAACATTGCTGGATGTCTTCTTCTATCAACTTCTTCAGGACGCGTGCCGCTTCTTTTTCACAACTTTACCGGACTCAAATTTTGTTCCTTTCATTTCAAATTTGACTTTGGGGAAAAGATAAGGCGGATCTAGGCAGTCTAACAGCAGAAACGTCTTCGATTGTGAGAATTCTCGACATCATTTTCGCACATACTTTCTGCATTTTAAAATTCTTATGTAAAATTTGTCGTACGGATTCTTTATCAATTACTCCAATTTCAGAAATCGTACGAACCAACGCTCAAATCGAAATAGATTATCGATTTTTCGATATTGTCATGCGTTTTTGACGTGATCCGGGCGTGAATTATCTTCAACGTCTTCTCAGCCATCTTGAAAACGCTTAAGTCACTTAAAAACACGTGCACGCGATAAGCATTCATTATCATACAGTTCTTTCAATAATTTATAAGTTTCAGTAGTCGTTCCTCTAAGTTTCATGTAAAATTTCACAACAATTTTTTGCTTTATTGTTACACTTAATATTTTTTTGATGAAACAAAAAACAACTCTAATGCGAACGAAGACTACGGATATACTTATTTGTTTACAGAAGCGAGAAACTGTATTTGAAAGAGAAGGCTTCACGATAAACAGCTGTCAGTCACTGGCGCATACATACTTTGTTTCTGTAGCAGCGTCAGTTTCGTTATTTAATTGCCGCACCTGGTATGCGACCCTACATAATTTCGATGACAAAAACCAAATGATCCAAAAATTACGTCACACAAATTCCATGGTATTGTAACCCCCCGTGTGATGTCACTGCGGTGAAAACACACATTTGAAAAAAGAAAATATTTGTAAAATTTGTCTTACTTTGTTTTCCACTCTTCTTCTTTCTTTCTTTTCGAAGTCGAATTGTAGATTAAATGTGACGTCACAATACTTGTGACTCATCCTCCCTCCTTGGCACACTTGTGGACCCCCTCTGGTACTCTTTTCATGTGACGTAATTAATGGATGGTTCCTAAAAGCATGATGGAGAAATGCAGATTTAAACTAGAGAGTGAAAAACCTGAAAAATAAGAAGAGGAGGAGTGTCACGTATTCCTCTTATCCTATGTACGTTCAAATTTATATAGTTCCTTAAACCAATTCCTAATCTATAATTATTGTTGTTAAAATCAGATGTTATTTCATTTCATTTCGTGGTAAAGAAAGTCTGGGAAGTCCTGTTCATGCAGTTACGGATGTAGATACCCATTAATAATAATATATACTCGAATTCTTGGATTATTGCGCAATATGTAATTTGTTGTAGCCGTACGTTTGGATGACATCCGTGTTTAAAAAGTACGAAAAAATGTTATTATGTAAACGAAATACATGATTTAATTTGCTTTGATTGATAAGTCCTATAGTAGTTAGGAGATATTGTTACTTCTTAAATACACATTATCTATATTTGTTAAATAATAAATAAATAATAATAATAATAAATAGATTTGTTTGTGGTGAAATATTGGTAATCTTCAATTATCGATTTCTTGAAAAGTGTATTTTCTTACTACTAACATTTCTATAATTAGGTCTTCTAAATTCAATTTTATCTGGTCAAAATTTTAAGCACATAGGCAGATCATTACATAAGTGCAAGTGGCCGCGCTTGGGGTTTCCGTTAGTCAGGGACTGAACCATAGAACCAAAACGATTTAAAAACTTTTTCCAATTAATAGATTTTTCCAAAATTTTGTAGTCTATGTTGATGTACAGAGCAAAGATATGTGGTTGGAAGAAGCAAGAGAAATTGGAGAAAATCCAGGAGAAATATATTAAATGGGTACTAGGGCTGGGCAGGTGCACACCGGGATATATCATGTATACATATGGTAATGGAGGAGGTGAACAGGGACAAAATAAGAACAGAAGCAGGAAGGAGGGCAATCAAGTTCGAGGAAAAAATGAGTAACGCTGACGGTAAGTCCCTAAGGAAAAATAGGGGGAAGAGTAGAAAGGAGGGTGGAGGAGGAGGCACGAAAAAGAAAAAGCAAGAAAGGTTTTTACGTTAAACAGAAAATTTGTTTCGGTTTAGGCCGTCTGCACACGGGTCGACTGATTGGCCCTGCGACCAAGAAACATAGCGCTTGAAACGTTCCCAAAGCTAATATCAAATCAGTTTAGTTTCGTTCGTGTCGTGTATTTTCTCTCACTCGTATACATGTGCGTTCTCTCACTAACAACACAGTTGCATTCTCATTCGGTTTCAACTACTGAAATCACATTTGTCGAGGAATATGTATACATATATGCAACAGACCATACTTTGCTCTTAATTATGACGTTTCACGAAATAGAGCAACAAATCAATTAAGATATAACATTTGAACGATTCATGCATAATAAACAACCAAATTAATTTTTATTTCTGTGTACTATACTATGATGTAGTGTTAGTGGAGTACAATAAAAGCAGAGCAACAGATTCTTTAGTAATCCGCATTCATAACGCGTTACATGATCCTCAGTTCTTCGTCTTTCCTTCGTCCTTCCCCTCTGTGCTGTTGCTGTCCCTGTCCCTGTCCTGTCCCCCGCCCCTCTGCTGGTTTCCTCATGCGTTGCTGTGGTCTGGTCTTGAGGAGTACTGACTAGTACGGATATTTATTTGAATCTCTTTTGTTTTTATTAAATAAGTGTGTCAGGAGATATAGTTAATACATAAAGGAGGACACCACAGACAAACCAGCCGCTTGAAATCGCAAGTAACCCACATAAAGAATACTGCTAGCTTTAATCGCTAGCACGATCCAGTGACGTGCAGATAGGTTGTGTTCTAGAAACGGGAAATAGTATTCAACTATAAGCTAAAAATTTGTCTTGTTTTCTCTAAAAAAAAATTTAATTTAGAAAACGTCTTGTCTTAAGGTGTTCGTAAAAAATGTAATTATATACTCGTACACTGTAAAAAAATTAGTCGAAAAAATTATTAGTCACCTCTTCCTTAGGCTAAGTCTGCACTACGAAAAGAAATACTGCGGAAATAAATACGTAATTCTGTAATAGATTGAATATAAGGCATATGCACTCTGCTAATTTAAAAGAAGTATGGAAAATATTATTTATATTTTTATTATTATTATTTTGGTGCTATTCTTTTTTGCAGTGCAGCTTTAGTCTAAGAAAGAGGCGTCTAAAGCATTTCTTTTAAGACCAATTTTTTTTATAATGTATATTTATTATTGTCTGTTATACGTAGAAAAACTTTCAACACTTTTTGCGTTACAAATTTTTTTAGATTTTTCACTGTTAAAATTTGTATTTTTAACTTACGAACCGTACTACACCCTGTACATTCTTGTTGTCGGGATCTAAAGTAAAGAAAAAGCAGAACATTTTTAGGGGCGATAAAAGGCTAATAAAAAGTAAAAATTAAAAAAAGAAAAACTTTACTATGTTAAAACGGATGATTTGTGACATAACAAAGATAAATTTCTTGCGATTGTTTTGAAAAATTTAGAATTATTAATTAGGAATATGACAAATATTTTCATCTAAAGAAAATTACAGCAAAAAAAAACTAATGATTACTAAAAAAATATGTTGAAAGTAAGGTACTTTTAATAGTTTTCGACTTTCGTCACGCAACGTAAGAGACTAAAAGATCGCGGATTGACAACGTCAACGTGGTACAGTAGGAAAGAGAGTACTGCGCATCCACTATTTTTCTTTTGTATATTTAGGGTTTTCCAATAAGGGCGGTCGATATTGAAATGGAATAAAACAATCTGTGTGTGAGGAATTAACAAAATATTTTTTTTAATTTGAAAAGCCCATGATAAAGTAATTTCATATCGTTCAAATATCCGCCAAAATGTCCAATTTTCAATAACTCTGCTGTAAAGATCTGGCTGAATTTGAGTAAAGGCTTTGATTATGTTGACTTTGAGGACATCGGTCGATTGCGTTATTGGCATAGTGGAGTCAAATCGCACGATCTTGGTGGCCAAGTCACACAAACCGATTATGCAGAATGTACATCATGACGTTCGCCGCGTGACATGTAGCGCTATCCTGCTGAAACCATATCCTTATCGTTTAATTTGGGCCAAAAGAAATTAGTTATCATGGATTTGTAACGCTCACTGTTGGCGTTGATGGTCACACACACCGAAGAAGTACGAAGTAATGTCCCTTCCCAAAATTCGCACCAAACTAACTTTAACTTGTAACTTTTTGTGGATGTATTGCCACTTGGGGAATCTCGGTGTCATCCCATATGCGGTAATTTTGCTTATTAACATAGCCATTCATCCAAAAATGCGCCTCGTGGCTAAAGATGATTTTTCGTCTAAAATTAGGGTCCTAACGAACACTCATTTTGATAATAAAGTTTTATCATTTGGACATGCTGCTCAATCGTGTCTTGTCATGGAGATTTCACAAATGTCGTCAAAACAACATGGCCGCTGCAGCCTATCAACATCCACCGCCCCTATGTAAATCCTTTCTGTAGATTGAGTACGACAGTAATAGTAGAAAATATTTAAACAAGGTGACTCTACTTCACTGAAAAATCTGGTTTTGTTTTTATTACACACGCATACATGTGTACGGGATATAAATATTTAACCATCAGGTGGAGGGGGTTTATTAATTGAATCATATAAGATTCTTACCGGATCAAATTTGTATAAGTCAAGTTAGTTGCTGCCGTGTGATCCGGCGATCCGTGATTCAAACTAAGATATGAGCGAACGATTACAGTTGGAACCATAAAAGTATTAACTGATTGGACAGATGTAAAATGACAACTAAGACGAAGCGCACACTGTTATGTTATGACAAGACTGCTAAGGAAAGACAAAGTAATTGGGATTTTAAATATTCTCATTAAATCGGTACGAAAAATTATATAAACGAAATTTGTGACTGAACACTTTTCCCATTAGAAACCATCCCAAGTTGAAATTTAGGTCATTATTAGGGCTTCAATTGAAATATTGGATGCGCTAACGATAAACTCAAAAATAGTTTGGATCATTTGCATTTAGCGTATTAATAGAGTTGCCATTTTACGGAATACATATTGAATTATACAATGAATTATACTATTATACAATTTCATAAAAATAATTATTTTAAAATGAAATCAATGTCAACGCCAAAGATTTAGTTTAAAGAAAAATGCGTTCAAAATTTGGGAGAACCTATTCCACCACATTGTTCGTCTAGTTTATTAGTGCACCTCATTCTAATTCAATACTCAGATAACTGCTAATGCAACACAACGAAATTATAATGGACGTGCACTTGTTGAATACCGCTGGAATGTTTTCGTAAAATATATAACTCGAATATTGCTTTATCTCAAAACTCAATATTCGACTATAAAATCGAGAATAAATGTGTAGAGTCTATACCATACTGGTATGACACTTTTATCAATTGCTACTGACTCATATACCCCTCCTGCGAAACCTCAAGTCTATATCGTTGATGTTTTCATAAAATTCTAAAAAGATAAATAAAAGCATCAATATTAAATAAATAAAATATTGTAATTTTCTTTTTAAAGTTTCAATAAGGTCTAAGGCATTCAGCCTAATTATTATTAGATAATATTTGAAATTAGGACAATATTAAAAATTTGTCATAATTATTACGACATCCAGCATTCAATACTTCCATGGACTTTAACATAAGTTCCTCGTTCATGACGTCACCCAAATACATTACAATAATATGCTAAAATAAAAACACTAAATGAATAAAAAACAAACAAATTATTATACGAAATCACTTTTAATGTTATTTAAATTAACGTAGTGATAATTAAAATCATTTTTAGAGCATCCAGTGTTCAGCATCCTACATCGATGGTGACGCTCTTTAATCGTCAACAATGTAACGGGACTATTATTTGTAAGTTCAGTTATTTTTCCATTATGGGGTGATTGCGGGGCTCTTACGCCAAATTCAATTCTATTTAGTCACACATTACTTTTTCCTGGAAGCTGGTCCGGGCCTCTGATGGACAGACTAACAAGTAAATGACGTTAATACGGCATTGGGTGAAGGTCTCGCGTGGAAGGATCGAAGGTGATTTTACCAGATTATTAATAATCTAAATATTTATTGAAACCCGTAAAATCATAACAGGAGTTTGTTGAATACAACCATCCGGCCTCATTGATTCTACTTTGAAGAAAGAGTCATGTATTGACGAGGGTGCGGCACCAAAAATCGTAGCTTGAGGCGTTTCTATCATAGCGTTGTTCCAAGAGCTGGTCACATTATAAGTACATAAGTATGGCGACACTTTTAAAGGAGTTTAACTTACTTATAAATCTGAATCACATTTTTTTAATACATTCTGAATCCGGTTGTACTTTTTAGGTTAGTTCCTTCCGTTCATAAAATTACACATTTTATTCTCTAATTAGGTAGATTTCTAACTTTTTTTAAAGGTTTCTTCGTTAATTTTTTTCAAAAACGTAAAAGTAATGTAGTTTAGACAAAATAGCTACTTATAATTTGATTTAAGGTTAGAATCAATAGAAGAAAATAATTGCGTTTTACTATCGATTTGCCTTTTTTACCATTTACAATTTAATCAAGTCAGGCTAGTCAAACTAATGGGTATTCCGGATTATTTGCGGTTCCAGTTTCTTGCTCAGCTACTAAATGGTACGACATGCATCGGTACATCGGTAAAATTAAGCGTCGAGAATAACTTACGAAATAGGGATCTAACAACAGTCGCACACTGGACTCACGACGGTCTTAGAAAGATAGAGCCAACACCATATGACCGTATCTAGTAAATAGAGACAACGCTAACAATTCTGTCTCAAAGACAGACTTGCCGCCACTGGACGCTTCCTCATGTGTACCAATGGCTCGTACCCAATGGAATGATTGTCTTAAGACAGACGTGTCTTCAATAAGCTACTACTCTTAAATAAATATCGGGCTTTTCAACAAGAACTTTGTTTTTTAAAACAAAGACCAATTATGAACGAAAAATTATATCGGACAAAATGTCCACCACGGCATGCTGAAAGATGTCGATTCTTTTATCAAAATTTTCAATCACTCTTAATCACAATCGAAAAAAAATGGCCACTATGCAGTAACACTTTGAGCATGCAAAAGCTTCTCAACAATCTCTTTTGGATTTTCACAAACCCAAATGCGACAATTATAGTTAAGTTATCAAAAATTAGTTTATCTTGTTATATTTTGTAGTTATATTTCGTTTGGTTCTTGCAGACTTACAATTAGTGACTGTCACGCCACTGTATCCGGGTCTTGTCGTTGTCATTGTCATTGTATTTCGGTAGTGGGCCATTTAAATCTGTTATCACTATTTAGCTGGTGATGTTGTTGTCACGGTTTCGTCGCATCGCGTTGTGCTTAATTGTTGTTCAGTGTTTTGTGAATAAGGTCGCACATGACCTACGTGCCCAGTAATTGTATAAAGCTACGAGTAGGCCTGGTGCGTTCAGACGGAGACGTTCAGTTCAGTGAGAATCAACTGAACGCGGCCAACTACGTGTATTTAAACTGCTATATTCTGCTGCATTGTTGTTTAGAAGTTGATGGTTTATTATAAATGTGGACCATGTTCAATGTTGTCGGTTATGGTGGCATGACACTTTGATCGCGACACGGGGCCTAGCGAAGTCATGGCGGAGTCACATGAAGTAGACCGAAGCCGCGAACCCACGGACTCGTGGACTCGTGGAGCAACGATGATTGCAAGCAAAACGTTCGCTCTCACCATTTATTTGGATGTTTTTCATCCTTTCTTTTCATCCAACTTTGTGCAAATAATTCCTGGCGCCACTTTTCCTTGGTTAACAGCTACCCTACAGTAACAATATCATCCCATTTTATTTTAAATGCTTGCAAACTTACCTAACGACAATCTTAACCCTGTGTATGTACATGTACACTGGGTCCTTTAAGGAACAGTTGAAATTTCAAACTCCTATTTCCCTCTCATGAGAGCAGAGCACGCTTCAACTATGCCCCCTAAAAAAACTAGGTAATGGTAGAGACTTAAGGTTCCAGCAGCGTGCGGATCTGGCAGTTTACCGGCAAAGGCGAGCCAGTGGATCCTTCCCTAAATGGGTCAGTGTACAAACGACGTTAGTGTTTTCCAATGTTAGTAAATGCAATTTTTTGTTGTTTTACAGTTTTTTCAAGGTTGAAGTAAATGTTTTAAGTAATTTAATATATTATTTCTTAGATAGATTAGATCTTAGATTATTCTTAGATAGATTATTTCCATATGTATAGATTTTTCTTTATTAGTTCATCTTTTTACCAAAATAAGTTTTTGAAGATGGGTGACCATTTAACGGGTAAACTAGAAAAGCGAGAACGATGTTCTCTTTGCACTTGGAAGGAAAACAAAAAACAACGTATTCCTGTGTATCATGCAGTGTGCCGGTTTGCGATAATCATCGTAACCACTTTTGTCCCAGTTGCGCACCGTAAATTCTCTTTTCGACACTAATTATTATTAACTAATATTAATTATTATTTCATAACTTTTGTATTTTCATCAATAAAAATTTATTTTGTGCCGAATAATCACCGTTCCGTTTATTATGACATGTTTAATAAATCCGTAAAATATTCCCCACTTTCAGGTGCATAAATAATCCAACTTTTTGGAGCCCACACCAAAGACACTACATTCTGTCGAAGGCTTATAGTCTAAGGTAAAAAAATCTACAACCGTTTTTCTTAATATTTGTTTGTTATAAAGTTACCAATTTTTTAACAATATTCCGATTTTTTCGCGTTTTAATTATTATTAACAACGGTTTTAAACTTTGGACTTTGGCAACTTCTGGACCATGTAGTAGACACGTGGTAGACACTTCAAGAAGTAATCCAAAATTTTTCAGATTGTTTTGAAACGTCAGAAAACTCGAAAGTTCCCTCAAAGACCCAGTGTACACACTATGATTCGAAAAATATAGTGTTTACACGGAGGGGTTATTATAGTGTGTGTCTAACCTTAACAGCTTTAAAGTCTTTCTTGGATATTTATTAAACAATTGTAAATATAACATTTTAGGATGATTTGGGACATTTATGTATTTGAAATGACCGAAACACAAAAACATTTGTGCACGCGTACAATTATGTAACACAATAACCAACATCAAAATAAAATAAACAAACACACTGACCCATTGACAAAGTCAGCTGTCAACTACAATATGATTTTATAATTGAAAACGAAAATAATGACCATTACATTGTACAATATGTTTTTTACAAAATATTTAGGTAATAGACCCCTCTTAAAGCCTTCATATTTCCGAGATGACAAAACAATTCGCTTCTGCTAATAAAATCATTTCTTTCCATTTCTAATTTAAGGTTATGTTTATGTTAATGGCATTTTAATAGCCGTATCGTCGTACGGTGTTACTTGCAACATGTGGAAGTAATTTAGCAGTCAAATGGTTAGCGTTTGGCAATGACACTAGAGCCTAACTATTCATAGCATCAGAGAAGTCAATGTTAACTGTTGTACAGTGTAGAACGACAGAACGACAGAACGACAGAACTGACAGAAACGGAACAAAACTGTGTCATGACCTTGAGCGAAAGTCCCGTGACAAGTAAATACAAATACTAGAATCATTTCTCATAGAATGCGTTAGAAATAAATCATTCGTTGGAAACATTTTCCACTAAACACAGTTACGTGTGTTTAAGATTTTTTTTTATTGAGTGCATCAACTTTCGATATTTGTTATCACTTAAAACAATACATACATTTATAATTGGCCGTATCTTTTGCAACTCTTTCTGTTTTCTTATATTTCTTTTTCGAATTTTTCTTTGTTACATCATTTTTATATGTTTCTTTTTCTAATACCATGTTTGAATTCGAGTTATAATCATCGTTATCTGACTCAATAATTATAGTTTCAGTTGTAGAGCTCTCATTCTTTTTCCATTTATTTTCTGTCCTCGGAGTTGGTAATTTAAATATATCTTTTTCATTTGATAACAAGCAAATGCAGAAGATATAGCGCTCTGGCGTCTAACATCAATGTTCTCGCCTACTGCGTCATCTTATTTAAGGTTTAATTAAAAATTAAAAAAGTTATCTTTTACGTTAAAAATGTTACTTCTATTTATTTATTTAATTTTTTTATTATTAGGCATTATTTCTTTCTACTCTTAATTCTACCAATTACATTGCCTTTGTTACGAAAATTTAACTAACATAAAGTAAACTTAACCCAGTTTAAAATTAAAAAAAAGTTTATTCTTCTTCTCGCGTCGCTCATCTTCTCGTCGATCACTACACTGTCAACTTTCCATCCTTTCTCCATGGTTTTCTCTCTATACCTCTTGTTCCAGCATACTTCTCTGTATCTCTGGCATTCACTTACTTCTTTCCCTGTCTTCTCTCAGTAGTTCTTTTCATGGATAACCTTAATTTCTTTACTGTTCTCCACTCTGCTACTCTCTATTTTCCTCTACGTTCTTTCATCTTCTATGTACTTCCGTCATCAACCTTTTTTCACTGCTTATTTCACCCTCGCCTATGTCTCTTTTATGTGCTCCAAAGTCTCTGTTTCTCTCTTGTACTTTTTGCATAACCTCTCCTACCTACTACTCTCCTACAATATCTACTGCTTTTCTCTTCATTTCCCATTCTGAATTGTTGCTTATTATATAACGTTCTATTTTATTCTACGTCGTTTGTAAATGAAATTAAGATCATAAAATAATCATAATTAAAAGGAGCGTGTTTCTGTCAAAATTGAAACTGGGCTTCTTTTAAGTAAAGAGTTACAATAGTTGAAGGTAATAAGCATACCTAAATCATATATAAATGCATACTGGCTTTATGACAATGTCCACAATAGCCGTTACAATATTGTCTTGGACCATAACATATTTGCCTCTAAGGTTTTGTGGCAAGAAACACAATGGGGACAAATGTTCACTGAACAGAATTGAGTTGGAGAAAACACAAATTGTTACTGGTAAAAATTGAATAAAGAATTTCTTCATTAAGTGACTGAAAGTAGTGAAAACGTTTCAATAAAATTTGATGAATAGCCAATGACAATGTGGTTCAGTCGTTGACTTTGAAGAGAGTTAGGTTGTTCTCCCCTGAATCACTGCTTCGCTATCGAACGATGGATCGCTGGGCTGTGTGACTTGCGAGCTGCGACTTGTTTGTTGATGGTCTGTTAGTTCTTAGCAGAAATTTGTTTGCTTTCGAAATGTACAAGTAAATTTAACTGTACTTTTGTATTGTTGCTAATTTTAGATGTTGACAATTTGTATTTGCTAATTATATACCTATGTGACATATTTACTTTCAATTGATAAATATTTCAGATATTACTATTAGATGCAAAGTAGCACAATACATTCGTGAGTAGCGGGCATTACTTAATGGGGTTATCATGTTCCTTGATTGGATTTTCGTTGTGATAAAATTATGTTTACACTGCCTGCCTGCCTGATACAGACCTTTATTTACGTAACTATTAAAGGGTAATTATTTAGGGACATTGCGGTAAAACCACGAGATATTGATCAAGGTTTGCGCAGTACTGTTACTCGTGCACCAGATGACGTTGGGT
Organism: Panorpa germanica; assembly: GCA_963678705.1. NCBI lineage: Eukaryota > Metazoa > Arthropoda > Insecta > Mecoptera > Panorpidae > Panorpa > Panorpa germanica. Next base: position 1,580,780 of record OY783212.1, on the reverse strand, counting down.
GATGACGTCAAGGATGATTTCAGAGGCCGAATCAGATTATTTTGTTAAATTTTTAAATAACTAACTATTATAAAATTATGGGAAATCACATTTAAATTCCATGCAAATGCAATGTGAATTTATTTGTTTGTTTAACCCCTCCTTCTGCTTTATAATTACGACTATATTATTATGCTTTTTATTATACGAAGATTTATGCGCCATCAACAAAAAAATGATCCCAAGCATGTATGTGAGATGCAGTCTGTAGCAGTGGCATTCGCTTATTATGTGTGAACAGCTTATGCGAGGTCTACTCGTTTTAAGGGGGAACGGTGGTCAAGAATTTTCAAATCGATTTTTGTTTTTTTGATATTTTCAAAGCATAGTCTTTTAAGAATACACTGTTAAATTTGTAAGGATATGGCCAATAGCTTCGTACCTACAGCCGTTTCAGCATGTATAAATAGCTATATAGCCATAGTTATACTTAAAACTTTAATCCCATTTATTTCAAAACTACTTTTTTCGGCATGGTGTTGTAGAAAGAAAAAAAGTATTCAACCAAATCCTCTGAAATTTTAATATGTTATTCGCAACATCAATAGCTATCGTTGGAACTAGAATCATTTTTTATTTCAACAATTTAGAATTTTTTTCATTAAATAACTGGTAAAAAATACCCAGTTCAATTTCAAAAGCTATTTTGTTAATTTTCAATTTTTTTTTCTCTCTGTAGTTCCGACCATAACTGTACTCACGCTAATTAATAATTTTCTTGGTTTTTATTTATCAGATAAATAGAAGAGCCAAACTCGACAATACCGTTCAGGTTCAATTTTTTGACAGAGTCTACATCAGCGCCATTTTTAACATATTTAACAATATTTTTTAATTTAAAAAAAGATTTTTTGCATGTAGAATAAGTGTAATAATAAGCCTAAATAGTTAAAATATCGTTTTACATTAATTTTATTATAACAATATAATCCTCAAAATACCTTAAATTTTCAAGCTCTAGACCAACTTAGGGTTATGTCTTACGGTTACAAATGCTTATAATTAGAGAAACTGTATAAAAAATTCTTATTTCCAAATTTTTTTGTTTAGAGGGAAAAAGTTTAAAATTTGAATTTAATAAAAATAGAATAATGAAAGAAAAAATAAATTTGATAAATAAAATGTGTTTAGTGTTTTATTTCAAATGATTTTATATTATCTCAAATATACTAATTAGAAAAAACAGTAATTGAAATTAAAAAAAAGTACGTTAAGATATAAAAATGCCAACTCATTAGAAAGTCGAATTATTTCATAACAATGAATAAACTGCAGAAAAATCTGTGTTCACCTCCATCTGTTTAGTTATCTGTGTTACTTCAAAGAACAGTCATGCGTGCGAAGTCGAAATACGCAGAAATAGTAAACGTAAGATGTGTCCTCTCTATTTTTTGTTTTTTGTTAACAGCGTGCATTTTTTAGTTCTTAAAAATTCTTACTCCTTTCGAGATTCGGCGCCTCGCTGTACTATGGGTCAAATCTGATTCTTCCACGAGAAATATTAAAAATCACTGAAACATATCCCAGTAAACAGTTTGGTAAAGTGTCTTATTTAGTGACGTTTCTATCACTATTGCACTTCAATTATAGTTCGCATCAATTTTATCTTCATTTGTATTCCGACAGATGGACTGGTTACGTCATTTGTAGCCGATAAAATAGACATTTCATATGCACGACTGTGAGAAATTGAACTGTAAATGAACTCTTGCATGACTAAAAAGTCATGCGCATCTTCAATATGATGGCGAAGTGACTCCAAAATGTTTACTGGGAGGTTTCTGTCCTGGAGGCCCCAGGCGCAGAAGAGCACACAGAAAATATATATAAATTATAATTTTTTTCAGTTCTCACACCGATAAATCAATTATCTATAAAACCATTGCTTGTAGTCACGTGCCCAGTACGCTTGCAGTTACACCCACGCCTCAACATAGGCTACAAGTCTGCTTGTTGTCATTACAAGGACCCCTGCAATTTCTGTGTACCAAATATTTGGCCAAATTACAATGTTCTTGGCCTTTGCAGTCATAAATCAAAATAATAAGTCGATATCTGTGAACATACCCAGCCTCAAAAACCCCAAATTTTGAAATGTTAAAATGGAATTCTGTAAACATCCTACATGTTTAGAAAAAATTAAAAAGGTCTTTGTATGTGATTTAGCATAAGCCGAGGGACAGAAGAACTAAAAATGAAATTGTATGCAAAATTACCTTTTAAAATGTAATCCATTATTTACAAATATTTATAGTAATTAATATATGATACGAAAGAATGAAAAACTAACGAACCAGAAAGATGCACGCGAGGCGCATGCCAATCGGTATTACGATTCTCGGGATTGGGCTTGTGAATTCTTTCTTTAGGGGTGATATTTTCACTTTCGATTGAAATATATTTTAATACATGTGTAAAGAATTTCTATTTCTTTAGTTGGCACAAAGGTCGTCTGCGAGTAAAACAGTGACCGACCGTTCAGTGAAAACATATACTCATGAACGCCACAGATGGCGCTGTTGGAATAACGACCAACACAGTTGATATTTGAAGCCGTTCACGTTTTTATTTAGATAAGTGCATATTGTGAGATTATAATAAAATGTATTAATTCCTTAAAATTACTTAAAAAACAAGCTTCTAGACGGTAATACCACCTTAAAAAATCTATTTGACACGCCGCACTCCATTCTTACGGTGCTGAGATGTGTTTTGTTGACGCTAACCTTAACGCAACATTGCAGTGGAATGAATACAGCCTCAATCTCATTGCTGGAGCCCATAGCCCACAGCCCCGAGCGCTGAGCCTCGACCGCAGCCTCCGCGGAAGATCAATGATGAAATTGATTTTCCACTGATCGGAGTGAATTATGGCTACCGTATTGAAAACGCAACAAAAAAATACAAACAAAACGAAATTAAATTATGCTGCAAGAAAGAAGATAAAAAAATGTAATAAAGACGAATAAAAAAGCAGCAACGGATTTACTCGCTGAGTCGTTGTAGAGGCGAGACTAGGTCAATAGGTTGTGACGTCGCTCCGGCGTACACTCGCGTTCGGAATTTGATCTTTACCGAATAATAAATAAATAACTATATTCATTTTGAAGGAGGTGTGATATATATTTTAAGAGTGAAAACAGAATATTCTTGTGTTTTTATAAATTAGTAGGTAAATTAGCCGGATTCCCGCAGGATTTTCAGGATAATTGTGATCTGTATTATTATGATTCATCTAAATGTGAAATGTGAAAATAATCGGTTGTGATGTCACATGCATTTGGAATGTGTACAACGTTGAATCCCTTTAATATTTAAAGAGACAAAATGACTTTTTTAATTGTTAATATCTCTTAACATATAAGGAATTGTTAAAAAGTAATTGAACATTTGAGGTTCTAGTAACCCACTTTATCAATATATAGTACACTTTTATAGAAATTAAGACATAGGACACAAGCCCATTAGGGTCCTTATGCTTTGCGGTTGGGTTCTCCAACATAGTTGACAAAACGAATAACATGGATATAAATTTAGCTTAAAATTGTGGTAGAAACTTTAAATTGGTTAACATTTTGTTTGCCACCAACTGAATATCACTGCACTTCAAGTCAAGTTGAAACTATGGACCAGGCAACAGTCAACTGAGCCAACCAGTCTGGTCCAGCGATTCCAACGTTCTTCGATCAGTCGGAGCACACATTCACAGCAGATTAAATACCAACGCACGTACCACACACACACACACACACCTATCGCAATAATGAACAAAACACGAAGAAAGGTACACAACACATACACATATTAAGCTGCCAACAGCATTGCCATGTTCACAACTCCGGAATCCGGAATGTCAAGATTATACCGGAAGTAGGTCAAAACGGAACCGGATCTACCGCTGCCGCAAGAATGAGCAAAATGCTACAGCTACAGAGGTAGACCACGGCGTCGCGCTGTAGGATGTTAAAAATAATTAGTAAAAGAAATATTAAAAATAATTAATTCTGGGAGTTAATTTTAAGAATTGTATCTGTTATACAAAAAAAGATCAAAAACATTTCAGCACGACAGATTACAAGAATGTCAACGCATGATCATGATGATGAAGTGATGAAACATGCATTTTATATGTTCAATTCAAAGTAACAGATTCTCAGTGGGAGCTAAAAAAATGATGCTCTTTTGTAACGTGTTAACAGGGCCGTCGTACGTTATATAAGGGCGCTAGAGCACGTAAAACAAATTCTTTTATTTTGTGAGTTTAATGGTTATGTTATTACGGCTAGCTCTATACAAATCAAATATAAGTGAAGATACTACTTTGAGAAATGGACTTCGTTAAAAATCCTCCGGAATTTCTGTTTTGTAAATCTGTATGTTGTCATGAAAGTCTAATTTTTGAAGGATATCCAGCAAAGAATATTCTTGTAGCAACTTCCACATTTTGGAAAAAATTCTTCTAATTTGTATGCTTTGTTCTTTAGAGTAAGTAAAGGTGGGCAAAGTTATTTAAATATTTGTATACATTTTATAGGATTAATTAAGCAATTTTACGTTATGCCTCTTTTTAATTTATTTAGATTCACTAATATTTTGTTCACCGTTTAAAAAATAGCCCCCAACCTTCCCCATAAATCCGAGAGTCTTGTGCTCATGTCCCATGTCCCATGTGCACTTATAGAAAAGACGAAACTGTTGTTTTATGCATAGACTCGCACTACCGCAAAAGAGCACAACCCAAAAGCAAGAAATTGTGACTAGATACAATTGATTTCGAGTGGGAGGTAAAAAAATGACACCCGATTTATGAAAATATGATCTCTTGCAGAGCAGTATAAGCTTTCAGGCTAATAGATTAACAGACACTGCGTTAGACTAAGTATGGTAGTTATTTATTAAGTAGTATATTGATATTGATTTTAAACTCGCTAAATAATTACAAAATACTAACAAGAATATACGTTTTCTGAAGCATTCCAAGAGTGATTTCAATGCACGGGTTGGAAACGAAAAGCAATTCTGATAGAAATGTTCTATATTTAAGTTCAGTGGATTATTTTGGAGTATGTACTGAAGTAGTACTGAATTAGGCTGTGTGGGAGGTTTATACCAAATAACTTGATATGTAGAATAACGGAAACCATTACGTTAAAGACCAAGTCAGCCGCCACGTAAGATCAAGTATTTAATATTTATTGGAAGTTAAGTAGACTGATTTTATCATTCACTTATTTAAGCATCAACATTTTAACATAGTAGCTTGACACACTGGCGTAGCTAGGTATGAGCGAGTCGGTGCAGTGCACCGGGGCCCCCAAGCTCAGGGGGCACTCGGACTTTTATAACTTATATTTATATTTTAACGGTTTCACCGTGAAGTAATACTCTTAGTAAATAGTTATTCCCGACAATGCTTACAAAACTTTTATAACAAAAACATAAACAATAACAAAAATTCTAAATAGGACTGAATTTTTTTATTGAAAGTGTATTTCATACTCACTTGTGTACAAATTTATCGCTGAACATGAGGGAGGGGGAAAGCATGGACCAGGTAAGGGTCTAAGTCTATAAGTCCACATAATTTGGTGCAAAATAGTATACCCGCTAGTGAAGAAAGTAGGATATTCCAGTCCGCGTGTTTGCCACCCTTGCCTTCGGATAGGGACTCAGTTTTACACGCGGGTTGAAATGTCCTACTTTCTTCCCTCGGTGTGTAATATACTATTAATGTTTTATGTACAATAAATGTTTTACATACATACATGCATACATCTTTTGATTTACTTCGTTTTATTGATTAATACCAATAATATAAATCCAAGTATACATTCCTAAACTCTTCACTTAGGCGATCACTAAAGCTCACACAAGACACACATACACATACATGTAGTAAGTAGTTTTGCTGTGCTATGTAGTGTACGATAAAGACCTGATGATAAACTAATAGCTTTGTACCTTTAAAGTATTTATATATATTTATATCTGACTTGAAAAACCTAAACAGTTTAGTAAGGGGCCCAGATTTTTTTTTGCACCGGGGCCCTTGGTTACCTAGCTACGCCACTGGCTTGACATCAACGTTTCTAGTGACATTACAAACAGGTAAAGCAACCAGAAACGTGTGAAGTCTGCACAATCAGTCTGCCCCGTTATTCTTCTCCTTGCATTAATGACAAGGTTGTTGTTAAGGAATTGAAAAAAATAACCGTAGCCCGACTAAGAAAAAATCACTGACAAATCTAAATAGTCATCAATATATTTGTAACGGAAAATCAAGTTATTTTGGTTTACGAGTTGGCGTACTGTTAGCTCCAGCTTCGGCTTCTTCTGTGATTATAGAATTGTGTTTGGTCATTTTATTAGGTTGGCACCCCCCTACCATGTGCGACATTTTTTGTTCGATTTTTTTTATTATTTTTTATTAATAGATATTGCTCTAGATTTTATGGGGATACAATTTTTAATGGTGTTCTATTTTAAAAGGGTTAAGATTCTTTTAAAAACATTAAATATTCTTTATCGCAAATGAATATTTACCGAAAATTGATTTCAGTGTAACAAACACCATAAAGCGTTAATTTATGTGATTTGTGTCTATTTAACCCGGCTACCAAAAGAATTGAACTACTATTAGCCTTGGAATGTCGAGAGAATTGTAATCAATCACCAACAATTAAAATGTTGCAGGCCCCTTAGGTTTGCCCACAAACTTAAATCGATTGTGACCCATACCCAGTAAACAATTTGGTGAAGTGTTCTGTTTGGAACGTTACTGTCACTATTGCACTTCAACTATAGTTCGCATCAACTTTATCTTCATTTGTATTCCGATAGGAGGAGTGGTTTCTATAGACAAAACATATGACATTAAACAGACATTTCATATGAACAATTGTGAGAAACTGAACTGTAAATGAACACTTTCATGACAAAAAAATCAAAGACGATGACAAAGTGACTTCAAAATGTTTGTAACTTTTGATTTGAACCTGTACAAACACTGACTAGACGTCACTGGTAGAAACGTAGGCCACAAGCTACGCATCAGACGCATTGAATTTATTGTATTAAACGTGCAAAGGAAGGCCAACAAGACGTATGCAGCGAAAGCTATGGGTTTTAATGTGTTATTGTCAGCTTTGGAACCGAAGTCCAACTGACATTCGAGCAAAAGACTATACACTTGTTGGATTTAATAATTGCAAGTGTATTATGTTTTCTACGAGTATTTAAATAAATAGTTAACTATGCGTACGCAAAAAATAAAAAAAACAATAAATAATAATAATATGGTATAAATACCATATATTTGAATCGGACAAAAAGGGTTTGTAGCACACATGGCAAATGCTGATTTTCTCCGAAAACAAAAAAAATAGACGGATTAAATTTTGCACCGAGCTTGGTAACACTATAACTAATTAAATAAATACAATTTTCATGATCTTAAGTATATTAATTAAAGATTTTCAGACATCACAATTAGCAGAAGTAACTGTAATAAGTTATATTTCATAATATAAGGTATATTATTAAATTACCGACTTTATTATATAATTTAATATTCTCGTATTTTTCTCGTTAGTTTATTCAGTCAGAATTTCCCTAAAAAATTAATTAAATTGCGAACTTTTGACATTTTTAATATTGTTATTGATACGTATAAGAGTCAATATTTCTTATATTAAGAGCAGCAAAAGACCAATTGCCTAAGAAGTCTATTAAAATTGTGAACAAAACGCTATTGTTCTTTAATGAAAATTATGGAAACTTTCAGATTTTGATTAGAACAATTATGGTTAACAATAACAAATGTTCAGTAAAAGTAAGGTTTAACTGTATTGACACAATCTTGGGGACGAGACCACGAACAACATGAAACCCCGCTAAAGGCGTTATCCAAAAATGGTTCATTGTCAGATCTGTGCTTATTTTGCAACTTAATTAATGTGGGCGTATAGCCTTCTGAGAAATTTTCCATGCATATTTTCTTATTCGCGCTAACGCACATCACCATGTTGATGTCATCTCATCTTATGAAGTTCCATTGCAAGAACCCGCCATTTCCAAATGCGGTCCTGATTGAGAGATGAATTTTTTGTTGTTAATTAAAAATGTATATGTTTACACACTTAGATTAATCCGGTATTTTGTCCAATGAACTGCGTATAACACCTACATAATGATGGTCGCATTGTGCTGTTATATCTACGCAGTTAATTGCCAATAGTTACAAACGCAGGCCCATAGGCATTAACTAGGTCCGGCCAGATATAGCCTGCATAAAATATCGTGAGCGTATTAAAACAGCGCGGTATCAACGGGCTATCAGTGGAGGTAATTGACGCATAGAAGTGAAACTTTCCTTCAATTAATACACTGATAGGAAGCCGATGACGTGGCAGTGTCATCCCCTCCACACCGCACTCGGTTCGAACCGCTTAATTACTTGCTTGTTGTATTTTATATTTACAGATTAAAGCATCCTATATTATAATGTTCCAGGTGTTTATTTATATTCTTATATAGATACTTATATTGTCCGAAATTCGTATGGTAAAACGGAAACGACTCCGGCGATGTTTTTGAAAATTTCCTATTTCGTAGAGAAAAAAATTGTAAGACTTTTGGCGTACTTAGATATTTCCTTGAATTTTTTGGAAACCCGTAATTTTGGAAAAACTGGAAAAAATAAATACTTTTTCCTGTATAACTTTTAATTCGTAACAGATAGAAAGTTGAAATTTTGCATGTGAATTATGCTATTGCGAACATATTTCAAAATTTTTAAATTAAAAAATGTTTATACATTTCAGGGGCGCCGGGAAATTTGGGGGGGGTCGGTAGGAAGCTTAGGAGAAAGCTCAAATTTTGGATTGTGTAATAATTAAATATCATATTAAGCAAAAAAAAATTCAAAATTCAAAAATTTTATAAGGTTTTTCTTTAATAACCATCTATAAATGGCCCATGTCATAAATTTCAACGTTCTAGTTCTTTTGCGACATTGTCACATAAATTCGCGCCGCTACTGAATTATAATTTTGGTGTTCTAATTCCTGACAAATATGCACAATTAGTACATTTCCAAGTTAAAATTTTCTTTATTCAATATTTCTAGATTTTCATTACACTCGCCGCCACTGGATATTTGGAGTTTTCAATTTTTTATATATAGACACGCGTTCTTATGGGTTTTTCATAATAACGGTGGAACAGTTTGACAACTACGAACATTATAACAGGTAGGTTAATATAGAACGAGTTAAATATTTCAATTGAAAAATGGAAATAAAATTTAAAATGAAATTCAATTCACACACAAGAGACAGGGGTACACTCTAGTATGAATTATAATATGCAAAAGATAAAAAGAAAAAAACGCCAACGACATAAATACCTGAAAATATATTTCTTTGAGGTAGCAAATACTAAAAATCATGTACTTCGGTCGATCCGAATAAAACTTTGTCCAACCCTTTTTTTAAATCAAAATGGGCACAATTAAACGTCTGGCCTAATTGACGTCTGCAAGTAACTGCATTATAAAAGATTATTTACGCTTACCTTCTAAATACCCAAATATGTATAAATATTACAATAGGCGTAAAGTATTTTGAATAATTTATCCGTCGGATAATAAAAGCACCTTAAATCAATAAAAACATAAACCAATTCAGAAAGGGGGGCGGCTAAACGTTTGACATTTATTTTTGAGATATTTAGTTGACTATTTAGTTTTTTTAGAAAGTTGTAAATAATAAAGATGAGAATATTTATTTTAAGGGCAACTTTATTAGGGGTTAATATTACGTGGAAGTCACAAGGTCATCCATTATGTTGTTGTAGTTAATGAGGATACTTTGCGGTCAAGCTATAAAGTCTTGTGCAATACAGCTCAAGGTATTTCAAATTTATGTAGTAAATTCTACGAGTCAATTCACCCTATTTAGTTTATGATTATATATGAATGATTAAATATAACTAAACTTATTGTATAAACAAATAACTGAAACCCATATGGACTTATGGTACCAAGAAAACAAATTTAACAAAAACAAACAAAGAACTACAGTGCATTACAAATGCGCCCTGGTACATACGTAATGATAATTTGCACCGTGATCTAAAGATGCACACCGTAGACGAAGAAGTCAGGAAGGCAGCAAGCAAACATCTACAGCGACAGCAGAACCACCAAAATGAAAGAATTCTGCAGCTGCCTAATAACAGAGAGAATCTGCGCAGATTGAAGAGGACCAAGCCGGAATACTTGACTCTGTGATTCTGCTACTACAAACCGCACACGTGTTTTTCGTAATGTTGAAGATTAGTTGGAACTAGTCAGTGGACTAGGACTGAACAAATTTGTTTAACTTTTATATATAAATTACTAGATAAGCCACGCTTAGTTGTAATATTCTTTGTAAATAAAAAAAGAAGCATCTAGCTTCAAACATCAATTTATCGGCCACTATGTCGTCATATTTTCTTTCATAATGATAATCAAAAAAAAAAAAAACAACACGATTTTGAATGGTATTCGATGTAGAAAAAAAGTGTAACAATATTAGCTGTTAAAATCACATACAACAAACACGGCAAACAAACTGAAAGACATTGTTTTATTAAAATGCCTTGCATGCTTCTGTCTTTAATATGACAACCAAGAAAGGTGTATACTGCATATACTGCGGCGTAGTATTGTACTCTATTGTGCAAATGAAAAACAATGTCCAAGGTTTTAGTCCTGGGACAGGTATTACACAACACCGCAGCAGGAGTCTTGTTCAACATTTTGATAAAAAATAAATGTCGAACAAAATAGGGCATGACAAGGTTGGTAAAACATCAGCCGCAAGATAAGGGTGCATGTAAGTGATAGGTAGCAATGATGCAACAGGTGATTTATGGGGTCATGTAATGTGGTCTTAGAATTAGTACCCAGGTAATATAAAAACCATAAAAAATTAAGTTGTAGGATGTTTTTTACTAGGGTGGGTGATTGGGGAAAATAAAAAAACAACCACATAAAAACTGTATTTTTTTTACTAAGGCTAATAAATAATAAATATTTAATATTTATTACAAAACAGATTGCAGTTATACGGTATTGCCCGGCTCATTTTGAGCAAGAGACAATATTTTGACAAAACCAATCAACATCCTAGTAATCATTTAGAATCACTTTGATATAATGTTGAAGATGCGTATGATTTCTTTGTTAGAAAACAATTCAATTTGATTTCACTCGTTAAATGTAAATGTCAGTATGAACTACAAATGGCAAAATCACTTCACCTGGCCTCACTACCATACCAGTTTTGAATGAATTTGCAAATAAACCTTTATATATCTTGTTTCTTTTTTTGTGATATTCTGGTGAAATAAATGTGGAAATTTCTCCATAAATGTTTTCAATATAAAGAGATGAAATATAAGAGAATGAAATAAAATAGATCACAAACCTTTGTATAATCGGTGACTATTTTTACGTAAAAGATTATTTTTGTTATGTGAAACAAACCATATCTACATGCCATTGTGTTTATCCAACAATAATGCCAAATCGGTTATTTACTGTTTTACAATTTGGTCGTCTAACTGTAAAATCATAAAAAGTTAGCAAAACTAACAAAATCAACCAAAAATAAATTCCACCTGCAGAAGTTTAAAAGGTAACCAATCAATCGGAACCGCAAACGAAAAAATAAATATTTACAATTGAACTGCTTTGTTTGAAATGACGTAAATATTGCTTGAGGGTCAACCAGGAGGTCTTCGTTCAGGTTTAGGACATTCTATTCTTCTTCTTGTTCTTGTTCTTCAGGTTCATTTAGTTCGGTTTACCTTTATCATTTATGGTTTACCTTTAATTTTATTTAAGTTGCATTTAACCAAATATTTTACTTTAAGAACCTTTTTTTTTTAAAAAAGTAGACAATGCACTTATCTTGTTTTGCGGAAATGTTTACCGTAAAATGCGCTCGTTGTGTTTTGACTTTTATAATTATTTCGTTACGGTGCCCGTACCTGACGCAATAAACAAACACTGCAACTAACGCTTGTACAGTAGATCAAGTAATTCGGAGATCGAGTAACGGGTGTTACATTTGCACGTGTCAGAACTTCAAATAGTTATATTTTTAACAAATAAAATCATTATATTAAGTTAATTAAATCATTTGCTGAAAAAAACACAAGTGAATTTCCGATGTTGAGTCCTATCACCGACAACTTTCTATTGGCAATGTTGGCAGTCGAGATGTCGTGTGAATTACAGTGCTGTTTAATAAGTTATAATTATGTTAGAATATAATCAAGCTCTGGTCCGGTGATTGAACCCGAAGCATCAATTCTACTGGTCACTGTACTGCCTTGGATATACCGCTCAGAGATGTTTTTTCATAATTTAATTACGAGAAATAAAAACTATTACATTTCAAATTTTTCGAATTGAATTTCGAAACTGAATAGATTTAAAATTAAGAAAATGGAGAACGTTCCATGAGATCATTCATAAATTACGACACACAAATTTTATAATTTTTTAAACACTCGGTCACCATTGTCACCCCCTGTTACACATTGCGTACCCCATCCCACCCTTTGTGATGTCACACATTTTTTTTCTTAATTTTTTGTATTAAGTCTAATTTAAGATTAAATATGACATCACAAATCCCATGACTCCTCCTACAATGTTACACGTTGTCTCACTTTAGGCACTGAGGCCCCCTGGTTTCTGTGTGACGTAATTATTGGATGGCCCCCATGTCTAAAGTAAGTTGTTCACATCCTTTATAATTACTCATACCCCACTCAAATGTGTCACAGATGCAATTCCATCTAGTGACGAACTTTTTTAGAGCAATTGCCCATATTGTCAATAGGCAGAGGCGGCCTTAGGGGATGGCCAGCAGGACAATCGCTCGGAGCCTCGCTCTTGTAGGGGTCTCGCACCCTCCCGTTGTTCCAAGTAGAAATTCATTACTATATATGTATTTGAATCCCGCGCGTGCACTTTAGAAAACCGAATTGATTCTCTGCATTCTTAAGGCATTCTTAAGGCATTCATGTACCTTAGTTTATCATCATTAATATTTGTCGTCTTTGTGTTTGTTAACATTTATAAACCTTCCACTATAAAATTTTACAACTCTACATTTATTTATTTATAACTTTTGCATTTCTCGTCAATCATCATCAAAAATACTTGCTTTCAATTTACATAATTTACCCAAAGTGCCTCGCAAAGATCTGCTGCTAAATACAATAAAAACTAAAATAACAATTGATCGGTTGTACCTAATTTCCCTAATTTACCATTGTATAATTTCAGGTTAAATTTAGAATAAAGTGTTCACCGAGTAGACAATGTGAAGCAACAAATATGTCACGGTGTTTGGAGAGTGATGAATTCGCTGTCCACGCTGTCCAGACTGTCCAGGAGTTCTGCTGATCCGTCACGCTGACACTAATGACTAAATATTTGTTAACCCACAATCGTAAATAAACCTAGAAGAAGCTGAACCCTGTGGCGTTGAAAGATTGTTGACGTTCTCAACAATAAAACCGACAATGACCACCAGGTCCTTTAAGTGTAAATATTTGTGTGTTACAAGACAGAATGTACAGGTAAATACAGGTACGCTCCCACCCCCTGTGGGTAATGGAATCATAAATTGCACACAATTACGCTTGAATCATAAAGGTGAAATCGAAACGTTTTCATTTAACTTTGTGTTGAGACCATTTTTATATTTATGATCAGTTGAATAAGAAGATTCTTATCTTTATTCCTTGCAGACTATGTTAGATAAAAAAATGTGAATTTTACAAAGGTTCTAATGCATTTTACCTGCCGAAGTATCTAGTACTACTACTATACTTTTGATATATTTGAACATTTAACTTTCTTTGATAATTTGTCGCAGAATCTATTTATCGCAATGCAATTTATTCCTTTCTTTTATTTTTCAAAATTTAATAGAAATAAGCTATGTACAAGGTTTTTCAAAACTTAATAAAATCCATTGCATGAAACAAAAATTTTATTTGTACATACATAAAGTTTTGTTTTAGTTAGTTTTGAAGATTAAATCAGGGAGGTGGCATTCCTCATTCTCCATACTCTGAGTAAACCGATTTCTGGCGTGTGTTATGACTCGTGTCAGTATAGCAGGCGTTATGCTGACAATTTCTTCATGGATGTTATCTTCAAATCTTGTAGGGTCCTTGGATGGTTCACATAAATGGTTTTTTAAAAAAAGATGTTATGTGCCGCATCCTGTATTAATTGTAATTGATATCAGGCGATACAGCAACTGTTGTGGTTTTAGTATTTTCTGTAAGGTTTAGCACTACAGCAGTGCGTTGTTCAACAAAGTTGCTTCGAATGCATGTCGATCTCCGTTCTTATCGCAGTATGCCATCTCTCCCGCTCACTTTATCTTTTGAATGAAATGTATTCAACAAAGTCAATACATTTGAAACGGGCAGTGTAGACCTATGGATCTTAAAATTTACGTTTTCTGTTAGCGAGAAGGTTTTTTGATTCGACTATATGTGCCATGATGTCTACATGAAGAAATATTAACAATATTTTCTGTGCCAAAAGTTAGCATGGGACTCAATATGTTTCCAAGTCTTCTTTCTTAAATGGCAACGCGAAGCAAGACTGTCCCTGCTGTTCGATTCACATAAGGTCATTGAATATCATCTGGTCCGGAACCGCGGAACGATGATCTCAGGATGAGGTGGGGTGGTGTGCGGTGTACGGTGGGGTGCTGCGACTCTAGTAAATACTATTTTTACGACTTTTCTCTGAGGCGGATTATTCAAATCACGTTATTTGTTTTGAATTAGCAATCAACGCAGTTCTCCTCCATTCCATGCAGCCAGCCATCAGTCAGCGATCACCCATCGATAATTTCGTTTAAAGTTCATAGAAAGTTTTTATTTTTCATATTTTATAAAAATTTAAATGCCAGAATAATAAACAGACTCGTGTAGACTATGTATAATATTTAAGCACATACAAACTTAAAAGAAGAAGGTCATCAGTACTAGGATTAGCATCGCAAATAGGTTGCTGTTAAATAAAAATAAAAAAAACATTTTGTATAATTTATATAATAAATTGAAAGTAAATTTTGTTCGGAATTTTGATGAGTGTCAACAAATTCCTATAAAATATTAAATTTAAGCATAAAAGAAATAACTAATAATTCCATAAAATCCTTTCATTTGTCTGACGTGAATCAATGTTCTCTTCTCATGACTCATTTCTTTAAGACTAATAATTGTAAATAAATAAATAAATCATTATATAATCACTCATAGTTCTGCAAAACGAAAGTAATTTTGCAGATATTATGTTTAAACTTTAATAATTTTAACTCAGCGTAATGCAGAGGTGCAAGTTAGTCTGGTCAGTTACTGCAGCACAGCTATAGCTCACATATTCTAACCATATTACAGGGCGTTACAGTCAGTAGCTCGCATGTGAGTTAATATAATGTGTCATTGTGCCAGTAGAGCCACTGACCCGACTAGCAATATTTTTGTAAACCAAATTGAGACCCAACGGAGCTGTCCCATTGTGTTTTCAGTTGGGATGTAACGCAAATTCCAGTTAGTTTCCAAACGGGTAATACTAGTCAGGTCCCGACAGAGCAATCCTAGTAAAAAAATAAATTTCGCGAGTTTCTAATACAATTTTTGGGAACTCTGCCCATCTATTATTAATAGACATATAGTATTTACTAATATCTCCATTACAAAAATTATTTCAGCCAGCAACGATACGCCGGCATGAGTGCCAAAACCAACCTGTTATCTATAAATTAAGCATTTATGTTCACTTTAACTAATTAGTTTTAACTATTTAGTAAAAAGATAGGTGTTTATGTTTCTATGTTCGCTACTTTATTAATTTTTTCACTAAGGTATTACTTTAAGTTACAATACTCTAATAATTTTTACGTTGGTTAACCCAGTCGAGTATTGGGTCCCAAAAAAACAAATTGACATTACCCTATTAATTTTTACGTTGAGTTATCCCAGTTGTATTGGGTTTCAATGAGGCAAAATTGACATTACTCTATTACTTTTTATGCCAAGTTATCCCACTCGGGCCACATTGGAACTCAATTGGGTCCAGACATATATTGAGGAAAACCGCAGTGAAATTTAAAGTCTGTAGCTCCCACCGTGTAACTAATCCTTAAATCTAGTTCAATATTAGCTCCTTCTCTAACTGATAGTATATCCCAATTACTGATTTTATGAGATGATGTACCGTATAACATTCAGTACAAAATTTGGTACATATTTAATATCAGTATATGATATCTCTTTCGACGATTGATCTTTTTTTGTATATTGTATTATTGAAGCACATCTCTTTAGAAATATATAACGGGGCTAATACAAACTAACACTGGATGTAAAGATAATTGTGAAAATAATCATTGAAAAAGAAAATGTCAAGAACACAGTTAACTTACTACGAGTAAACACTAATTAGTTCCGTCACCGATGTTCTTAATTAATAAATATCTATAAATGATTTAATTGATTGTTAATAAATACATTTAATTTAATTTTAATCATTTTACTTTTGCCTAATACCTTCTACAATAATCATTACGTCGTAAATTAGTAATTAATTAAACAATATACCTAATTAACAAACATGCATTTATAATTACTATTTCGCGTACTTTTAAATCGCAATGATTTTTAATAAACATAATTACATATGTGTAATACTAATAATTTATATTCCAATTAACAACAATAACATAATGCACTCATTAATGCATTATTCTACGGGCTGCGGAGTTCGACTGCGACTCACTTTCATTGTTCTTATTTGTGGTGCCTTGCTCCTTGAGGTACCACAGTCCCTCCGCCTCACTCACACCGCTCACTCAACTCCATCGCGCCGCTGAGCTTGTCACTCACCTCACGACGCTACCGACGCGACGTCACTCACGTTACTAGTATGAAATGATTTGGTAGTGAAGCGCATGCGCAGACCTGGACATGAGAATGTGTTAAATGAGTTGAGGTCTTTATTAGTTCATCGGTACGTTAATTAATTCGTTAGATGTGCAGGGTGTTAGGTGAATTAATATCAATCTTAAGAGGATTTGATTCATGTGGTCAACATAAACAATCCGACTAGAAATTTCACTACAGATGTCTGGACCCAATTGGGTTCCAATGTGGCATGCCATGTAAGGTTGTCCCAATTGGGACTCGACTGGGTTAATCCAACGTAAAAATTAACAGAGTAATGTAACACATAAACAGGTTTTTTATTTTTTTTTATTATTTTTAATGTTTTTGCTATTGGGCACTACATTCTTGTGCCTTAACTCATTTATTTACGTGTCATTGTGCTCAATTCAATTTTGATCCTTATTAAATGTATACATTCTCACTCCTTCCAAACGAAAAAAATAATATAAATTTATCCTTATAAAAAGGAAACAAAACTGCTACTGCAATTTCTTCGCTTCTCCTGCTAGTTTCCCTCCTGTTTCTACTCTGCCATTCCTTCTCTTTCTTCGTTCCTTTTCTCTGTCTCCGCTCCACTTCCTCTCTTTAATAACTGCCCAATATTCTTTTCGCTAATTATCTTTTTCTCACATGAAAACTTAATGTGCTCCAATGTTTTTATCTCCGTTCTGCTCTTTAATATTTTAAAATTTATAACAATGGGACAGTATGGTTGGGTCCCAATTGGGTTTACAAAAAAATTGTGTTTGGGAAGATGCTCTTGTAAAATGAGTAATATGTCTAGTCTACTGATATCAGGTGTTATATACTCGTAAAACTTGAAACATTTCCAAGACTATGCCGGCTTTAGTTATCTTTATATTGTGCAGTTTTTGTTTGAGATTTATTTCTGTTGCTGAGTAATATCACCGATGACCTCCTTGTCGATCGTGTCGATCATTCACAGAAAAAAATTTATCAACAATTTTTGTACCTAAATCTTAAAAATGGACAAATAGATCCGATCCATCGTTGGTTGTCGTAACGGTTAATTAAATTGAGTAACAAGAAGAGCAATTAAATACACCATAAGTAAATATGAATCCATTGTATCATATTTTAAATTAGTTTTGGTTAATTTTGAATTTAATTGTAAATTTATTTCTGTATAAATTAATGCCATATTATTTTTATATAAGTTAACGGAACATAAATTCGTTCAGATCCTAAATTATGGACATACTAATCAGCTTATTGGCTGCAATTTGGTCATTAACGTGGTACGTCTGACCTGTTTTTAACTCGTAAGGCAATTTTTAATTAGAACAAACATTTCATGTTATAATTTCGAAGATTGATTGACGATTAATGTAATTATATTTAAGGTTAGTAACTGTAGGTCTATGAAACACAGTTACTAAACAAGTCTGAACTTGTCAGCCGCATAAATGCTATGTAAATATTGGGTTTGTCATTTGAATGTTAATTAAAAACTTATTTTCTGTCATAATACTTTTGAACATCAAAAATAATAACTTTATAATAATGTCTGATTTGTTTAACATCAAGTATAGGGTAAGCGCACTTCAGAACTTCGTAGAAAGATTGAGATAATACCATATAAACCATACTAGAGTTTAACCCTGTCGCCTGTCCTTTTGTGTGTGAATTGAGTTTCATTTTAAATTTTAATTCCACTTTTTAAATTGAAATATTTAACTAGTTCTATATTAGTTTTAAATATAAGAACAAATAATTTTTCGTAATTAGGTACAAAAGTTAGCCCATATATAAAATTTCCTAGTTCAATTTTTACCATCGGCAAAAAACCGCCCTCAAATAAAATTTTTGAATTTTGAATATATTTTTTATAATAACTATATTTCAACTAATATAACATTATTCAACTAATCAACTAATATTTTATTATTAAATAATCCAAAATTTGAGTTTTCTCCAAAGTTTCCTACCGAGCCTACTAATTTTATCAATCTTTTCCAATTTTACAATTTCTAATTTTCAAAAAATGTTGGCCTTTAATACCATGCCATGCCAGTACACATGCCGAATTTCAACTACCTATTTTTTACGAATTAAAAGTTATACAGCAACATGAAAAAAATTATTTTTTTTTCAAAATCGCGGGTTTCCATGAATTTCAGTGGAAAATCCGAGGACGCCAAAAGTCTTAGAATTTTTTTTCTCTACGAAATAGACAATTTTCAGGAAAATGAACGGACGAATCGCGTAACCATATAAACAAATAAACATATAAATATACACTTGGAACATTATAATATAGAAGGATCAAATTTGAATTTCAGAGATTATTTTTCGTTGTTGGCAACCTTCGTTATATATGGTAATACTTCATAGGATACACAACCCTACTGTTAGAAGTAAACGATGTGTCACACAGACTCGTATGCGTATAAAAGAATTGGCATATTTGTTACATGTGACGTAATTAGAATATTCTACAACATTGATTTCCTTTAATAATCAAAGTAAAAAAATGATTTTTTTAATTATTAATATCACCTAAAATATAAGGAGTAATTAAAAATTAATTGTACATTTGAGGTTCTGATAGCTAATTGTTAAGTCATGGTTCTCAAGCCCCATTGCTGTTCAACTATGGTTGTCTTCTGTTATGGAATTCAACTAGAGCACCTCGTGGTTTTGTTCTTTGTTACAAAATTTTAATTTATTGTTATTAAATACTTCAAAACGCCATCGGGCACGGCGAATCCGCGAGCGCTTCGGACTCCAAAGTCCAGGAGTTCGTTATCTATGCTATAATCTGATTAGTATCGACTGGTACGCGGTCCGCAGAGTACGTGATGCGCTTTGGATTGCTCGAGGATTCCCTGGCGGAACGAAGTATTTCTGAAAGTTAATTTTCGCACATAGGTGTATAGTACTACGTCTTACTTAGAACACAACGACCAGAGTTACGGGCTCTGGCTATTGTTAATTGTTACTTTCAATATACGAGTGTGTTATATCATAGTTAATGTTACTTTAAATTAAAAGTAAGTTGTAACAATATCGCTGCACGAATTAAATATATTATCATCTTCATAAATAGTCATATTCTTTATTGTTTGGACAATGCTGTAGCTTTCGACCTCCAAAGTAATTTAACAAATAAGCAAAAATCGAAAATGGCCAAATTAATGGCAGTTAATAGATTATAAGCAGTTGACGGGCATTGTTGCATTTAAAGTTACTGCAGGGGAAATTAAAAAAGTCATTGAGTTATCAAACTGAACCTTTGTATTTTCTGTATAGGCCTTCTCCTAGTTTCACTTCTCTTCAACGTTTCGTAAGATAAATGCAATGCGTTTGATGCGAGCCATACGAACCTGTGGATTCTTACTTCAAGAGACTTCAACGCATGACATTTACTCAACCCGTAGTCACGAAAGTTTAGCTACTGAAAAACAAAACATTGTGAATCTACAGTCACAAAAACTAGAATTATTTCTTATGGAACATTTTCATATACTTAACGCTTAACAAAACCATGAAACAATTATTATTGTTCCACAAAATAATAAAACAATTTCATTGTTAGCCAGTTTATTAAAGTTATGTTTTTGTATTTTAGTTAACAACAATACGATGCAGTCATTAATCTCTTCGGGTTCATATAACGAGGGTACCATTCGCGTTCTATCAGATCGCGTTCTAAGTGGTGTCGGTAGCGGTGCGATATCGCAATTCTTTACGCTACGGCCGCGGATGTTCTCGAGTGATTCTCTGGAATTTTTGACGTTCACTCAGATAACTTATCCATTACGTACGGACTAACGAGTCGATGTGTGCAGATATGACGAAAGCAGTGCACGCACACTGGCTCTCACCATTCCCAGTAAACAATTTGATGAAGTGTCCTGTTTTGTGATGTCTCTATCAGTATTGCATTTGTCTTCTAATTATACTTCAACTTTGTTCTTCTTTTTTATTCCGACAGGTGGAGTGATTTCGCCATTTGTAGCCGACAGACAAATGAAATCTTTCATGACAAAAAAATCATACGCATCTTCAATATGATGTCAAAGTGATTCAAAATGTTTACTGCGTTCCCGCTAAACACTCTTACGTTAATTTAAGGAGGTACAGGACGTTAACGTAAATGATGAAAACGTTGTGAAATTTGGAGGGTCGATACAAATAGTTCAAATACATGCTGTCTCAAATTTTTAGAGATCTAGGGTTCATAGTTTTCTTTTTATACATGATTAAAAATAGTCATTTTCCATACAAATCATAATTTTTAGCTCAATTTCACCACATAATATAACTTTTAACTATAAAAAAATGATGACACGGCTTTCAAAAACTAGGTGTATATAAAAGAATCTTTTCTGTAACTATTGCAAAAACAAAATTATCAAAAGGTTACCTATATACGAAAATATTTAAATAAAACCTTTAAGAAACAGTAAATGAAGGTTATAAGCCGGCAACGTTGCAAATGCCAATTTGAGCGGGAAATTCAAAATCGGAATAAATAAAATATAACAATTTATTGGCCAAAGAACACACGTAACGTCAACACACGTAAATTTGCAGCATTGCAAAATTTATTATTCCCTTTTCAAAATATTTAATTTGTATTTAAATTGAATTAATATAAATTTGATATTATTTATAGGTGATTTTTAATTTTAATTAATTAGATTCTTTTATATACACTTAGTTTTTGAAAGCCGTGTCACCATTTTTTAATAGTTAAAAGATATATTATGTGGTGAAATTGAGCTAAAAATTATGATTTGTATGGAAAATGACTATTTTTAATCATGTATAAAAAGAAAACTAGGAACCCTAGATCTCTAAAATTTTGAGACAGCATGTATTTTTACTATTTGTATCGACTCTTCAAATTTCACAACGTTTTCATCATTTACGTTAACGTCCTATACCTACTTAATCAATAAAAAAAATAAAAATAATGAGAAATCTAATCAATTGACGTGATAAACATTTCCTACACTTTTCCCTCATGTAAAATTGCCATCTTTTGTACAATCAAACGTTAAATACTTCTTACAGCTGTCTCGTGCAACACATAAACTGTCAATATTATAAGGGTTGTAAATATAAAGGGTTGTAAAGATAAATTATTGTGTTACAGACTTCCATATTAGTTATGTGACGTCAAAAATACGGCTAAAAATTAGTCGGTAAAACAGAGCTTAAAATCTCAAATGTCTGCTTTATCTCCATCAAGTTTTAGATATTTACAAAAACAAATGCGTGCTTGTGAGAGTGGGTTCGATGCCCGGACCAGAATTCTATTTTCTGGGTTTGGTTATTATTCAGTTGAATTAATTATGTACATGCATACTCCTAAACTTATTAAGCAGCGGTGTAGCTCACATATATGAGGCCACGACACCACAAAAACTGTTCAATAAGAGGTCGTTGGTGATAGGACTCAACATTGAAAATACGCCGATTTTAATTCAATTATATAAAGAAAAACCAATGGACAAAGATTAAAATTTCAATCTTCTTTAAAATTGTGAGAAAATTAAAAAAATAGTAGAATTTAAGTTTAAGGAAACTATCTAATACCCCATTTAAATAAAATCACCCATGTAACATATGTTGTATATCTGCATTCGATAAGCACTACCCTCCCCCCACCTGACCTCACCCGACCCCACTACATGTCATATTCATGTTTTTGATTTAAAATCAGTAACACATCTGGTGGCTGTGTTGAACAATATCGTGAAGTTGAAGAAGAACTCTCAGCAAAAGCAACACCGAGAACAATACGACGTAAAGTGGGTTACCGCGACTAGCCGAAGAGAACAGCAGCAGCATGGTAATGCTGAAGATCTCCATTTCCACTTCCACTACCACGCCAGAGCGAAGAACTCGGCCCACGACTCCACGAGTAAAACAAAACACTAAGGCACTATGTCAGTGTAACATTACACATTACTCACTACTCACACTACTCGGCTTGGCTATGGCTATGGCCGTACGTGCATGTAGTGGTGTACACCAAGAACAGTTATCTATAGTCCTCGCAGAGAATGATGAACCCGCGACTATTGTTTGTTATAATTATAGTAGTAACAGTGTATGATGACTACTTCAAATAATTAGTAATCCAAAAAACGTGACTCTTAAGAATTTTGTATCCCTCTTAAGAATGTGGTTTGTTTTGACGTGACAATATTTTTAAATTATTATAACTTTTGTTGGATAGAGGTTTCACGTCCGTATTTAATATGAGGAGTATTGGAATAATTTTTTTTCTAATGTTTTATTATATGTTGTTGATTAGGTCTACCTGCTTAATCAGATCACCTTTCATATCATCCTGTAATTATCCTTTGAATGTTGCGCATTTTCTCGGATTGATGCATTAATTTTGCAAGATATCAGTAGTTATGGTACTATTATTTGACAGTTACATGTATTACATTGTAGTGTACGATAATGAAATAGCAGAAAGTATAACGCTGGTCCTGAATTCGAACCCGAAGACCAATACTACGTTGATTTATCTATTTTGTCTGTCAGCCTAAAGGGTAATCATTCTAAAGTTACATATATTTTTAATAAACTTTTGCTAAAAAAAAATTTATTAATAAATTATAGGAGGTGTATTATATTTTATTTGATATTAATTAATAATACTTCGTTATACACCTGTTCAGCAAACAATTGAAATTCCACCGCGATCCGACTCAATAATATGCTACTCTTATTACGCAGTTTTGTGACGTCATCAAAACAAATAAAATATAGTTGTTTACAAAATCCTTCTTGATCTAATAACCCTCTAATAGCTTGCATTAAAGATGCAATTCTTCATTGACCTCAAATTGTTTTGTCTTTGTCACTCACGTAGACTCCAAATAGCGTGGGCCTTTTCCTTCTCATGAAGATCCGTCGAAAATCAAACTGTTAACGGAGAACCTCTGATGATCCTAATTACCGCTATATATTCCGGAACAAAGATTTGGAAAAGTATAGTTTAAAACGATGGGATTAAAATGAACCGTAATTGAATTACTTTAGTCAACGGTTCAATTTTAGTGGTTATTTATATTTTTTTATTAACTACGACAATTAGGTTATTTATATAACTGTATCATATATATTTAAAATTTTGTAAGAAACTAATTTTTTAGCGATTTTGTATTTAAATAATTGGTTTTCTAAATTTTATTTTAGAATTTGAGGCGATTTCAACGACAAGGTCATGAATAATTGGTTTTAGTTAATATTTTATACATATAAAGAACTATCATATACTAAATTACATTCATGGATTGATTACTAAAGAAAAATTTATTAATATTTAATCTAAAAGCTATTCTAAAAAACTGTGAATCTCAAAAGAGACTTCTTATAAAATTGCAAAAAAGTAAATTTATTTTTAAAAAGATGTAAAATACATCACAAAGTATTGTATATCAGGTAAAGTAACAGAACTCTTTTATTATAATTTTGACTGGATGGAATTTAATTTGGGGTATAAGGGTTAATTATTAGCAGCTGTTCGGGTACGCTGTTCCATACCTAATTTATCAGTTTATGGTTTTCCTCATGAACTCCCAATACTCCCTCATCTTTGAGGTTTAAAGTCCCAGAAATCACAAGGCCGTGTTTTAAAGTTTTCACAACAAAATCAAATCACGTAACAAGTGTTAATCAAGATAAAGTTCAACAAGTCAAAAAATTGTAATTCTACCAAAAAAAATCACGTTTAATTTTCTCTACATAAAAGCAAAGATGCGACAATGTGAACCAGCATTACTGTACCACCTAAAATGCTATATTTCTCTCCTTTTAACTTCAATGTATTTTAACACGTATACCTGTTTCAGTTTTACACAAAGTAAATTATATATGTCCATCTCGCTCTGACTAATGAAGTTAATATGTAGGGAACATTGAACTGATCCATGAGAAGCCTTCCGCAGAGACAATTTGATATTTGAAAAAGAGGGGGACTGATGAAGAGTTGGTACCTCTATTCTCAGTTGAAGCCTAATCTCCTCAGGGCCAACATCGCAGATTTTGAATACGCAGATATTGGGCCCACTTTTTCAAAAAAAAGAAGAAAATGCTTTTGTGATTTTATTAATTTTTTTTGTGTATTTTTTTTGTGATATAATTTAATAATTTAAATATTACGCTACTGGATTTATAATATAATTTATTTAAACAATACATGGTGTACAGGATTATAAACAAATTATAATTAAAGTGATTATTTAAATTATTGTGAAAAGACGGAAATATGGTGAAACTAAATATTGTTTTTCTTTTTAGAAACAAATGAACCATAAGTGAAGTGATTTTTAATACACAATGAATGGAAATTGATTTTTCATTTTATTTTTTGTATATATTTTTACTATATACTAAGGTGCATGTCATTCTTCAATTTGGATTTCTACTTCTTGTGCGTTTAAACCCTTTTATCGTGAGTATTCCTGGCTCTTTTCTTCATTTCCTCAAATGTTAATGCGATACACTTATTTATTTATTTTACTTCCCAGGTACACTGTGCATAATATTGACAAAATTACTTTGGAATTTTTTTTAATCTATTCAAATATCAACAGTGTCTTTAAATTTTGAACAAAATTGGCAGTGTATATTTTTTATGATATCTTAATTTTTTTAATTGCTATTTTACGGTGACTTTACCTACTACTGTCATATTTGCCGAGCAATATTTTTTTACAGTAATTATTATGACAAAATAAAACCCCGGGATCTGGGTCAGTTTTTTAACGATTTGCAGGGACATAGTTTAAAAATTTTTGCAATTAAAATTTAATAAAATTAAATAGACAGAATTATTCCATTCTTTCGTAATTTCAACATATTCTATACTGTGTACCATTATTGGGATTTTGGGCAATCTTTAAATTCTCTTATGGCACTCTAATTTTCTAATCTATCTAATCTAAATTTTAAAATCCAATTTTGTAAACTCAAATTTTGAAACAAAGTTTACTGTATACTGTAAATAATCATTGAATTTATAAAAATTGGCATCAAAATTTTTCTATTTCTAAATTTTTCAAATAAAATTTTTGATCTATGTTCTATTTTCAAAACTGATTTAAATGGAAAAAGGACAATTTTTTTAAATTTAATTAATATTTTGATAATTAAATTAAATAAAAATCAAACCAAATGGACGGCGAAAAATCATGTACAAGCGACATGTTTAGTGCGGGACGATTTGATTGGATCTCAACGATCACGTGACATCTGTTTGAGCCAATGATGAACGAGAACTGTGCTACGAATAGGTATGATATTATTTATTGTAAATTATTAATCATACGAATTTTCACAAATCACAAATACTATAGAAAATATTAGACAAATATTAAATATTATTAAAAATGTCAGCCATGTTGTAACTGGGTCAAGGTGTTTATATCTTTATAATATATTCATATATTAATATTGAGTAGTGGTGCAGCACTTACCTTACTCATACTCGTAGTCCAAAAAATGTTATACGTAATGATAATTTAAAAAAAACTAGAATAATAGAATTTTGTCAAAATAATGAAGTGTCAATGTGCTTTTGAGACGTTTAGGCGCATTTACACTGTCGCAACTTTTCTTCACTAATTTTGACGTATTACAAGAAGGCGTCCATATCAAGGCCATTTGTTTAATTGAGAATCCATGAATTTTATATTAACAAAATTTGACAGTTTTATAATTTAAGATATATTTTCCTAATTTTCAACACTAACAAAAGATTCGATAGTGTGCAATAATTTTTATTTGATTATTATCTAGTTATTGTATTACCTAAAAAAAAAATTGTGAGAGCAAAAATGACGCGCCTTAAATAAGGATTAAGCCATAAATTTCCTGATTTCCACGCAGAACTGGGCAACATTTTTCTAAATAGTTTTTATTTTCATTGCATCATTAAAAAATATTGATTCAATGAGAACGCTGCTTTCTTTAAGTGTATGCAGCAACAGATGATTTTAATCAAAATTTAATATACTTAAATAAAATATTTAACAGTTTTCTCATGAACCTCATTTTTAAAATTCATTTTCAAAAATGTTTTCAATTTAATGTAACATAATTTGGGATAACTTTTGAAAATCCTATATTTCCCATATTTATATGTTTGTTTGTTGCTGAAATTCGTATGGTAGAATGAAAACGGCTCCGTCAATGTTTTTGAAAGTTTGTTATTTCGTAGAGAAAGAAATTCTAAGACTTTTGGCGTCACCGAATTTTCCCCTGAATTTCCTGGAAATCCGTAAAATTGAAAAATTGGAAATATGGCGTTTAGAAAATTCGAAGGCCCAGTAGGAAACTTTGGAGAAACTCAAATTTAGTAAAACATGTTACTAAAAAAAAAAATTCAAAAATTCTATTTGGGGACACGGGGGCGGTTTTTGCCAAGAGTAAAAATTGGGTTGAGTGTACCTAGAAAGTACTGACTGTACCTACTCACCTAGAAAGTTGAAATTTGATATATGGGCTAACTTTGGTACCTGATTTACGAATCGAAAAAAAAATCCCAAATTTTGAAAAAAAGTTGGTCAAATAAGGAATAAATTGAAAATATGGTTTTTATTTTATTGCTTTAGGGACACATATTTGGTCATAAAGTCTAACGGTATAAGATTCAACCTTGAGTTAGTCCTACGTTGTGGCTATTTAAGCTGCTGGTGCTGGTGATAATAATATTCACATACAATTATTAATTTAGGCAACACTTTAAATTTTAAAGTTAAGGGGTAGATCTAGAGCAGGGCCGGTTGAGGGTTTTACAGTTATATATATATTTTTACACTCACCTTAAATTCAATTCCATTTAGAATACATTTGACGATAAACTGTGGTAGCCTTTTTGAGTTCGATCTACGGACAGCATTTGAGGTTATGTCGTTATTGAACTTAAAAATATTTTTATCATATATTTATAATTGAGGCAATACTCAGAGAAAGGGTCTATTGAACCACGCATTTTAATGAATTTAGGTTGCTCTTTTAATGGCCAATTTATCAGTAGGAGTCAGTTAAATTACAATTAGTGCACAAATCTAAGAAATGGATTTTCTTATTCTGGTTTTGTCAAAACCAGAACCTGGCTTGGTTAAGCTACAGTTACGCTCGACTCAACCAAAATGAGAGCAGAGAAATAAAAGTATCAACCAAGGGTTATACCACAATTAACTAATACTGAAAAATCGGTCTCAGGTAAAACTCAACGGTTAACTAAATATTTAAATTATTGAAATGAAACATCAAATATTCAGTTATCTTTTTCAATTTAATTAACATTGGCTAATTTCCGATGCTTAAGTTCTTAACACCGACGACCTCCTAGTATGTATGCAGTTTTTATGGTGCCTTGGTCTCATATTTGTTAACAACATAGTTGCCTAATCCGATTTTAAGTTGTAAATACATAATCAATCAAACATGATTGCAACGAAACCAAAAAAATATATTTTTATAGTAAATATTATGTATGTGTGTAGTCTGAGTATAAAACATTTTCTAAACTGAGCGGTGGGTCAAAGTGTTGGGGTTACGGTACTCGTTAGGATTTTGTGCTTTCGGATTCGATTCCTGTACCAGCGTTATATTTTATAAATGGTTAGTACATTATACGTTTTAGTACGTACAGTTTTATAAGTGGTACATTATACGTGATTTTGCGAACTGCGTTTTCTAGGTTTGGATATTATTTTCTTTAAGAGGGGGTAAGGTCAAAACGATAAATA
This sequence comes from Panorpa germanica, assembly GCA_963678705.1. Lineage (NCBI taxonomy): Eukaryota > Metazoa > Arthropoda > Insecta > Mecoptera > Panorpidae > Panorpa > Panorpa germanica. The sequence goes on along the minus strand of OY783212.1, from coordinate 1,551,954 downwards.
GAGCATATTTTCGATAATGTTTTTTGACGATATAGTTAGAATATAATTATTTCTACAATTACTACCTCATAAAATAATATTTAAGGAATACTTTATGAAGTTTTCATAAATAAATATCAAGAAATAAGGCATATACAGCGAATCTCCGCAGACGTCACAAGAAAAAGAGTGATTGCGGTGTCCCTCATAACTCATCACTGGATTATCTAAAATCAAATAACCAAAATGATTTCATTAGTTGATAAGTTTATGCATGTAACACTGTCGAGTTTTTTTTATTTTATTAATTTATCAACTTTTTACAGCGCAGTCAAAATATTGATTTTTCATGAAAAAAATCATAAACTTAAATATATTGTAAAATAAATAAAATAAAAAAAACTCGACAGTGCTACTTCGGCATTTATGTAAAGAAAGAGTGTGCTTTCAAAAGGATCGGTGCAGTAGATTTTGAGTTAGAGGGTACACCGACTCTAAAAACTTAAGTGTGAGAAAAAGCGTTTAAAAGTTTCAAAGAAAAACGAAACCAGACCAGAGGTGAAGACTTAAAACTCTATATCTCACACAGTTTTACTCCAATCGATTTCAAATTTCACACAATAAAATTAATATGGTCTACATTATTATAAATAAATTGTTGAATTAGTTGAAACCTTATCCTCCACCCCCCACCTTATAATGTTAATTTTAATCAAGTTATTTATTAGACACGTATGAAGACTAAAAAGGGTTCAAGTGTTTGAGTTAGTGTATGGGAACATAGCTAACACATTTCAAATGTTGTGCAAGAAATACCATAAAAACAAGGTATACTGATGAACAAATCCTTTAATAAATGTATTTATATATTAATTATTGATTGCTCATAAATCTTAAGACTATTTTATAATTGTTATAATAATTCTGTTGAGATTCTAATAATAAGATCTTATCATTAGTAAAACTAAATTCACATTCGTTTTTAAAATGACGATTAAATATTTACTAATTAGCTGATGTCCCAGTAAACATTTAGTGAAATAGAATGGCTTGGTGAAGTTCGAGTCACTCGTACATTTTAACCAATTTTAGTTCAAATTTATTCCCTACCTGTCAAGATTTTGTGAAATAAAATCTGATATATGTAGTTTTAGCAAGTTCGTTAATAGTTCAAAAGTGGTACACAAAAGTCGCTTTTAGTTCAAATTGATTCCCTACCTGTCACAGATTTTGTGTTAGTTGTTAGAATTTTTTTCATAATAATATTCTTTCTTTTTTCCAACATCATTCATTAAGTAGCAGTTGTTTCTTTCACACTTGGATATATATTTTTTAGTTCACTTTTATTTCTTGTATTCCAAAGTGAGGAATCAATCTGCTAAGTGAGAAAGAAACAAGATGCGGTTAGACAAGTAAAATATATTTTTCACCGTTACCCTTGTATAGTATTTCGTTCAGTACAGTATGTTTAAAGTATATGCTATCCTTTTTCAACAAATATTTCTTTAATGGTAATAGACAGACGCTGTCTCCCTCAATCCCCGAATATAATGTATTTAAACGAAGATTCTATCCAGCGTTGTTAAGACAGAGGTTTTAAACCTAACGCAGACCTGCCCATCGTATATTTTTGAATCACCAGAACAATGTAAAAAACTAATATAACCAGAATTGTTAAAGATGAAAAATATTCATTAAAAAAATCACGATCCGTACTAAAGATTACATCAATTTATTTCTTAATTTAAATATTTATATTTTGCAGACTCTAAAAAGTAGAATTCCATTAAGTTTAATACCCCTGATCATCCCCAACGAAGTACAACAGCCTTTCAACTAGCGCCACCTTTAACAAATGCTCGTGCTAGCGTCGTGTCAGTTACTTATTTTCTTTGTGTATTATTTTGATAGTTTTGTGAAATATTATATGTTCTTTGGATATTAGGTATGAGGAACATACCTAATGTCAAAATAAAACATGTTAAAACTTGTATGTTTAAAACCAACATAGCTTCAGATAATTGGTTGAAATTAGGTTGAGCCAGAACCACCCACCCACAGAAGAACAGTTATTACGCGACAACATTGACCATTGTCAATACCGTACTTTACAACAATGGGGGCTTGGGCCATCATTTAAATATAAAGAAACAATTAACACAACTAATAAATTATTTAATAAACCGATTAAAAGAAATAGTTAAAACATATAACATAAACAAAACACGTTTAACAAAACTTGAAACCATTATTGAGTGTAATCATTGTCATTGTCAAGGAAATCTAGTACAAAACGTTAAACACACACACACATGCATATACACCCATGCACAGGCGTGTGTACGTGTAAACGCATACTTAAACATCAGTAGGACAACGCAACGACTCAGCGACTCAGCGGCTCAACAAGTCGTTGAATGGCGTTGTTCAACGGAGCAACGAAGCAACGAAGCAACGAAGAATCCAACACTAGGTCAGGCAGTCTTGTCGGAATAATAAGTTGTATTAAAATAAGTTGTGTTAACATACAAAACGTAGGGAGCGCGGCGAGCGGTGAATACAAGAATCAGGTTCAAATTTGGAACACCCAAATAAAATGAAAAATTCAGTTATACATACAAATTTAAGCATACAATAATAAAAGGAGATAAATATATAATAATACCATTAGTGTAACTGAAATAGTAGTATTTAAAAATGTACATTAAATTATATATAGAGAGATTAACAAATATGTACATTTGCAGTTACAATTAGTAATGTGTGAAAGAGATGTCGATATTTTTATTAGTTAATTACCATATGTGATTTATGAAATTCATATAAATTAATAGTTGATGTTTTTATTTATATTTCTAACGGATTTTAATTAAATTCTCTAGTTTTATTAATGACTTAAAGTATATTTTGAGTTCAGAGTAATTAATTTTGTTACAATTTCAATATTTTATTACAGCTAGTTATATATTTTCTATAAATTCCTTGGACGTTGTTTGAATGATATTCGTTTTGTGTCTTTATTAATAAATTTACGGTGTTATCGTTTAAGATCTCAATCAGATTGTCTATAATTATACAGCGTTTATTGTCACTGACCTAATAATGAACACTACAATATAATCTTTTAACCTTAGGACGAGTAAATGGATAACAGAACAATTTAATGCTTTGATGGACACGGCAATATGCAAGGTGCATTGGAGAGAAAGAGAAAGATGAACTGTATTGTGAATGAGATAAATATCAAGTGAACTAGAAAACTTATTAAATGTCAGTGACGTAGCTGGTTTAAGTCATTAAATGTCAGAATATGTTTTATGACGACACGTGGTGCACATACGTGAAAATAAGAAAATTAAAAATTAAAATCCAGCTTAAATACATGGCGCTATAGCCTTAAACTAAGTAACTGTTGTAAACGGACACTGTCGATCACAACAAATAGTAAAATTGTAGAATTATAAGTGAAATACGTACATTTTCCAGCACACTATAACTCGGCTAAACTAAATATAAAATATAAATATTTTACCTAATGCACAGGTAGAAAATTGTTTTGCAGTGCAGAATCACACTTATTACTTTACCACAAACTTTTCCAAAAGTTGATTTTTAACTTCTTATATAGAAATTGTCTTGCAGTGGAACGTTCACACTACCTAGCTAGACACAAATTAATTCCGAGATTCATTTTTTACCTGGGATGTTATGTTTTATGATTCACCGAAGTTTAATATAATTCTGTTTCATTGTCACTAAATAAACGCTTTGGGATATCGACCTCTTTCTGACGTACTAGTGTAGGCTCCGGTCAACTCCTCTTATCAACTTGAAGACAAACCTTTACTTCAATTTTTACCTTTATCTTTATTTTTAACATTTAGGTTATAGATATCTTCATGGGTACATTTTACAAGCTTAATTTTTTGCCTTTAAAAATCATAAATACTCGAAACGGATTCTCTCTGAAATAACAAAAGTTTAATCTTTAATTCTTCATGTTATAACATTTTCCAAAAATAGAGTGAATTAATTATATTGAATTATTAATTAATTACCTTCTATGCATTAGTTACTGTCATTGTGTACCAACACAACACCAAACAACGCATTAAACTAAAAAACAATGTAGAATAAGAGCACGCATGCATAATGGCATCCTTGATGACTGTCGACCGTCGACCGTCGACCGTCAACCGTCGACCAACATCCAATTACCGATAAATCACAACAAATCTGTATTTTAACCTAAATTCAAAACAAAATAAATTAAACAAAATTACGAATACGTCACTGAATCCACTGAGAATCTTATTCATTAGAGTAACAGTGACAGATGTATACGAATTAAATATACGAATGAAAGAGATACTTGCATTATACGGAAGTGTGTCAAATAATACAGACTAGCCGCGAATAACGGTATTGCATTCATAATAAAAATACAGCGGATGTTTAGAAAAGTAGTCCATCGTATGAAAGCGAAAGCTTATATTCTAGTAAAGTTATATATTGTGTATCTTATTAAAACATCCGCTGAATTTAAATACAGTTACGTATGTACTACATTTTGAAACTAATGATTATTTAGCATTATTTGTAAATGCGGCAGAAATGCAGAACGCGAAGAAATGAAGATGAGTCTTTCGTTGAGTCTTGTTGAGATGTTCAGCTGAAATGGATTTGTTGGTTGCTCAATTTCTGGAAAAAGTTGGAAATTGAAAAAACATGCGTTCGTAAAATGTTCGATACTATATCCTTAAAAACAGATTTTATTATTTTTCATGTTAATCTGCACCGATTACCATGCCCTTCTGCGCTCACCACCGCGACTCTCCTACTCATTGTGGTTTTATAGTAATTGTAAATAAACTATCCATATTTCGCAGTATTTGGGGTGGCACTATTATTTGTGGCTAGGGGCCCATCGATCCTAATAGCGCCTTGATAGGTGTATTAGAATGTCTATATTTGTATAACAATTTTAAGAATTCTTTTTTTGTTATTCTCAGGTACTATGTAATAAAATTCTTATGGTATAGATAATAATGGAGCGTTTCTACTGGAACAACATTTCTCTATAACAAATGTTGTGTGACACTTTACCCTTTACAAAAAAATGTGATGATGAAATATAAAATGATGTTTCTGATGAATTTATGTTAGATTGTTCTAGCGATCTTGGCTTTAAAAACCAACACTGGCATAGAATTTCAAGATCCTCTAATAATTTTTTGAAATCTAAAATTTATATGTAAAGTACTAATTTTAAAAAATTAGAACAAAGAAAAATAAGAAACAAAATATGATATACAAATAAAAAAAAACTTTCTGACAATTTTTTTTTACTTAAACAGTTTTTACTTTCATTTTTTGTAAAATTCATAAAAAAATATTTTTCTTACATTTGTCTTACCGATTTTGGCTGCGGTATCATCTGCTTTGAATAACATAAATATAATTTAATAAACAAACTTATGAGAATTCAAAAAAAATATTTTAAATATCATTGCGTTAATAAATGCAATTAAATCAATTAAATTTTATTAATGCAAATATTATGAATTAAATTTATTAGGCACTTATATGTTTACCTACATCTTATAATATACACGTACAACATCAACATACAAACATATAAGAAATCAATGTCGAAGAAAAGTTTACTTTATGGAGACCCCGTCAGTAGTGTAAGCAGCGAACCTGACATGTTTCAAGATTCTTTTGGTTTCACAGCTCAATACTACGTGTTCCAATTTTCTGGATACGTATACATTACAATACAATATTCTGGTATATATGTACATATATATAAATATATGAACATTTATAATATATTCGTAGTACATACTATATTAAGTAGATGGTAGTGGAACCGCCGGATATGTATGCACTTTCGTAGCTTATATATTTTTGCACCAAAATGGAAATTCAATCTCAAAAGACCATTATAACTTGTTAGCATCGAACAAGGTCGAATATGTTGAGCTCAACTTCGGAACCATACTTCCGACTTTCGCTCGCTGGTAATGTGAAAACCCAGATTTGCATCTATGGGGGAGGGCAAACCGGGGTATTTGCCCGGGCGACCAATAATTCAAGGGCGCGGTAAATTCCGAAAGGCATTGCTTAAAATTCGCAGTATATATGGAGTAGTGAAGCGCCAATGTCAAGTTCTTGCCACAGATCGAAAAAATCGTAGAAGCGATACTGCGGGAACCAATTCTTCTTTTCACCAAATTGCATTTGATTTTGATTTGTTTTGATTTTTTTAAAAAAGGAATCGTTTCCGTCACATGACGAGTTCCCAAAACAAGTTTGCTCGAACTATACGAGTATGTGGCCAACATCAGTTAACAAGCCAATGTCGCGAGCTTTGCATGTCCGTTGAAATAATTTTTACATAGAAATAATAAAACTAATTTTTATTTTTGTATGAAAAAGTAACATAATAATATTTGGTTTTAATGTAAAACTAATTGTTGTCAGTAAAAATAAGTTTTCTATTTTAGTTTAAGGTTTTCCACAAATACATAGTAGCTCTCTTTTTAAATTTGCGTGGCGCTGTACCCTTTACGTCCAAAAAGGTTCTGTTCTTTATGCAGACATCGCTCCAAACCTCGCAATGGCCATCAAACGTCTGTTTATTAAATTCACAATCAATGTATACAGACTAATAAAGCTTCAGATACCAAGTCTAAACTATAAATACTAACATACAGCAAGTATGTTGACGTTCGGCTCGTTTTGTTAGTGATAATCAAGCCGATCAACAATGATCAAGCATGTTGGCCTAACATGTTGGCTGAGCCACAATCAAGGTCAGAGGTTATAAGTTGAAAATATTTTTAAAAATAATTTGACAGCTGCAAATCGTAATTAATTACCTTCCGATAACAAAATACAATTAAACCTAAACAGATAATGGTAAATAAATTAGCCACATGTAACGTTAGAAAGCAATTAAATTGCTAATTTTAGATAATTAAAAATGAATATAATTATAATTATGAGTATTAATTGAAACGGTGAAACCTGCAAAGATTTAAATTTGTACGGATATTTAACTTTTAAAAAATTACAATTTTAGGACACCTTACTACTACAGTCATATTCACTGACCAATGTTACATTTATTATAGCTAAACATAATAAAGACATCGTGAAGAATTGTATAACAAGTAATACAATATTAGGGTTCAAATAATTATATTTTTCTCCACTTGTATATTGGTCTTTCCACGTCAAACGAGACACTAAACTTTAATTGATGGTTCCGATTTTGTTTAAATGTGCAGATGTAGTCTGCAGTACCGATAAATTAAACCACTAGATGCAATTCTTCCAATACTTTCTGTGGTTTAATAATTAGAAATGTTTGGACCTATTTTTGGTTTCTTTCAAATATCTAGGCATTAATTCGTTCTACAGCTTTAGTAGTTATTACCAATCTTAAAGAGCAGTAAATTTTAAATACATCTTACCCAAACAACATTTGTTTGAAACCAATGACAAACGCTATACAGCCTTGAAATTTTGTTTAAGGTGACAAAAAGGAATCAGGAAAAGAAAAACATGGCGTTATTTTCTTAATACATTTGTGAACATTTCTAATACATAATTCGCATTTATAAATACTAGTATGTGTGTTTAAATGAAAAGGATTAAATTAGATTTAATAATAAAGTCAATCAGGTTTTTCATACTACCTTTGCTTTCAGGATTATTACTGTCTTCTGTTTGTGATGAGTTCTTGGAGCATTGTAGAATGATATGTTTAACTCTTAGCGGGCTAGCTTATAAGACATTGGAGTGATAATATAATAAATGCGCAAAGTACGTCCAATTTCATCGACAAACATTTTCTAACAATGCAAATATTTTTAGAAATATTTCTATTTTATTTAATTTTTAAAACACGATAAATTGTGGAAATTTAAACAATATGTCGAAACAAAGAAACCAAAGTGAGATGTAGCTTAGACACACAGTGAATACAAGATTGTCTTTTGGGCGAGAGCAGTGTTCTCGAGTTCTATCCCCGGGCCAGAGTTAAATTTTCTGGGTTTGATACAATTGTAAATGCTCTAGAAAACTAATATTTAATAAAATAAAGAATTAGGAAAATTTAGAAATAAAAATCATTTTCTTTTATCGATTTGTTGAAAAGATATAAATATTTAAAGTTGGAATTTTAAAGAAATAACAGGTGTGTAGTGTGATTGTATTAGTTTAACTACATATGAAAGTTTCTATGTATCGAGTACAGTCTCAGACAAAAATAAATAAGTCTGCTTATAAATATTTTATAGTTTTCGCATTGACTGTCGGACTATGCTTTTCTCTCCGACAGTCACGAGCAAACCCATATGGAAAATAAATAGCATCAATAAAAATAATCTTAGAATGGCAGCAATCTAAACAATCTGCATCCTGTGAATCTGATTTTGTTTGTCAAAGCACAGTTTATAGTTATGGTACAAGTCACAGGTGGATTAGATCTAACTTAACGCACCATTGCATCCTGGTGTCGTTGTCCATTCACAGCACAGTTCGACTTGTTTTTAATCTACTGACGTTTACATGGACAATAGCGCAAATCAACCAGCTCTAACACTAAACGTAAATATAAATATAGAATTAACCAGTTACTATTTCACAATCGATTTATTTTTAAATCTACAATTACAAAAAATATCCGTTAATTTCAGTATAGCGGTGAATTACCGAATAAAGCGAACGGTTCAGTTCCAGCTGCCAGACGCTTCCCTATCGCCCCACTGCGCCTCCTCCCCTCACTCCCTTGACCCACGGAACCCGGTGCTGATACTCCAGTGCCCGAATAGCGGGCCCAGCTCTGATAGCCCGTCATTTGTAACAGCGCTTTTTATCTATGGTTTTTTAATTATCAAATATATTTTATGTGTAAAATAATACAAGCACGGAGTAGTATCACAATACGAGCATAGTGCGATAGTTTAATTGTAATAAGATTACAGCGGTTTTAGGCGTTTTAGTTTGCAACCGATGTGCATTGAATCGGATGACTAAGCAACTAGATTGAATTGTTTATATTCAAATATAAATATAGCGGATCTATTTGAAACGGTACTAGTTGAAATAGAAGTATATATTTCTATCTGGATTTTATCCTAATTATAAGGAAAGGATTTAGAAGGCTCTGGTTTCTGTGGTAGTTTCTTTTAATCTATAAATAATATTTGGAATGCGGGAGCTGCATCACTTAAGAAAAAATCAATACTATTTCTCCATAATCATAGGTAGTGTAGTTGCAGAAAATTGTCTTGAAGTATAAGACTCGTACTTGCTGGCTCATAACAAAGTGACTCAGTTTACATCGAGTCTTCTTGGTGAGCGCACGTATTTACAATAAACAAAACAATAAAATAAATAGTGATCTTTTTTTTTTTTGCAAATTATAATATTTTTTTTAGTGATTTATTTTTTTTTTAAATTATAATTTATATTATTATTAAGTGTTATTAATTAGAAGTGAAGTAACTTCTATTTAATTATCACTGGTTAATTAACAATATGGATATGGAGGTTGAACCTCCCGATAAAAATCCGATCAATAAAAACAACTCTGTGACTAACAAATCAATTCCTACAGATAAAACATCCAGTGATATAACAGAAAACTTAAATAACAATAGTGACAATGTTAAAAAAATATTTAATAATTTATACAACACAGAAACAAAATATGACTCGTATAAAGTAATGATAGTTAAAAATAATAGTGATGGAAATACATTTTTTAGTTCTCTTAAATTAGCAGAAATAATATGTAAAATTAGCAATAAATCTAATATAATAGAAATTAAAAAAGTGGGAAGAAATAGAGTAATCGTTCAATGTGCTAATGCAGTACTAGCTAACGAAATTACCAAATCAACATTGCTGAAAAACAATGGGTATGAAGCGTTTATCCCATTTTACTGGTGCACAAAAGTTGCTATTATAAAAGGTGTTGATATTGAATATTCGGAAGATACAATTTTAAATAATATAGAGTGTCCACCTTTTAAAGTAACGAGAGTGCAAAGGTTAAATCGAAAACTAAGAGTTGACGGAGCTATTAAATATGAACCCAGTACAACAGTGAAATTATTCTTTGAAGGACTTGCTATTCCTGCTTATGTTTACATGTGGAGAGTGAGACGAGCATGTGAACCATTTGTACAACAGACGATACAATGTTATAATTGTTTTAAATTTGGACATGCAGCCACAAAATGTAGAGCAAAAGTAGCAAAATGTAAATTCTGCGGAAGTGAAGATCATTTACGTACTGCATGCACATCTCCTAATCCGACATGCATAAATTGTAAACTTAACCACGAGGCTACAGACAATGAATGTCCTGAAAAAAAAAGACAAATCAAGATAAAAGATCTCATGGCCCAACACAATCTCAGTTTTTATGAAGCAAAATTAGAATTAACAGAAAAAAATACAGACTATTTATACTCAGTAAGAACTCAAAACTCTTTTGAAGCTCTAAACTACAATGAGACTTTTCCCAATATCACTAATAAATACAATAGTATCAACATAATTCCAACATACAAACCAAACCCTTTAACCAGAAGAACTAATACCAGAGTGAATAAATCAAATACAGGTAACTCGTTACAAAGATCTTACAGTCAACCACAACCTACGACATCCACTAAAGAACCAATTCCAAAAAGAAGAAGAGAAGAAAAGAAACCTAACAATGAAGAAAGCGACACATACCTTAAGATAACTAATCAAGGAAAAAACAGAAAGCAAATCAACCAAGAGACACCTGATATTACAATGGAAAACAATGATAATGATACCTGCTATACATCAATATATAATAAAAATAATGATGACAAAATTAAAAATACAAACAAAGACCCAAATATTACATCCCAATCCCTTAGAAGCTACAAGAAATAAATATCTAGTGTACAATGGCCAAACTCGTAAGAAAACATCGATATATAAATTAAGTTTATTTTTTAAAAATCTATTCACATCACTAAACCTAATCGTTTAATAAATTTACTAAAATATTAAATCAACAATAATTATATAAACGGAGAGAAAATAAAATAAAATAAAATATATAAATAAATCTAACAACAAGACCAAGGACAGATATAAAAATCAATAATTAATTAAAACAGTTAAAATGATAAATTTTATTCAATGGAATTGCAGAGGAGTCAGATATATTAAAGAGGAACTACAACATATGTTACAGAAGCATAACATACATATATGCATACTATCAGAAACGTTTTTAACAAAAAATATCAATTTCAACATCAAAGGTTATTTTATTGAAAGAGAAGATAGGATACAGAATACAAACTATAATCCCCACGGGGGTGTTGCTATCTTGATTCATAAATCTATAAAATATAAAAGAGTAATGCTAAATAACCCATTTAATTCGGTCGAAATAGTTGGAATAATTTTAACACATAACGAAACTGATGTAATATGTATTTTATCAATCTATGCTAAACCGAATCATAAACTATCTAATTCTAATTGGTCACAGATAAAACAACAAATAGATGTTCCTGTTATACTTGCTGGAGATTTTAACGCGACTAATCTTGCTTGGGATATAAATTGTCCAGGTAGTCAGTATGAAGGTAACGAATTGTTAGATTTCATAGAAAACGAAAATCTAAATATTATCAACGATGATAAACCAACTAGAGTAAGCAATCTCAGTACAAGGGACAGTATATTGGATCTCACATTGGTATCAATGACTTTAACACAACAAATTACTTCGTGGCAAGTTCTTGCAGATATCTTAGGTAGTGATCACTACCCAATTTTTTTCTGTTTGAATGACTATAATAAAGACCGTTACCGTACATCTGAATATTTAACGAGGAGAAATTTCCGAAAAGCAGATTGGGAGAAATATAGCCTTGAAATAGAAAGCAGAATTTCAAACCTTAGCACAAATGGAATCACAAGTAATCCCCAAGATGTTGAAAACAAATACAACCAATTTAGAGATGTTATTAATAATTCGGCAGACATACATATCCCATCTACCAGATTGTATAATATAACTCCTAATAAAATAAAACCGTCTTGGTGGGACACTGAGTGCAATAAAATGATAGCTCAAAGAAAATTAGCACTAACTATTTTTAATAAAAACATGACAATGGCGAATTATTTAAATTATAAAAAACATCAAGCTAAAACCAGACGATATTTTAGAGCCAGAAAAAAAATAGAATGGCAAAATTTCTGCGAGAATTTAAACCCAAACACAACAACCAACATTGTCTGGAACAATATAAGAAAAATTAACAATAAAAGCTATAGTACTAAAAGGATAAGTGATAATGAAAATTTAATAGAAGAATTCATTAAAAAAAAATTTCCACAGAACAACAATTTAAATATTACTACCACCACCATCGTAAAAGATAATTTTCTAGATAATAACATAAATAAAAATGAAGTAAAATTCGCGTTAAATCATAATAAAAACAGTAGCACAGGATTTGATAGAATAAATTACAAAATGATACAAAACTTACCTGACAATGCAATAAATCATCTTACACAAATATACAATCTGTCATTAAACACTGCTGATATACCATTAGACTGGAAAAAACATATCGTTGTTCCTATATTAAAAACAGGAAAAGATCCAAACAAAGAAGAATCATTCAGACCAATTACTTTACTATCATGTATGGGCAAAACTATGGAATCCATCATCAAAAACAGACTGGAGTGGTATCTCGAACATCATAAAAGATTACCTGAGTTACAATTTGCGTTTAGAAAAACAAGAAGTACACAGCATAACTTAAACATATTGAATATCGATATTCAAAGAACATACAGTAAAAATCATTATATGATAGCTGCTTTCATTGACATTGAAGCTGCTTATGACAATGTTAATCTAAAAATATTAAAAGAAAAAGTAGAAAACATAGGTATATCTTCCAAAATATCCAACTGGATTATAAACTACTTCCAAAATAGAGAAATAACAGTTAGATACAATAATAAGTTAACTGGTCCTATACTATGTAATCACGGAATTCCACAAGGCTCAATATTATCTCCCTTATTATTCAACATATACACAGAAAAGTTAACAACATTATCAGATAACAACACAACAGTACTGATGTATGCAGATGACATGGTTATTTATAGTATGGGTCATACACAAGATATAGCTCAAAACAGATTACAATCGAAATTAAGAAAACTAGATATTTTATTAAAGGAAATCAAATTAAATATATCGTCAGAAAAAAGTAAAATAGTTATATTTACAAGGCATAGAATAAACTGCAGTCCAAAAATAACCATCAGAAATAAAAATATAACTGTTACTTCAAATACCAAATTTCTGGGTATATTCTTTGATACGAAAAGCACTTGGGCGAAAGAAATTGCACATATTATTAACAAATGTCAAAAAGGCTTAAATTTGATGCGATGTATAGCAGGATACAAATGGGGCGCACACCCAACAACCTTAATAAAAATATATAAAGCTATTGTTAGACCGCATATTGACTATTCTAGTACTATGATCTGCACCGCAAATAACTCAAGATTAAAAAAAATTGAAATTATACAAAACAAATGTTTAAGAATAATATTAGGTGCAATGGTTTCAACACCAATCCAAATCCTCAACTATCAAACTAATATTCCTCCGGTAAATATCAGAATACAACAAATATCAGACAGTTTCTTTTGTAAAAACAGACATAACTCATGTGGCCCCTTAAATACAAGATTATCTAAACTATATGTTCTTTATAATAAACCATATTGGACAACTCATAAAAAACCGGCACTTTTAACTAGTTTTGATAGATATAATAACTTGAACTTAGAGGTACACAACATTATACCTTTTTTCAAATTTCCATTAGAAATAAGCATGACAACAATACATACAGAAATAAATTTGTTCAAGAAGAATGACAGTAAGGAAATAACTTATCAAAAATATATGGAATATATAACAAAAGATGATATAAACTGGAGTATATGGTTTACCGATGGTTCATTCGAAAAAAACTCTAGGACTGGAGGAATTGGCATTTTCAATTATAATACAGATCAACAGTACAAATACAAACTTAACAACATCACAAATTCTTATAATACAGAAATAACAGCAATTATGAAATTACTAGAAATAATACAAAAAACTGACAATAAAAATATATTAATCTTCACAGATTCTCGTAGTGTTTGTGTATCTTTAAATAACAATAAATTCAAAAACAATAATAATAACAAAATATGTTCAATTAAAGAATATCTTTTAAAAATGAAAAAAAATGATATCAATGTTAAACTTATTTGGATTCCTGGACATGTAGGCATAAAAGGAAACGAAATGGCTGACAAACTGGCCAAAGAAGCTTGTGTAGATGGGGAAATAATCGAAATAAATTGGTCAATAAATGATTCCAAAAAAATAATTAAAGAAAATTGTATGGCAGAATGGCAGAATATATATAATGAGAAAAGTCAAAGTACTGGAAAATTTTTTTTTGCAGCGAATCAAAAAATTCCAACAACCACATGGTTTAATAAAAATCATTCACGGAGATATATTTCAACAAATTGTCGAATGAAATCTGGGCATTCTAGATGTCCAGCTCATCTATACAAAATAAATATAAAAGACACACCAAATTGTAGATGTGGAGAAGAAGGGTCTTTGGACCATATAATTCTAGGGTGTCATCTTTTAACATCAAAAATTGATAGACTTTTAAATGATTTATGTAATGTAACACAGTTCCCAGTCAATATGTCCTGTTTAATGACAAGTGAAGCAACGGCGGAAATATTAACAAACTTTGTGATAGAAAATAATATAGAAGTGTAATTTAAGTTAAAATATTTTATTTAGTATGTATTTAATTTTAAGTTTAATTTTTTAAAAGAATCAATTTGTTTTGTATTTATTAGAACAATTATAATTTATATGTAAATTTTTATATAATTTTACAAATAAAAGCAATGGCAAGAAGGCTGAATAAGCCAAAGCCTAAATAAATAAAAAAAAAAAAAAACAAAGTGACTGGGGGGGTGAGAATGACTGGGTGGTGAGAATGACTGACAAATTGTAATGTAAATAAATAAATGCATATACTGTCAATAAATCGATAAATATCGTAAATTAAAAAGAAAGGACACAGATATTTTCACTAGTGAAGTTTTCGAAATGCGAGATATTTTGTCCAACAAAGTCTAACATCGAGATAGCTATACTTACAAAGAAATGCAGTGACTATAACATAATAACAGTGTTTGCCGCTATAAAAAATATGTACAAGTTGTATAGAATTATACACAGTAGCCAATGTACTTACAAAAACCATTATTTAGAAACGACTAATAATAATAATCATATAATTTGTAAAAAATGTATTATAAACATACAATTTCTTAATAAGTGTTAAGAAATGTTTTGCAAATATTTATGGAAAATGTAAGTGAAAAGCATAACACGTTCTGCATGCAAATACTCGTACAAAGAAATACTCGAACAACATTGCAATAATGATAGATAAAAAAATAATTATAGTTTAGTTTAGTTGTTTGATAATTATGACTGAATGTAATTGAGAACGTGCCTAATGTAGACTGTTAAGTTTTATAAAAAACCTTTGGTTTTCTATAAGGGACGTCGCGTAAGAACTTAATCGAGCGCGAATTTATTATGTATTTTTTATGTAATTTAATTATATATATTTTATTCTATAAATCGCTATCAGGGTGTAGGGATTTATTTGTGAATAAAATAACGGATGTAAGCTGTTACCATATATTTTAACTTTTAAATTACGAACTTATAATTACAACTATTATCTTAGAACTATATCTTAACACTAAAACTAACAAAAAATCTAACTTTAAACCAATGTACAATGTACAATGGAAGACGATAACAATATAACAAAAATTCCTTTCTCTTAGGCGGAGAAGGTTCTATGTGACAATGAAATATTTAAATAATTGAATATGATGTAAACACTGTTAAATTAAATATTCAATGATCAATTCAAACTATATAAATTGCGTAACAAAGGTTTTGCTTCTACCAATGCAATACTGAACATAGACGAAGTAAAACATTATGTTCTTAGTTTAATTTGAAATGTGTGCAACATTGATGGGGAGGTAATGAATCATGAAATTTGTGTAACACAAAATATGGGTGACCCTTATGCACAAAGATAGGCCACAGTACAAATAGGACTGAGTAAAAAAAGCCAACAAATTTAACTTTAAATAGTCGGCAAATAGTTGATTACATTAATTAATTAGAAGTCTATAGGTTAAGTAGAAGATGATTTAATAATTAAAGCAATGAAGCTAATTTTCTTTACTTAATTGAAATTAATATCATTCTAAATTGTTTCAGATTGAATACAGCAACGCCAACAAGAAAAATGAAGTCCCCACCAAAGACTTCGCGAAATTTGTGAAATTGAAAATTGAAATTAAAATTACCGAATTCGGTAAAAATCGGAAAATAAAAGACAAAAATAAAAAGTGTTTTATAATAAATAAAGTGTTGTGTTAAAAACATGAAGTATTGCGGTTCCAATATGGCTGCCGCTCAAAATCATGGTGACTCTGAAGTAAATTCATTGATGCTAAACTCCTCTTGTTGGCAGCAGCCACAGAACAATGCGGACCAATGTTTGTTAGAATCAGGATACCATAAACTAATGCTAGGTTCGCCATTATCGGATAAAATGATGATGGAGTCCTCCATGCACGATTCAGATCCACCAAAGCCGTCCATGGACGTCCTAGACACGTTACTACTGAGTTCACAGCCCATAAATTCATCTCTGGCGGAGTTGAAGCCTTTGCCCCCATTTACTGGTTACACTGGTCACCTGTCAATTAACGGAATATCTGGACATCACTACCACACGATAGCACAGAGACTCCCAGAGGAAAACAACAACTACCCGCAACAGAGTGGCTACAGTGAACACAACATTGTCTCGAGCTCCACGTGTTTGCCAGACTCTGCCGACAAAATGTACGCAGACTCGTGTTTGGGTCCGGACACCAAGCTGTTTGATAACGCGATGTCCGGTCCTGACAGCTGCTCCGTTCGGATGTACGCCGATTCGCAGAAGGAGCTCGGCGAGTATGACATGAGTTCCATCGAGGACATTGCAGCAATCATTGGCAGTGCGATTGCCGACACGACAGTGGGCAATTCCCACGTGGAAGGGGAGGATGCCACTGGATCGCGGGATAGTTGGATGGACTTGGATGCGTGGATAGATGGGGCTTGCGTTCAACAAGACCCCAAACTAATGCCTGAGCCTGAATACGTCCTCCCCAACTCACCACAAAGTGGGAGTACCTTACAGACATTGCTGACTCAAGGTGGTATGCCCCTTTTACAAAACAGGTTAACTTATGGCCCGCCTGTTAAAGTGGAAGCTCCTTCATCGACTAGTTACTGCGTGGATATGATAAGTACATCGAGTCCTCCAGGAAGTGTTGTATCGACAACAGACAGTTTGATGTTAAATGGACAATTCATACGTCATCATTATAATCTCTCGCACGGCCACTCGTCGATAAAACCCGACGGACTGTGTAGTCCAGATCACATACTGGGCCACAACTACCCTCATACGACAACGACAACACCGTCGGGACCAAAAAACAAAAGGAATCGATCACAGAAGAAAGTACCAAATCCCCAAATAAATAATAATGTTAATTTTCAAAACAGTGCAGATCTGGGAGGTTTGTTGGGGAAGGAGAAACCTGTTCACCGGTGCAATATTTGTAATAGAGGCTTCTTGAACAAATCTAATATTAAAGTACATCTGCGCACGCATACCGGGGAAAAGCCCTTCCGCTGTGAAGTGTGCGCGAAAGCGTTTCGACAGAAAGCACATCTCATAAAACACCAACAAATACACAAACGAATCGGACGAGACTAGTCTAGTCTAGGACGTTGAACGTTGGACGTTGGACGTTGGACGCTCAGTTGGTTCGTAGTTATTGTTATTATTTATTTAGGGCTTTTATTACTTTATTTTAATCAGGTTTTGATTTCTTCTCATTGCTCTAATGTAAGAGTGGTATGAAAGCATAAAGTTGTCAAATAAACAAACTACACACAACTACATTGACAAGAATGTAATATTCTTGTGCAACAAGTAAAGCTTTATGGCCTGCAATTAAAATAAGGTAGTAAATAGTTTCAAATAATTCCTGTAAACGCCTAAAAATATTATTTATTCATAAATTACTGTACTTTCCGCTTTAATAAAACATATTACTGTGAAATGTGGCCCAAAATTAAAATATTTTGGAAATGTAACGGCATCCATTTAAACGCTAGCGTAATCAGTTCGTAAAATCAAATAAATTCGAGTAAGTAGCGCTACTCTACTAGTTACTCCGTGCTGGCACGTGTTAATTGAATTAACAATTATTGTAATTACCCTGTGATCACACCAGCGAATTCCTCCAAGGTAGCTGCAGAACGCTCTGACGTTGAGCAACCTGGTCAGCGAAATTAATAACCAAGAAGCTTTCGTAGCGTGATAAATATTTCAAATTTCATAAATAGTTTTAAAAGGATTTAATAATATCAGGTAAACACCGGATTGCACTTGAACATTACCTTATTTTTGATTAAACAAACAGAAGCTAAATTTAATGTAAAATTTCGTTTTATGTACGTAACAAATTAGACATCCAAATTACAGTTTTTGGCGTTTATAAGAATTTGTGAAATATATTACGCACAATTTTTAGAAAATGATTGAAAATTTTGTGGATAATATATTTTAAATATTAAAAAAACGTGCTATATGAAAGGTACCTCAAACAAAAAATATAAAATTAACTAGACATGTAAGATGGTAAAATTAACAATAATATGATAGATTGTTTATATAATTAATTATTATTTATGATAATAATTCCATTCCTATGAAGTGTGCAATGGTTTTGTTTTAGAAAAGAAAAAAAAAAACAATTTCTTTTTCATAATATGAAATTTATTTTCGTAAATATTATAACAACGAAATTTTTATTTATTTTTATTTCAATTTTTTAAGTTTGTAAATAATAATTTGTATATTTTTATTACTCTTTCCTTTGTATATTGGTAGTTCATGCGTTGTAGTATTTTTGTTTGTTAACGGGAAGTATGTTAAATCGTTTAGAATAATTTTTTACAGAAATTTTGTACTTTATTGCAATTCTTACAATTTCTGACGAAAACTAAACAAGTTTGCAAAATGTACACATGCAAATATTTAATTGAATTGTCCTTTGACAGTTGAGGAGATTCTTTTAGAAATTAATAAATTCTGGTTTCGATAGTTATTAACTGAAAATTTGTTTCAGTTGACAATATTTAATTAACGTAAACGAAGCTTAACAAACTCTAGTAACACGATGTATTATTTTTTATAAATTATTTTTGTATATTATTTAATTAATAATAAGTCCAGTGATTGTTGCAATGTAACAATGTTAAGTAAATTTGATTTTTCAAATAATTTAAATTATTTCCAACTCTTATATGTCATAATATTTATTTATAAATTATTGCCTAAAGTAGATGTTAACTTAGAGTGTAACTGTATTTATAACTTTTAAATTTAATTTCTAAAAATTAATCACTTGTTTAATATTTGATTAACGATACAATTTTACGGGTTCGAGAACTAAATTTAAATTACTGAAATCACATAAATATTATTTGTATCTACAGTACAGCAAGATATCATTAAACACAATTCACTAAATTAGAATAGAAAATCATTTGGCTGGACCACTAAATTGTTTCTTCTGAACTGAAATCAATAATGGAAATGTTTAAATTCACTTTTACTATTGTATTATTCAGTCCATGTTCTACGGGTTGCTACGAGTTAATCTACGAGAAAAGGTCATCAATAATCACATCATCTATGATCAAGAATTGATTCCACACGAAAAAAGGTTCCACAGGAAAAAAGATTCCACACACTCATGTTTCTGTTTTGCAGGATCTGGTCGCTGTTACGTAAATTTTATATAAAAACATATGTAAAAATTTAATAACAGTGTCACACAAAGTAAACTTTTGATATAATAATAATAGAACTTTATTGTATAAATTATACATTAGCTAAAAATATTACATATAACACTTTACTTGTGTTTGTTACGTTAAGAACACCTAACATATTTGTACGTTTCGTTACGTAAATCTAATTCAAAATGAAAATACTTTAAAAAATTAAAATATTCATGTACAAACCTATTAATATTTTTTGGGTTTTACTTATGTAATATTTTGGTTAGTGTGTTACATTTTATTAATTACGTAAATCATACGAATTAAAATGGTTTCTTAATATAACACTCCAATTTGCGAACTTACTTACTTACTTGATCTTAGATTATGTGGTCTCATATTTTACAGGCGTGGTAAAACTTTCTTCCTCCATTCTTAAAAATAAATTTGAATAAGGACGATCTCAAAAAATGGAAAAAACATGATCATAAAATTAATCTTATAAAACTATATGTTACTTTAAAAACACCTTTAAATTCTCTAGTAAACTATAAAACTAATAAATACAAAGTCAGTATTACTGATTTAATGAAAATAAATGTAGAAAGAATGGTAATGCTCATTCATGTAACATTTACGTAAAATTTACATTTAAAAACACTTTTGTTTACTGAATAGTTTAGATATATTTGGTCCATTGAATTATCATTCTATCTACATTATTTGATTAAATTCAATGAAAGATTGTTTGATTAATTATTTTATTTATTATGTGATTTATATACAAATAAGATGTACAGATCGTATTCATTTTCTACTCAATAACTTTCTTTTTTAAATAATTATTTAAACAATTTTCAAACTCTGAACAATACAGACTTGTAATATAACTGAGGGAGAAGCTGTAGTAACTGAAAATTTGTAAAATGCAGAGTAAAGTCAAAATTATAGTAATTATAGTTCCATTTTTGATTTCCTTGGGAATATTTTCTCAGAGAAACTGGAATACAACATTTTAATCTCGTTTCATGGGAAGTCAGTTAAGATCTATAATTCACTAGCCTCATAAAATAAAGTGATATTAGCTCTATTCTACAGATATGGCTTTATACTTCAGTAAAAGAAATAACCTCAATATCAATGTTACAGTTACGACAGTTTGTTTCTCAGATTATAGGTATTGTTCAGAATTGCATTGGTAAAAGCAAAACCTTTGTTACGCATTTTATAAAGTTTGAATTGAACATTAAATATTTAATTTAACACTGTTTACATCGCATTCAATTAGTTAAATATTTCATTGTCATAAATAAATAAAAAAATAAATTCAACTTATAACAAACAAACTTAGAAAATATAACTCTGGTCCGGGGATCGAACTCGAAGACATGGCTGTGTTGTCTTCGAGTTCGATCTCCGCACATGTTAACAATATAACAGGACAACAATATAACAAAAACTCCTTTCTCTTAGGCGGAGAAGGTTCTATGTGACAATGAAATATTTAAATAATTGAATATGATGTAAACACTGTTAAATTAAATATTCAATGTTCAATTCAAACTATATAAAATGCGTAACAAAGGTTTTGCTTCTACCAACGCAATACTGAACAGGTATGAATCTAAATAAATAAAAAACACATACATATTTAATAAAAGTAATATTGTAAATAAGCTCTATTAATTAAGAAGTATTATATAGTGTTAAATTATAAATAATTTGTTATTCTTTTTATTATTTTTAATCTTATAACTAATGAATTAACAACAAGTGTTTTGCCTTAAAGCAATTTGTATAAACAAATTTTAAACCACGAACAAATTAAATATTTATAAAAATTATTTTATTTTTTATTTTATTAAAGTTATCAATCGTCCATTCATTAGTGAGACATCTCTGAAAAATCGAACTTTGAATTAAGTATACACTTTTATTTAAAATTGTACCCTATTTTTAATTCAATATACAGATAACTAAACAAAATTATGAAACTTAAATATTATTTTCGTCGTTATCTCAAAACTCAATATTCAGAGATGTCTCATTAATGAATTTGACAGTTAATGCCTGGAGACTCAGTATAGCTGTGCATTCACGAGGTCATTCTCAGTTTGGGAACAACAATTTGGTGAAGTGTCCTATTTAGTGACGTTTCTATCACTATTCCACTTCATTTAAAGTTCGCATTACCTTTATCTTCATTTGTATTCCGACAGGTGGAGTGGTTTCGTCATTTGTAGCCGATAAAACAGACATTTCATATGAACGATTGTGAGAAACTGAACTATAAATGAACTCTTTCATGACAAAAAAATCATACGCATCTCCAATATGATGTCAAAGTGACTCCAAAATGTTTACTGGGTTGGAGCTCATGTCCTGGTGGCAATAATAAATCGTAAATGCAGCAATCGTTAAATAATATAAAAATTAATACATGAATATTATTGCAATTATCATATGAGTTGATAGGAATTCACTGCGGTTAAGTTAAAAAAAAATAATAAAAAAATAAAAAAACACAATTATTATTATTACAAAAATTAGAAAATATCATGAAATGAAATAATATTATCAAATTAAATTGACTATGTACATAGTATACATAATAATAAATTTGTTTGGCAGCGATGTGGTGCCCACATACCATATCACGATACCATAAATACTGACAACAAGAGAACGTCGGTGATAGGACTTAGCATCGAGGATATTTAAATGTTTGATATAAATTTGTGCATTTTTATTCTCCACACTTAATTTTTGGCTGTCATTAAGCAGGTATTTATTTCTTAACTGTACTTAACGCAGCATTGTCTCTGTTCCTTGTTCTTCATGAAACACGAATTCTTTAAAATTCTTTTTCTACACGGAATCATTAATGGTGGGTATAGGTTATATGGTGAGTATAGGAAGACAACGAACGCGAATGTTTTGAATAGGAACTCCACGGCGAGTTGTGGAGGTATAATGTTCCAGTGCAAGAAGAGAAGACCAACGAACTCACGAAGAACTTAAGAAGGCAGGAGTCCAATTCTAATTCTAATTTAAATACATTTCTGTATTTGGTTATTGTTACCAGCAGATATATTTTATTAGCTATGTTTCAATGAAATCCATATATGAGTATACACACTAAAACCCAATGTTATTAAATTCGAAATTACAAGAAGACAGCAGTAGCTTTTTCAAATCAAAGGACATTATATTGAAACATTTTCTCTGACATCATGTGTTATGAACTGTACTAGTGTGATATTCATTTCTTTGTTAGCATTGGCGAATAAGAGGCTAACCTCAAGTTACTTTTTTACTAAAATTTCACACTAGTACAATTCCTAGGATGTATCTGACAAGATGTCAGAGAAAAAGTTACAAAATAAGGCCCTGAGTTGCTTTTAGATAGGACAGTTGTTAAGATAGGTTTGAGAGGCCCCTTTTAAAGAAGAACCTTAAATCAATCATTTACAATGCTAAGGCAACACAGGCGTTTTCGTGTACGAATGGGTAAAGCAAATACAAGTTCACAAGCAAAATATTTGTGCTCACAGAACAAAGATTAAACTATCCGAATATGAACACGAATGTTTTTACTCTAGTAAAGGTAAGCAACACATTAAACCGTAGAAATTTGACAATCGGCTAAGAGCACGAATATGCATGTGTAGACCCTGAGTTACAATACTCCACTGGTAGAAAATTATGCCATTGTTAATTTTTCAGAATTTAAGAAAATTGAAAAATATAAGTTTTATTAAAGTTTCAAAACATCCAGTTTGCGACCCGGCTCTATTTTTAGCTCCGAAAGTTTTACTTTTCAACAGCAATTTTTGAAATCCGTAACTTTTAGCGACAATTTCTTCTTATTTTGATTACGGCTTATTTTGCCATTTTTATTAACTGTTAACATTTTTAAATAATAATTAGTAATAATTATTAATAATAGTTAATAATTTTAAATTATAAGCAATGAAAAACTTTTTTAACCTAAGAACACAAAATCTGTGTTCTTCGATTGTCCCGTGCGGCTTGAGAATTTGGTGAGTATCTCAGAGCCACAGAGTAGCCAACCAACAACAAGACCGACCAACCGACCAACCGACCGACAGACCAGTTTGTAAAGTGTGTCAGTGACCTACATTGAACGGAGTCATCGAGCTCAACCATCAAACCAACACAAGCAAACACCTGAATACTAGCAAAAGTATTGTGTGTGTGTGCGTGTTCCATAAGAAGACGTAAGTATGATTGCATTAAGGTAGGCATTGTGTGGAATTATAAACACGTACCAGACCAGTACCACTATACGAGTGGCTGTACATACAGACATACATTTTATGATTTACATTGATGCAAAACTGCGTATGTAATTGTAACAATACGAAACAACGAAGTAATTATTGTTTTTATGCAGGCAATATTAGTTATGTAAAAACAGTTGATTTGAATTTAATATTACTTTACATTATTTTGATTTACTTTACCATATGACTGACTTCTGGACATGCATTGGCTGATCACTGCACTATAGCTATAGCTGAGATATCTATTTCCGCATTGAATACATCCGCATAACAACGAAGTGCCTGTACTTTCTGAGACTATATACTCATTTCTTTGTTAGTGTTAATTTACATGTTAAATATAAATAGATATATTGTGCAAATTAACTGAATTGTTCAATATAAGCTTAATACCGGTTTCAAACAAGAGAGACAGTTCAACAAAACACCAACAATAACTTGTTTTTCTGAACAAAAACACCAATGTTTACACCAAAGAGACAGTTTATAAAACATTTTTGTCTTTAAAAACTGTTTTAGTAAACAAAACTTATTCCCGTCTGGAGTCGGTAAGGTCAAAGGAAAACACGTTTGTTGTTCATTTTTAGGCTGCTTGGTTTGAACACGCAGTTTTGTTTTTTGTGAACATTTGCGCTTATCAGTTGTTGCTTATCATGAATTTATAATTTTTATGGGACACACAGAAAACACTAAAAACAAAACCAGTCTGTTCAGTGTGAACAATCTGTTTTCGAAAAACAGAACTGTTTTAAAATAAAACAAACATGTTTTTGTTTTGTGTTTTGACAACAAAACTGTTTTCAAAACTGTCTCTCTGGTATGAAACCGGCATAAGACATGTAATTTATATAATGGAAGGTGTATCAATAACAGCTGATTGTTTTGTGTTTTGAATAAAACGTAAAACAATGATTTTTTTTTAAATTCAATTTATGTAAGGCATAATCAAATAAACTTGATAACAACCAAACAGAGGACATATAGCGCTGGTTCGAATATCAAACCAGAAGACTCAGAAGTCTGGAGTCAAACATTAATGCTTTCGGGCACTGCAGTCCATTTAATTTTTTATCTGTTTCGACTGCTTTTCAAGAGACAATTCAATTTGCAAGGTGTTAACTATGTTGCGTTTTAACGAATGCAGGCGTTGTAATACTCTACTCTATAAAACACATATCCATCAAATAGTAACGCGGAAATTAGGCTAAATATAAATGTTTTCATGCTCAATTCATCGCAAATCGTTAATTAACAACTTACTAATTCAACAACAAGGCACTTAATAATTATTATATCAGACTTCAATCAAAGCAGCGCAGTTACCTGTCCATTTCCCGCAGCGTGTGCATTTAATGGTCTCCAGGCATTTCAATACGAGTGCATGTGCATGGCAAGTTGTTTTTTCCTTAATACATGTGCAGACATTAAAACGTAGTGTCCGTGTCGTACCTGTCCGATCAAAGTACTGAGTTGGTTGTCTCTGGTATAACCATCACCAATACCAACGTCCAGAACAAATAAAAGAGTAAACGCAACACGGAACTAACAAGGATCTCCAAGATCTCGTTGAGTTGATGCCTTCAACTTGTGGTATCAACAAGGAGGAGTCCAACCTGCCAACCACTGCCAACTGTCGAGTTACGACTCCACCGAGAACGAGAACCCAGAGGATGGTAATCATATGCACCACGTTGAGTTGAGTCGTTGTGTGCATTTACAAAAGGAAGTCGTAACATTTCTGGTTTTTTATTTGTATTATATGGATATAATTGTTGTTTATTTATATTGCTTTTAATTGTTCGAACGTTTAAACTTATTTTTAACGGTGAATTGAATTTTATTGAAGCACGTAAATACTACTGTTCTAGAAATTTTACTAATATTTGTATTTTATTATTACTATGTAAGGCTTCTTTCACACTGGAACTATTTCGGTAGGGTATATTGGATTTGTTTCGCATAATCGAACTTTATCATGAGAGGAAGTTTTTATTTTAATATTTATTAATACGACCGTATTCGTAATAGGTTTCATACATACATAGATCAAAGTGCTAACCTACGTTCTAAACGCAGTCGTATATTTTCCAACTTTCTGGGATCTTCGTACAGAACGACTGCGGTCTTCTTTGTCTTTACAGCAGCGAATCGTTGAGAGAGAAAAATATTATAGATATACAGGGTGTTTGGTAGCAAGGCACAAAGCCTTATGGGGATGATAGTTGACACCCTTTAGAACATTTTGAGCCATACATGTCTTAGACGAAGTCTGATTTTTTATTTTTAACTGCTATTTTTATGTAATTTTTGTAAAAAGTTAATTTCTGACAGTTAAATGCCAACAGTGGCCCAATTTAAGTTGATATATTAATTGTTTTATTTTTTGACGTTTGTCAGTTTTAAATCTAATAAACCAGGTTTAAAGCATCTGTGTTATTTAAAAAAATACTAGACGCTTTTGAAGTCGTAAAAACTTTTAAAATTTAAAAAAAACTGCGCAGTTAATCTCCCTCAATTTGATTTGTATGCTCTAATTCTGAGAAGATTGGTAAGAGATCAGCTTAAATGATACCTTAAAAGAAAAGCCAATAACCGAGCATGTTTTTAAAAAGTTTTAAACGATCGAGGCTATTATATTTATTTTTCTAAATGCTTTAAAGTACGCAGTTTTTTTAATTTTAAATGTTTTTACAACTTCAAGAGCGTCTAGTATTTTTTTTTTAAATAACACAGATCAGGGCCGAATTTAGAGGTGTGGAGGCCCTGGGGCAACGAAGAAGCGGAGGCCCCTAATTATTTTCCGAATCAAAGAAACAATTTATTTCCGTGAGTCTTTCAAAAATTTATTGCATTTATTTCTATTGTGGCGGTCCCTCTCTTGTGGAGGCCATGGGGCAGTAGTACCTCCTGCTCTCACTTAGTTTATTAGATTAGGGACACATCTGACAAACGCCAAAAAATAAAACAATTAACATACCAACTTAAATTGGGCCAGTGTTGGCATTTAATTGTCAGAAATTAGGTTTTATAAAAATAAAAAAAATAGCAAATAAAAATAAAAAATCAGACTTCGCCTAAGACATGTATGGCTCAAAATGTTCTAAATGATGTAAACTATAAACCCCAGAAGGCTTTGCACCTTGCTAGTAATCACCCTGTATAATATGAACTTTTATTACCTTTAATACAGTAGTGTATTGATAAACAGTAGAAGCTTCATCTCATGATAAAGTACGCTAATGCGAGGCGGCTCCAATACACCCTACCTTTAACGTGATATGTTACTGTGTGAGAGCAGCCTAAAGGTAAGTGACCACAGAGTCACATTGCTCGCATCGAACGTATAGGAGAAGACCTTACCTTAATCCAACTGATTCGATAATTTGAAAACGAGTCTTGTGGTTGCATTTCATTTAATAGTTAATCTATAATGAAATCACAGAGTTATCATTAACTTCATCACAAAACATCAATAAGTAAGACCATCCAGAACAAAGCGACTAGTCTAGTATGTGTAGTGTGCAGTGTGCACCGATATAGGTTATGTGTGCAATTATGATTTATTGCTTATAAACAGAATATAATACTGTAATTATTTCTGACTGATTTGCATATCCCATTGTCTTTGTGCCGACGATGGAGTCAGAGTCACTATGCCACAGTGACGTCCGGAGTGAGAGGGGCAATGGTTGTATTGTACCTAGGTCTACGCGGGGGGTAAATAGACTTCATTGATGGGAGTTTTGTCGTTACGGTGTTCCCGTGGTACAGATCACCTGTTCTCTGATTATCTGCAGTAATGTGGCGGCTGCAGTTGCATTTTAATTCTAATGCAATAGTATAGATGCATTAATTGTGTGATTTTCATGATATAGATACGAGTTAAGTTTATGCATAATTTGTGCAATTCTTTGTATTACTATTCAAGTGTTATAATTTTAATTACGATCTGAATGGGAATGTAAACACACAAGCAATTTATTAGTTGAATAGAGTGATATGGAAATTGCACAAACCATAAGCATTACTCCTAAACATGACCAATGACAGGAGAGAGATAATGAGAAACCTTCGTGCGCGGGATTCGACAAACTTATGAAGTGATATCATGAGGATACACTTGTGGAAATGGCTTCCTGCACAAAACACAAAACATGGAGGCTACCTTACGTTCATGTAATATTTCATGTATTCACTACACAATAATAATGCAACCTTGTACTTTTGTTTCTAAAAGAGTATAAGGAAAGATACTTTAAATCCATTTAATCTTTTAACTCTTCTTACTGCTTAAGATTCTACAATCCTTAAAACGGTCTACTTACAAAGTTTTATGATTATGCTAATAGACAAAAAACGATTTATTTTTCAAAAACCACCCAAATAAGTCATAACACATCGTATCTTAGGTAATATTGTTCTTGTAACAGATATCATTTGTTGTATTAGACAAACCGTAACACATCGGACTCTGCTAAGCAGACCCTTCATGTCAAATTCAACTGCGTTGTTGAGACTTTAGTATTTACACATTTAGGGTGATTTCCAATTACATTGAACAATGCGACTAGTGCCACACTATGCGAAAGCTGAACTTACTCGGAAAGTGCTGAACTGTACGAGGCAACACTATATTTGCCTGCATTTTCTTCCAGTTTTAAAAGAATTTCCTTCCGTTTTCCAATGTATCCCATATTTGCTGTCATTCCTCTTTCACTTCTTTTTTACATCCTTTCGAACAAGCCACCTCTTTCCCAATCTCAAAATTCTTATCTGTAGTTAAAATAAAGAATAAATTGAGCTAAAGTCATCGATTAATTGATCTCAGATCGGTACCCCTAGTCTGAACTGGAATCTTTTCCTTTCAATTTTCGTCAAAATGTCGATTTCTCTTTATCTGCCAAACAAATCCAGTTAATTAATTAAGCTAAATACTAATTAGTATTCATTAACGCGACAAAAAGTACCGCACTAATTTAATGCTTGTCTTCTCAATGCTGTAGTAATGATCACTTGTATCCGAGTATTCAAATTGTGAAATGTGAGATGAATTAAGTTCGGTTTCACGCACTTGTAATATTAATAAAATCTTCAAATCATTTCCAATGAGTAGCTCTTTATTACTTCAAATCATTAATGTATAGCATATGGTATACGTAGAACTCAATCAGTAATTTTTCAAATATGTCTAATTAGATTATAATAACAAAACTCATCGGCATTACTGTACCGAATGTTGATAGAATGTCGAACGAAGATCTCGCCGACCGCTTGTCTTGGAGATGGACTAACTCATGGATCCAGCAGATAGGCACCTAATACGGAGTTCCAAATTACAAGAAAGTAAAAGCCAATCCAGTTCTGGTATTTTGTAGTAAATATAGTAAAAATAAATCACAGAATTGTATCCGCCATTTTGTACAATATTTATCCGTTATTTATCTTCAAAGTGGAATATCATAAATTTAGTTTTATTCAACTAGGTTTCGTTTAAGTAAAATGTTACGTTAATGTAAGTTATGAATAACATTAATGTTTTATTAAACTTATCTTCTTAGTTAACTTGTTTATATGAAATGTGTTAAAGTGAAACGAGTCACTTAATTTACATATATTAAGGTTGCTTTCACACTCGAACCGACTATTTGCGACGCCGACTGGTTTAGTTGTTTCGCAAAAACACACTATCAAGATAAGGTTTTTCTTTTTATTTATGATTTCTCGGACTTCTTAGGCAAGCAGCCTTTTATCGCCCCTAATAATATTCTGCTCTTTTTTTAACTTGATATCCTAACAGGAAGGCGGTGTTAACAGGAAGCGTTTGCGAAGTCTGCTGCACCGCCCTTTGAAGTCCATTTCTTGCTATTGCTGTATTTCTACATTGCTAGAATTGTGGTCAAAATCTAAAGGATTTTTTATTTGAATGTTTATCGTCTAATACTATAGCAATAGTAATTTATTGAAAGTGATAAAAGTGTATAATATACATCAACGATCCGCTATCTACGACACGGTAAACACGGTAAGTACGGTTAGACGGTACTTTGATCTATGTACGTATAAATCGTATTATGAACACGGACGTATGTACTACAGACTTTTTAGAAGCAGTGGTGCATTGATACACATTAAAGTAGAAACTTCCTATCCTGATAAAGTATGTTTATACGAAAAACCTGCGTTACATAGGAGTCACAGGTCGCAAGTGGTCTGTTCAGTGTGGGAGCACCCTAAGGCTTGCAACTATGTTTTAACTATCTCATCAATAATTGTTAATAACATCGGTGCATTACCATAAGGAATAGTACATAAGCACCTGGTCTGACTCGGAGTCGGACTCGGACTCGAACTGCAGAGACAAGCACAACTCCCGGAGAAGTGCCGTTTTGAGTTTCTAATTTCCGAGCGAATTCCTCCAATACACGTTTTAAAGCTAAATACAGTCAAATGATTGTGAGTACATTCCGATGAATGGTGCATTACTTGTTGTTAATGTTAAACGGACGATTAAACCAACCGTTATGTCTAAATGCAGCGCCAGAAACTTCTGAAAATATTTCGAAACGAAGGACCACTTTAGGCTTAGTCCATTGTTTAATACCACCGTGTTCTAGTGCTATTGATATACTTTTAGGGCAGTTAACGTAATTTCCTTGATAAAATAACAAATTAGAAATAAAGAAGAACAAGATTTTGAGACGAACAGAAGTTAGATAAGGAAGAAATAAGGAAAGTAATAAAGCGGAAGAAAAGTGAGGAGACTGAATAGAAGGGTGAATAGAAAAAAGGCTGGGACGAGAGAAAAACAAAAAAATGGGACGACACAGATTTGCGGGAGCATTGATGCTTGACTCTGACTACTGTGTCCCCGGGCCAGAGTTATATTTTTTGAGTTTGGTAAAATCAGATTTAATTGGTTGTGTGCAACCATAGAAATGAATATGGAAGAAAATGATTACAAAAAGAAAAAATTCGAGAAGGAAAAGTAAAGTGAAAAAAAGAAGAAAAAAGAACAGCTTTAGAATGGGGAACATCATAGTTGAGACGATTACTGTGCCACATCGAGATGCTGAGATAGAAAAAGGATGAGGATGTTGAACGTTGAATGAAGAGGTGATTGGAGAAGCACCGATGGAGGAATTTGAAATGGAATAATGAAAAGAGAAGCTGATATATAGAACATAGAATTATTATATATTGTATAAGTTATGTGTTATAAAAAAATGTTTATAAAAATGTAATATTGATTTAAAAATGGTAATAACTACCAATAGTTGATGCACTCAAAAATAAATATTAAAAAAAAACCAAAAAGGAGGAAAAGAGTTAGAAACAAAGAGAAGACTAAAAAGAATTTGTTTTCTGCTCACTGTAATTTAAGTTTATACAGAAATTAAAAATGTAAAGTTAAATAAAATAAAATTGTAACGTTGAATGTTCCTCCCAATTTCTTTCTTTTGCTATATCAATGTTCACACAAAACCATATGCATCGTAAGTTAAATTAAGAAATTTATTCCTTTCGGTCTCCAACGGGAAAAGGTCAAAAACAAACAAAATTTGATATAAGCAAAGAAGAGTTCGGTTCTTTGAGACAGTATACGACGCTAATAACATTGTTTTTCTGACTTGAGCTTAGTTTCAATTAGTGCAGGTTTAATTGTAATCAGTACATGTTCCAAAAACGTCATTAAACGGTTGTTTAGTTATGCCCTAGAAATAAAACAAGTGATCTCAAATTTGTTTGAAAATATTCGAAATGATTTTCTTCGATTAATGTCTAAGGAAACCGTTATTGGTAATTGTGTTAAAAAATAATTACTGATTAATAATAGTTCCAATTCGGAGATCATTAACGGCAATTATAATTACTACAAAACTGCTACTTCCGTTATAGAAGTAAATTTAATTAAAAAACGAAATGATTTTTTACTGTACAAGAAAATAGAAATAAATTTTTTTCCGGTGGTAAAGCAAATAGGGCATGAATCGTCAAACTCAAAGCAACACTCCTATAATTTACATGAGATTCTCAGTGAACATTAAAACGATATAATATAACAAATAATAAAAAAAACAACTCAGAAACGTTGTTTTTTACATGTAATATCTGTTGTTTTATTGTTTGGAATCATATAGTATCAACATAACTCATTCTAGTTTTATTACAATGTATTAAAGTACGCAAGGAATGGGTGAAATGACTAACCTTGTTTCTTGACCCACATTCTGTAGAAGCAAGGACGTAGGCCGTTGGCTTTTACACACACAAACTCTTTCTATATACATGCATAATAAGCAGCGCCATGCACGATAAATGCAAGTATAGGAATATTGTGTTTGTGTTTGTTAATTTATTGTATCTTGTGTATCTCGAATTCAACACATGTGTTTGAAGAAATTAATTAAAGATTTTGATCGCCATCTGAGAATTGATAGAGTAACTTTTATATACATCTATTACTTATTAGGTAAAATCTTTGGCTAATTACTAAATAATAAATAAATCTGTTAATTACATATTGAATGAATTGTAATATGTAATATATTTAAGATGTTGATTAAAATTAAAGAACTGCTTTTATTGTTAAAAATTGAATTGGTTTGAGTCTGAGCTTAATGCAAAGAAAATAATATCTCGTCAAGATATATATAACAAATTATAAAGATATAAGTAATATTAACTACCACGCGAATAATTATTATGAATGTATACTTTTTTTTGTATATAATTCTGTAATTAAGATTTCAATCGGTATTGCTCTAAACCTTAATCCAGGCGTAGAAACTCAGTCACCAATATTTCTTAGTCAAGATTTAAAACTGTGTAATTTTAAATATTTATACAGTGGCTGATACTTCTATCGCTGCTCAATTTTTATTAAATCAAGTATAGAAGTTATTAAAGGAATATTGTATCTGTATACATAGAGCTATCTTAAAATAGACTTCAGACATTTCAGACTTTTCATTAGAACTGTATAATTTAGGCATTAAAATATGGGCAGTTATTCCGAAGTTATAAATATAATCTTTCATATTTTATAAACCAATAACTATAAAATAAGACTAGACCATATTAAAATATATGATTCAAAATGTTATAGTTTCCATATGGATTTTAGTTTATTTTCAATAGTAGCATTCTAAATATTTCATAAGAATAACCGTTTTCCATGGACTTGAACAAAGGATTAAATGAATAAGTTATAGGCATTATTTGGATGTATTGTATACATTTATTTAGTAATACACATAAATAATATAATCAATCTATTTAATATAACAACAATTTACATAACAATAATTCATATTTATTTATAATAAAATTTACTATTTACACAAAGAGCAAGAAAATACTATTTGTAGAGAAAATATTTTTGATATATTTGATACGAAGGTAATTATTAATTTTTATAAACTTTATATACATAGTACGAAGACTTAAAGCTTTCCAGTTGTAAACAAAACTTTCATATGCTTTACCCTGAATAAAAATACTATAATAAAAACTTGTACATAAAAATGTTTGTGCATAACATTAATTAAATACTTAAAGATCTTCGTGATGCGAAGAACGCAGACTATACAAACATACTTAAAACTGTAAATTTAATTTGTTTTCTAAAAAACAAGAATATTTTTGACATTCAGTAAGTAAAGTCACCTTTATGATACAAAATATTGCATTTCAATATAACTTGAAAAAAATAAGACTAAACAAATATTATGTTAGTATAAAATTAAATATTTATTATAAATAATATTACTACCCTAAATCTAAACAGTCTGACATTACAAGTATTAAACTATTTAATAAAATGTATGATTTATTTTATATTTATTTACCTCTCATCGGGTTTCTTTTTGGTATTGCTTATACTCCTGTCCTACATTTTGAGCAACATTTATAAGATTTGACACATATATTTCAGATTGAATTAATAGTAGATACATGTATTAATTTATTATATCAATATTTTAACTTTATCATAATCAAATTGGTGCAGAGATTTAATAGTGCAGGGGTACACAAAACACCAGTAGACAAAGATTTGCACGTATATTAAAGAGGTCTTTATTTATCCTATACATAATCAAACACTTATGTTTTAGAATGAGATGTTTCCAATTACCAATGAATTATCTTGTGCGAGTTAAAATTGTGAACTCTTTTAAAGAATACACCAATATAAATCCGTGACTAGAACCGCTCATGAAATACGATCAGCTAATAAGTATAAATGATTGTTATAACAAATCTAAAGTTATGTATTGATTTTATAATTAGTTGTCAGTTATTCATAATACTACGCTGGTTTCTTTCGATTATGGTTAAAGCGGTTCGAATCTCTGATTGGTTTATTTTCCTAATAAATTAGATAGATGTGTGCATATCTAATTAGTATTTAAGAACATATGAACATAACCAAAATTTTAATTTTTTACTAGCAGCTAACATCATTTTCTTGCTAGACAATTAGCTAAAACTAATAGTTAACCCAACAAATTACAATTTACTTTATCGGGGTTATTTATTAGTTAGTATTATTTTCTAGATAAAATAAATTTTAAGTTAGCCCTTAAACGTTGTTAAAATTAGTAATCTCACACTACACTACTTTTCTTTACGTATCTTTCTCTTTATAGCATTTCTTAATATTAAATAGTGTAAGTTTGAGATTATAAGTAGAGTAGTTTCTGGTAAAACATTTACCCAACCGTTTATTAATTTTCAACATCCACAGAGTGGTACATTCAGTTGTTTAGTATTGTCAAAAAGAGAAAAAATATGTGTAGGTAAAATATCTAATAACAAAAGGTCCCTTTAACTGTACTGTAGTATTTACTGTTGCCAATATAATATAATTAAACATTTATTACATTTTAAATATTGTACGAGTATAAGTTATTTTGTTATGTATGATTGGACAAGGGACATGTATCTAAAACTAAGAAATATATTAATTTTGTACTTTAATGTCGTCTAAACCACAACAGTTGGCTTGGACTGCATGATTGTTTTACATTTTGCATCCAGGAGCTCAGCGTACCCTGATTCGTCGCTGAACTCTCCGTCGCTTTCAACGGCAACATCGATTTCCACGTTGAGTGTGTAAGTTTCGGGAATTTCATTATGAATTTCCACTAAAGGACAAGAGTTGAAGCTTTTCCTAAAGCTCTTTCTGTATTCTGTGATGTCACCAGTCTCTCCAAACGGAGTCAGCATAACTTCGTCTGGGTTTTCAGAAGGATTTTCTTCAGATAGTTTTTCTATATTTGAATTAACATTTTCTACATCTGACGCCGTAACTGTGCTAGCCGTTTCACATCCACTTGAGATTGAACCCTCATCACTGTCCAAATTAATACCAATAGTAATGGAGCAATTTGGCTTGCTTTGATAATTACTAGATGCTAAGATATTTAGGATGGCGTCCTGATCAAAAAACACGTCATCATCAACGTCATGGTATTCTAAATCAGTGGTTCTAGAATCATCTGAAGTTATGGTTAACGTTGGAGTTTCAGGGATTGAACTATTTTCGCTACGTGTATCGATGGAAATTTCTTCTTGGTCTTCCTTTTCATTCTCTTCATGAGATATAGAGGGTTTTCCTTCATCTGTTGGACTTTGTGATTCCGAGCACGATATGGAGGAGTCAACACGTGGTCGGTGACGCTTTAAGGAATGCCCCCGTGGACATCTCCGTCGGCCCAACGTGTACGAGGGAAATATATCACTATTTTGACAGCAACGCTGTTGCGGTACATATTCAGGAGTTTCCTCCTCTTCTTCTACGATTTCCTCAATAGCCATTAATTTTGGTGCACTTTTAGATCTCTCCAACGGTGGCTTATAATTGTTACCAACACTTAATAATATTTTTCTTCTTGGTAAACTAGGATTATCGTATACTGAATTAGCTAAACTCAATCGAGCATTTTGTCTAGATATTTTTTCTCTTTTAAAATCAGCCAAAGCTGTTGTGATATTATCACGAAGCCGTGAAGCAATTGCTGCAGCTACGGACTCTCTGGAGCATAGGACAGCGTGGCATCGGAGTTCGTGCTTAAGACGACGACCCTCATGACGATAAACCCAGCAGAAGACCCTAGGGTATGCCTTGGGAGCACAGCAATGTGTGACTCGGTGAGCCCAATATTCTGTGAGACCATGTTGACGAGTGGATGCCTTCAAACCGCTCGTGGTTACACTGACACTCATTGCAACATTTGGACGATTGCCTTGTGCGTAGTTTCGCCATAAAGTCGCTAGAGGTTTGTCCTCACAGCCATCCCCTAGAAACATAAAATTAGATATTAATATAACGCCTGATGCACTGCAACACAATATACAACAAACATTTATTTAAAGAAGAAAGAAGAGTGTTTATAAAAAAAGTAATCAATATGCAGCCTAAGCAAATGGCTAATCTAATCAAGTTATGAATTAAGCTATTGGTTGCTATGTTCTGTAAAGAAATGTGTTCACAAAATGCATCAAATTTTAACTGATAAACTTTTGACCCGAAACACATAAAAAATAAACTCTAAATAATTACACAAAAAATGAGACATAATGAAAAAACTGTCTGGAACTTATTGATGCAGAACAGCAAAGATTACTTCTATTTTTTTTATTCATTTAGGCTCTTATAATCTTAGTAGACTAAGCAGTCGGTGGAAAATTACAAAAATCAAATGTAAGTATCTTTTTGATTTAAATTAATTATAATAATCAAGTATTTAGAACAGATCTATACATGGAAATATATCTAAGCAGTTGTCCTCGTATTTGAACTATTTTATAACCTGTAGGCAGAGTGGAATTAGATTTAAAAAGAGTAGAATATTATTAAGAAGTAGTTATAAAAACAAAACAATCGATAAGAAAATGTTTATCTTTATGAATAAGAAATTTGTGAGTTGTGTATGGGGGCACCTCTTCTACTCACGGCACTAGATTCGCAAATAAACACTATACACATGCAAAGTTAGAGATCATAGAATGTGTTCTTTTAGGTTTGATTCCCGGATACCTGATATATTTTACTGCCTTTGGGTATTATTTCGTTTGATTAGATGCCAAGTAAAATTATACTTCCACATAGAAAGGACAAAAGAAACAATTTTAATACGAATTCTAATGCGAATTCTTGAACTACCTTAACTATTTCATAAACTGTAAATTCAATAAAATTCTATATTTCTAATTAAGAGCAAAGAAACAAATAATGAAAAAATGCACATCATCTAAGAAAGATATTAGCATGACTCTAGCAGTACGTGCATTAATTTACATTTTATCTTTCTAATTAAATCGTTCTGATTACAATTCATAATAAATATAATTGAAATCTTTATTACACAAGTTTATTAGGGTCAATGTAAATCAGCATCTACTTTACCATTTGTTGTTACTAAATTTTAATCAACGTCATTTATATGAGAACTTATTTATAGAATTTATTTTGTAATTAACAATTTTAATTTTAAATAAGTAGTGGCATTGTACGCATAACATGATAATAAAGAATTGAGTGAAAATACATTTTCTTTTTTAGGTAATTCTATTTCTTTCAATTCTCCTTGTGTATTTTTATTTTGTTAAATATATAAAAACTAATTTAAATTACTAGCTCATCTTAATTTTTGTCAAGATCACAGGACCCTGACGACATATATTAAGAAATTTGCAAACTTCATGTCAGACGTATACAAGTGCTCTTCAACTTCCGGGCTATATAAGGGCTATTTTAATTTTTAGTGTTAATTATATTTGTAATAATCTTAATATGAATAAGTTTATATGTTTCAAATTGTATTTACAGTGACCTACCTATAACCTCTTTCGGTTTTGTGAAATAATATTTAGTAAACAATGTTTTCTTTTTATAGTTGTCGTTATTCGTGTTTTTATACATGTCAGTAATTCAACTACTAATATCCATGTGTCAATATGTGAAAAATAATGTATAATCGTATAGCCTTCTAAAAATACTGTAATTTATCTGTTTTAGTC
Organism: Panorpa germanica; assembly: GCA_963678705.1. Lineage (NCBI taxonomy): Eukaryota > Metazoa > Arthropoda > Insecta > Mecoptera > Panorpidae > Panorpa > Panorpa germanica. The sequence continues at coordinate 1,513,548 of OY783212.1, read as the reverse complement.
AGTTTGGATTTATGTTTGACACTTCATTTTCGTATTTGTGTTTCCTAGTGTAATATCAGACTGTAATATAGTTAAATAATTAAGCATAACTTAGTGGTGATATTTTACAAGTGAATAATAGTTCGATTTTCTTCAACAAAAGGTTAGTGGAATATGTTTTAAATGTTATTTGATACACCGAATAACAATAAGTAAAAATTGCGTAATGCTGAGCAGTTCTAACCTATAAAAGAAGCTCCAGACATGGCAAACAAATTATGTTTCGCAAAACAAATAAAATAAAATAATATTTTGCATTCAGTATTATAAATATTTAATTAGATAGACAACTTAATTATTCATAATTAAGATAACGACTAATGTGATTATATTTATGACTATGTATGAATGTACACTACCTAAATGACATGTTTTATTGATTCGGAAACTAGATTAATCGTTTATCATTAAATGATGAGTGCACAGTAGACAAAACAGGATTTGTTTCAAGCTGTCATAAAAGCGTGCCCAGTTATTTTCGTTTTGTAATCAAATGCTTCTTTCATAGATTACAAATTAAATGGTTTATTTATTCGCGGGACCTTGAAAGCATTGGAATCAGTGAACATTGAAAGATGGGTGGAAAGTGAGGTTATGATGTGTATGGATTGTATAAATTAACTAAATTACTATTTACAATAATTAGATTGAGTCATTTTTTAAATTTAGTGATGCTATCTCTGTTTAAATTAGCACATAGACGGAAATTAAACAGGATGAGTGTCTGGTATTATCTTTTTATAATATCGCTATAGAAATAATAAAGTATCCTTAATTAATATAATAATTAAAGGTATTCATAAGCTACACATAAACACGCATTAGTAAAGCAAATAAATGTATACATATAAATGATACGTAAATGCTACATTTATTGTTTTACAAATTATGACTTCCTGATCAGTTATTTTGTAAACGTTTGTTTGAATCAGTATATGTTTGTAACCCAGTACTTCGAAGTAAATACTTCTGGTTTACTGAAAAGAATATTTTAACCTGGAAAGGCTGTTGTTTCTTATTGTCAACTGGTATTACTATAACGGACGTCATTTATGATAAAATTTGCGTCACAATTATGTCGATCATATTTCAAAATATCTATAAAATACCATAATTAATAATGCAATAAATTATACAATTCTAACGCTCAGTAACTCATTTATAACAATAAATACAGAGCAGAAATGCGGAGAAAAAGTGAACTATCTTGTTTCGGACTTTACGCTAGTCAAGCGTAAGAAACTAACGACCTTGATCAGGTATAGCTAATGGCATTCTATCGGTATCATCTATGCAGCGCTGTTATTGAGGAACGTTAGGATCTCTTATGTGAATGTGCAAACAATGAGAATAATTATTAAAACTACTAGTATATTTATTTATATATCATGATGAATATGGATGGATATATTGTGACCTGCGCAGACACATTAGTGTACCTGTACGTAATTAACTAAACCTGTTTTAAACTTACTTTTAAAACACTACAAATATTAATATATCTTAAAAACAAGAAGTGCTTTCTGTTTGGACATTTATTTAATAATTTAAGCCAACAAAATTTCAAATATAAGAGAAAGAATATCAAGCCACTATTGTTTATAGATGTTTGTGAAATTTGTCTTTTTGTTCAATTAGTCACTATAGAAATGTAAATTGCACATAGGATAGATATGAAACGGTTTGGATGGATGGTTCACCAAAGTTTAAAAGGCTTCCTTAATTAAGGGGTTCTATTTGAAAAGAATTACTAAAAATTAGACAAAGTTAATGATTAAGATTAATATCAATTGTCATCAGGGTGACAGTATTATAGAAATAGAAACTTTTCTTATTCTGTCTTATTTTTGTACATTTCGTTTCGTTTTAGGTAATTACTTAAATAACTTTTTCAATTTTGGAACCGGAAATTGTAACCATAAGAAGAAGTGGTATAAGAAGTTAAGAGGAGTTGACATTTAGTATTCGCGAATTGTTTGCGTATATAATACGAGGTAGAAACAGATTTATTTACTAAAATATATATGATATTTCTGAGACATCACAGTTATAGGAAAGCTTTTAATTGAGGGTTTGCTTATACAAAATATTGGGAGGTCTATGATAGATATTTGACTATATTTGTTCCTAGATTATGCCGCGATGTTCTCAAAAAATATATTGATTATTATTCCTTTCAAATAGTCCCGTAATAGTTTGTCTCGTCACATCTCGTTATTGTGAGAACTTACTCCTAAGATAGTCCAAAACAAAGTAATTCATTATAATATTTCGGCTAATTATTTTTTTATTCTAAATTTTTCACGCACTAAGCATATCGCTTTTTTCTCACTATTATTCTCACTAAGAAAATTTAAACTTTGAGGAATTTTTTTTATACACAGTTGACCAACTGGTTCAATTTCACTTAATGCATCATCACTTTCATCTAATCTCGGCCTTTTTGTCAGGTTGACACTACTACACTACACTACACTCCTACAACATACACTCAACGACATTTTTGCGGCAGCTAAAGGCTAAAATGTCTTCAAACAATCGCATTGTAAATAATTTCTATTCACATTTATTTTCCCTTAAAACATTCGTTTCAGTTTGGCAACAAAATTATAAAATAAAATATTTAACAGATGTTTGTTTACCAGATTTTATATTTCGTAAATGTACGACCTAACCTTTTTGCAATAAAAAAAGGTTGAACGTTTCTGTTACTGTTAGTTTATTTTTCTAGTTAGTTTTTTTTTTTTTTAAATAACGTCAACGAGACCATAAACGAGACTCTCGAGTCTCGCCGTTTGTGGTCTCGGTACCGTCTCAATAGAAGAAAAATCTCGTGCTCGTGTGAAGCCCTAGTTTACACATTTTGCATTATATATATTTCTTGAATATTTAAGACCTTACTTTGGATAAACCTGATTTACTAAAGTACGTGTAACTGTACATACGTTAACAACATACTCGTATCTTCACTTTACTCAAATAAACTGAATTTTAATGAAAATATACTTTTCGTATTTGGCTCGGTGTCAAGACCTGACCGCAGTCTAAATTAGAACTAGAGCAAACCGAACTGGTTGGTCCTTTTGCTTAAAAAACTATTGGTTTCTTCTTTATATCTTGTGAATAATGTTTAACTGTTTCTGCATTTATTACTGATAAGGATGAAGAAGAAGAACAACGGAGAAACAAAACGGTCAACATTAAAAAAGTAGAAATAAATTTATGACAACCAGATTGAAAATGTATGGGAATGAAACACTTGTATTAGCTTGGAGTAAGGTAACAAGTATGAAACTGCATTGCAAAACAATTTTTATATGACAAGCAGAAAATGAACCTTGGAATTAACTTGTGCCAAGCTAGTATGTGTACATCTGCATGACAAGACATCTAGATAGATTGTAAATCTCGTTCCATTAGGCTAAATCTGATTGCATTCTACTATTTTACCCAGAAATCAAAATTCATTTCAATAAATATTTTTTGTGGCAATTTTCCTCATCCTAAAGTCAATTCTTTTCAGAGATAATTGGAGAGAGTGTCAACCTTTTAGATAACCCTCATTTATTTATACCTGCTAAACTACATAATACGAAAATAAACAGTTGGCAGCAAAAATTACCAATAACAATAAATTTAAAAGTTAAGAATGTAAACTAACCGGTCTCAATATTTGAAATTCCATGATTCCTATCGCATTGTAATGGTTTCACACACATTATTATATTTAGCATTTGTTTGACATGTTGTAATAACAATAAGAACGGTAATAAGGTTCGCATAACACGTGTACGGTAAATTACATTAGTCAAATCGATAACAGCATACAAACAGGTGATAACAATCGCAATTATTCTCCATTTAATCAAGTGTTAATTAACGTCATAAATTATGCATGTCTTTATTCAAATGTAAAACAAATATTTATATTTTAAACTAGTTATACAGTTAAAAGTATAAAAACATTACTCGCCACGTTTTGTGAGTATAACATGTTCTGTCAGTGTTTTAAGAGGGCAGCGTATCGGTCATAAAAACATTTTTAATTAACGTCCAGGTTTTAATTCTACGCGGAAAAAAATTATTACAAAAAAACATATAGTTAGTTGAATGTGGACACACGCACTACGGAATTAATTCTACAAAATCCATACGATGTTGTCGGCGTATCTCTTTGGAGCAGTATGCGATATGTCTCTTCATCTTTTTGAACATCCATTTACATGACAAAATATGTAAATACAAAAGTATAAAAACAGTTCTTATAAAAAAAACTTCGCAGAATTATTTATCAATGTGGTCTTTGCCTAACGATAGATTTATATATGATCAATATGTAACTAAAGTACAAATTTCTGTAATTATAATATGTATTATGAACCTGTGCCTCCTTAAATTAAGCCATATACTTTATTAGATCATTCTTTTCTACACATATAATTTTTTTCAAGATTTTCTTCTTTTGGCATTGAGTCAAATGTTCAATAAATAAAGATGTAAAAGAACACAAGCGATATAAGCCGCGGTTCAAGCAATAAAATAGAAGGATTATTCTTCAAATAAAACATTAAGTAGACCACAATAAATATATCAGTAATGCTTAAAAATAAATATTAAAATTTTACTTTTTAATACTATAAATACTTTTTGACATCAAGAGGTAAGAATATCAAAAAGTTAATATATTTGTTGTATAATAAAAATACTTTATCTTCGACTTGATCTGTGTTGTAATGTATCTAGTTACTTTAGGTATGGTACACATACATGCGACATCCAATATTTGTTGTAAGAAGTTATACAACAAGTCCACACTAGGGCGTCATGCAACTAAATACGTCGGGAGCTTTCATATTTCAGACGAATTTCTTAAACCTGCTTTAGTTACTGAGTAGGTACTCGACCCTTGTGTTCAAGATCACATTCAAACCGTAATTTCTTTAGATGCTCCTACTTGGGATTGAAACATTTTTGTTTCATAAAAATACTACCTAAAATTAAAAGAAAAACATAAGTAAGGGTTTTATTAGTGTCGCTTGTTTATGTCGCACTAGTCTGTACGTTAAAAGTACAACAAATTTAGAAAACTCATGTCTAAATAATGTGAACTTATGAATGAAAATATATTAATGTTGGATATCGCATGTCTATGAAGCACCAGCCTGTACCATACATTAGGTATAGTAGAATATAAGCAAACAACAAATATTAAAGATTTACTTGTCGAATAATTTAATCTGTACTGCACATGTAGATGCAGAAAATGCGGTAGCAATTAATTAAATGACTGTGATATGTTTTATGCTAATAGATAGCAGTAGTCTGTAGTCAAAGTTCGAGTAGTCTTAACTAGTGATACCAGCATTATCATCAATCATGACTTTGACAGACTGAGCTAAGTAAAATAATCTTAAAAGTTCATGTTTTAATTAGTTCTTTGCCCTTTTAGTAAATGTACATATATAAAGATTTGTATTAGGCGGTGTTTTTATGAAGTATTCTTTAAAGCGTAAGCAGAACCTGCGGTTATATACATAAATCTGAAAACGAATGTCATTTATATATTTGACGGCAGTTTCACGAGGTATAACATCATTTAATAAGTTCGTAGAATGACATATAAATGGCGGAATACCAACTTGCAAACGATATGTGTCTAAATTTCATGACATTCTGAGCATTAGTTTACGAGTTATAGTGGTTTTAGTGACGCTACTTTTGTAATTTTCAAAACAATTGAATAATCTGAATTTTATTCAGATATTTATTTATGTTTAAAATCACTATCTAAAAATCATATGGATTTGTCGATAGTGGCACTATCTATATGTGATCCTACGCACTTATTGTGATATGTGTTATATATGAAAACTTTAACGATCTAAAAATGGCAAGATTCAAAGAGCTTTTATCTCGTAAATAGTAAAAGATAATCTAATATAGTTCAAATACGAAGAGTTCGGCGGTTCGGCTCATGCTTAAGTGATTTTAATTAATTTACTTAATTTTACTAAAATGTATAATGTCCTATAACCCTGACCCAAGTTTTAAATTGACGGTATTACAATTTATTTCCTTTTAATTACAAACTTTATGATTGGAGAGTGAGATATTATTAAACGAATTTGCACCGTACAACGCATTTTTAATTTTAAACGCATATAAAAGTTATGTTCTTTAAAATAATTTTTTAATTAAACATTACCTTCTTTTTACGTGAAATGCCGCCAGCCGCCAGCCGCGAGTCGGTACTCGCTACAAGTTACAACCGGTGAACTTTCTTTTCGAGTGTTAATTTGTATTAATTAGAATTACACAAGGTGATAATCCATACGGTGTTTCGGTCATAGAATTTCTTCTATTATGAGAACCACTGTATTTACCATCTAAGGTCTAATGTACATCGTTTTTTACTAATAAATCAATGCCGTATAAACTTTTTAATATTTTGTATAAGCAGAGACTTTCTGAGAAAATGTGAGGCCCTACTGCTATTTTGAGGCGTTTTAAAATTGTAAATTATGGTTGAATAATATTTATGGTTAAGAAAATATTTTTTAATATTGAATTCATTAAGTGTCGCCAAGCCAGTTGTCGATCCTGATCTAAGAAAGATTTTACCTTTAGAAACACTGAATGGGCTTGTGTCTTCATTTTTAAGGGGTCGATTTTTCAATTGTTGATTGAAATTGATGTTAATAAATGTGTATTGGCGTGTCTATTTTATTAAATATCTATATGTTGACGGAGATATAACAATTATAAATTTGAATTGTAGTTTTAGCGCTAGAGATTGTCGGCCATTTGTATGACGTGAAATGCATTTTAACATCAGTTATTTGTTAAGTAGGTCAGTGCTGTGGTAATGTTTTGTAGCTCTATCGAAATAATCAAGTCACTTGACTTAAGAAGACTTGACTTAAGAATAATAAGTTTTTATTTTATTTAACCCTATTACAGAAGACATAATATTGAAATATTATTGTTTCTTGAAATAGCTGTAAATAATATTTGATATTTTGATATATAAATACATATAGCATGATATTTATGAGCTGTAAGGTTGGTAACCTGTAAACTTGTCAGAGTTCTGTCAAGAATATCTCTCTTTTACACTCTGTTGTATAAAAGAGATAGCAACTAGCGGTTGCGATGTCACATGCATTTGGAATGTTGTACAACGTTGAATCCCTTTAATAATTAAAGAGACAAAATGACTTTTTTAATTGTTAATATCTCTTAAAATATAAGGAGTTATTAAAAAATAATTGAACATTTGAGGTTCTAGTAACCCACTTTATCAATATATAGTACACTTTTATAGAAATTAAGACGTAGGACACAAGCCCATTAATTTTTTTCCTTCATGTAAGCTTATAGGCTCTATCAGCAGCCCAGGATTTTGGATTTTTGATATGGCGCAAATACTTAAAAATGTTACCTTCTAGTAATAAATGCTGCCAACAATTTTAGTTAATTTGATGTAGTAATTCCATAAAATTGTTTTTTAATTAATTTTCATTTTTGAAATATATAATTTGTATAAATCCCGAGAGTAATAATTGAGTTCTAATCAGAAGTTTTTAAACTTGCCGCCCATTGATTATGCCGTCCGAAACAGGCGGTCTGGCTTGCCTGAATAAGGTCAGAAAATCATTACCAATAATTTCTTCAAATAATTTTGCAGATTTCGTGTTAAGTTTAAAATTTTGTAGCTCCGCTTCAGAAATGTTAAATTTTAAAAATGCGCTTCATGTTTATTCTTCTCGCGTTTGTAAATATCAAACAATGTAATATAAGAGTGACACAGTTTGAGAGATGCTCAGTTGTTACATAATGATGTTTAAGTACCGCCCACGGCTCAACGTGAATATATCACTTAACTACTTGAGTTAAGCGGTTCTCAAAAGGTCAGCAATTATTTAAACTAAGTCCATTCAATATGGGTTGTATTTACGTGAAAATTGTGCAATAAAAAGTTTCAATTAAACAAGTGCGATATTTTAATTGATGTCTTATTTTATTAATTAAACATTAATTAATATATGGTTTTAGATATCTACTTATCGAGTATTTTATTTCACTTTTACAATGTGAAACTTTTATACAATTCAACATATCCGTAGCGCACACATTTCCTGCATTCTCTTTATAAAAGTGTTTTAATGACACAACTTCTTAGCCAGGGACGGACTCCCGGGTCATACATAACAGAGTTATTAAAAGAATTCGTAATTAGCGGTAAATACAAAAATAATTGCGGCAAAAAATAAAGTTAAAGTTATAGAGAATAATATGTTAAAAAAGGGTTTGGGCCGTATAACCGAATATTATCGAATATAATAAAAATAATCTGGTATCTCTTATAATGTTATGAGTTTAATAGAATTTATATATGTATATGTCACTGTACACAAATTTAGTACTGTTCCGTCCTATATAAACAATAATACGCGTATCTAAACCATTTAGATATTTAAGCCAGTATTTTAATTTGTACTCCAGACATGAAATAGCTATTTTATTTTTATGGTATACTTCTTAGGATTTTAGCAATATACTAATGTAGAATAATTGATGAAAATCCATTAGAATATGAGTTATAAAATTGTAAACCCATAGTGTCACCATGTTTAAATTGTTTTATTGGGGTACAATAACAATATTTGTGATCGCCTCTTATGATTCTCATCGGTTCTGTAATTTGTGTTTTTAAGTACTTATATCACTAGGGTTGTGATATATCTCGACATCCTGTCACCTACTTTGGAACTGTTAACGGACCCTTGTTTGTTTCTTAAACACACCCCTATCCTGATTTCCCCTTCTATTAATTTTAGTTACTATTTAGAATTGTCAATTCATGTAAACAATTTATATTATTCTTATTAAAAATCTTGTACGAACAACATCTTAGTTTTAGATTTCTACTGTTTACTTGTTTTTATTTTAAGTCTCATGCAACTATTATAGTTGCCGTCTGTTGATGCAATAGACAACATAAACATTCTACCACTGTCTAGTGGCTCAAAGTTTAATAAATCAACAATTAATCAAAATCATTCACGTGGACTCTTTCACACAATTTTCAACGTACAACATTGCGATACTATAAAGCATTGTATAAAATAACCGCGGTTCGAACAAGTACACTTATGTCAAAAAAATGTCTAGTGTTTTCTCACTAGTGGAACCGAATATTATAAGTTTGACCTCTACACAAATTTTCTCATTTAAATCTTACGTCAGTCGGAATGTTAAAAAAACTTAACACAAATATTGTTTTCCACGTTAAGATTCACACTTGCTATGTTTCCACAAGCTAATTGCAAGGCTTATTTCTACTTCTGAAATAGAAATTGTCTTGCAATGCAAGTTTCACACTTATTCTAGTATGAATACCTAATTTACAGTTGTCAACATGCGACAACTATTAGCCTACTTCTCTTTAGAGCTACATCATTGACTGTGCTTCAAAATTACAAACAGATTAAATAATTCGATAATTTTGTAAAAATATGCAGTAAAAACATGTTTAAAATAAATTTAATGGCATATAAACATAATAAATAAAATGTTTAAATTAATAATAACTGAGTTAACACTGACATAAAAAGTAATTTCTAATTAAAATTAAAATTAAGTAGAAATTGTAATTCAAAATATGTTACGATGCGAAAGAATTTCTTTTAAACTTGTTTATTGTTGTATAGAGGTTAGTGACGCGAACATTCATCAACCAGAAATTCAAAAAATCACCGGGTCGGGTTAAACTTTCTCCAGGAGTCACACAGCCACAGACAGAGACAGACCCTGAGACAGAGACAGGTTCTTGTCTACTACACATCAATAATAACATTATTTAAAAGTGTATCAACTTATAACCAATGTTATAACAATGAAAGGCAGTTATAAAGAAATATGTTATAGAAAAGTGTTAAGCGAAAGTAATTACGAGCACTTGTGCTAATAGACGGATGGAGAGGTGCTGCCACTACCACTGCCACTGCCACACACGCGTCAAGCATGCACTTGGAAAGTTCAATCACTCGTAGAACTCAGCAGCAACTAGTGGAAGCACGGTGCACGGTGAAAATAAGAATTCTAAACAAATATCTTTATAGTATAATGGGAATGAAAACATAATTGAATGTTTGAAAGTGAAACTATTGTATATTGTAACATTAAACAATATAGGTTTCCCACTAAACAGAGTTACGTGAATTTAAGGTTTATTTAACATAACAAAAGTACCTAACCTGTTAAAATACAATGTTTGGTGACCTATGTTATATCTCTTTGAAATATAAATCTACCTTTTTGCCCATTAACATGTGTAAACTTCTTGAAATTGAAAGGTTATAAATACCTTTATTTAGGCCTTTTTCTATTAAATATTACTAGGTTTCATTTAACCCTGCGTGTGTACACTGGGTCTTTTTAAGGAACAGTTAAAATTTCAAACTCCTATTTCTCTCTCATGAGTACAGAGTGCGCTTCACCTATGCCCTCTAAAAAATCTAGGTAGTGGTAGGGCTTAAGGTTCCAGAAGCGTGGGGATCTGGCAGTTTACTACCAAAATCGAACCAGTGAGACTTGCCTCTGTTCCCTAAAAGGGTCAGTGTCCAAACGACGTTAGTATTTTCCAATGTTGGTAAATGCACTTTTCTTCGCTTTTCTCGTTATTTTATAGTTTTACTATTTTTCATAGTTAAAATAAATGTTTTATGTAATTTAATATATTTCTTAGATTATATACATAGATTTTTTTTTAATTAGTTCATTTTTTTACTACAATAAGTTTTTGAAGATGGGTGACCATTTAACGGGTAAACTAGAAAAGCGAAAACGATGTTTAGTTCTCTTTGCACTTGGAAGGAAAACAAAAACAATGAATTCTTGTGTATTGTGCGGGAGGCGCTGGTTTGTTATAATCATTGCGCACCGTAAATTCTCTATTTGACACTAATTATTATTAACTATTATTAATTATTATTTCATAACTTTTGTATTTTCAACAATTAAATAATTATTTTGTGTCGATTAATCACCGTTCTGATTATTATAACATGCCTGAATTCATAAAATATTACCCAATTTCTGGTGCACACATAATTCAACTTTTTGGAGCTCACGCCAAACATTCTTTCGAAAGCTTAAGGTAAAAAAGTCTACAACCCTTTTTAGTTTAATATTTGTTTGTTATAAAGTTACATAAATATTAACAATATTCCATTTTTTCCGCGTTTTTTACTCTTTGTTAATTTTTATTAACAACAGTTTTAAACTTTGGGCTTTGGCAACTTCTGGACCATGTAGTAGACACTTCAAGAAGTAATCCAAAAAAATTTCAGATTTTTTGAAAGCTTAGAAAACTCGAAAAACATATCTGTTCCCTCATAGACCCAGTGTACACACTGGGAGGGTTAACTAGAATATTACATGAATGTAAGGTAACATCCATAATGTATAATATTGATATTTACCGTGACATTTCATAACCGTAAAAAAACAATGATATTTTCACAAACAATATGTTATTCTCATTTCTGATACAAATATTTGTTTAACCTACTGTGGAGCTCCTTGGTTTGTTTTTCTGTAGACTCCATGCGTTCTTATTATTGCATTACAAAACCTACGGTAATATAACTACGACGACGACGACATGGGTAATCATTCGCGTTTTATAGACAAAGTTATGTAACACGAGTAGACTGAAATAATTGCATTGATGTAACTTGAACTTTGATCTTATTTAAAAATAATTGGATTGAACAAAATATGATATCTTTATGATATCCAAAGTAATCTGTAAAATTAATAGACATCATATTATTTGAAAAACGATCGCAAATGGTAACGTAATAATGGGCTGGTGAAATAATAGAGTAATGAAATGCTGTTGTGTCCTAACTGTAAACCACAGATATGTTTTAAAAGGAAGAAATATGGTGAAAATAAAAATGTTTCATTTTGAACGAAGTTGAATCAATTGCATTTGTTGCTAACTGTTTTGTAGCTAAAATATTATTCAAGTATTTGTTTTTTCGGTTGTAAATTCTTTATTAGTGTATTAATTAAATATCAATATTTAACTGCAAACGTGAAAGACGTGAAATAAAGCTGTCATTGTTTAAGCAGTTCTTGGTTAATTCTTGGTCTAAATTATGAAATTTAATTATACCTAATCACATTTAACTATTGGATTGAAATTATCCACCTGGAAAAAAAATATTTACCAAAAAAAAGTAATAAAACTCAATTTTGAAGAAGGTCTCTACTAACTCAGCTCTATTTCATTTGTCCATTTAGACACCATTTTCAATTATTTTTATTTTATTTTTATTTACTAAAGACAACAACAAAAAACGCACAATGAGATTGTACTGGAGACTGAGAAGGTACACGACCCTTTTGTTCGAGATCACATTAAAAACCATAATTTCTTTAGATGTTTCGACTTCGTATTGAAACATTTTTGTTTCATAAAAATACTACCTAAAATTTTTAAAAATAGCATAAGTAAGGGTTTTATTAGTGTCGCAGTAGTCTATACGTTAAAAGTGCAACACTCATACCTAAACACTCATGCCTAAATAATGTGAACTCATGAATGAAAATATGTATATAAAAGTTGGATGTCGCATGTTTATGTCGCACCAATCTGTACGACGCATTAGCTCAAAATATATCCGTAAATGCTAATGAATGAAAAACACACCTCTTCTTAACCTATTTAATATAATTTTATTCATATGTTGTAAGACATCTATAAGAAAATATATAATTACACAATTATGTTTAATTAAAAACAATTAATAAATAATCGGGATTCGATAGTAACCTATTTTAAATGATAAATGGTACGGAAATCCGAAGTGAAAATACACTAGCAGTGAGCAAAATAGCCTGAGGCCTCGAGGGATACTATTTCAGAATACCTGTTTTATTAATTATGAATACCCACATCGATACCGGCACATTACAAAGTTATTTCCTCTTTCTCTTTATGCCACGCACACATAAATAATACACGTATATTTGTATACATATTGTGTACACATATAAAACAAACATATATAATTTTTTTTGCAATTATTTGTTGCTGCGTGGCTGCCTCAGGCGAAGCAGTTTTTTTTTAATAAAAATTAAAATGTTTGTGCAGAGTCTTTCTGATCTTGAACAGTTACCCTGGCACTAGCAGACGTTTTAAACTGGCTTAGAATCAATACAAGTAATAATTTAGAGAAAGATCAAAACAAACTGTTAACATGAAGTGTTGTAGGTTGTAGAGCACCTCTCTACTGCGACAGACAGTTCAGCAGCAGCGGAATAGAGCGTAACACCACAACCACAACACAGCTGACATATTCGTCCTTCGAGTCGTGTGTCTTGTTTGAATATCTCACAAACAAAACACTTTTAACTATATTGAATATACACTTGTTCTTGTTTTGTTTTGTTAAGTGCCTCAAAATGTATCTATACTTTGTTAAACAATCACGCTTATGTTACATTCCTAAATACAGGTTTATGGTCTGCCATAAACACGACAGTCTCTCGGGTTACGAACACGATTCGCGAAAATAATTTGACTCGAGTTGCGTACAATGCTTCGGTATACGAATTCACAAACATGGCGTTATTGCCGCCGCCAATAAGAAGCGCTAAGCACAATTGATGTGGCTAAAGTAGTGAACAAAGTAGTGAAACAAAGATCTCAAGTGTTAGAAGAAGTAGAAAAAAATATTGTTAGTTTGTATTAATGACATAGTGTGTTAAAGCTACCACAACATTTTTAATTGCTATTCATAGATATACCCGTCATTGGACGACTATTTCTTATCTAGGTTCATTTTCATTTTTAGCATAGGTACTTATTGTAACAGATTACAACGTGGCATATTATTACAAAATAAAAAAAGTTTGGATTAATGAAAAGCAGCTTGCTTTTTTGAAATTTGAATGAACCCTTTTTATTTGAAATATAAAAATTTACTTTTTACACACTGATTATATTTCAGAGTTATTATCAACCTGTATTTAACATCGTGTATTCAACATTTGGTATTAACAGATAACTAAGCAACAAACATCCATTTATGAATAGTCTCCTAATTGATGCTAAACGCTGGAGCTCTCATTTTTGGGCATTTACAGTTTCTATTATACCCGTAGTTTCAGTAATATATTTGTTTTTTAAACATAAATTGTTTTTTAACATTCCATAGCTTACAAAAAATTAATAGCTAATTAGATTTTTAATTTAATATAATATGGCTCAGTCTGATATGAAATGATTGAGGTAAATAAAAGACACAACACAGAGGACGATCAACTGGAAAGAAACGAAAGAAATGGATTCCATTTTCGGAAACGTTGTATCAAAATTTTAAGTTAATTCACCAACTACTTTTCGAGTTTTGCAAGCACAAACATACGCAGGCTGAACTTTTATATATATGAAGATAGATATATTTCTAATGCAGTTGATATAACAACACATCGTATTTGTACACATCGCTCTAAACACAAAATGTCAGTTCATGTTTATTTAACGTAACATTTTTACCTAACGTTACGTTTTATTATTTACCGCAGTTGAATATTTTCATTAAAGAAATGGAAAGGGCATTAAAAATGTTTTACTAATATTAATGTAACTTCAGAAAATATAAAATTATGTCGAAAGATAATTTTTGTTATGTAATATAAAACTAAATTAACCAAAAAAATGTTTTAGGTAAACTTTTTTAGGTTAAATAAACCTTAAATAAATGTAAGCAAGAAAATCACAAAGTGTTATGTCAGAAAATTTAAAAATGACTTATGTTCATTAGCTGTGATAATATCCGCGCAGAGCCACTTTAACTCTAAATACGGTCCTGCTAATTAAAGATGTTGCTTCGTGTTAATGTTTTTTAGAGATATTATTTTTAATTTCTCGTGTCCTTGGAGCTTAGTGTTTTATGTGTTCTGTCAAATTTATTTCGAGATGATCGCAAATATACTCAGAGCCAGGTTACGTCAGATGTAGAAAAAAATCTCAGCGGTTGGGCTTACAGCTGTGAACTTATTGGACCTATTTCCGCACGGCTCGGCTGTGTGTTTCGAAAGATCAATTTTTTTATTTGAGGTGTTAGGAAATACGTATGTAAATTCGTAAGTATTTTGTAATAGTTCGTTGACTAACAAGCAATTTAAAATCAATATTTTGAAAAGTGCTATATGGATATGGATTGGTATCTCACACACAAATTAAAAACGCTGTAGTTTCGTCAATTTTGAATCTTTTTATTTCATATTTTAGGGCAATGATGAAAATACTCGTACATTCATAGTTTTAATACAATACAGTTGATATCAAGTCTTCTGAGAAAAGCATGCACGCTGTGCGAATGTGATGATGTCGAATTTGTTGCTATTCTCGACAAAGCGCTAACTCCAATGTTTCCACGCATTCATATTATTTTGATGCGTTCCCATGCGAACATGGATCATATGGAGAAGTCTATCGCATTCAAGTCTGGGGAATATGGAGACTACTGTTAAGTAGAAATAAACTTACAGAATGCCACTCGCAAACAGTGTTGCAAACTTCATTCTGAAAGAAATGTGCCCTTTTTTGACAATTGTGAGTCTGTCAAGTTAAGAAGGCGAAGTTAAAAAAGATTTCTTAAAAACAGATTTTTCGATTCTTTTTGAGTTTTTATATAAAAAGGCACTAACCCAAAAAAAACCGATCTTTTATCGATTTCATTTTTATTTAATTTGTAAAAAAATATAAGCCTTTCTTATAATTAAAAAATAAGTGAAGAGTGATTTTAGATTAATCAATAAAATCATGTACATTATAATACAAAATAATAATATATATTTTAATATAATAATATAATTTCCAATATTTCATGTCCAAGTTTATCATAAATAATGTAAACAATTGTATCGAATCTCAATTTTCGAGTGTTTGTGATCGATTCACGGGATTGATCCATTGTTTAAAATCGATTAAAAAATTCGATTTTTTCTAAAATCTATCTCAGATCGCCGTCCCTACTGTCAAGCCTACGGAAGCAAATTCTACGTCGTACGAAAAGAAATATTCCAAATGGAATTGGTTCAGCGTGAAAATTCTTAACTATATCGAACAGTAACATTGAATGTATTTTCAACTTTTTTTAAAAAAATCAAAAAGACGATTCATAACAAACACCGATATTTTGAAAACAATGACACTTTATATCATATTAAAAAAAATCCAAAGATTTAGATCTAAAATGCTAAGGATTGTCACGAATGCACCATGGTTTGTACCTAATAAAATAATACATCGGGATCTAAATATACCCACAGTTAATGATGAAATAGTGCTTAGAATCAAAGCATACATAGAGAGAATACTTGAACATCCAAACAATTTGGCCAGCTGTCTAATGTCCAAATTCGGTAGTACGCAGTCTAAAAAAGGAAGTACCTCAGGACTTATTAACCAACTACTCAGAATCTAGGATTTATTGAAATCGGAGCACACCCCGACAACTTTATTTTGACATACCTATTACTGAATGTCCTCTACACAGGACAGATCGCAATAATCTATAGAAATCAAATAAAAAGTATATACAAATATTTATTTAATCTTATTTGGTACATATTTCCACTGCTCCTAAAGTATTTTCAGTTTTAATGCGAGGTTTAATTAGTTGAGAATTATTATTAATATTTGGTTGTAAACATCGTGACCATTATTTAGCGGACTGGCTGCTGCTATAATTACACGGAACAAACTCAATGGAATTCAACAGGTTTTACACGCGCGCGGTGCGGTTCAGTTACTAGCTGATGCACGGTTCATGTGCCTCTAAGTTCAGCAAAACGAAGATATGTACATCCAGAATTCTATTTCACGAACATTATGTTGTTAATAAAATTAAAAAAGAACGCACAAATAAAAAACTTTACAACTTGTTGATTTATAACCAACGTAAATAAATAACAACAACAATAAGTAGAAGCAAAATATTGTTGTTAGTTTTTTTTTTTTTTTTATTTATTTAGGCTTTGGCTTATTCAGCCTTCTTGCCATTGCTTTTATTTGTAAAATTATATAAAAATTTACATATAAATTATAATTGTTCTAATAAATACAAAACAAATTGATTCTTTTAAAAAATTAAACTTAAAATTAAATACATACTAAATAAAATATTTTAACTTAAATTACACTTCTATATTATTTTCTATCACAAAGTTTGTTAATATTTCCGCCGTTGCTTCACTTGTCATTAAACAGGACATATTGACTGGGAACTGTGTTACATTACGTAAATCATTTAAAAGTCTATCAATTTTTGATGATAAAAGATGACACCCTAGAATTATATGGTCCAAAGACCCTTCTTCTCCACATATACAATTTGGTGTGTCTTTTATATTTATTTTGTATAGATGAGCTGGACATCTAGAATGCCCAGATTTCATTCGACAATTTGTTGAAATATATCTTCGTGAATGGTTTTTATTAAACCATGTGGTTGTTGGAATTTTTTGATTCGCTGCAAAAAAATTTTTTCCAGTACTTTGACTTTTCTCATTATATATACTCTGCCATTCTGCCATACAATTTTCTTTAATTATTTTTTTGGAATCATTTATTGACCAATTTATTTCTATTATTTCCCCATCTACACAAGCTTCTTTGGCCAGTTTGTCAGCCATTTCGTTTCCTTTTATGCCTACATGTCCAGGAATCCAAATAAGTTTAACATTGATATCATTTTTTTTCATTTTTAAAAGATATTCTTTAATTGAACATATTTTGTTATTATTATTGTTTTTGAATTTATTGTTATTTAAAGATACACAAACACTACGAGAATCTGTGAAGATTAATATATTTTTATTGTCAGTTTTTTGTATTATTTCTAGTAATTTCATAATTGCTGTTATTTCTGTATTATAAGAATTTGTGATGTTGTTAAGTTTGTATTTGTACTGTTGATCTGTATTATAATTGAAAATGCCAATTCCTCCAGTTTTAGAGTTTTTTTCGAATGAACCATCGGTAAACCATATACTCCAGTTTATATCATCTTTTGTTATATATTCCATATATTTTTGATAAGTTATTTCCTTACTGTCATTCTTCTTGAACAAATTTATTTCTGTATGTATTGTTGTCATGCTTATTTCTAATGGAAATTTGAAAAAAGGTATAATGTTGTGTACCTCTAAGTTCAAGTTATTATATCTATCAAAACTAGTTAAAAGTGCCGGTTTTTTATGAGTTGTCCAATATGGTTTATTATAAAGAACATATAGTTTAGATAATCTTGTATTTAAGGGGCCACATGAGTTATGTCTGTTTTTACAAAAGAAACTGTCTGATATTTGTTGTATTCTGATATTTACCGGAGGAATATTAGTTTGATAGTTGAGGATTTGGATTGGTGTTGAAACCATTGCACCTAATATTATTCTTAAACATTTGTTTTGTATAATTTCAATTTTTTTTAATCTTGAGTTATTTGCGGTGCAGATCATAGTACTAGAATAGTCAATATGCGGTCTAACAATAGCTTTATATATTTTTATTAAGGTTGTTGGGTGTGCGCCCCATTTGTATCCTGCTATACATCGCATCAAATTTAAGCCTTTTTGACATTTGTTAATAATATGTGCAATTTCTTTCGCCCAAGTGCTTTTCGTATCAAAGAATATACCCAGAAATTTGGTATTTGAAGTAACAGTTATATTTTTATTTCTGATGGTTATTTTTGGACTGCAGTTTATTCTATGCCTTGTAAATATAACTATTTTACTTTTTTCTGACGATATATTTAATTTGATTTCCTTTAATAAAATATCTAGTTTTCTTAATTTCGATTGTAATCTGTTTTGAGCTATATCTTGTGTATGACCCATACTATAAATAACCATGTCATCTGCATACATCAGTACTGTTGTGTTGTTATCTGATAATGTTGTTAACTTTTCTGTGTATATGTTGAATAATAAGGGAGATAATATTGAGCCTTGTGGAATTCCGTGATTACATAGTATAGGACCAGTTAACTTATTATTGTATCTAACTGTTATTTCTCTATTTTGGAAGTAGTTTATAATCCAGTTGGATATTTTGGAAGATATACCTATGTTTTCTACTTTTTCTTTTAATATTTTTAGATTAACATTGTCATAAGCAGCTTCAATGTCAATGAAAGCAGCTATCATATAATGATTTTTACTGTATGTTCTTTGAATATCGATATTCAATATGTTTAAGTTATGCTGTGTACTTCTTGTTTTTCTAAACGCAAATTGTAACTCAGGTAATCTTTTATGATGTTCGAGATACCACTCCAGTCTGTTTTTGATGATGGATTCCATAGTTTTGCCCATACATGATAGTAAAGTAATTGGTCTGAATGATTCTTCTTTGTTTGGATCTTTTCCTGTTTTTAATATAGGAACAACGATATGTTTTTTCCAGTCTAATGGTATATCAGCAGTGTTTAATGACAGATTGTATATTTGTGTAAGATGATTTATTGCATTGTCAGGTAAGTTTTGTATCATTTTGTAATTTATTCTATCAAATCCTGTGCTACTGTTTTTATTATGATTTAACGCGAATTTTACTTCATTTTTATTTATGTTATTATCTAGAAACTTATCTTTTACGATGGTGGTGGTAGTAATATTTAAATTGTTGTTCTGTGGAATTTTTTTTTTAATGAATTCTTCTATTAAATTTTCATTATCACTTATCCTTTTAGTACTATAGCTTTTATTGTTAATTTTTCTTATATTATTCCAGACAATGTTGGTTGTTGTGTTTGGGTTTAAATTCTCGCAGAAATTTTGCCATTCTATTTTTTTTCTGGCTCTAAAATATCGTCTGGTTTTAGCTTGATGTTTTTTATAATTTAAATAATTCGCCATTGTCATGTTTTTATTAAAAATAGTTAGTGCTAATTTTCTTTGAGCTATCATTTTATTGCACTCAGTGTCCCACCAAGACGGTTTTATTTTATTAGGAGTTATATTATACAATCTGGTAGATGGGATATGTATGTCTGCCGAATTATTAATAACATCTCTAAATTGGTTGTATTTGTTTTCAACATCTTGGGGATTACTTGTGATTCCATTTGTGCTAAGGTTTGAAATTCTGCTTTCTATTTCAAGGCTATATTTCTCCCAATCTGCTTTTCGGAAATTTCTCCTCGTTAAATATTCAGATGTACGGTAACGGTCTTTATTATAGTCATTCAAACAGAAAAAAATTGGGTAGTGATCACTACCTAAGCTATCTGCAAGAACTTGCCACGAAGTAATTTGTTGTGTTAAAGTCATTGATACCAATGTGAGATCCAATATACTGTCCCTTGTACTGAGATTGCTTACTCTAGTTGGTTTATCATCGTTGATAATATTTAGATTTTCGTTTTCTATGAAATCTAACAATTCGTTACCTTCATACTGACTACCTGGACAATTTATATCCCAAGCAAGATTAGTCGCGTTAAAATCTCCAGCAAGTATAACAGGAACATCTATTTGTTGTTTTATCTGTGACCAATTAGAATTAGATAGTTTATGATTCGGTTTAGCATAGATTGATAAAATACATATTACATCAGTTTCGTTATGTGTTAAAATTATTCCAACTATTTCGACCGAATTAAATGGGTTATTTAGCATTACTCTTTTATATTTTATAGATTTATGAATCAAGATAGCAGCACCCCCGTGGGGATTATAGTTTGTATTCTGTATCCTATCTTCTCTTTCAATAAAATAACCTTTGATGTTGAAATTGATATTTTTTGTTAAAAACGTTTCTGATAGTATGCATATATGTATGTTATGCTTCTGTAACATATGTTGTAGTTCCTCTTTAATATATCTGACTCCTCTGCAATTCCATTGAATAAAATTTATCATTTTAACTGTTTTAATTAATTATTGATTTTTATATCTGTCCTTGGTCTTGTTGTTAGATTTATTTATATATTTTATTTTATTTTATTTTCTCTCCGTTTATATAATTATTGTTGATTTAATATTTTAGTAAATTTATTAAACGATTAGGTTTAGTGATGTGAATAGATTTTTAAAAAATAAACTTAATTTATATATCGATGTTTTCTTACGAGTTTGGCCATTGTACACTAGATATTTGTTTCTTGTAGCTTCTAAGGGATTGGGATGTAATATTTGGGTCTTTGTTTGTATTTTTAATTTTGTCATCATTATTTTTATTATATATTGATGTATAGCAGGTATCATTATCATTGTTTTCCATTGTAATATCAGGTGTCTCTTGGTTGATTTGCTTTCTGTTTTTTCCTTGATTAGTTATCTTAAGGTATGTGTCGCTTTCTTCATTGTTAGGTTTCTTTTCTTCTCTTCTTCTTTTTGGAATTGGTTCTTTAGTGGATGTCGTAGGTTGTGGTTGACTGTAAGATCTTTGTAACGAGTTACCTGTATTTGATTTATTCACTCTGGTATTAGTTCTTCTGGTTAAAGGGTTTGGTTTGTATGTTGGAATTATGTTAATACTATTGTATTTATTAGTGATATTGGGAAAAGTCTCATTGTAGTTTAGAGCTTCAAAAGAGTTTTGAGTTCTTACTGAGTATAAATAGTCTGTATTTTTTTCTGTTAATTCTAATTTTGCTTCATAAAAACTGAGATTGTGTTGGGCCATGAGATCTTTTATCTTGATTTGTCTTTTTTTTTCAGGACATTCATTGTCTGTAGCCTCGTGGTTAAGTTTACAATTTATGCATGTCGGATTAGGAGATGTGCATGCAGTACGTAAATGATCTTCACTTCCGCAGAATTTACATTTTGCTACTTTTGCTCTACATTTTGTGGCTGCATGTCCAAATTTAAAACAATTATAACATTGTATCGTCTGTTGTACAAATGGTTCACATGCTCGTCTCACTCTCCACATGTAAACATAAGCAGGAATAGCAAGTCCTTCAAAGAATAATTTCACTGTTGTACTGGGTTCATATTTAATAGCTCCGTCAACTCTTAGTTTTCGATTTAACCTTTGCACTCTCGTTACTTTAAAAGGTGGACACTCTATATTATTTAAAATTGTATCTTCCGAATATTCAATATCAACACCTTTTATAATAGCAACTTTTGTGCACCAGTAAAATGGGATAAACGCTTCATACCCATTGTTTTTCAGCAATGTTGATTTGGTAATTTCATTAGCTAGTACTGCATTAGCACATTGAACGATTACTCTATTTCTTCCCACTTTTTTAATTTCTATTATATTAGATTTATTGCTAATTTTACATATTATTTCTGCTAATTTAAGAGAACTAAAAAATGTATTTCCATCACTATTATTTTTAACTATCATTACTTTATACGAGTCATATTTTGTTTCTGTGTTGTATAAATTATTAAATATTTTTTTAACATTGTCACTATTGTTATTTAAGTTTTCTGTTATATCACTGGATGTTTTATCTGTAGGAATTGATTTGTTAGTCACAGAGTTGTTTTTATTGATCGGATTTTTATCGGGAGGTTCAACCTCCATATCCATATTGTTAATTAACCAGTGATAATTAAATAGAGGTTACTTCACTTCTAATTAATAACACTTAATAATAATATAAATTATAATTTAAAAAAAAAAAAAAATAAATCACGAAAAAAAAATTTTATAATTTGCAAAAAAAAAAGATCACTATTTATTTTATTGTTTTGTTTATTGTAAATACGTGCGCTCACCAAGAAGACTCGATGTAAACTGTTGTTGTTAGTGAATCGTTTGAATCTTTATTAAAAGTTGTGAATAATTCTTTTGGAAAGTCAACAAGTTGGCGTGGATGTAAAACCTATTTATATTTTGAAACCGTTTCAACCGAATACCTAATTTTGGTATACGTGAATGACCTTAAATATGCTACAAATGTTATGTTGTTTATTTTTAAATTTACGTAATTAATCATTTCATAGTTATCTAATGGCATTTTCTATTCAGATAAATGTGGCTTTCATTTTGCACTTCTATATTCGATAGTACAAAGGCAGATAAAGCACGCAATCATATTTACAGATAATGAAATAGAAAAATATCTGCACTAATCGAAAGTTAAGAAGAGATAATGCAAAGCGACGGGCACTTTTTATTTTGAACATATTTTTTTTTATTTCTCTACATTATTAACTGTAACACGTTTATATTTACTTTTAAATTTGTAAAGAAATTATATTTCTTTAGTTAGTACAAAGCTCGTCTGTCGATAAAACATATACTGATGAACGCAATAGATTTCGCTTTAGGAATAACGTCCAACACAATTGATATTTGGAGTGGACAGAACTCACGTTTTTAGTTAGTTAGTTACTTAAGTGCATACTGTGAGGTTATAATAAAATTAGATAAAAAGAAATTGACAATTGGTAAATAATAAACTTAAAATGTCGTTTAGTAATGTAATTTAGGTATGATTTAAGTTAAACAATGTAGTTATTTTAATATGTATGTAAATTAACAAAATAAACTTCAAATTTAAGAAGCAACACATGAGTTTGTTTAAAATTTACAATTCCTAATAAAACTAAAGACATTGTCTTATATATTTATAACAATATTTCACACCAACTTTTCTTTTGTGGTTATTTTCACCAAAGAATGGTTTTTCAATTCTCATTTAACAGATATTTGTTGATACTTTTGTTTCTCAGCTCTTATTTAATCAAAAAACAAGACACCTAGGTCACATTTTTCGATAGTTAACTGCGGTCGGTCTTTGACTAAACTAGAATTGAAAAACCCATTTTATAGGTTAAATATCCATATTATAACTAAGGTTTCAAAAAGGTTTCCAACAACTGATGTAGAACTTCCCTCGGATAAGATAACAGATTTTAAATTGAAAATAAATTTCTTTATAGCAGAATCACACAAATTTGATTCCAAAGAGAATGAATAATGAATAAATTTACATATCAAACTAAAATATTTGTCATTTTAAAGGAAATGCATTGAGATCCGCACACGGTACGCGGTAAGTGGACATGGCTTGAGGATGTGACCTTGATATTTGTTTTTATATACGAGTAACCTTCACAAAATAAAACTATTAAAGACCACATAAAATATAGGAGTTATAAACAAACAGAAAATGTCTATTTATAAAAAAAAAGTAATTTTAATGATAAATAATTACCAACAAACAAAATATGAAAATGTAATTAATTAGTATTTTTTTTAAATTCCACGTATATGTACGAGTATTTAGTTAGATTTAAAATCTGAAAAAAAACATTAAAACAAATTTTAAATAAATTTAGTAAAAAGTTTGCGTGTTGATAATTCTTATTAACATCTTTAATTTCGAAACGTTTTTTACTAATTTAAGTAAAATACATAGCAGCCCAACCAGCTGCCGAAATAATGGCGTAAAATATTTTAAGTTCTGGAATTAAATGAGCAAATTATATATTATTTAATCATGAAATAAGAATCGTC
This sequence comes from Panorpa germanica, assembly GCA_963678705.1. Taxonomy (NCBI): domain Eukaryota; kingdom Metazoa; phylum Arthropoda; class Insecta; order Mecoptera; family Panorpidae; genus Panorpa; species Panorpa germanica. Next base: position 1,488,989 of record OY783212.1, on the reverse strand, counting down.
GAAATATGCTTTTAGTAAAAAAACAGTTCAATAAGGTTTAATTTTTAAATTGTATTTTCTGTCTTTCATTAACGTTCTTTTCAGCGAAGAAATACATTTATTTTACTAAATTTTCTTTTGAAGCTATGAGCAGAGCCGCATTAAGCTTTAATGATCTTTCCAAACTTAAAAACTTTAGGGGACATTAGTGGGACCCTTATATATTTGTAAAATATAACTATGTAGAAAAAGGATTTATTTTAAAAGTTGGACTAAATATAGTGCAGTTTCAAGAGAAATCATTGCAAAAAACGTGCTCCTCATATATGCTATTTGAAATTTATATACATATATAAATATATATTTGAAATTTATTTTTGAAAATAAAATATGTACTATGCTATTTTACTGTAGTGCAATAAAAACGGATTTCACCAGTTTTGGTACACGAAAACGAAAACATTTTTACATAATGAAGAAGAAAGAGACTAGAATCGAAATATAAGTTTTTGATCTGAACAGAGCCCGTATTCCTGAGTTTTCTCAGCAATTGTAATCGAACATATTTGATTTATATGAACAAAACATTTTACGAATCATTTTTAAACAAGTATTTCTGAATTTTATTATTGATTAATATTGTGCAGGAATACTGTTAAAATAATTTGTAAAATGTTTCAATCATATTAATTAAATCTGAAACGAGGAGAAAAGAAACAGATACTGTGCAAATAGCGAAGAAAGGATGTGCAGGGTGTGCGGAACGGAGATAGAAACATTGGAGCACATTAAGTTTTCATGTTGTGCATTTATTAAAGGGAGGCAGTGAAGAGAAGAGATGGATGGCGGATATAGAGTAAGGAGGGAGGAAAGAGAAGGAATGGCAGAGTAGAAACAGGGAGAGTAGCAGGAGGGACGAAGTAGTACCAGTAGCAGTTTTGTTTTTATTTTTATAAGGATATTTTTCTTTTGGAAAGAGTGAGAATGTTTAGATATAATAAGGATCAAAAATGAATTTGGCACAATGATATGTAATTTAATGAGTAAAGGCAGAAGAATGTAGTGCTCAATGGCAAAAACATTAAAATAAATAAATTATATATATATTTAAAAATATATAAATCAAATCTGTTCAATTTAGACAATTGCTCACAAAACTTAGGAATACGGGCCCAGAATCGAACATAATAACTTCGGTTTTGAGTTTCTTATTAGTATACTTTATTATCGTCTGATTACTTCGTATACACAAAAAGAAAAGTACAATTTTCTGGTGTATAACTTTTTCTACACACATTTCTAGAAACATGAAGATTTGTTTAATTATATGCTATGAATGTGGATATATATGTATGTCAGCATCGTATGTATAGAATAGTTATATAATAAACCTCAAACACATAAAATATCCGAGGTGAATCATTAATAACAAATATAATTGCAGCATTATATGCAACATTCCAGGTTGCAGCCTTTCTCTCGGACGCGTACAAAATGCTATTTTCCCACACACCCACGAAGCTAGGTCCACCGACACACCGACCAGTTATCGGCGCGGCGTAGGGTTCAATAAATCATGTTGTACGAGTATTATTGATAAAAACATATCAATTATTTAACATTTCCGTGATTTCCTTCAATTTGATGCGCAAATAGATTGAAAACGAAGACTCTGAATCAAAATTACTTTTACTACACTACTACAGTATTTCAGTGTCCGGCTGTAACTATGACCTTTAGGAAATTAGCCAGGCCAAGAGTTGATGTAAAGAAATTATGTTAGAAACTGAATGTTTATTTTTAAGGAGAAGTCATAAATAAGTGGATTAAATTGTCAAGCCGTCACTGCACGAAATCTTTTCATAATGATTCCTATTTATATTCTAATATAATTTTAGGGAAACCAGAAAATTAATATTATGCTTTTTAATTAAAACATCTAAAAGGAGAAAAATTGTATACGTTTAATTAGATGCAGAATACAATATTTAAAAAAGAAAATAAAAAATAAAAAAGGATGAGCAATGTTCAAAATGAAACTGAAATCGGAAAAATATATAATTAAAGTTAAAGAAAAATTCAAAGTAAAACATACAAATTGTATCTAGATACAAAAGTGAACAACACGGACCAAATGTGATGAAAATTATTATTTACTTGAGACGTAAGCAAGATAGTATAGAGAGTTGTCAAGTCAATATTGATTTGTTTAATTGAATTATTTATAAAGAAACTAATAAAATATTAATTAAAATGGTAAAATATATTGCAATGAATTTCTTGCGATACTCGAAATATTTGACATAGGTTAAAGAAAATAGCTGCTATATTAAAGTGTAAATTTCGACGCGCTTTTAATAAGAATAATGAAAACCAGTCATGGCAAAGACACGCTAAAAACTAATTAATTCCTATCAGTGCATTTTAACTGCATCAAATAAAAAACGAATGCATCGTAATGCACATTAGAGCTTTGCACTTTCATGGCGTAACTGCAAACGGGTAATTATATTAATTGCCTAGTTAGATGTAATTAATAATGCAGATTATATAATGTCTTCTTCTGCATAATGTACGAGTAGTGTATAAAATGCTTACGGTACTTTTTTTTATAAAAGTCTCTAATTATTGTTAAATTAAAAGGCAAAATAATTACATAACAGGTATATAGTGCGACGACAGTGCCATCTATTGAGAGCATATTTATTTAATTGGTAGTTTTCTGTTTCTTGTTATTTAATAAGTGACATAATTCGTTTGTTCTTACCTTTAGCCAAGCCTGTGATGACGTTCCCCAAATAAGCTACTCGATATTCCGGATCCGGAGTACTGATGTCAAAACTACTCGTGTGGCGTCGCAGCAACCGCCTGATTCCCTTTGTAATTGCATGCATCGCTCTCTTTCCGGCACCCGAACTGATATCGACAGACGAGCCGAACTCTTCCGATCGCGTTAACAAATCGGATGATATCTTACAATCATCGACAGTTTCTTTGGTTTTTGGTGATTCACATTTCGATTTCTTTTTGGATTTTCCATCTGAATCTTTTCGTGTTTTCGTTTCATTTATATTCTTTTTATATTTCATATCATTTTCTAAACTTTTTAAAAACTTTGATTCTTCTAATTTACTAATGTCAGATTGAGATTTACATAAATCGGCTGATTTATTCGCTTCCTTGGTTTTGCACTTTTTGTTACAGTCTTGCTTGGTTTTGTGTGTGAATAATGCATCCATTGATTTTGAACGCAGAATTTCAGGAGTTTTAAAATGAAATTTTCTAAATCTTTCTGATTTTGAAGGATGTTTTTTCCTATGTTCATTTTTTTCTATATTGCCTAAACATTTTTCTCCGGTTGATAAATCTTCTTCCGATTTATTCTTTTCGTTATCTGAGTTATTGTGCTCATTTTCCACTTCTTTGAACGTCACCCTGCAACAGTCGACCTCGTCTCGGGTATCTTCGGTATTCGTCGCACAATAACGACCAGTGACCGCATTCATTTTGATTAATTTTCTTTAAAGCACGCTAATTATTACTTATGACTTATATTGGCTTTGACATCATCGTGTTTTGTTGTACCAGCCCTTTCTATGTTACGGCGAGCAGTTCTCACTCATGTGAATCACTCATAACTGTATCAAGTCGTGAAACTTAATGTTTATTTTGATTTCAATGAGTAATTACTAATTTACGACGCTGAAACTTCAGATTTTTGACGTTTACTACACAATAAATAACTTTGAAAGGAAATTAATTTTCCACGGATTGATTAAAAACCACGTGGAATTTAAATTATAAATGTTTTTGCGACTCATACGAATTTTACACCACAAAAATTTTAATTTCATTAATTTTTAAATTATAATTTTTTATTGTTAACAATTTCTAAAATTTGTTTTGTAACTTATTAACAACATTAATAATATATGTTTAAGATATTTACTTTCTCGAAGTACCAACCACAAAGGATTGGTTATATTGGTATTATTAAGAAGAAAGAAGAAAGTTCCTCGCCAAAGAACAAGCGCAGTATTATATTTTTATTAACTTTTAAGAAAGTTCTGATTTGCAGTATTGTAATTTGTTTTCTTACATTACGAGATCTTTGTTTTATTTTTAATTTTTAATTTAATCTCTTCATTTCACGTCCACATTGCAGTCCAGTGCACACTTCAACTTCTACTGCTCTGTACTGTAATTGAATCCAATCTGCAAAACAAAAAATCCATAATTCAGTATTATTACCCGTGAAATTAGTTTAGAGTAATTAACGACTAACACATATTATATTTTTAATTGCTGTACGAGTATGTTACACAAGCAAATCAACATTTTAATGAAGGTATTTTTTCATTTAAACATAAACAATACAAAATATGTGAACTAAGATAATCAGTAATTACAAATACGTATTTTGAAGCCGCGCTCCGTCTTTTGTGGCTCTTGAATTATGTTTACAATTTGTTGTGGGTCAGATATTAGACGTTTCACTTGGGTTAACGTTCACTCGAGTGAACCATCGAAAATTCACATTCATTCGACATTATACTCTTATATGTCGTCAAGCGATGTCGTCCGTTTGGAATTGGCTACACTACAAAACACAAGATAAAAAGACTTAGCCCGAGTGAACGTTCATTTTCTATTCGCAAGTTTCATTTTTCGTTCATTCACCATCATGCACAGCGCAGGTGAACGATGCCAAATGAACGTATACACCATCGCTGGATTGGTTCACTAATGAATTCATTTGGCAGTTTGGCGTTAATTTCGAATGAATGGCAAAAATAAACAAAAAGTGAACCGTCTGATTTCAGCTTTAGATGCAAATTTTTTTTCTATACCTTCGTGGGGGTTTACAGGACAAGTACTTCTGTTATATGTATGTAAAGAAATTATATTTCTTTAGTTGGTACAAAACTCGTCTGTCGGTAAAACAGTGACTCATGAACGCCATAGACGACACTGTAGGAATAAACGGCCAACACAGTTGATATTTGAAGTCGACAGAACTCATGTTTTTAGTTAGTTAGTGCACATTGTTAGGTTATAATAAAATTAGATAAAAAGGAATTGACAATTTATGGTAAATAATAAACTTTAAATGTCGTTTCTTTAAATTTCAGGTATAATAGTTTGATTTAAGTGAAACAATGTAATTATTAAAATGTATATGTAAATTACCAAAATAAACTTTAAATTTCAGAAGCAACACATGAGTTTGTTTAAAATTTACAATTCCTAATAAAACTGGAGATAACTATATCCTTTTACTTAATTACTTTATATTTATTAATAATAATAAGAGTAAATCACTCACTTAGATTTAAGACGTAGCATGAGGTTGAACTCTCCGTGGAGTTCAACAAGGAGATTCAACTTAATGCGATATCATGTGACATAAATTTTAATAATCTATCCAAATTGTTTTCATTTTATTGACTGTTGTTGTCTCTTTATTGGTTTAATATGTAAATGTTACGGAATGTAAATGTAACTTGACTTTGTGCTGTCCAAATGAACTGCACCATCAATTTTACTTATGAAGTTCGTTGGAAAAGAATACCTCGTTGTGCACTTCTTTTCAACCTCCAATACTTTAATATCACGAATTATTTATTAAATTAAATATAACTGTATTTTGGTGGAGATTGTACTTCCAATATATCTATAATAATTGTCATTCTTGCGACGCCACGTAATATTAATATTGTTGAATTGAAGTCGAACTGTCGAACTGTCAACGTCAGGTGGCATTTCGTTGCTTGCTCCTCGTACTCGTATTCAATCACTGTTTTGCATTTCAGACATGTTCCTCAGTGTTTAGGTTATATTATATTTTGGCCACGTTAACAAGTTGGCACATTGACGCGTTCACGTTCACGTTTACGTTCAGTTTGCACATTGAGCAATATTCACGTATATGGCTTTATGACTTTAATACTAATTCTAATTTGATCATGAACACCTGTTCATCACGATAAAGAGTTAAGAAATCTTTAAGACGGACTTTGAATAAATATTGGTCTTTAGGGTAAGCGTCAACCGTTTCGCATAGCTTGCATCCAGGCCCGGATTTGAGAGAGGGCAGGCGGGGCTGCTGCCCGGGGCCTCCACAATAGAGATAAAAGCAATAAATTTTTGAAAGACTTGACGGAAAAAAATTGTTTCTTTTATTCGAAAAATAATTGGGGGCGTCCACACCTTTAAAATCGGCCCTGTTTGTATCACACGTGGAGCAGAAGAGAAGCAGAAGCCATATTTGATACGATAAATCTGATGCGTTTGTTGCGATATATGCGAGCCTGTGTACGCTTGCTTTTAGATTAGGATTTCCTACTTCCATAGACCGTTTTTCGACACACGACAAATATCGGATTATATCAAATAAATTATCCTTATTGACATAAACTTACGTTTTATGACATAAATTAAACTCTTTTTGGAAAATTATTTACTTAATTAACACTAAGTAACACCGACCAGAGATATTACTAGGTATTATTAGGTAGTGTGTGTAGTGTAACGAGTAACTGCCTAGTCCGACTCCAACAAAGTAAGTTGGTACAAAGCTCGTCTGACCATATATATATGGACTCCATAGATAACGTTGTAAGGAATAACGACCAACACAGTAGATATTTGGAGCTGACAGAACTCACTGTACATAATGTTAAGTTAATGTAAAATTAGATAAAAAGGAATAGACAATTTAAATAATAAACTTTAAATGTTGTTTCTTTGATTTCAGGTAAGATAGTATGATTTAAGTTAAACAGTGTAATTATTATAATGTGTATGTAAAGTACTAAAATAAAAGTCTTTGATTTCTGAAACAACACATAAGTTTGATTAAAAATTTACAATTTCTGATAAAATTGTCTTATATATAAGTAAATTTTTTTTTAGTATATTTTGCATTTATTTATTGACAATGTAATAAAATTATGTTAAACTTTGGTAAATAATAAAATGTAACGTTGAACATGAAATATTACTAAGGCTCGCTTAAGTTTTGCCTGTATTTAAGATAATATAAGGTAAATTTTGTGTCTGATTTGCAATTTTATAACATAATAATATAATATGAATAGAATAAATTATAGAAATATATTTTTATTATTATGTATTTACCTGTTTCTAATGGCTTATTGAACAAAAATATTGATAGATTTTACATTGTACATATTATTTATTAGTTTCACAATATTTATTAATTACAATACAATAATAAATTAAATAAAATACTGTTTATTATTCAAACAGAACAATTCTTTAAGTAAATAACACTATTTTATATGTTTCAAATATTGATAGTAACACAATGTAAATTTCGAACACAATTCGCACTTCTAGCCCGATGTCGTTCTCCGTCCGTGTGATCACGGGTACTGATTATCCGCGTCTGTTTCAATTCAGTGTCACCGCGCGTTGTAAAGGTCGCGTCGCGCCGTACGTAATGTCAACATACCATACAGTAATATAATAAAACTAATATTAAATATGCGTTAACCTAATAAAAGTGATCAGACATGGCCGACACCAGCACCAGCACTGAACACTGTCCACTAGTGGCAGCCTCTAAAATCTAAACGAGTGTGTATTAGTAGCTGGCAGACTACGTTTATTATAGCTGTGCTATGGATAAACACGAGCTGGTGCTAAACTAAGCGCCGGAGGACGCGCGTCATTAGTTAATAACAATTAATTATTCAGAAATTGTTATATTTATGTACAAATTTTAATTTTGAAAAATATTTGTAATTTTTTTACATATAATTTTTTATGTAATTTTTATTTTTAGCTTTTAACAGGACACTATTTACTAACATTTTTAAGCGCATATATTTATCTGTGCATCGAAACCAAAATATGTACCAACTTATTTACGATTATCGCATTTATGAAACATTATGCAGCTTATACGTTACAGCAAAATACTACAAAAATACACATTAAGAATTGTATTCTAATATATTATTTACAAATATATATGTTTTTTTAAATTTAATAATATGTTGGCAGTTTGGTGTTGTGGCCTCGTATATGTTGACCACACCGTTGCCTGATAAGTTTATGATTATGTATGTGTGCATAATCAATTTCACTTGATAACAACCAAACCCAGAAAATATAACTCTGAATCGGGAATCGTTCTCGAAGACACAGCAGTCAACTGCGTCGTCTTTGACAATGTAACATTATATTATCTTGCATTAAACGCTTTATTAACGCAAGCAAACGTAAATTTATGTCTAAAGATAATTGTTAGGCCCACCGCACACGAAGTCGTTTCGTGACTCTATATAATTTTTAACAATAGCATAACAAGGGATTTTATTGTGCCGTATTTGTATGTATGTATGCACTTCAATACATTTGAATAGTATTTGTGTAATCTTATGCCGGTTTTACACTAGTGAGACAAAACAATAAAACACGAACAAAAACTGTTTTAAAAAAACAGCAAAGAGACAGTTCTTAAAATATTTTTGTTTTAAAAACTGTTTTAGTAAACAAATCACATTCCCATTTGGAGTCGGGTAATCAAAGAAAAACACGTTTCTGATTGAGTTTAGTCTGCTTGGTTTGAGCAAGCAGTTTTGTTTTTTGTGAACATTTGCGCTTGTCAGTTGTTGTTTATCATTTGGCTAGCAACTAGTTCCAAAAGCAGTTATGAATAAGTGCAGAATGCAATAGAAATGTATCGTCAACACATTAATTTGTGGGATACTAAATTTTTATAGGACACACAGAAAAGCAATAAAAACAAAACCAGTCTGTTCAATGTGAACAGTCTGTTTACGTAAAACAGAACTGTTTTAAAATAAAACAAATCATGTTTTTGTTTTGTTTTTTGAAAACAAAACTGTTTTCAAAACTGTCTCTTTGGTGTAAAACCGGTATTACATTATGTTAACCTAGAAAATGTTACGTAACAGGTAAACTTTTTTTATGTCAAATAAACCTTAAATATCATCACTATTCATTAAACATTAATTAATAAAAATTATTTAAATTGATGGGAACAACCACTTTCTAACAAACAGAATAAAGTGAACAAATAAATAACAAATTTAAGCGTGGAATAATCTACGACATGTAAAAAAATTCCATTGTTTTTATTTAAGCACATTCTGTTTACGATCAGAACCATATGGTTATTACCAATAAAAATTAATTACAAAAGTTTAATTACGAATAATTTATTTTTAATGTATTTTTATATTTTATCGCTAATTAGCATACTGTACAGGTACAGGTACATGCACTTCATGGAAGTTTATACCAGTACGTACGTCCTTAACATGTGGCCGTAGGTCACAGTGAGTATGTCTTCAATATCGTGGCTGGTTTACTTTTCCATTTTACTTCCTCGTTCGGTTGGGATCGTGAAAATATTTGACCTACGATTTTAAAACACGCAGACAATGAACGACCGGAGAAGATATTGCCCAAAAAGTACAATTTTATATAGAATAAGTTTACGGATGACAGCTATAGTCAGGATACTATAGTTCCGGCTCCAGGATCAGCATAATATTTTTTTTAGTAAATATAATCATTCAATTATTAGGCAACGTTGTAATCAGTTTTACGAAACAAAAACATAAAATGTAATATAGTTTCAAACGTATTCGATTTAAGAAAACTGGCAGTAGTATAAAAGGGGGTTTAATTAAGTTTCAAATACCGCAATTTACGAAAAGCAATCTGATTAATGTTGATGCATTTTGGTTGCAATGCATAACAACAATAAGTGCACACTAATAATAATAAGACCGGAGTCAGCGTTATACAAAAATTGTAAATGCCCAAGTTGACTGGCTTACATTGGTAGAAACATTGCAGCAGTAAGGTATTGGAAGCCACTATGCTTCAACCATTATAAAGTTAAAGTACAGTTTAGCTTGTATGATTTGAATCCAACAAAATAATACGTAATTTCATTTCAAATTTTAATTCCATTTTTAAATTGAAATATTTAACTCGTTCAATAATAAAATAACTTTTCATATAAATTAATTTAAAAAAAATGTATTTTTTGCAACAAAATATAAAATATTTTCAATTTATTCATTATTTGACCAACTTTTTTTCAAAATTTAGGTTCCAAAGTTAGCCTATATAAAAAATTTCAACTTTCTAGCACAATTTTTACCCTCGGCAAAAACCGCCCTCGTGCTCCCAAATTAAATTTTTGAATTTTTAATTTTTTTTTTTAATAATATATTTCATTATTAACTAATCCAAAATTTGAGTTTCCTCCAAAGTTTCCTACCGAGCCCCCTAATTTTCTCAACGCTCCCCTTTCCAATTCTTTAATTTATAATTTTCAAAAAATGTTAGAATTAAACACCGTAATACACATGCCAAATTTCAACTTTCTATATTTTACGAATTAAAAGTTATAGAGCAAAAAGTAAACTATTTTTTTTTAGTTTTTCCAAAACTACGGGTTTCCAGGAAATTCAAGGAAAAATCCGAGAACGCCAAAAGTCTTAGAATTTTTTTCTCTATGAAATAGGAAATTTTCAAGAAAATGTATGGAGCCATTTTCGAGTCACCATACAAATCGTAGAGCATATAAACTTTCACTTGAAACATTATAATATAGGATCAAAAAAACTGACATGAAATAATATAAATACAAACAGATTGATATAAACACAATAGAATAGATTGATAAGAGATACAGCTACATATATTCAACTATTCCTAAATAAATAATAACAAATTCATTCCTTTTATCTACCATATTTGTTATTTCATTCTAGAATTCGTCAAATTTCGTTATAAAAAACTAGAACAAGCAAAAAACTGAAACCAGTAATAATATAATGCTTGTTATGGTTGTCAAGGCTGGTTAAAACCGAATCCACAATGTTGGCTGAATAACAATTATTTATTAAACATATTTAAGAAGAACAGATGAATAAAATGAAGCAAGGTTACTTGGATGGTGAACTGGCTATGCGGGCACTAGTGCTAACTAGCTGGTGTGGCTAATCATGTAATCTGTACAGGCTCTAAATTTTTGCCTACCTGTTTCAAAAGTATAATCGCCTAGAATTCGTCGAAACAAATTATATTAATTTGTTATTCAAATCGTGGAATTTGCCCGATGTGACCATGTGTGTTCGTTTCCTCATCCCATCCGCAGCATATAATGTATAAGTAGTTATAAGTAAGAACAGCGGTTGACAACCTATTTTTGAAGATTTTATAAAAAGATATACAATTATTATTACCATCTCCCATAATAAATAATTTGTACGCGCAGCAGAGGTTCACAATCGAATGATTCGAATAAGTTTTCAGTATTTTTTAAAACTGTGAACTTTGTATATACAAAGCACCATACAGTTGTATACAACATAGGATTATATGTAGTAATTTCACTTTTATAAACACACTAAATTCAGTTCTTATGCAATATTTAGATTAAGGATTAGGAAATACTTAATTACATACAAATAAATGAACGGGCGGGGCGGATGAACAAATTATCACATTTATCGCTTTTAATGTTTTCCTGTAATATGTAAAGACCAGTTCGAAGGTACTTTGCATAATAGTGAGTAGAAATGGAAATAATTTCATAGAAAAAGTTTTCTAGGTATTAATATCACATATTCCAATAAGCTGTTATACAGGGTGTGTCATAAACGTCCAAGTATTGCAAGTGCAAACGAGACGAGAAGGGGAGCATAGGTAGCGTAGTCCGAGAACGATCGTTCGCTCTTTCGCGTGCGTCCTCCATTTACACTTCACTATCGATTGCGGAATATTGGTGAGGCGCCAAGTATTGTAACCATACTCTCGTGGACCCAGAGGTTTAACACTTCCGGAAGCATAGTGCAAATAGAATCTGGACGTCTTAGAGGTGCAAGAACGTGAGGAAACATTAAGTTAGTGGTATCCAGAGCAACGATATACTCCCTATTGCGTTTGCATCTCAAGGCATACAAAATACAGATCGTGCACTCACTAAATAAGTCTGAATACATTGTAACACTAAATTTTACCAACGCAATGTTGGCAAATTTCGAAAAGGGGAACATTGCATGGCAACTTATACCTTACTTCATGCAATTTCTTTTTTTAGGTTTACTTTAAGTCAAATGTGTACGATAATGCCCCACAAAGTTTACGGGAGTTGAGGACAAACATCACAGAAAAAATTGCGTCAATTTCCAGACTTCTTCAGAAAGTTTTAAGAAACCTGCATCATACATTCAAGTAATGCTGTCAGCGCAACGGACATCATGTAAACGATATTTCTTTTTTAATAAAAATTAGTTTCTTTGCGAATTAATTGTTACCAATAAACAATTTTAAAACAATTTGTTTTCTCTGTTTTTTGTATCTGGAAATAGTTGGATCTTTATGAGACACCCTTTGAGACCTGCCAATTTATATTTCAGTTAGATATATTATTTTACTTAAGCGAAACCTAGTACCTAATATTACAATAAAAAGGATTTTGTTTTATAGATATTTCAAAAGCTAATCCTTGAAAAGGTCTTCTTAAGATTTAATAGAACACACCTTGTTCTTAACAAATTTTGTAAGTATGCTAAACCGCAAAAGAGGTGAATCTACTTTTTAAAAAGCTGTAAACGCTGCGTTTGGTAACACTGTTTACGTAACGAGTAACTTTTTATCTTTATCTTTTATAAACTTTCAATACATGTAACTGGGTGGATAAATAATTAATACAGCAACGTCCATACACTGCATTACTGATTTGAATATTTTAATCTTAACGAAACAGCTACTACTCCAGGAATCGAACCCGAAGACGTTATCAGGCGCTGTCTCGTATGTACAGTATCACACTCGTATAAGTACAATGTAATAAGAGATACCACACGTGCATTTGAAATGCACGAACAGTGTAACAATGTTAAATTTTATTACCCGTTGTTGGAAAATCCTTTATTATTGCACAAGAAAATAGCACTTAAATGTTATCGATATAACGTTCCAACCGCAAATAAGAACAAACATCTCTTATAAGTCGTAAACCATGTTATCTTTGAAGTCGTTACATTTCTTAGGTTGATAGTTTTTATCGCGTAATATAGTAGTTGCACATAAAACTAGAGAATTTCTTTTTGTAATAATGTTTTCTTGCAAATTTAAATTTATTAGCTAAGCGTGGTTGCGACTTTACTAGACTTCAAATGTAAAGTAATGCATCCTGTGCTGTTAGACCAGATTATATTCATCATAAAAATTGCAGGAAACTTAAAAAGGTGTATTTATTATTACGCAGTACTCTACGCTATATTACATCAGAAAAAAAAACAAGAGCAAAATAACAGCCATTGCATTTTAAACTGGTAAACAGGTCACTTGACAGGAGGCTAAAAAGTTAGCAGCGAATTTTTATGCGCATGTGTTTATTATCCTAAGATACTTGCGAATACTGCTCGTCTTTTCAGTACAATGGGTAAAGTATACAAAATGTGATTTAAACATTATCTGAGATTTGAGATTGTCTTCATTGTTTGAGATCATGCTAAACGCCGATTTTTCATTAGTTCTTTAACAGAGAAAATAGGTTTCTTAATTCTGTTTTATTAAAGATCGACTACAATTAACTAACGTAAAATATAACCTAGGTATTGCGCTTGGTTAAACTACAGTTATGTTCGGCTGCTACAAAAAAAGAGCTGCATACAAAAGTATCAACCAAAGTTAAGTGACTAGTGAAAAATCGACACTAAGTTAAATACAGCGAGGGCAGTGGTCCACTAACTCTGAGACTTAAGTCTATCTAGTGTATTAATTACATCAAGCGCAAAGTGAGTAGGGGGCTTTAGAAATTTTGTAACGTCACATGCAATCTAAAATAAGTTTTCTAAAATTCCAGACAACTAAAAAAAATAGGTCATTGTTTACAAAAACCTAAAAAATGCTACACTATTTGAACATTTCGCACAAAAAAAATGTTGTATTTTTTGAAAATATATGTCATCAGACCAAGAGAGAGGGGTCTGGAAAATGTGACGGGGTGTGACAAGGGGGAGTGGGCAAAACAGCATGAAATTTATGTGATGTAATTTATGAATTCTCTTAAAATGTTTTAATTTTATAACTCCCCAGTAAACAATTTAGTGAAATGTCCCTTTTTGTGACGTTTTTATTACTATTGCACTTCAATTATAGTTAGCATCAACTTTATCTTCGTTTGTATTTCGACAAGTGGAGTGGTTTCGACATTTGTAGCCGATAAAATATAGACATTTCATATGAACGACTGACTTTCATATGAGAAACTGTACTGTAAATGAACTCTTTCATGACAAAAAAATCATATGCGTCTTCAATATGATGTCAAAGTGACTCTAAAATGTTTACTAGGTCAGTACAGAAAAATGATTGTGAAGTAAGAGTAAAGTGTCTAATACATCCAAATCATTTAATTGCGTTTATTACTGCCATCTGAATGTAAGCAGTGAACATTACAGGTTTACATGTTTTCTGACAGAACCTAGTTAGAAAGCTGCCTTGAAGTCAGTTATAAACTTGCTAGTTTGCCACAAACAAATTAAAGAGTTACACTCCGTTACATTTTTTGAAAGGTTTGGTACTCGTATATGTTTAAGCCTTATGTACTAACCACTACGCCACCGAAGACGCTAGGTGAGTTAGTAAACCATGAAAAAAATTAAGTTACTACAATTTGTACCAATCAAAATGCTGACCACATTTCTTAAACAAGTATCTGGATTCTATTAAAGTAATAGAAACTGAAGAGGTTAAATGGAACTCACATAATTCAAGTGTTTGCAAGTTTCTGCTACGCAAAACATTAATTAAAACGATAAATTACATCATGCAATAGCTATGGATTATCCAGCTTATTGATAATCTCATTTATAGAAAGAAAGTACTGTTCAAGTAAAATTAAATACAGCTGTAAATTGTAATTTACACTGTTATTAGAAATGTGAGTAAAAATTAAGAAAAGTAAAAGTAAAATTTGATTAATTCACATCTGTTATAACACATTAATTACAGTTAATTTTATTTAATTAATATTATACATACTTGCTTTCAATTTAATTATTATTTTACATGTTAATAATAAATAAAAACGCAAACATTGTGTAACATATATGACGTCTTAGATAAGACTGTCTTTAGACTAAATTCTATGTAATTAGTATGATTCATGTTTGTGTTCATGTGTTTAGATAAAATTGTCTTTAGACGACACAGTGAGTGAGAGCATTGATGCTTGACGTTAGACTGCCCCGGATCAGACTTCTATTTTCTGTGTTTGGTTATAAAAAAAGGAATGGGTATAGGATAAGACTTCGTAAGATAAGACAGAGTATATGAATGTTTAAGAAAGCAATGAGGAATCCAATAAAGACACATCTAGAGGCGATTCCTATGTCAGATCATAGTGCAATTATTGTTGAAATAAAAGTAAAATGAACCACCCACAGTCATATAACGAAATACAAAGAAAAAGAATATTGGAAGATGAACAGTGAATTTATTGAAGAAATTATGATTAATGTAAAATAAAATGTAAAATCGAAATTATAGTATATAATTTCGAAATATATTATATAATCGAAATATAGTATAGTATAATGCAAAATGTATTATAAAAAAATTTATATATTGGTTAAAGTGCTATTGGTTAAATAACTATTCAAAGTTGATGAACTTAAAATAAATATATTTAAAAAAAATTGTCTTTGTACAATCTTTTTAGATTAATAGTGTTTTAATGCTTTTAAGAAAAACATGAAAATACATCTGTCTAAAGATAGTCTTGTCTCCAGCGTCTGTCATGGTTTAGTTACGAAGTGGTTAGTACATGAAATGGTTAAGGCCGTCTAAGTTTTAATAAGAATGTAAAATTAGAATAACGGACTCAGAATGCACCTTTGACATTATTTTGACAGACTCTCATTGGAATGTTGTCTTAAGGAGACTACTTTACAGAATTAGTAGCGGCCAATTCTCCTTTTAGCAGCTTTGTGAAACAGATCTATCTATTTTGGAATTACTTGCAAAATTGAAATTAAATGAAATTGAATTTCGAGTGCAAAACAAAAGGTCATCTCTTAAAATTTAAACAAATTTACACTGGATAGAATGAACTTTGAAGCTAGATCAATAAAATAAATATTATACAAATTTTTAACAAATAGAATTTAATTTAAGGCTCGTATTATCTCTTTCTATCATATTGTTTGCCCATAAGTTCGTCTCAACTATTGAAACAATTATTTGCTACTAATTTTGTAATATTCTATTTTACGAATAAATAAAGACTACCTTAGAGATATGGGTGATTCCCGGCTTACGAAACACTACTTTGTGCCAACACCTGTACTGCCGCAACGATTGTTTGCTTTACTTTTACCATTTGTTTTTAAATACTCCGTACTTATTAGTGCAAACACGATTGTTCAAAGTCGTGTCTGTACAAATATTTAAAAAAACCCTATTTTTATGTTTTCCAAACGTACTTTCCCAACAACGCGTTCGCAGAAATGAAAAAGCAGTTTGATTGATTTCAAAGTCAAATCACGTGATGCTTTATGTAAAACATCTGGTCAACATCAACCAAATCATGCTGAAAGCATAACCAGTAACCGCATAAGCCATCAATCGGTTTTGTGATTTGAAACAATAAATAAGGAAATTATAAGAATTCATGATGTGTGTTAACTGTCATATTTATGAAGCAATCATACTCATATACAACTCATCCGAGTACAGTGGTTCTCAAACACCGAGAACGTTTTAAAATCTATATAAATTTTTTTAGCGAAATAAGATTAGTTTATTATTATTATTTAATTTTAATGTTTTTGCAATTAGGTACTCATTCTTCCGCCTTTAATCATTAAATTACGTATCATTGTGTTTGATTACATTTTACGATCCTTATTCTATGTACCTATTCCCACTCCTTCCAAAAGATAAAATAAAAATACAAACAACACAGATAAATTTAAAATCCTACTGCTTTTCTCTTCCCGATACTCTTCCACCTGTTTCTACTCTACCCTTCCTCCTCTTTCCTCGCTCCTTCTCTCTATCTCCGCCATCCGCCGCTTCCCTTCACTGCCTCCTCTTAATAGCTGCACAATATTCTTTTCACTTTTTACTCTTTTCTCACATGAAAACTTAATGTACTCCAGCGTTTCTGTCTCTCTCTCGCACACTCTGCACATCCTTTCTTCTCAGCAAGATTAGTTATGAGGACTATAATTGGTGTCATTGATTTTATTTGTGTTTACTGCATCATAATTCAGTTCGTATCTGACTAATTTAAACCTTAAGTACCGTAAATTTGTAAAAATGTAAATGCTCATACGAATGACTGAAACGAATATACGTACACGAACCACGAATGGTGACGCAACTAAAGCCAAAATATTCGTGTTTATTTACGAATATTGTATGTTTACCTTCTGAACTTGTGTAATTTGTATACGAACACAGATGTGTGGACCCCCTCTAAAGATAAGCATCCACAGAATGTACTTCTCGCATTGCTTTGCTAAATTGAATAAAACGTGAAAGAAGGGAAGCGGGAAGTAGTACTTTGCCAACTTTATTAAAAAACAATTATGTTACTTAGAATTAGGTCAGAAACCACAAAGAATCTTAATCGAGTGGTTAAATGCGCATGGTAGATGATTTGGAGGTAGTGTTGCCTTATGCTCCCTATACATTATACCGGTCGTCCTATATTTCGCTACTCAGTCTCGTATTACTATTTTTCCGTATTCTTCGTAAACTTTAAGTGAGACAAATATACTATTTCATTTGATTTTTTATCAGAGTGAAATAAGCCATCATTAACTAACTTTTCTTATTTAGTACTTAGACGTCTCGTATCAATGCTTGGCATATTATGGCAACACAACGGAAGCTAGTAAGAAGTGCAACATTTTTCCTTAAAAAAATTCGATGATTTAAAATGACCTTCTACTTATCATGATTGAATATGACCCACTACAGTAAAAGTTCCTTATTCACGGTTTCTTTATTCGCGTTTTCATTATTCGCGGGTAAAAAAATTGCAACCCAGTTTCTGTATTCGCGGCTAAAAATTTCACTATTCGCGGATGCAATCGGTACCTAAACAGAAACGGATTCGGTTTCGTTTAAAGTGTCGGCGTTCTTTGAGTACTGCCGGCACGCGCCACATCGGCGTTTACAAAGGACGTAACCGAGTGCCTTACTGCGACTAAATAAAAGCCATTCTTGAATGCCACCGTCACTATTTTGCTTTGTCTTTTGATAAACGCCTCCTTTGGCACGATTGGTGTTGTGTATGTAGTTTCAACTCGTCATTTGATGCAAATATTTTCAATGAGTAACACGCGACTTCTTCTTTGTAATTAATTTAAAATTTCGAGTGGAAAAAGAAAAAATGGCTCCGAAGAGGAAGAAGGTAGTGTTGCCACTTAAAGTAAAAAAACAAATGCTTGACCGTTTACGCCTTGGCGAGTCATTTGCATCCGTAGCACGCTTTTTCGATGTTAATGAATCAACTGTACGATCAATCAAGAAGTCCGAAGAAAAAATAAGGAATTCCATAGCCTCCACCTCACTATCAGCCAAAATTGTTCGTGATCCAGCAATTGAAAAAATGGAAGCTGCCTTGTCATTGTGGATTGAAGACCGTAACCAGAAAAGAGTGCCATTAAATGGCCCTTTGATCCGCGACAAAGCAATGCGTCTTTACGCACATTTTAAAGAACCTGGTGAGGAACACACAGAGGGACGGTTTCAAGCTTCGGAGGGATGGTTCAATAAATTCAAGATGCGACAGTCATTGCATAACATTAAAATTGTTGGAGAAGATGCATCCGCAGACACCGCCGCAGCAGAAAAATATCCAGATGAATTTTTAAAGTTAATTAATGATGGTGGATACAAACCTGAACAAGTCTTTAATGCAGATGAGACAGCCTTATTTTGGAAAAGAATGCCAAGCAAAACTTTCATTTCCAAAAGTGAGAAATCCGCCCCCGGCTTTAAGGCAGCAAAAGATAGGATAACACTGCTGCTCTGTTCTAACGCATCTGGAGATTGTCTTATAAAGCCACTGATGCTTTACAGATCTTTAAATCCTCGTGCTTTAAAAAACCAAAACAAGGACCTCCTGCCAGTGTTTTGGCGTGCGAATAAAAAAGCGTGGGTTACAAGTGCAGTTTTCTGTGACTGGTTCCGTAATTGTTTTGTTCCTGAAGTTGAAAATTATTTGAAAACAAGTAATTTGGACTTTAAGGCCGTTCTAGCTTTGGACAATGCTCCTGGTCACCCTCGTGAGCTTGAAACTATGCATCCAAATATAAAGGTGATATTTTTGCCCCCTAACACGACAGCTTTACTCCAACCCATGGACCAAGGAATAATCCAAGCCTTTAAGCTTTATTACATCAGACGAACATTTAAAATCATAATGGACACCATGGAATCTAATCCCGATATGAATGTCATACAGTGCTGGAAATTTTTTGACATAGCAAAATGTATTGTTAACATAAAAGAATCGTTGGATGAACTGAAGCCAAGCACATTGAAATCATGCTGGAAAAAACTGTGGCCTACTTTAATTGCCGGAAATGATGATGAATCTGAGCAAATTCAATCTTTAACTGAAAATGTTGTTCACGTTGCAAATGGAATAGTACGAGATGGCTTCGAACAGATAGAACCAAGTGACATCCAAGAGTTGTTTGATTCGCAGGATGAGTTGACCGAAACCGACTTAGAGGAAATGTTAACTCCACATTCCACTGAAGAAGAGCCTTCAGCAACCACTGAAAAGGTGACTTTTAACTTAAAAAATCTGAGTGAAGGTTTACGTAGGGCAAATGATCTTTGTGATTTCTTCGTGAATATTGATCCATCTATGGAAAGGAGCCTTATTTTTAAACGGCAAATTATTGATGCTACAGCTCAATATCAATCAGAATTTAATGACCTCTTAAAAGCAGCAAAGCAAGAAAAAATTACTAAATTCTTTAAACCCTTGCCTAAATCTGACGAAAATGATTTATTTTAATTTAGAATTTAGCAATAAATTTATATTATTTTCATACATATTGGTTTCATTTTGGTACCTTGGAACGTATCCCCTATAATTCCATACTAATTACCATTCCATATTCGCGGTTTCTGTATTCGCGGCATATTTACGGACCGTATACCCCGCGAATAAGGAGCTTTTACTGTACTCAAAAAGTGTATGTGACTGCTGCTACATTAGACCTTCCAATAGCATAATCCCACCGACCTTCGATATTTCAATACCACAAGTGACAAGCGACACATAATAATTAATGTAATCGCCCATAACATTAATCTGTGAGACACAATGTGTCCTAGACAATTTAAGCCTGTTAAGTACGAGAGTGTTATCACTAGATAATATTGTACAATCACTCCACTCCACTGCGAACTTAACAACGAACTGTTCGCTTTATTTATTAAAAATAAATAAAATATACAACCACACTTGCAACAACATCCGTTATTTTATGATAAAAGTATTTTAACAAATTACATATAACGTTCACGATTGTGGTCTGCTGCGATTACTTTGTGTGCATGTTATATTGTATCGAAACAGAATCAGAATCAGGCTAACGTAACATACATTCCTATACAACATTACTTCCTTTTTTGCAAAAAATAAAAGATAAACAGAATCATAGAAATATTTCCAGATTACTGTAAATCTAATCCATCAATAATGCTATAAAATCTGTTATAATCTCAACAATTTGTAGGTTTTATTATTGCGTCGTTACTAGAGCAGAAGTCTTTCAAATCTAATAATTTATTAGGAATTTCATTTCTTTGTTTGGAATGGAATCAAGTCTATGCTGGAATTTTGTTCTATTCGGTTGTGAAAATATTTTAACCTAAATAACACAGGTTTAACAGGAAGCACCTGTTTCTTAAGACGCGTTTAGATATGCAACAGAACATTGTAAAGTAATGACGTCACGATTCATTTCTCTGTAACGCACCGGACGTAACTTTTGAGATACGAGATGATGAGATACATAGAGCAACCGAATAATGCCGCAAATCATCGACATTGAAAATATAACACACAATTTAATAATACTTTTTCATTATATCGATGGAACAGATTTTAGTAAGGCATCTCCAAAAAAATTTAAGTTGAATATGGTGTTATACCAACACCACCTAGATATAAAGCCTAACAGCACCTAACAGCGTTTTGTCGAAAATTCTGTGACGTCACGCATTGTAGTCTACTATTTGACAAACTAGCCTACCCTGTAGTTCAGTTGTAGTGTTAATTTAAAGCAAAAATAAGTGATATGCTTTGTTAATTTGCAAAAGTGACAATTTAATTGTGATTTTAGTAAATTAGTGAATTGTAAATTTAGTGAAATATAGTGTAATTAAAACTAATAAACAAAATGCCAACAGTTACAGAAGTTACAGAAACTTCAGAAACCGAAACTTAAATGCAGCTATAATTCGAAGTATTCAAAGTGTTAATTCTTATACCAGTGCAAGAGAAATAAAGAATTTGGAAGATATTTTAAAATGTATAAAGCATCATGATCTTTGTGGTTATTGACAGGATTACCAAAATACATCTACGAGTAGACAGGTTTGGAAAATACAGACAGTTTGCTGGACCTTAGCATAATATTTCAATGCGGCAATTACTTGAATGTAAAAAAAAATTACGTCTGCAAACAACTTTATAACTAGAACGAAATTTCTATTCCAATATGGTGTTAGTTGTACTCGTATGTAAAAGTTTACCCTCTATCTAATTCAATAGTCACATAACTCATAAATGCAACCAAGAAAAATTATAATGCAGATGAACTTGTCGAGTATGGGTGATATGCATGCAACTCAAACATTGTTTTAGTAATATCGGAGATGTCGCTCTAATAAACAAGACTGAGATCACGATGTATCCAGAGCCGGTTTAAACCTAATGTTTAAACTTTGATATGGCTCCTGTACCATCGAACTCGTGAAAAATATTAGTTTTACCAGTCAGCAGTACACAAATTTACTTTCTTGTTTCGAGCGAATTTTTTATTTGTTTTAGCATACTGCTGAGTTATTCTAAGGTAAAATCACTGGACGCACTAGCACCTAAATAATAGCAACAAATTTGAACACACTATGTATGTGGTCAGCACTATATTTTCTAGGTTTGGTTATTGTCTCCTTTATATATTTTTATAAACTAAAATACAAGTTGAAAAAAATGAAAAGAAAGATAAACAAAATCCATGAATTTCTGATAACATGGTTTTATATTTAGTAAATTGTTAAGTGTTTATAGTACAACTTCATTAATAATTTTAAAAACAAATATTATTCTTAGATGCAGGTCACGCTTGATTAGCTAGTATTAAAAGATAAGATCAAAATGATTAATTTCATAGATAAGAAGCTACTTCAAAATTTATCTTTATCTCTTTTTTTTTACATTTTATTGTATTACAAGTGCTATTTCCTATTTCCAGATACGTTTGTATAATTTTTAAATAAAAATTATAAATTTTTAAAAAGTTAGTAACTTCGTTTACGCAACAGATAAATTTTGTATTGTTAAATAAATCTTAAATACACGTAGCTGAGAAACACGGTATGAGAAAAATGTCCATACTGAAGTTAAGACAGTGTCTTCCTTTCATTTCATTCTTAATCCAATCATAGGCCAGCTCTGTTGAAGTTAAGAAAAGTATATTTATCTGTACTATTAATTATATGCAAATATTTTGATCATTTGCACAAGTTCTTCAATTCTACCTAGTAACAAATGTTCCGTTAATGTTCGCTACATTATTGTTATAGTAGATATGTGTGTTTTACTGATGCTACATAAACGAAATAATTCCATACTACAAGTCTGACTATTTTGCAAAATATGTTAACATCCAATGTTAATAATTAAATCTGCGTATCAGTAGTTTTTTTATCAGTTTATTTCAAATTGAAATTCCAATCTATGAATATCTTATATGTTTTATAACAATAGATAATGAGTCATAAATAAAATCTATATTTAAGAATAACCTAATAATGTACATAACAAGAACATGGTGTGGGTGAATCACTAAAGACATCTTACACTTCTGAGAAATACGTGAGCAAAATATACACACTGCTTCTTAAACGTATTAAATAAATATTAACCTAATTACGACATGAAGTACTGTTTAAGAGTGTAATTAGTACATTATCTCACTAATGAAATTGAGATTAGAACGTGCACGGTCATGAATAAGATAATAAATGAAAGAGACAAAACAAAATATTTGATAATCTAAAACCATGAGGAAATCAAAAAAATAAACTACGAGTGCAGGGTATTGTAATTCTATTGGGAACTGACCAATGGGGACATGACATCTGACGGCAACAAATTCAACTAATAAAAGATCACTACAGCCGAGTTCGTTTGATATTTAGTTAGTTAGTAAAAGATAAAAGTAAAAATGGAAGTTGGAATATTTTCAGGGCATCCAAAATTTAAAAAGGACAATCTATTGTACAGTAAGACAGATTTGTTAAAAAAAGAAGTAAACAAATGTTAGCTAATACTCGTATTACGCCAGCTAACATTTTCCAGTATTAAAATTAAAGTCGGTATATCAAAAGAATTTGCTATTTGTACTTTCTCAGTGTGAAGACGTAGTTTATGTATAATAGTATGCGTTAACAGAGAAAATATGTATTATCTTTACAACACGAATCAATGAAAAACATTCACAAACCTATTGTAAGTTAGGGATGGCGATCTGAGATCAATTAATCGAAGAATCAAACTTTTGAGTCAAAAAATTCGATTTTTTTAATCGATTTTATACAATGGATCGATTCACGCAATCGCGATTCGATTTTCTTTTTATAAAAATGCAAGTATACAATTATTTTCATTATTTATTATAAGCTTGTTTATGAAATATTCGGAATTATAATTATTTTATTCTATAATAAAGAACGTACATGATTTTATTGATTAATCAAATTCTTTAATTATAGGAAAGGCATGTATTTTGTTACAAATTTAATAAAAATAAAAGCGATAAAAGATCGTTTTCTTTTTTTTTTTTTTTTGGATTAGTGTCCTTTTTTATATAAAAACTCGAAAACAATCGAAAAATCTATTTTTGAGAAATCGATTCTTTACATAATAATAGACTTTTATAGTTAAAAGTCAAAATAAGACACTAATTTAAATTAATATGTAGTTTTCATTTTGTAAAGCCTCATCACACTCACTGTTTTGATATTTAATTTACTGTTTTTATTTAATATTGCAATCTAGATTTCAAGTTTTCATTTAAGGATTCCTTTTCACATTTGTGTTTTAATTTAAGTTTAGTTAATTTAGTTGGTGCATCGTTAGTAATATTCATTTTGACAGTTCGACAAAATTGTATGTAAAGTAATAAAAATTGCTATTTTTAATAACAATTACTAATAGAAATTGTTTTCACTTCTATATTTTTCAAAAACTGACATTAAACTTCTTTTAAACTGCATTTTGACAGATTGTCACATTTTGGAGGTTATAATATAATATAGTTTTTCTTAATTATATATTTTTAATTTAAGACATTGGACCATGTAAGGTTCTAAAAAAACTAAGAAAACTTAAAAAATAAATTAAATTTAAAATGGTACTGCGAATGACTACGCGTATTGCCATATGCTAAACAATTTAAATTATGCTAAATATAAAATTAAATTAAGGCAATGAGTGGGAATGATACTTAAGACTATAAAATATATATTTTATTTGACATAAAATATATGTATACATAGAATCATTTTATTTCAACATAAGAATTAAATATGAAAAAATACCATCCGATAAGAAATACCTGACCTAATCGCACAGGTAAGGTTTTAATCTGTCTGCACTTGTGTAAAGCCGTGAGATGAACAAAGCGTTGAATGATTACGCGTCAGGCGTTAAACGTTACTTAACAATAAAAATACGAGTATCTGACGTAAAAAGATAAACAACGAGTTATTGATAAGGTCAGCAGATAAACGCCACCACGGCGCTATATGCCAGCATGTGCAAAGTGCAATGATCTGTCTTGTCAAAAAATGAAATCGTAAAACACTCACTCGGAATGCCGTGCACCGAGAACTGAGGAGCGTTACTTTGTGAGCGCTTAATTAGTTCGTAAGTAATTTGTTGATTACTAACACGTCATAGTCTTGGAGCAGTTTTACTTGCGATAAGATGTAAGCAAGTATAAACAAGAAACATTTTATAAATCTGCGATGTTTTAGCACTTAAGTTTTATTTGTTTTGCATTTATAAGTCTTCTTCTTTCCGGTAACTTGTCTAATAAATTCTAATTCAAAGATAAATAAAAATTCCTTGTATTCCTGTATAAGAATAATATTTGTGTGTAATACATTTTTTTTTATACGTATTTAATTATATAATCAACAAGAATAGTAATTATTATTTTATTGATTATCTTTTTAAATCTACGAGTATATTAATAAAAATTAAATGCTATTAGTTGGTCATCACTTGAGAACGGCTTTAAAATATTTGTAAAAGTTTGAATAAGGTTTTTAGGAAAATAAAATTGAAAAATTTGCCCGGAAAATCATAGAAAAACTGAAAGTGCTTTTTTCTGTAGGATTTTTGTAAATATCATTTGACTGCTGATAGTCAAATTGTCAACCAAGTGAATAATTACGAAGAATTCAATTAGTTGTTTATTTTCATTTGAATATTGAAAAAAATAGTTGAATTTTAGTAGCGACCGGTAGACTTTGTCCTGTCCGGTCAGCAAATACGAAAATAAACCTTCTATTCAACGAGATTACGATTTATGAGATCTGAGGTTTATTTTGATTTGCAATTTCTAGCTCGATTATAATATTAATGAACCTTATGTATGGTACAGACTGGTGCGACATTCAACAGTTACATATTTTCATTCATAAGTTAACATTCTTTAGACATGAGTGTACTAATTGTGTTGCTAATTGTGCGACATAAACATGTGGCACTAATAGAACCCTTACTTATGCTATTTTTAAAAATTCTAGCTAGTATTTTTATGAAACAAAAATGTCTCAATCCTAAGGCGGAACATCTAAAGAAATTACGGTTTTGAATGTGATCTCGAACAAAAGGGTCGAGTACCTACTCAGTCTCCAGTATAATCTCATGGTGCGTTGTCGTTTTTTTAAGTTGTGTTTAGTAAATAAATAAAAATAATAGAAAATGGTGTTTAAATGGACATATGAAATAGACCTGAACAATAGAATAGGGTAATCACGAGTTAGCAGAGACTTTGTTAAATAACTGAGTTTTATTACTTTTATTTTGGTCAATATTTTTTTTTCTAAAGCTGGTTGAAGGAATTCCTTTGAAATATGAAAGCTACCGACATATTAAGTTGCATGTGGCACTAGTGTGGTAATGAGATTGTACAACTTCTTACAACAAATGTTGGTTGTATACTTGTATTTAAATTCATAATTTTTATCATTTATCATCTTACCATCCATTGCGGGTGGTATAGTAGGGCGCACCACTAAATGAACGTTAACAATACGAAAATGCCCTTAAACAACTAAAGTAACTTAGAATTTACGATTACTAAACAAATCAGCAACGAGTGCTCATTAATTAATTTTAGGTGACAAAAACAAACCTACAGCGTATAGAGAATACGCAACGCATATTCAACTGAAGCATTTATTGTCATGAAGCAAAATATGAAGCGATGTTATGGTAAGCGTCCACTACTCAGCATGGCAAGCAGCAAGGCATTAGATTTATTGAATGAAATGTGAAACAGAAGGGAAGTGGGATTGAAGTCATATGCAGCGCTCTCTCTATATTGTACGGCACCATCAGTATTTCAACAAGGGTTGCTTTTTGAATCAACCCTCAGCTGTTGTACTGACGGTATCAGCAATAAAGACACTTATACAATACAACATCCAGATGCCACTGCATACGCCTCCCCTCCCACTTCCTGCTTAAAACAACAAAATATGGGTTAGATTGAACAGAAATCAGGATATGACGCTATTCATATATTCGCCATAACCACAATTGAAAATGCGTTCTTGTAGTTAGTGGTTGATAAAAACTTCATATCACCAACAAATGAATAACCGCTGTCCATTCTCAACCAACAAAACAATCACGGTTGGTTACCGACTGTTGACTAACCAACGACACTAACAAAAGCGTGAAAATATTTTTCATTGTTATAATATGAACGTGACAGAATGTGAAAGAATTGATTTTATTATTTGCATTATAAAAGTATAAGTTGCAAGATACTCAAACAATAAATGAATACATAATTAAGTATTAGTGTAAAATTTTTGACAACGCTTTCTTTAAAAAACGTAACAACAAAATAAGATCTATAAAGATATCAGCTCATCGGAACTCGAGATAAATTATATAAGATCCCGCTAAACACAAAATATGGGCATTATCTTACACCCGTCTAAGTCTAGTAATATGTAATCCAAAATTTTGTTTATTTTATAGATATTTTATAACCCTTTAATCTTTGAATAGGTCTTATTAGGAGGTTTCATGATTCCCATAATCCGGAAAAGGATGCTTGACTGTAATTACGGTAAAGAAAAGCGTAACATTACATAACAGGTCGCATAAACCTTAAAAACACATATCTGTGTTTAGAATGCCTCTAATAATATTCTGCTCTTTTTTTTAATTTCATATCCCGACAACAAAAATGATCTATTTATGGACACTGCTGTTATAAATTTCGGTTCCGCAATGAAAATCGCGGTGTTAACAGGAAGCGTCTGCAAAATCTGTAGCACCGCCCTTTGAAGTCCATTTCTTGCTATTGCTGTATTTTTACATTGCCACAAAATGTGGTCAGGATCTGCCTCCTCTTCACCACATTCGCTGTTAGAGTTTGGAATGATTTTGTTTCTTGCTAGATGTTTCGGAGCTCCAGTATGATTTATTCTTAGTCTTGAGGTCATTGTCATTAATCTTCTTGGCCATTTTAGTTTAAAAACCATGGCTTACGTTCCAGTATTGGTTGCATTTTAAAGAATTTTTTAAATAAAACATTTTTTTCTAATTCAGCTTTCATATCTGATTTTATAAAATATGAAATATAGTTATCGAAAAAGCAGCTAGCTTGGCCATTTGGTCAGCTTTTTTATTTCCCTTACTTCCCTTATGTGACGTTATCCAAATTAGGCTAAAATTTCGGCCATTATCTGTTTCCCTATTTATTTTCTGATTGATTATAATTTGAGATTTTACAAAATGGTAATCTTTTGGAGATGAAACTGATATGCATTAAATCACTATTAAATTCACTATACCTAATAAGAAAGTTATTAAATTGAATATTAATTAAAGCTTTGACTTGTGCGAATATGAAACACAAAGCAAACAACGACTTTTGAAAGTTCATGAATATCAAATGATATACAAACAAAGTCACAGAGTGATATTACGTCTCCATATAGTAGACTTCAAGTACATTATCATCAAAACGGATGGAGTGAAGTACTCTCTACCCTCTACCCTCTACCCTCTACGTTAAGTTCCACCCAACAAACCCCAAGTGTGTACACACGATGCTTTATGGTTCACCCGTTTCGAGCGTTTACATTATTTTGGTAAATTGACATTGATATTGAAATTAACGTTCAAAAACAGATATGACAATCTATACGCATGTATACATATACATATATACAACGTGTCAACAAAGATCAAGTTAATTATGATACAAAATTCATAATGTATAGACATAATATTATTAAACAACACCGCTATTGTTTACTGGTGTTTGTACATTATCTTGATTACACCCTAACGCTGTAATACAATAGCTTGACGTATCTCTATGTTACAAACAAACCACCCTTCGTGAGAACCTCTAATTATTGTATTTATTTAAGGGTGTTTAGTTAGGATTATCAAAATAACAGCTTGGGTGCGTGTGCGATTAAGTATGTATGTAATTAAGTTATCATGTAACGTAATGAGTCGTCTACACTAGTGCTACACTAACATGCGACATTTTTTGGAAAAAGTTGTGCATCACCGAAGTGATATATAACTTAATATTCCGGCATCCTTTGTAGCTCGTACGTATTCATTGAACTAGGTTCATATTAAAAAAAAAAGAGTAATAAGTAAAGTAATAAAGGTCAGATTAGAATCAGGAAATGTAATGAGGGGCATCGTAGTGTAAGCGAATCCTGTATCAGTTTGCGATGCAGTTATTGTTGAAATAGAAACAGATGAGGATATTGACAGATAGATTAGGAAGTTATTTAGAGAAGTAATGATGAAATAATTTGAAATAGAATGATGAAAAAGGCTGAAATATAAAAAAAAAATTATATTAGGTGTATTGTATTAATTATGTGTTACAAAAATGTTTATAAAATGTAATATATTAGTTTAAGTGCTAATAACTATCAATAGTTGATACACTCAAAATTAAATATATAAAAAAAGTCAGATTACTTCTTTAAGTTTATATATTTTATTTGATTTTTGCAAACCTTAATCTCATATATTATGTATGATCATGTTGAAGCAAATAATATTATCGTTCTAATTTTTACTGCGTCAAGGATATAACAAAGAAAATAATGAGAAATCTCAAATGACCTGTAGAGGCTTATGAGTTTCGTAGAGGTAAATTAATATCACATGTTGGAGTCGCACTAGTCTGTACCAGACTTAAGGTAACTGCGAATTAATTAAACACCGCTAGAGTAAGATCTAACATAATATTTAAGGGTTTGTTTCTGATGCTATCTTTATATTCACCTTGAAATAATACTTAAACACAAGGGTGGAAAGAAGACGATCGCGGTAAAACTGGCGATTAAAAACCTCTGCATCTAATTAGCCTTAGGGCTGATTTTTTAATATCTACTTCACTCGAACATAACTGTAGCTTAATCAACCAAATACTTGGGTTCCATTTTTTGTTATTTAAGTGTAGTCTTTGACAAATCTATAATTGAAAAAGCCATGTTTTAGGTTAGGAAGTAAGAAATTAAAAATCAACTCTTAAGCGTCATTCACACTCCCTATTTTGATATTTAATTTACTGTTTTTATTTAATAGTGTAATCTAGTTTTCAGGTTTTCGTTTAAGGATTTTTTTTGACATTTGGTGCGGTTGACTGTTGTTGCGTATGCATTGTTAGTAATATAAATTTTGACAGTTCGACAAAATTGTACATGAATTAATTAAAATTGCTATTTTTAACAACAACTACTAATAGAAATTGTCTACACTTCTATATTTTTCAAAAACTGACATTAAACTTCTTTTAAAAGTAAATCTTACAGCATTTTGATAGATTATCACATTTTGGAGGTTATAATATAATATAGTTTTTCTTAATTAAACATTGGACCTTGTAAGGTTCTAAAAGAACTAAGAAAACTTAAAAAATAAATTAAATTAAAAATGGTATTGCGAATGACTGCGCGTCATTCAAAATTACAAAATTAAATTAAAGCAGTGGTGATACTTTATGCTACTTTAGCGTACAAGACTAGACTGTCTTAAAATTTACGTAGAAATAAATAGATAAAGACATAAAATAATGACAAGGCGATGTGGATAATTATATGTTAACCACTAATGAGAGTACAACAGCTATTTTATAATGAAAACATCATTAAAGAAATATGTGACACATATTTCGTAAGTTAATTGGAACCAGTGTTTAGGTTAGAGCGCGTAAATTGTAAATCGTAACGCATGTTGTCGTACTCGTAACAGGCCCTTCAATTCACCGACCTTACAAGAACCAAATCCTAACAGTACATGTGACCGTAATGACTAGCCTGCTATACACCGTTTAAAGTATATACCACATCACACCGCTATACGCATGCGTAAAAATGCAATAAATGAACTATATTTACCGGCCGAGTTTCAAGACGGAACGGGATGGGATGGGACACATGATTCACGAATCACGACAAGACAGGTGTGTTATTATTTTCGTAATGGTACTTCTTGTAGTGTACCTTCCATGTCCGATCGACCATCCATGTCCGTATGGACTTGTAGAGGTAGGTTGTAGGTTCTGCACAAAGTGACAGGTCGCTGGAGCTGGAACTGGAGGTGTGGCAGTGATTCTTATTCTAGCGGCATTGATACTCGACGGAACGAAATTGAAACGGGACACTACACGAAGTAAATGATATCTGTTTCTCTTGAATTATGGTCAATCAAACCATTTGTTATATTTCTCAATAGATAGGTATGAAGTTTTCTCTTATTATAGATTTGTAACAGTATATTTATATAATAGCTTATTATAAAATATTGATTTTTGATTGTATACCACGATAAGTATGTAACTACACCTTTATACACAGATTTTGAAACCTATGTGGTAAATGGAACTCATTTTACTGTGAAATTATTGAGTCAGCGCCGTCCATCGCGGGCAGTGCACTCGAGCACATCGTCAAATAGACGTTAAACATACGCAATAGTTCAAGAAACCGATAGAATTAAGCACAAACTTCGCAGCGCATATAGCAGTAAATGAAAAAATATTCAAACTTTAGATTTTGTCTTCTAGTTGCGCTGTCATCCAAAATATTCGGAATACAAAGCTAACTAAAAAGAATTACTAAAGAGATCTTATGTATTTTTAACTTTTTTTTTAATGTTTTTACTTAATTCAATTTTGATCCAAACATTGAATTTTGATCTAAACATTCTCACTCCTTCCAAAAGAAAAAAATATATCCTTATAAAAATAAAAACAAAACTGCTCCTGCTTCGCTCCTTCTGTTTCTAGTCTAACATTTCTTCTCTTTCCTTGTTCCTTTTCTCTATCTCCGCCATCCTCTCTTCCCTTCACTGCCTCTCTTTAATAACTACCCAATATTATTTTCGCTTATTACCTGTTTCTCACATGAAAACTTAATGTGCTCCAATGTTTCTATCTCCGTTCCGCACACCCTGCACATCCTTTTCTCGCTAATTGCCGAGTATCTGTTTCCTTTCTCCTCGTTTCCTAATCTGAATCTGGCAATCCTTCTCATGTTTTTGTCTTTCTTATACTTATATTAGTTTCTATTAAAAAAAACCAGGTCAAAAACCTACGGTTCAATTTTCGCTGCAATTTATTGGGACTAACCCAAGTGTTAGAGAAATGTACCTTTAACTAGAGAAACAAGTTTTAAATTCTTAAAATATCTCAACCTTAAGTTCATTACCACAAATTAGCATTTAAATGATGGTACTTTAATATTAAAAAGTTAATTAATATATTTTCTTTAGATTTATTTATTGTTTTTCTTTAAATAGTGATTAATGCATATATAATTTTAAACATTTAGAAAGTATTTTTACATTATTTATTAATTGTGGGCACCGTAGGTTATTTTCCTAACTTAAATTAATGTTTTTGATTTCTACTATAATTTCTCTTTATTTTTCACCCATAAGTTATTCGAAATTATTACTTTTAAGTGTAGTTGGATGGGTATATGATAAAAACCTTCCGATCGTTCCGATTAGGCTACCAAAAAGTGGGAGAAGGAAAGAAATTTAGTTCGAAAAAGAGGAATAGAGCCAGAGTCGGATTAATCATGTCAAAGCCCCTAGTCAATGTACGTTTCGGGGCCCTTATACCGTATTTACGCAATTTTATTTATAGTTATGCCATTTTTTTACCAGGAAGGTGGAAATTTGAAACAAATGAAATGAAAATATACGTATTTCTTTATTAAATCTTTTTGTAAATTACAATATGCTTAAATATTAACTCTTCTAACTTTTTAGATACAAAATCGTCAAGATAGGACTTTTTAGATACAACATCCTGAAAGTTAATCTTTTCCAATATATCATTTTCAATCGCCATTATCGCCAATGAATTTAAACGGTTATGCGACATTGATGAACGAAGACAGTTTTAGATTAGGTTTAATTTCAAAAAGTTACGTTCACCCGTGGCGTTTGTAATCATTGTTGTCAATATATTCGGGAAAGTTGATTGTACCATATTAGCAAAAATTAGTTTATACGATGCCTCGGCAGGTATTCTTTCTCGAGGCACGGGCCTCTATGCAGTTGCCTACACTGCCTAATGGATAATGCGGTACTGAGTAGAGTATTAAGCAAGGAAAACGAAAGAAACAGAAAAAGGGCAAAGAAGCTGAAGAGAAGTAATAAGAAAAATCTTATTATGTCAGACAGTTCAAGTTTTCTTTTGTTTTTATTTTTATTGTGTGTGCTATACTCTAATATAAATACGAATTATTTGAGAAGAAAATCAATAAACAACACTTTTAGAAATACGGGTCAGGTTTGTGACATCGCACGATTGCGTCGCATCCAAGTGATGGATGTACACAAAAAGCTTTGCTTCCAACCCACCCACTCAACAGGCGATGGCATGGGAGTGGCATACGGACTAGCTGCTCGTAATTCAAGCACTAATTGCATCTACGAGTTTTTTAAACTATTATTTTGCATTCCATTTTAATTATCCATCGAATTGCTTTTAGTAAATCCTGTCCATGCATATGACGTATATATTAAAAGAGTTTCGTTGTTCCAGGAAATTTAATCAGTTATGTTTAACGCAGAACGAAAGTATTCCGCATTTACACATAAGTAAATATAAAAGAAATGTTCGTTTACCTTTAATAAGTTGTATAAATAGTACCTAGATATATCTTCCGCTGCTTGCGTAATTAGATTACCACGAACTTGGAAGTGCTTTTAGAAACGACTATATGGACGACATGCAAATGTACGAGTATTGAAATATATCGTATTTGAATATTCTGAAAATTGGAACTAAAAACATTTTACGTGTTGAAGTTAATGTTGTTTAGAGAAACATTTCGTTTTATTTAATTTTAGGCGCGTTAATTGAAGCCAGGACCGAATTAAGCCTTAACCTGACTTAAGCTAAACCTGTAAGACTCTGTGTATCTAGATCTAAAAGAATTTCAGAGATTCAAATATATGTGGGGGTGACAAATAATCCTATCCTTGTTGACGTTTCCAATTGTGGGTCTACCTTACACCCTAGTGAATATCATAATAATATATTATATATATCATATTTATATATATAATATAAATTATATCCCACATATATGTAAAGAAATTATATTTCTTTAGTTAGTAACACTGACCAGAGATATTACAATTGTATTCTGGTGAGATGAGCCAACGGTATATATTAGTTATAGCTACTTTCATTGCAGTGTTGCCAAAATTTTTAAATCCAATTCACCACTGTATAAGAAAATGCATGTTAATATAGGAAGCACTTTTACCACTTAATCATTAAAGAAATGTAATGCATTAATTCTTGTGGTATTCTTCGTGTGAGTTTCTAGATTCTCTGCATTTCTTTCTTCAGATTGGCAGCTAAATCGTTAAGATAGATACCTAATCTAACCTAACAATTTATTTCTTACACGCTCCGTGTGTGGTGAAATGAGTGGGTGAATAATGCAATGCAACATGTGTGAACTGATTTGGCTTCGTTGTTCTTTTGCTTCATAGCTACATTTATAAGTAATATATAAATACCTAGCAATTACTTAGTAATTAGGAATTGATGATCGTCAGGTACCGTGGCATATAAAGTTAAAGCACCCAGCAACTAGATGCGACCGCACAAAGTTGTGCTGTATCGCATCGACGCAATGCAACGCAACGCAACGAAAAGGAAACAGAATTCGTAGAGCGGAACTAATGACGGACGTTGCAATGTTGCTCCAAGAAATAAAAAGACAAAGTGCAGTGGATCTAGAAATGCTTGCATTAGTATTGGTGTACTTGTGCATGCATAGAAATACAAGTACTCGTACATGACTTTCAGTGACCAGAAGTCCGTGAATAGGAAATGGATGTCTCAATAAATACCCGTACACTTCAAAAAAATAAATATTATGTAACACAGCGTCACAACTTTATGATTTAGAAACGGTGTCTTCTTGTTACTAATTACTTTTACAAAATGAACCTTCATTGTATGGAGAATTACGAGATATTGTTATTCAACTTTAAATTAATGTAATAATCCACTTCATTTATAATTACAATATAGATCTTATTTTCAACATTACCACAAAGTGTGGACCATTCACTTGATTATCAAAAACCCTAATTAAATAATTAAAATCGTTACTGGCATTTAACGTCCTCAAGTCGAAATCTTTGTTCCTCTTTTCATCCTAAAAACAGTAAAGTGAACCTCGTCTCATCCTAAATGTTGTTATATGACCCTCGCTTCATCCTAAATGAAAATTCATGATCAAACTCTATGAACCTCATCTTGTCCTAAATAAATTTGCATCGTTTTTTGGGTTTACAACAAATCTACAATCACCGCAGTTCTTATCACTAGATTATTCACAGTTAAAGTTTGATCACATAGTTAGTATTTTGATAATACATTTTTACCGCACTGTTGTCATTTCAATAAAATAAAATTATGACAATTTATATGTGTTTATAAAAAATATGTTCGAGCATATAAACATGCTCGTAGTTGGTGTTTTTATCAAATTTACACACAACTACACATTGTGTGCCTTATGCGTCATGCAAAGTAAATTCTGATACGGTTGCATGTACCAATACCAATGTGTAGTATTAGTACCTGTGAAATAAATATTGTACTTTACTTCCATAATGTTTACATGCACTTGTAAAACTACAAGTAATTGCTACCATTATTAATATAAGATAAGATTGTGTATAACACTTATAGAAGATGCAGTACCTGGGTTAGGCTGGACTCACATTGTAACCGATAATGCGAGTATCTTTATCATACTTAAACATGCGACATCCAACATTTGTTCTAAGAAGTTGTACAACACGTCCACACTAGTGCGACATACAACTTAATATGTCGGAAACTTTCATATTTCGAAAGAATTCCTTCAGTCTGCTTTAGAAAAAAAGAGTAATAAAACTCAGTTCAAACAAGGTCTCTGCTAACTCATGAACTGCGTTTGACAAGGGTCTATTGCTCAGGTCTATTTCATTTCTCCATTTAAACACCATTTTCAATTATTTTTATTTATTTACTAAACACAACTAAAAAAAGATAATTCTCATCTAATTTCATTAGATGTTCCGACTTCATATTGAAACATTTTTGTTTTATTAGTGTCGCATGTTTATGTCGAACTAGTCTGTACGTTAAAAGTACAACACATTTAGTACACTTATGTCTAAATAATGTCAACTTATGAATGAA
The DNA here is from genome assembly GCA_963678705.1 of Panorpa germanica. NCBI lineage: Eukaryota > Metazoa > Arthropoda > Insecta > Mecoptera > Panorpidae > Panorpa > Panorpa germanica. Next base: position 1,452,702 of record OY783212.1, on the reverse strand, counting down.
AATATATAAATGTTGGATGTCGCATGTTTATGTCGCACGAATCTGTACGAGGCATTATAAATGTCGCTTTGGTTCTAGCAAAGGCTTAGTTCATCTCTGATCTGACCTATTGGTTATACACGAGTATATAATAGAGGTGCATGTGTTATTATATGAGGACTAACAAGAAACTAATTGTTCAAGTTTTTTTTGAATCCTCCGCGGTTGTTTTTATATTTTCGTAGTACACTCACTCGTACGTGCTGACGTCTTAATTTAATAACTCGAATAAACTTGAACCTTAATGACGACAACCTATTCTAACAACATAATACGCAGTTTCTATATTTAAGAAAAATATAAACATAATTTAGATATTAAATCATAATTCTATCAAAATTACAAGTAAAAGAAAAAAATTAAGTGAAAGAAGCAAACATTGACGTCATTTAAGACGTCTTTTAAATGAACTTCAGAAACCAGAATTAAAGACCGATTTAACTTTATATCAACTTTAATTTTTTTTTAAATATCTTGTGTATTTATGGATATTAGTAGTGGGATCCAAAAATATATCGATAATTTAAGCAGTTCAACATCGATGTTTATATGATGTATGTATGTAGAATAAGAGTTCTTTGTAGATTATGCTATGCCTTTTACGTTCTGTTGTATAAAAAGAGATAGCAACTTAGCGGGTGTGATGTCACATGTCTTGGAATGTTCTATAACCCTTTTAATAGTTAAAGGGACAAAATGACTATTTTAATTATTAATATCTCCAAACATATGAGGAGTTATTAAAAAATAATTGAACATTTGAGGTTCTAGTAACCCACTTTATCACTATATAGTACAGTTTTATAGAAATTAAGACATAGAAGTCAAGCCCATTAGTGACCCCTTGCGACTATTAGTATATTATATAATTATCGGTATAGTAAACTTACATTGTCTTAACATTTACTTGCATATTTCATTTCAAAACACCACGCTTTTATATGAAACTCGAACTTTAATCGTTAGCAATTTTTGAACATCACTGTTTTCAATTTTCTAGTTAAAACACACCTCCACACACAATATCATAAAACAAAGAAGCAATAACAAACAAATCATTAAAATATTTATGATTTATGATTTACGATATGCTTTGGTTTGTTCCTCCTAGATAAACCACAAACAAATGATTACAAAGCAATCGACGTGACGCAATCGTAATTAATATTTAAAAGTCCTCACTTCCTATTTCATTAATGTCTTGTGATAAGAAGCATTCGCATGAGTAGATATATCTGTAGTATTTCACAGCAAATATGTAGCAGAGATTATTGGTCCTTATCTCTGGATTACTGTCAAGGTAACGACGCTCTTTGTACACAAAGCAATTTCACGAAAATAATGACCGACTGTCTCCACATCTGATTTATCCACCTTACAATCGCATAATAGAAATTCATGTACAGACACGTTAATGATTCAAAAAAGTGATTAATTGAACCTTTTCTTCTTGATCTTCTTAAAGTAATAACTTAAAAAAAGTTACCGAGTTAGTTATTTTGCGTATTTTCTTGCATTTGATAATTTGCAACTTATGATAAACTAATATAAAAATAGATTTTGTATTTCTGGGAGTGAGAACGAGAGTAACTGATATATTTTAATCTTTATTAATTTTATTTTATCTCAATTTTACGTAAAATAGTTCATCTATACTATTCCTGTCTAATTTTTCAATTCCTGTCAATAATATTGGAAATATATTGGAACATATAAAAGATATTATGTACAGCAAATATGATTCATTAGTTACAGACATGCAGATATATGAACACGTGTCTCTTCTTAAAAATGTAACAAGTAATTGCTTATATACCAGTGGCTTAACGTCGGTGAAGTACGCTGTCGATTCGGACTAGTGGTGTCCATCAAAATTAAACTTGATTCAAATACCGGTATACCATATGCAACGGCAAGAATAATGTCAACACAAAGTATGCTCATTCTTCATCAAGCTAGAAGATGATTCATGGCATATAGAATACTTAATATGACACTAAATTGACATTGTCACAAAAAAAAATCATGTAAGAAAATGTGAGAATAATGAATTATGTACAATCAGTAACAAAAGACTACAATTATATCAATAATAAAATCCCAGCAACGAAGTTAAAACAATGCACTTGTCTTGACTTTGACAGAAGAACAATGGAAGTAAGATGGGACATAGGTTAATCACGTAGTTAGTGTGTCACGTCACGAGTCAGTGCGAACGAGCATTCTTGTTATAATTGTAACGTTCAACGTTCCAGAGATGTATGCAAATGCAAATGCAAATGCAAATGTGTACTTAGTCAACCCAGAGAACTGACTCCGCGTATATAATAAGAATATATTAAAAATTAAAAAGCAAGGTTACTCATATGGATATGAAGATAATATGACTGCCGTCTCCCATTTTTACGAGGATGCTACGTGCAGTAAACAAGATGCTAACATAGACGTCAATCTTGAAAAAAATGGGGGACATCATTTTTTTTTAATTTTAATTTATTTAACATTACCTACCCTACAAACATTTTTTCGTATCGTAGTTATATCGAATAGTCTGATTACAATTTGAGTAAGATTTTTCGAAGCACGTTCTGAGCCACAGGTAGAAAATATATTTGAATACGTTCAGAAAAAGAAATTTCGTATTTTGAAGGTTAAGTTTATGATATGTTGTAACGTATTATTGTTTCTGAAACGTTCGCCTCCGTTTTTGATACAAAATGCCTTCGAAACAGATACTCTTTTTTTTTGTTGATGTCCGTTAGTCACCCTATATCGTCTAAATGTCGATTCCTCTACTAGGTCGAGATTTTGAATACCGTATTCGAATTTTACACGCCTCGGATCGATATTGTTTGTAGGGTATTTCCGATGCTAAGTCCTATCACCGAGGAACTCTTGCTATTGTGGGGAGATTTTATAGTGTCGTAGCCTCGTATATGTGGGATACACCACTACCTAATAAGTTTATGATTTTTGTGTGTACATAACCAATTAAACTTTGACAACAACGTAACCCAAAAAATATAGCTTTGGTTCAGGGATGTAATCCGAAGACACAGCTATCTGGGATTTAGCATGAATGCTCTTAGCCACTATGCCGTCAGGAGGATATTAAAAGGAAGAAACCTAGTAATAAATTATATTATGTTACAATTGTTCCATTGCCAGTGTTTTATTATTCTGTAACTACAGCAATTAAACAACATATGAACAGGTACTGATATCTCAATAACCATAACACTTTGCATAACATCATAAAACCTTTGGTATCATCCCTGTTAAGATACATGGATATTCATAGGAACCTAAAAATCGCTACAGAAATCAGAATGCATACAAAGAAGAACAAGCAAAGACTCCATCAACACAACAATAGAGGTCGATAGCGATACACCTGCTTGACACCTGTGGGATTAACCCGAACAGTTAGGAGAACTAGATAATTTCCAACTTTATTTTATTTTATTGTATTAGAGATAAGTTATTAATCATAAGTTAGTACGCAGTACATTGTTAACGATATTTCTGGAACATTTTTTATATAACAGCCAATATTTGTTAATAAATAATATTGCACCCATATTTTGAATATATTAAAATTTGTAATTAGTAAAACCTACTGGTTAAACTTAAAAAATGTTATAGATAAAATTTTTAAAATGAAGACGATTTAAAACACCCTGTCAACAATTTAGTAAAAGTCGGGCAAGTAAATATACATAACAGATTTGCTTGATTGAATATAAACAAATACACAATAACTGTGTACGGGTATACTTAACAACATTCTCCATACTGTACAGTACGACTGAGGTCTCACCTCAAGAAGCACACCTTCACACATGGGCCACCGCGTGTGCATTCGTCGTGCATCTCCACGTGGTCTCCTGTTGCAAATAAACAAACAAACAAACAAACAGGCGAGCAAAACAAACAAGCAAGTTAACAGTCACGTAATTAGCAAAAAGATGGTCGCCGGTAATCAGCAAATCTTGTAGAATAAAATGGATTATGTAAACAGTGAAGATGCACGACTTGCTGATATGAATAGAAGATGAAATCACCGTGTCAAAGGTGAAGGACAGAACTAACTCACCGGAAAATTAGATGGGAAAACAGTATTACATAAAACTGTATGCCAAGTGATAAAAACTATGAAAAATTTAATTAAGTTGCATTACACAGATATTTAATCAAAATAATTATCTGGAACATCATAAAATAAAAAACATATGCAATATACTATGTATGCATCTAAACGAATATGTTCACATATATATTTATTTATTGTATTTATCTACATATATTCATTCTTGCTAAACACAGTTATATATATATGTGGAAAACGAGAGTACAATGCCACCTCTGACGTGGAAAACGAGAACTATCCAACTTCTTATGTGGAAAACAATAATCAATCCGCTAATCTGATGTGGAATCAAGGTACTCTTATTTAATTTAGGGCAATTGTCAATTCAATTAATATTCAACTATGTAATATCTTAGTTAGTTTGTCAGGATGATAAAGAATCACATAATTGGTTTAATACATTTATTGAATAAAATAATAACGATGATAATAATAATGATAATAATAATGCTAATACAATAAGGTTACAATATAAACGTTGATGTTTACTTTACAAATACAAAACAATGAATGCACAAACAACCTTAAGTTCTAGTTAATATATACTCAGTCCTATACATTAGTTTTTAGCTTGACTTTAAAAAGGTTTGTTATTTTAATTCTAAGAATACGCCTGGTTAATTTCAATAAACACACACCCTCAAATATTCAGTCAGTGGTTTTAAGTTCTAAGTGCTTTCACTTGGTTTCTATTTAAAACATACCGTCATTAATCACATTCTTTATGACTTCCTAGACCGGGTATTATAGTTATGCCTACTTTGCATGCTCGATGTATTTTTACGTTTCACACGGCCGTCCGACTGCTCTTTGGCCCCTAAAGACGATACGTCATTGCGGTCATCTGGTTGCTGTTCGGCACCTGACCCATAACATCTCCGGTTTCAGAATCACTGTCGTCTGAGAATACGTCCCATGGTTTCATGTGATCGGCCTTTGAAAGTGTATTAGAAGAACCTTCCCCTTCACCGATACGTCTTACCCTATACCGCTCATTTCGGTCAACTCCTGTAACCTGATACGGTCCTAAATATTTGTTATATAATTTAAATCCAGTACCAAACTGGGTTCTTTTTACGGCAACAATGTCTCCGACTTTATATGTCCTAGCTGGTTTCCTATTTCTATTGAAATTCTTGCGATTCTCTTCCTGTGGTTTTAATATATGTTTCTTGTCGTTAGCACGTAACTCGTGGAAGTCGTCCTCACGCATTTCTCGATTACCTTTTTCTAACAGCTGAGAGATATGCGTCTCCTCATCTGTTTTCATTGTCGCACCTGTTAACAACTTGAACGGTGTAGTATTTATGCTACGCTGATAAGTTTTGTTTAATTCTTGCTCTTCGACCTTGCCGTCGTTCAACCAGGTTTCTACATGTTTCTCAACTTCTTCTTGTTCGCAGTAAGCCATACGTCGCGAATTTTGAAAAACAGGAACCTCATCGGTCATGTATATTTCTGCTGCTTCAGTAACCCTTGTTACTTTTGGTTCATAGGTTTCAACAAGTTCCTCAACTTTAGCCCTGGCACCTGGACTAATGTTATTACCCATGACGATTTCGTCGTCGGCTACACATAATTTTTTATACTGTTCACTTTCCACGTACTTTTTTCGCATGGTAATACCGTCTACACTTATTGTGGTTTCTACTTGATCTAGCAGAGGTTTACCGATTACAACACTATGTCTAGTTGTACTTGATGGAACTATTAAAAAGTTAGTACAGTACTGTTCATTGTCTACTTTCACTTGAGCACTAAATTCACCTAAAACTTTGATTTGAAATCCTCCGATTCCAGTCAATACAATATTATTTTCGCGCACAACCGCTTTATTACTTAATTTAATATAATCGTCAGCTCTAATCAAATTCTGATCACTTCCGGTATCAATCAGACATTTAAAACTGATACTGTCTATGCTCATGTCTTTTGTCATATCGCATGTTTTATTTGTGTTCACTAACAAAGTATCACTCGTTTTATTCGCGGTACAATTTCTCGAAATATGTCCCTCTTCATGACATTTAAAACACTTTATTTTACTTTCACTTTTAATGTTTTTCTCACTTGGTTCGACTCTTTTATTCTCACTGTCTTGGTTACTTTTTCGGCACACGTTTGCTTTATGTCCGAGTTCATTACAATTAAAACATTTTATCGCGTTTGAGTCTTTTGTTCTGTCCTTACGTACACTAACATTATTCCTTTCTTGCACTTGCAATAGTGTCGAATCATACCGTTTTACTTTTAACAACAAATCAGGCACTGTTTTAAAGTCACACATTGATAACACACTTATCAAGTCTTTGTTGTTTAGTCCGGCTATTATGTATTTTATCACGGCCTTTTCACTGATATTATCACTCTTACTGGCGATCGCTTTCACCGAGTATACATAATCTTCTATTGCTTCGTTTTTTTCTCGTTGTCTCTTCATTAGTTCCATGTGTACGTCAGATTCATCGTACTCCACTGGAAAATTCCTGATTAATTCGTATTTGAACGTCGTCCAATCCTTGACTACGTTCAAACTAGCATCAAACCAGTTTTTCGCGGCACACTGCAGCTTGTTGACACCTTGATGAAGCTTCACTTTATCACTCCAGCCATAAATGTCTGCTATATCCTCCAATTTTCGCACCCAAGCTGTAGCCGTCAATACCGTGGTTGCTGGGTTAAACACAGGTATGCATTCCAGGTTCTGTGTCGGCATAAACCCATGATGATTCATTCTCTGTTCCTGTATTGTACTATTCCCGATACTCAACTGCAATAGTTCTGTTCTAAGCCTCGTCAGCTCTGCTTGTACTCCCAACCAACTATCTTCATTAGATGTTGAGTTACCTGAGCGTCCAGCTAACAAACTATCTTCCACAGTAGTATCGTTCATGTTTACGTTATATGCCATTTTCAATTTTCTCCTCGTAAAACAGTTTACACACTTTTCTGATACAATTCACTTGCTAGTCCTATTATAAAGTCCGTCTTATAAATTCTCGACTATTCCGCTAATGAACTATCACTTGAAAGCACTGTTTGTAGAAAACTATCTTGTATTATTCTTCTCCGTATTATTCACTTGTGGATAACTCGTAGATAACTAATCCGCACTTAGTTCAATTCACTATGAGTTACTAATCCGCACTTCTTTGTATTATTCACTTCGCGCACTTAGTTCAATTCGCTATGAGCTACTAATCCGCACTTCTGATGTGGAAACGAGAGTACAATGCCACCTCTGACGTGGAAAACGAGAACTATCCAACTTCTTATGTGGAAAACAATAATCAATCCGCTAATCTGATGTGGAATCAAGGTACTCTTATTTAATTTAGGGCAATTGTCAATTCAATTAATATTCAACTATGTAATATCTTAGTTAGTTTGTCAGGATGATAAAGAATCACATAATTGGTTTAATACATTTATTGAATAAAATAATAACGATGATAATAATAATGATAATAATAATGCTAATACAATAAGGTTACAATATAAACGTTGATGTTTACTTTACAAATACAAAACAATGAATGCACAAACAACCTTAAGTTCTAGTTAATATATACTCAGTCCTATACATTAGTTTTTAGCTTGACTTTAAAAAGGTTTGTTATTTTAATTCTAAGAATACGCCTGGTTAATTTCAATAAACACACACCCTCAAATATTCAGTCAGTGGTTTTAAGTTCTAAGTGCTTTCACTTGGTTTCTATTTAAAACATACCGTCATTAATCACATTCTTTATGACTTCCTAGACCGGGTATTATAGTTATGCCTACTTTGCATGCTCGATGTATTTTTACGTTTCACATATATATATATATATATATATATATATATATATATATATATATATATATATATATGTATATATATATATATATATATATATATATATATATATATATATATATATATATATATATATATATATGTACGGTTTATTAATTATAAAAAAGTTTACCTAGATTTCATTCTATCTAGTGTAAATTTCATAGATTATCCAAGGATTACCAAAGAATTAAAATAATTTTTCTGATATTTATAAATTAAATATTTTATTTAGTGAGTTCCTTTAATTGTTAAACCAATCTAATTAACCTTGGTTCCAGTTAAAATATTGTGACCTTTTTAATGTAAAGGTTTGATGAGTAATAATATACATTTCTTTGAATTATATGTCACCAACATTAGTGAGAAACGCGTTAGACCATGTAATATATATTAAGATTACGTAATGCGTATGGATTCAGTACAATTTTTCTGCCAGTTTCTCTCCGTCCTTAGACAAACAAATTTAATTATATTTGTGCAACGTGTGTAAAGTACATAAAATATTGGTTTACCAGATCAATTTTTTTTTAATTTTAATTTTTAGGATATTCTAATTATTAAGATCATCATCAACCCTATATTGCATCTATTCTATTATATCTATTTTATTTCTTTAATTATTCTGGTGAATTGTGCCTTGAATACTGCGATAAAGGGCGATAAAGGCAAAGAGAGATATAGCTGCCGAGTGTCCTATCTGCCTCTTTCTAGCCGAACCGCTGCTGCTGGCTTGGCTCATTGGCGGTGAGGTAGGGGGTAAGCAAGCAGACGCAGTGCTCGGCTAGAAAGAGACACAAAGGACTATCGGCAACTATCTCACTCTTTGCCTTTATCGCAGTATTCAGCCTCTTGCGCACTCTACTTTTATACCTCTATGGATATAACAGTTCTGAAACATACATGGAGGCGTCCGGCTTTAGGATATTAAAAAATGTTATATATGTTCCAGAGGAATCACGGCGCATTAAATGAAATTAAATAAAATTAATTGTTGTATTTTAGCTATTTTCTTATGTAAGCCGCTAAACGTCAATAATAATTTATTAAGATGAATGTTCGTTTCTGACATTGACAAATTAAGTACAGGTCAATTATCTCCAGATAAAAATCAACAAAATACTGTAATCAAAAGTAAAATTTTGTGCGTGTTGTTTACATTTTGTTCAAATCTGTGTTCAAATCGCAATCATTTCATGTGAACTGTGTTATTAGTTATCCATCAACTATTTGCAATGACTCAACGCAGATGAAAGAACAACAATAATTAATAAAATCAAATTCTTATACAACGATGACTGAACGCGAATTGACTCATGCAACCGCAAACCAACGCCCGTTGTGACGTGGAATTTAGTTTAGTTTCGTGCATCGATTTGAAGTGTGAATTGTTTTATTGGATGCTGGTATCTGTCAATGACAAATACCAACAGGAAATTAGATAATTCATTATCAAACCTAATGACTTGACACTCTAGCCGTGCTAGAGTCAGTCCTTGGTGTGTGTCAAGGCTTTAGGAAGTGGATAGATTCAGACTCCTGCTGTTGACATCGTGGAGATTTGTTGAATTAATGAACCAGCGGCGGTAACGGTACACTGAAATTATGCAATAGTTGTTTTCAAGTATCAAAGTGAAGTTTGTTCTGCTTAAATTGCTGCTGATTAAATTAATTAATGGAAATTAACGTTGGTACGAGTATACACGAGTAAATTGATTTACCATAGATTTATTGAGATGAATGCTATTCATGTTTCATTTAAGACTAGTAGTTCCTTAGCCTTAAATTCTATTAAACTGTACTATATATTGATCAAGATATCTATCAGGACGTCAGATGATCAATCAATTTTAATTAGTCACAATATCGAAGAAGAAATTAACAATTAAAAGTGTGGCGTAGATTTAACAACTCGTGGGAACCATCGTACGATGGCCTTGAGCAGTACAATATTCCAGTTTATAATTTGGTGAATGTTGCTTTGAAATGGACAATATGTATCCCTGATAAAAGGGACGTCATCTTTTAATGTAATTCAAAATAAGTGTTATCTTCTTGTGTACAGCCCACAGATACATTTTGTAATACAACAAAAATATGTGTAAAACTAGGGCATTCTAGAATAAGAAACGCTATTTAAATTCATCACACTCTAAACGTCACTCCAGGCAATACTTACCTGCAGCGTCACTTTATGAAGAAAATCGATAAACTTTTTTTGGTTATTACTTTAAAACTAGTACCGTATGAAAGTATTGCAGGCTCATGGTCTGCTAGGGCTATGCTAAATGCTAGAGAGTTGCTAAATTATATAATTCTTTGTTTTTTTTCTTTAGTTGTTGTTATCTGCAGGGTGCGCTCAATACTGGTCGCCAAAGAGAGTAAATAACTCCTCTTGTTTCTAGTTTGTGCGACTTCCGCAAACAATTTAAAAATCAACGCCAATTAAATTAGGTACAATTAAGTGTTAACAGACCATCAATACGGCACTGCTTAGAGTATATTTGTTTACATTGTTATTACCCCTCAAGTAATATTAACAATACCCACATAACATAAGATATTCCTGTATATTCATAAATGCTCCATAATGTATATTTATTGCATATACATGAATTGAATAAACATTACAGTACACACTATGTACATGCAGCAATGTTTAAATATTCACTAACCTTTGCATTTGCAACTACATATTATATACAGTGCAACTTTTACATTAAAGCAGCATATACTCGTACATAGGATATGCAATATATAGTATATATATCCAAATGTTTTCTGGGTATATTCTCTTAAATTCAAGATGTACCGAAAAACATAAAGAGAATCACCTAATTCCATTTAAGTGTAGAATATAGTCATAAATATGAAAAGTATATATATACATATATAAGTGTAGTTTCCCAAAATGACAATTACACGCAATAAAAAACGTAGTAAATATACAGAATTTCATTAAAAACCGCAAAAACTTTTATTAATACGATTAATGTCGATTACGTCCACGTTTTTGCCACTTCACAGAACATGTCCATAGCTTCTATTTATTGTCCTCTTCCTATACGGAAGTCTCGTTTTCCTTCTGTTGGACCTCATGCTAATAAATAAGAGTTTATTAACTGTTTAATCATGCCGCTATAAAGTGTGTGTATAACGAGGTTACATAGTTTAAGATACGCATAAATTTATTATTCAAAAACAAATAAAAAACTAGCACTATTAAAAGTTAGGACAAAAACAAAATAAAAACTAAATTACCTTTAAGTATTAATTAACTTGTAATTAATATAAAGTGACAATGTAGCGTGATACAGCGATACGTTGAGCTACAGCTATAGCTGTCCTACTCTTATCTACTGTAGCTAATCAAGAATTAGAACAGAATTCATTTATTCTAACAACATATTATTTTGACTTATACTATCGATACTTTATCAAATATTCAAGAAGTGAAACAAATCATCGATGTATCACGTGTTGCATACTTGTGATAAAGCTATCAATTGAATATACAGAGTGTAAGAAATGTCATTTTATTTCCGTATCATTTTAAACCAAATGGATTAACACGATCTTGAAACATGCATACCGAACAGATATTTCGAAAATGGTGTGTTGTTCTCATTCTCACATGTTGCGAATTGCAACGCGCTAAAGTTATAGTGATGCTGCTTTTATACAACGTGATTCTCGACAACACACTATGTAAAAATGTTGGAATAGCTTATAATGTATTTCTTCTTACCAAGTTATCTTGTGTCGGAATATAATTCTTTTTCCATACAATTTTCTATGACGCAATTTGTTCCAATATCTTATAGGAGATGGGCATGAATTAATATTCGAATTCTTTTTACGAATAGTCACAAATTCACGTAGAAGCAGTTATTACGATCTCCTCCATGCTCGTAAAGGTAAGCGTTCACTGTCAGCATGGAAAGTAGGCAGTGGACGCTTACCTTAAGACAATAGCAATTTAACAAATCTAATATTTATAATGTTAATAAATAATCCAATAAAATTAATTTTTTGTAATTTTAAGTCAAAAATACATTTCGAAACTTTTGCGTAGAATACTTTGTCCTATTTAATATTTAGAACTATTATCCAGAAAACATTTGAATATACATACTATATTCATGTATATATTCGTGTATATTCATGTATATTACATATGCTATGTATATGCTGTTGTGATGTAAAACCTCACTGTATCCCAGTAAACATTTTGGAGTAAATTCTACTTAATTTCTATTACATATCATGAGTTTTTTGTCTGGAACGTGTTCGTTTTCTATTCAGTCGTTCATAGGAAAGGCCCTTTTTATGAGTTACAGAGATCGCAACGACGGTTCACTGCTGAATTAAAAGCGGAGTCGGTTTTTTATTTATGACCGGAGTTATAAACTTGACAGGGGTATAAAACTTAATGGAATTCTACTTTCTAGAGTCTGAATGATGTTGGAAAAAGAAAGAATATTATTATAAAAAAAATTCTAACAACTATCTTTTTATCACTAATAATGTTCTGCTGTAATTTTAACAAAACTTTATATCCCGACAACATGAATCTATTCATGGCCACTGCTGTTATAAATTACTGTTATGTTTATGCAGTTCATGTATATGCAATATATATACAGAATAATATTTTCACATTATGATACATATATGAATATACATGGAATATTTAATGTTATGTGGGTTGTAATCAGTTTTTTTAGAAAAACCTAAACCATTTGGTGATTTCAAGTTTTACCCATTGGAAGCCGTTATTTTGGAAATTGATCAAAATAAAGTTATAAAGATTCAGACCTTGTTAAAATCATAATTATCAAATCGCACGTCGCACTGTGAGGGCAGAACGCTACTTTATATTACAAAATACTTTTATGCTATCAATTGTTGAAACAAACATTTAAATTCGTCAGTGCTTATTTCTACATGACGTAAAGCAGCTTCTCATCAGCATCTGAACCTCATGAAACTGAAAACAAATCACAGGCAGGACTCAAAAGCTTATTTAAAATTACCAAAGCATTTATATATGAATTAAAACTACGTAAAGTAATCAAATAAAAAAAAAATTAACTTTCAATGTAAAATGAAATAAACAAAGTTTTTTAATTAAAAAATTAAACAGCACACCAAAATGAAAGATCAAACGATAATAAAATAATATTTATGGTATGTGCATATACTTGAATATATACACAATCCGACGAGTGGGGCGGGTGACCAGATGGGGTAAACTTTACTAATTCGTAGGTGTTTCTTTTCGTATGACGTTATTTCATACGGCAAGTCGTTTTTTGACGCTACTGCATCTTATACTTTCAAATATAAGTCTTAAGTATATGTTAACAACTATAACTTGTTACGCTTCATACGTATAAGGATATCTAGGACTGTTACGTAACGTGACTCTCATAACGCGTCCACCCACGTTACGTGACGTTGCGTCGATATTGATTGCACTGATTGCACTGGGTCGGTATTCCCGGCGTAGTCACGGTGTGGTGCACCTTGCATTAATTAACTATCACATGACGTATAGAGCGGCGTTCCAGTGGCGTACAGTTTGCCTTAGCCTAGCTGACTAATGACTAGCCCAGCTTAATACAAATTGCGTTTTAGAATGGCCTATCATTAACTCGTACATATGAAATATTTATTGTAGATAAGTAGGATTTCCCACTGCCCTTAGAATGGTAAAGAGAAAATTAAAAAGGAATTAAATTCTGAATCCAAAACTCGATATTATATGTTGTTATTTTTTGTTTGTTTGTTGGTAATTTATTTATTTAACGTCGGCCTATTTCCGATGCTGATTCCTATCATTGACGACCTCCTACTATTGTTGGCAGTTTATTATTTTATTGTAATGTTTTTGCCATTAGAGGCACTACATTCTTCCGCCTTAAAACATTAAATTACATATCATTGTGCTTAATTACATGCTATCTACCCACCCTCACTCCTTCAAAAAAAAAAAATACGGGACTTTGTCATTCAAAATATGAGGAAATAAAAAAAAAAAAATAGAGGACTTATTCTGAATTATGTTTAACAACGTCGTTATTACTTCTAAACGATAGAGGAAGACACCAATGAATCTTATGACAGGTATACATAAGGTAAATTTTACACTAATACAAGGCATGTGTCATAGACTGCAATATCTATATATAATTTTAACAAAAAAGTTGGAACAGTAGATTGTTTCTATTTAAATGTATTCAACATCACTTTCCTTTTCAATAAAATAATAATAAAATATTCTCCAATATGTTAAGTATTTTAGAAGGTATGATGAAAGATTTTATATTCATAATTCCTGAATATAATGCTGAAATATTTCCAGTTCGATATACTGAAATATGTGGGCAGTTCGAATTTATGTTTATCTCTTGAATTTAATAACGCGAAGTTATATGCAGTACGAGCAAACGAAATGGATGTTGCATGGAATGCATTTTAACGATTAACATATCTTCATCTCATTACCAAATGTTTCTCGATGAAAATAAACCAGTTTGGTTTAAAAGTTTATAAACCGATTTAGTATTATATATTTTGCCAGTTAAAGAAAGTAGTTTATCGGTCGTAAATATTAGATCCAGTTATTTGCATTACTTTAAGGAAATACTTGTTATATGAAATTACTTTCTCCTTGAAAACTAAAATTACTTTACTGATATAGAATCGTTGTGCGTGGAATGTTTTGCATTGCGATAACTTTCCTTTCTACAACAATTTTCTAAACATCTATTTTAGTACGGACATTGTTTTCCATAGCAAACAGTATCACAAAACACTATAAATATCATATGCGAGTATTGTTTTCATGTTTTTAAGTAACTTATAACAAATTTCTTTTTTTTATGCTTTTACTTTTCATTATTTTATTTTATTAATTGAGTCACCGTTATTTACATTTTTATGCAATATTTATCAGTTGTATTGAATAAACAAATATATCGGTCTGTGCTAAATTAATTAGTCATTTAACATATGTCGACTGCAGTGACAAATTAGGCTGACTGGAAAACGTTAAAAAAAATTCTTGGAAAAAAATTTGAAATTGGGACTTCGCATCTGATTTGGTTCTAAAACAAATTTCAATATACACGTTTGTTGGGGCCCCCTCCTTTAAAGGGTGGGTAAGGTCAAATCGATATAAAAAAAGCATATTTTCGATAATGTTTTTTAACAACACAGATAATAATAATTATTTCTATAATTACAACATGATAAAATAACACTTAAAGAATTCTTTGTGAAATTTTCATAAATAAATATCAAGAAATGAGCCATTGACAGCGAATTTCCGCAGACGTTTCAAAGACGCAAAAAAGTTTCAAAGTGCCAGTCATAACTCATCACCAGATTATTTGAAATCAAAAAACCAAAATGATTTCATTAGTTGATAAGTTTTTGCAGCTAACCCCGTCGAGCTTTTTTTTTATTGATTTTTCAATTTCTTACAGCACTCAAATTTCTTACAGAAGTCAAAATACCGATTTTTCATGAAAAAAATCAGAAACTTTGTTATTTTAAATTACATTTAATTTAAAAAAAAAATCGACAAACTTATCTCAGCATTTATGTAAAGAAAGAGTGTAAGACTTAAAACTCTATATCTGCGACAGTTTTACTCCAATCGCCTTTAAATTTTCACACAATAAACTTAATATGTTCAACATTAATATAAATAAATAACAAAAAATGAAAAATAAAATTGAACCCTCCCCTTAATGACAAGTTTACGTAGACAAGGTACGTAGCTTAAGACCTTCAAAATATTCATTAAAACAAAAAAGGAAATGTTCATGTCTACATTTCTTTTAATAAAACTTAATTTAAGCTTGTTTTGGTATTTCTTTTATTGAGAAACAAATCAAAGAGAATAACTTAAATAAACCGGTCTAAAATCAAATAAAGACTTAAAACTTCTTAAATAAAATTATCTTAAAAAAAGTTTCCCATGTTGTTAAAAGAAAAGTTTCCACTTAAACCAATATTGCTGTTAGGATACCTTTTACAATGCTCAAGGAAACATATAAGGCTCTCTCACACTGTGACCGACTAACTGGAACGCATAGTGGTTTAAACACGAATTTCACCGATCCACCGCGCATGAAACAGCAAACCCAAACACGGCCGCGGTTGTTTTCTACAAAGTTGTACATTCCTTTTAGGCCGTCTGCACACGGGTCGACTGATTGCAAACTAGTCGCACGAAAACGAAAAACGAGCCATGTCATGATGTCACCATCAAAATCATCCAACGTAATTGCCCTGTGACCAAGAAACATAGTCGCTCAAAACCAATATGAAATCAGTTTAGTTTTGTTCGTACCGTGTGTGTTCTCTGGCTCGTATACACGTGCGTCCTCTCACTAACAACACAGTTGCATTCTCATTCGGTTCGGGCAGATTCGGGGCTAAGGTTTGCAATCAGTCGACCCGTGTGCAGACGGCCTTACACGGACGTATTTTTTACAGACTTCTTTGAATGTATTGTATATTTGAGTGTATTGATAAACATTAAAGTACAAGCTTCCTCTTATAATAAAATTTGCTAATGAGGCTAATAACCCTAATGAAACATATTTTTCTCACTGTAAACTAACCCTTTTATACCAAATTATTTAAGAATTACATCTTATCGCCGTTGCCGGCGCCGTTGCTGTTGCCTATGCCTATTGTTATGCATTTGACGCTCCCTCAGTGATTACTCACTCACTCGCTCTACCCTTGAACCGACCCTGTACGAGTTGTATTGTGTATACGACAGATACCTCTGTTTAGAAAACAAACTATCTTCAAGGTCAAGGTGCATGTCGTTCAACTTGTCCCACGAACTTATGTTCAGTTTTTTTCCACGGTTTCTGTTTTGGGTGAATAATTTTACCCGTTTAAACAAAGGCAAGGGGCGGGGTTAGGATGTACAATAGCATGTCTCTGAGACATGACAGTCTGTTATGTTTGTGATGCATTTTTAATCAATATTGTATTAAACAGGTATAATGAGACATACTTATTGTATTTACTTAGTGATAATTATTACAAAGTAATTACAATTATGACGAGATCTTTGTATGTATATACGAGTATATATCATCACAGGTGTCAAAACAATTCGCGGAATGTGTGATGCGAGAGACAAATATATACATTAGTATATTATTTACCTAGTAACCAGCTCGTGGCAAACTAAGCATTCATTAAAAACATTTGATACATATCTTAAAAATATGTCTAACGACATACTTCATAAAAATGTCATCATGGAACTAAAATATATCAATGGACAATTTGAAATAATTTTTCATTGTACCTTCATTATCCGCAAGATGCCTTTAAGCATATTTTCGATAATGTTTTTTGACAAAACAAGTAATATATAACTATTTCTATAATTACTACATGACAAAATAACATTTGAAGAATACTTTGTAAAATTTTGATAAGTATATATCAAGAAATGAGGCATTGACAGACGTCAAAAAAAAAGTAACATTGCGTTGCTACTCATAATTCATCACTGGAATTTCTGAAATCGAAGAACCAAAATAATTTCATTAGGTGATAAGTTTCTGCAGATAACCCTGTTGAGTTTTCTTTTTATTCATTTTTCATTTCATTTATCTTGGCATTTATGTAAAAAAAAAATCTGTATAAAACTTTAAAAGGATCAGTATAACATATTTTGAGCTAGAGAGGGCACCGACTCTGAAAAAGTTAAGTGTGAGAAAAACGCGTTTAAAGACGAAACCAGACAGACCAGACCAGACCTGACCAGACCAGACCAGAGGTGAAGACTTAAAACTCTATATCTTCGACAGTTTTACTACAATCGGCTTCACATTTTCACGCAATAAACTTAATATGTTATACATTAATATAAGCTAATTAAAACAATGAAAAAAAGGTTGAAACCTTGAAGTTAAGATAAACCTCGTTCAGGGATATAGCAATTTTTAATAAATATTATGTTTTTATGAAAAAATATATCGAGTGTGAGTGAACGGGTCAAAATGACCCAATCAACCAAAAGAATGAATGAACCATGCCTTCGAAATTGTATAATATGTCTTAATAAATTATGAAAGTTATGACTCCTTATGGCAAGTATACATAAGGTTTGTTTTAACATTAATTAAAATAATCTTACATAAGTTCGCTGGAAATTGCAAATCAAATTAACCCACTTGATATACAAAAATATTCCTAGATGTTTCCTTGTTTTAAGAGAACTATTTTGAATCTGAACATATTTAAAATTGGTAAGTACTGTACTAATTAAATCTAAACGTCTGGTCGTTTTACGTCAAAGGTATAGAACAATAATTTACTAATAATGACAACTGTTACTCTGATTTTATAATTAAACTTAATTAAAAGTATAACGCATGCAAATTAAATACCAGATTATCATATGAAAGGATTTGTTTTCTATAGATAACTGCGTAATGGTACACTGTTGCAAATAACATGTTGATTTACAGTAATTACAATGCATACGCTGTACTCTTTAGAAATTGTTTTTTTATTGTATTCTGTAATTTGAAATTATAAAACAACATTAAAATGTAGATCGCTTAACCCATATTTAAATAAATAATTAAAAACTAACCAGTTAAACAAATGGAAAATAAAATAAAGTATAAAATATTCCATTGGCTCAAATGAGATTTAATTGAACGCCTTACTAACGCGGGCGGTCAACAATGTTATGTAAATTGGTATATATTAACATACGTACTCTAAAAATAGAATTTTGACCAAGGTTTATGTATTTTGTCTTTATGTTTTCATGTCTCTGCAAATAATAAAACAAGTAAAGGTGATTGCCATTATCTAATTAAATTAAATGTATGGCTAAAAATAAATCTGAAATGATTTCATGTAATTTACATTTTAATTTCCAATTCATTAGCATGTATTCAGGATGCTATTTACTTAGACCATTCTGACTTATAACGGCTGCCGCAATGACTGTGTATAAGTATAAGTGAAAAACAAATCTTATCAATAGCAGAGTTACTTGACAACTTACACATTCAAACAAAAATGTAATTTTAAAGGAAATGTGAAAATGCGGGTCGAAAGTTGTCTTTTTCACTTTTCTAAAAATATTAAAAATGTGTTTACTCTAAGCAAATTTGTGTATATGTATAATAAAGACTATTTTCAGCAAGTCCTAGTTATGTTACCCGATTTAATTATAAGTAAAAACATAATTATAAAACATTTTATGTCACTTTCCTATAACATTACATAAAAAGTTTTAAAAAAATGAACATAGTCTCTCAGGCCTATAGCACTATTTAATATTTTATTAATTTGAAGTATAAGATTTATGCCACATATTGTTAATAACTTATGTATGTGAAATGTCCTTAAATTATTAAAAATATGTCATGCTGATTGGCCTACATACAAGCATATGATATAGTGAGGGGCCTATTTTATAACTGCTTACCTGACGACTGTTAACTTCTGACGATTTTTCAAAGGGCTGTATTTTCTAAACAGACGTCAGGTAAACAGTTACAAAATAGGCCCTTTAGATGGGATACGCAAATCTCTTGCAAAATTGTTCTTAAATCCTGTAATTTACACTTGATGTTTAAGAAAAATGTAAAAATGTTTATGAACAGGTAGATAAACCCTCGAACTAACTAAGGAGAAGCCTACGAATTTAGGAAGAGTCTAAAGGAAATATGTAACTATAAGAATAACTTATAACTACAAAAAAAAGTAAAAATAAAGCTATAGGTATGTAACACTAACAATGAATATGATGATATAACCATTAAAACACACACAAAATTGTGACACTGAAGAAACAAAACATATGTTGAAAATAAATGACGCCGTTCCACTCGATGAATCTCTTAACTATGTAGTTCAGTTCAGATGCTTATAAACGGAGACATGTGTGTGCGTATCACTGTATCATGTACAGTACGTTGTAACGTAGCGTTCAGCTGTAGTCAAGAAACAAGAATTATGAAAAATAAAACATACCAATAGTTAAATCCCAATAAAAGTATTTCAGGTTTAAAACCGGTAAAAGAAGTGTTACGTGAACCCGAATTTATCTTGTGTGATCCCCGTTCCCTCACCACAAGAACAATAAGAAAAATCTACTAATTTCAATTACAGATTATATTTTACTATTACATTAAATAAAATTATACTTTAGCTGTTACGTGTTATTGCACAACTATTAATAATTTATTGCATAATATTTTTAAACAATAAGTTAAATTAATTTTAAAAATCAGATAATGATCTAATCAAAATTAAATCTTATAGTAGGTAATGAGTGAGGGAAGAGATATAGTGAGTGGTGAAGTTAGTGCTTTTGTTTACCTCCTGATTCACTAACACAAAGACCAGGGATTGACTAACTTTTTTGTTTAGTCAGCGCTGTTCATCGCGAGTGGTGCACTCAGGCACATTGCAAAATGAGCGTTAAATATACACAACGGCTCAAGAAAACCAGTTAGTAACCTAAAATTGGTATACTCCATAAAACAATAGACGAGTGTTTATTAATTAATTTTATACAACATAACAAAATGACCCGTGCACAGAAAGTATACAGCGCATATACATAAGTATCATTCCCACTCACTGCTTTAATTTAATTTTGTATTTAATTTAAATTGTTTAGCATGTGGCAATACGCGTTAATTTAATTTATTTTTTAAGTTTTCTTAATTTTTTTAAAACCTTACAAGGTCCAATGTTTTAAATTAAAAATTTTAAATTAAGAAAAACTATATTATATTAAAACCTCCAAAATGTGACAATTTGTCAAAATGCAACAGAATTTATATTTAAAAGGAGTTTAATGTCAGTTTGTCAAAAACAAAGAAATAAAAACAATTTCTATTACTAATTGTTATTAAAAACAACAATTTTAATTATTTCACCTTCAATTTTGTCCAACGTCGAACTGTCAAAATTTATATTACTAAAGACGCATGCGCACCAACTAAATTAACTAAACTCAAATTAAAACACGAATGTGTCTAGGAATGCTTATTCTGAAAACCTGAAATCTAGATTAAAATATTAGATAAAAACTGTAAATTAAATATCAAAACAGTGAGTGGGAATGAGGATCTATTTTTTGTTTACATATGTATGTATGTATATGTACCGAAGCTACACTAGGGCTAAGAATACTTGTTGACATAGTTATGTCAACAGAATCTAATTTGAACAACAATTTCCACCAAAATTGTTGCAAAAATATTAGAAAAAGTGGCAATAAATATGGCCAGGCATCATTAAAGCACCATTCGTATTAGTAGATTGCGTGTATCGCGTCTAAATGTGACCTTCCCATGAGATAATCATCCTGTTTTGATTGGAAAAGTTATCTAGTGTTGTGTACTTCAGGAATTTTCCTATCTAACATACTCACTCGTTTATATTTACACTATAACATAAAAATAAAGTTATTTTGAATGTCACAAGTAGCACACTGAATAATATGTTTTTCACCGACCGCGGCGCGACGCAGAATATTGTATATTGACACAGATGCATCGCTAATGTAGCTTTAAATAATTAAAACTTAATAAATGACTTGTTCACTAATATTTTACATTTTCGAAGTTAAACTTTCTACTAAATTTTAAATTTATTTAACATGGACATATTTCTCATATTTCTCATTATTCTCTTATCACCGACAACCTCTATTATCTTGGCAGTTTTTATCTAAATTGAATAAAGAAATAATAGATGTGGTTCAAACCTTCCTGTGCATTATTTAATTTTTTTGAAAATAGATTTATAAATCATATATAAAATTATAAGTGTGCAAAGTTACTGGCAAAACGAAATCCCGCCTTCATTTGATATAGTTTAGTATTTTTTAGTTTAAATGAAATATTTAAATTACTTGATTATTTGTTAATTCCTCATTCCTCATATTCAAAAGGTTTGAACCAGCAACAGCCAAAATAACAAAATAGATATAGGGCAAAACTAAATTAAATTAAGAATAATCATCTTTTGTATTATACGAGTATATGTATTCTATTATTTAATTGTGTGTAATATAAGTGTGTTAAAATAAAAACCAGTGTTATTTCACTTACTAATACCAAAGCCAATATATATTTAATAAATATTTCTCTACGAATATAACATATACAACAAATTTTTCTTACAGATAACACAGTTGATGAGGCGACGTTGATTAGACGAAGATATTTGAATGGTAAGATCTGTTTCTCTTATAGTTTTGTTGAAATGCCTAATCATCATCTTCACTAGTGCTATATATATTTTTTTTTAATAATAATTTACGGGCTTCCTAGGACCACGGTCCTTTTTTCGTCCTCCTTAATTCATTTTATTTACATTTTACCTATTTACATTTCATTTATTATCACACCTATATTTTTAAACCCGCTATATTCCATATCCTGTCTATCACTAGTGCTATTTTGCTATGCAATAACACATTATCCGTTTTATTAAGTTAAAAGACATGTCATGTTTTTTAAACAAGACGTTCACATTGAAGAAATTTTTTCTTGTTGTTTGAGTTGTATTTGTTCAGTATGTTGTAAATTAAGTATAATTATACAAGAAGCTCAAAATACTGGGGTCTTTCAACAAGATATGTACGTACAGTATAATGCATCCAATACTGGAGGATTTTGATTATATACAATTTTAAACTATGCATAAATAAAGCTAAATTGAAAGATTACTAAATCACGTGACTGACGACAATATCATCTACACCACATCAGCCTATGCATCTGCACGAGTCTATTAGTCGTCCATGCATGTAGCTAATATATCTATCTACATATGTATGTACAAAATATATAAACAAGTAATATTCATTTTGACACAACATTCTAAATAGAATTCAAATATTATCATGCAGTTAAGAAAATATTCCAGATTATTTTAGTTAAACTTGTATTAAATTAAACTGTCAAACATCCCAGTAAATAATTTGGTGAAGTGTCCCTTTTTGTGACGTTTCTATCACTATTGCACTTCAATTATAGTTCTCATCAACTTTATCTTCATTTGTATTCCGACAGTTGGAATAGTTTCGCCATTTGTAGTCGATAAAATAGACATTTCATATGAACGACTGTGAGAATTTGAACTGTAAATGAACTCTTTCATGACAAAAAAATCATACGCAACTTCAATATGATGTCAAAGTGAGTCCAAAATGTTTACTAGGATAATATCTTGAACTGAGAAATAAAATATCATTAACAACTGACATTAAGTTGTCTTATTTAGTTCATTAGAAAAAAAATCAGATTTTTATCTTTAAATTTTTTATACATTTTTACATATCATGTACATAATATTATAACTAATAAATATATTATTCCAACTGGCACTTTTTACACACAGTAACTGACACTTTCGAAGTACATTATGACAAATTATTTAGATAGAGTAAATGTTTAACTTTGATCAAAGTTTCCCCTAATTTTAAAGAAAGATTTTTCATCACTAAAATCAATAGCGAAGCATTAGTTGAAACATAAACTACCAAACAATGTGATAGTTATGATAGTTTACCTTGTAAGCACAGATATTATTATGTAGAAATATTATGTAACAAAACTTATAAAATTAATCATGTAAATTAGATAGTATGAAATGAATCATGTAAAACTTTTGTTATATTTTATGTTACATGGTTAGTTTTATATTGGTTAAAAAATACCCATATGACATTTAGGCAATATTTCAAAAGTTTTCCGCGGTTTATTTTAAACTTATAAAATATTTACAAAATGTAAAACACTTAATAATACTAATGTATGGATTTCAACTGTCATTAGGTGGCATCAAAATTATTAGGGGATTAATTAAATAAATTGTAATTAATAAATAAAGTAGCAGTAAGTTCAAAGTACAATTTATATCATACGAGGAAATCCCCTTCCCAAAGATTAGGATTGTCGCTTTATTCGGTTTGTTTGCAAGAAGACGACCAGATGTCCTGTATGTTGCAAAACTGTCCCATATTTAAACCAGCCATAAAAACTGCCGTTATAGTTTGAGGTGGTAAACGATTAGACTGGCAAATAAGATAATTACATTTTTTTCCAGGATAGAATAGAATTGTCCCGTTTTCCAACATATTATATCAAGTCACTTTGCTAACATAATTCTATTAAGATATGAAGATATTAAGTTTCATATATGGGGCACTTATGTAGAATTTGCGTTTATTATTGTGTAAGGGTCCGTCGTACAGTTCTTCTTCACTAAAGCTATAATGTTTTAGCACTGAGAATCACAATTTATAATTTGTTTTTTGCAATAAATAAATTAATAATGATTTATGAATTCATTTCTTAAAAAAACATATCAAAGATAAAAGATAATCAATATAAAAGAAATAATAATTTTTACCTTGATTTCCAAATGAAAATGAATAAACAATAAATTGTTTATATTATTCGGTAATAATCCACACAATTTTATAACAAAACACTTAAAAGTCAAGCACATAAAAACCAAAACAACTTGTTGAGCTGCTTTAGTAGCAGAAATAACGAACTCCTGGATTGGAAAGTCAGATACGAACTGACTCTGAAGCCGTGCAGTTTACCGCGACCGGAATGTCGGAGCTATGGAGCGCGGAGCCATGGTGGTACGGAGTGGTCAGGGGTGTCGGGCGGAAGCCACCGTGCCTGAAGCGAGGAGGTAGCTGCCAGGCTGCCAGCCGTAGAGCGCGGCAGGCAACTATGCGACGAAGCCACAATACACAGAGCATGGGGGGAGGCTGGGGTGAGAGAGGGAGGTAAAACGATGGGTTCACAAAACACAGGGCCCACTGGAGACCTCTGGAACAGTGGTTCCCAACATTTATACACCTGCACACCTAAAAGCGTGAAATAAATATTTCTGAAATCGCTAAAGTAAATAGAAACGATTTTGATTTTGAGAACGGGAACTGTAACCAGAAAGCTTATCATCATCATAGCCATAAAAAAGAAAATAATGCCAAAAACATTGATTCGGATGTTATGAACTCTTCTTTCAAATATTGATGCTGTAATCGAAGCTGTCTTTGGATTAATTTGAAACAACATTTACACAAGCAAACCACAGCTTAAACAAAACTAAATGGGCTTATGTCCTATGTCTTAATTTCTATAAAAGTGTACTATATATGGATAAAATGGGTTACTAGAACCTCAAATGTCCAATTATTTTTTAGTAACTTAAGTAAAAGTAATTTTGTCTCTTTAATTATTAAGGGTATTCAACGTTGTAAAACATTCCAAGACATGTGACCTCACGTCCGCTATGTTGTTATCACTTTTATACAACAGAGCGTAAAAGATATATATTTTTGACAGAACTCTGACAAGTTTACAGGTTACCAACGTTACATCTCATAAATCTCTGCTATATTTATTACTAAATCTGCTATATATATCAAAATATCAAATATTATTTACAGCTGTTTCAAGGAACAATAAAATTTCAATATTATGTCTGCCGTAACAGGGTTAATTAAAACAAAAACTTATTATTCTTTGACTTGATTTGATTATTTCGACTACCAACAGCTACAAAACATTACCATAGCAGTGATCTAATCAACAAATAATTGACTTATTCACGTCATACAAATGGCCGAAATTTCTAGCGCTAAAACTACAATTCAAATTTTTAATTGCTGTATCTCCATCAACATTAAGATATTTAATAAAATGGACATGCTAATACACATTTATTAACATCAATTTCAACCAACAATTGAAAAATCGACCCCTAAAAATGAGGACACAAGCTCATTACACATATTTTATTTGGAACTTAGTCCAAAATAAATTGTAAAATAAAAAATCGATACGGTTAATTATTTGAACTGGCAGGAAAAAATTTCACAGACCGATACTGGCTCACGAACCAACGGTTGAGAATCACTGCTCTGGAGGGTGTATGAAAAGTGTCGAAGAACTTAAAGACTGCGAGAGAGTGTGTGACAGTGATAAGAAAGTATGATTGAAATGGGTTAATATAATAAAGAAATCTGTCGAAAAAGGAAATTGAAAATATTTTGGTTGTCACTGATACAGAGTGTGCGGAAATACTTTAGATTTGTTAGGTTGTGTTAATGATGTAGAAAGATGGGGTGGAGTGTTTTATCTTTAATGTTATTCTGGGTAGGTATTTAAAATAAAAAGACTTGAACGGAAGTCACATAAAAAAAACATGTTATCAACAATTCACAAACGCTAATAAAATGTTGAATATTATAGTCTTGCTAATCACAAAACGTGGATGCAACCTTATGCCTCGTACAGATTGGTGCAACATAAACATGGGACATACAACATTTATATATTTTCATTCATAAGTTGACATTATTTAGACATGAGTGTACTAAATGTGTTGTACTTTTATCGTACAGACTAGTGCGATATAAACATGCGACACTAATAAAACCCTTACTTATGCTATTTTTTAAAATTCTAGGTAGTATTTTTATGAAACAAAAATGTTTCAAAGCTAAGTCGTTCCGAAATTATCTAATAAAGCTAATCTAAAGAAATTATAGTTTTGAATGTGATGTCGAACCTACTCATTTATGAAGGGTCGAGTACCTACTCAGTTTTCAGTATAATCTCAATGTGCGTTGACGTTTTTTTTAGTTGTATTTAGTAAATAAATAAAATTAATTCAAAATGGTGTTTAAATGGACAAATGAAATAGACTTGAACAATAGATCACGAGTTAGTAGGGACCTTGTTACTTGAGTTTTATTACTTTTTTTTATAAATATTTTTTTTTCTAAAGCAGGTTGAAGGAATTCGTTCGAAATATGAAAACTTCCGACGTATTAAGTTGCATGTCGCACTAGTGTGGACGTGTTGTACAACTTCCTAGAAAAAATGTTGGATGACGCATGTTTAAGTCGCACGTATGTGTACGGTACTTTACGTTTATGTAATATTTTATAGAAGCGATACCTAGTAATAGTTAATCTAAAAAGGTCTACTTTTTGTACATCGGATTAGAAGGATACTCTATAACCCTTTAAATTAATTTAGTTATTATTATCCCTAAAAGGTCCTGTTAAGATGCAAACACGTATATTTAGTTTTCAAGAAAAAACTGTAAAATAGGTCACAAAATGTTGTATATCAGGTAACATTGTTTGCTTAACAGTTCTTTTTATTACGTTAGATGAACCATAAATACACATAACTGCGTTTAGTGGGGTAGTTATACAAACAACTTTGTTGTTTTACACAAATTTATACTGATTAAAACGGAATTTAGTATATTACACACAGAAGGTTATATAGATTTATTCTGAATAGAATTGAGGAGTTGAGGAATTCTTCACACTTTAATATCGGTTTGTAAATTTCACCTTCAAAACAATTTTCCGCACCCTATCTAAAAAAGTTTCACTTCAAAATATTGTCAGGAATAATTAGGATATACTAATTGCAAATCATAAGCCGAACATAATATTGGTACAGTAGTATTTATTAACAAATATAAGAACTGTATACCATGCTCAGTCACACTGTGTGTGACTGTTATATTAATAATATCGTCTGCAGTGCCTTGGATGGCAAGGTCGCACACTTTCCTAGGTTAAGATTACGTCACTCTCTCAGGCAGAACAAACCAATGTACATTCCAGAGTTGTTTATGTTAAGATAAGACTGATGCAGAGTAGCGTAAGAGTAGCAGTATCGCTAACAATATCTTTACTTAAGAATGAAGTACGAGGTAGATTGAGTGAGGTTCTCGTATGCAAATTAGTTCTATTTATCCTTTAAGTCATTCAAATTGGATGATAGGTTCTAACCTTGACTGCTTGATACCGACTGTTAACTTCACAATGCAATTGAAATATTTTGTACAAACAAACAATAACCACGTGATCGGTGTTCGGTTTCTTCAATTCAGTCACGCGATCTGATCAATTATTTTGTACGTTGAATTAATAATCAAAGAGGTCAAGTCAAGAAAACAATAAACAGTAAACACAAGTATTGCATAATTCGTAAACTTATTTATCTAAGTATTAAATCATTAACATTACCATAGTCCATAGTGTTGGCAAAGGTTACTCAATTATTCCAATTAGATAAAGGAAATTCCCGACATGCAAGAAGATCTAACCCAAGATGATACATGCAATAATGACTTAATCAAGAAACTCGCAAAGTCTTATTTAAGAATGTGCGCATGTAGAAAAATAAGTTACCGTAAATATGGAAATACGAGTATCTGCATTAAGGTTTGATCCTCAAAAATTACTTAAAGTTCCTTTGCTTGTTGTGATACATATTAAAGAAGATGTAAACAAGTAATTTAGATATCAAAACAATTTCAAGAGACGTAAAATAAAGGAATATGTACTAAAGAATGGAAAAAATTAAGAAGAGGAATTATAACAAAAGATATAAAAGAATTTGGGAGAGAGAGATACCATAATCCTTAAGAGAAAAGACACAAAAACATGAGAAGGATTATCAGATTCAGATTGGGAAACGAGGAAACGAGGAAAGGAAACAGATACTGGGTAAATAGCGAGGTGTACCGAACGGAGATAGAAACATTGGAGCACATTAAGTTTTCATGTGACAAAAAGGTAAAAAGCGAAAGGAATATTGTGCAGTTATTAAAGGGAGGCAGTGGAGGGAAGAGGTGGATGGTGGAGATAGAGAAAAGGAGCGAGGATAAAGAAGGAACGGCAGAATAGAAACAGGAGGGAGAGTAGCAGGAGGAGTGAAGCAGTAGCAGTAGCAGTAGCAGTTTTGTTTTTATTTTTATAAGGATAAATAAGAAAGAAGTGAGTATGTTTAGATATAATAAGAATCAAAAAAGAATTAAGCACAATGAAATGTAATTCAATAGCAAAAACATTAAAATAAATTATAATAATAATACTTGTTTTTTAAGCGAACAAAATAATATTTGTGTACAGAAACCTCGATTTACACGGTAGAAGTTCCAATACGCATAAAAAAAATCGGGTTTAAAAATACAGCATATGGTAAAATTGAGGATGTGTTCTACAACCATAAAAAAATGATTATTTACGATTTACTAAAAGAAGAAATAGATATTTTAGTTTAGGAATCATATTCCAATTATAAAATCCAAATTCCAAAAATAAAAAGTTTAATTTAACGACTTGCATTAATAATATCATCTGGTTTTGCCTTTCGTTTTATTAGAGACCGATTCCACAACAACATTCGCTTTATATTCGATGTTTTGAAACTTAAAATTAATAACAATTCCAAATAACAAATGAAATTTAATCCTAAACAAATATCTCGAAACAAACATAAAGTAATCCTCATTACTAGATTTCTTACATTTACAAAACAGAAAATAATTAAATATTTTTGTAAGACATCGTAAAAATTTGACTTTTTTTTTTAATTTAATTAATAAAATTATTTTGAAATTCGTGCTAAAACAAATAATTCGTGTAAAAAAAGACTATTTGTTATTGTTTGTGAACCGTGTTATATTGAATCCGTGTAAAGCGATGGTTATGTGTACAATGATATTGTCAAAATTAGCTTGATCTGGAATGCGTAAGCAAAATTAATTTCTCGTTCCACAAGAATTTCATTTCTAATTTAATCCCCACTTGTAGCCGTGGGCAACACAATTATACAAATCTAGTGAATATCATATTCTTCCCTTACCCGTGAAACTCTTGTTTCTTACCTAAACTGGAATTCAAGTTTATCCAAGACGAAACAACACTCTAGCTCTTTGAAATCTCTCAACGTTTCCCCAACCTTCTTAGCCCGAGGGTGATTTACGTACTTCTCACATTTCTATAAGCCCTGCTTTACTTTCAAAGCTGCAAAGCTTTCGCGGTGTAAAAAGCTCTTCATTATATGTTAAAGTAAAATAAAAATACTCTTAAAGCTCTCCCACCTTCATACACCTGAGAGCATTTGTTCGCTTTCATTTCTGACGGATACCACACTCCAAACACAAAATGTAAACTGATGTGTTATTTAATGTAATATTTTTTACTTAACGTTACCTTTGTTTTTTATCAAAGTTTAACATAATTTTGTTACATTGTAATTAAATAGAGGATATTAAAAGTGTTTTATTAACATACTCGTACTAATATATTATATAACGTTGCTTAGGAAGAAAAAAATAATGTTATGAACAGGTAAACTTTTTGATATTAAATTATTCTTGTATCAATCTGTCCTCTTGTAAAACGTTTTAAAACAGTTGTCTTGTAACAACTTGTATTATCTTGCTGACGCTTTAAAGCTGACAAAAAAGTTACTTAAAGTCACTTATAGTCTGATGGTCCATTTTTATATATGTTAGCGAGACAACTGTTTTAAAACGTTTTACAAGAGGATAGACCGATCCAAGGAACCAAACATCCCCTAGACCCAATTTTAATTCCGCTATGAGTAGGAGCAAGAAGGCATTATCCGTGCGCATGAGAGTGAGTAAACCTTGATTACCTGATACCTGGAAAATGGCCGCCTGGTCAAGTTAGAAGGTAGGCATACGATCATTGTACATACTAACACTACTCAATCTTACACATTTTGTTCATCAGAAAATAAGTAATGTCTGGCGGGCCTGGGATCTTGCTCTATTATTTAAATGCCTAAGAATCCGTTTAAAGGTAATCATCCACAGGTCCGCATCACTCGCATCAGAACCAGCACGTTTTTTATTGCTAGAACGCAGTTAGAAACATACGATATAATCAGTTTGATTAATAGTAATAATAATTATATATACAGTAATAATTAATTATGAGATAAAATAAAATAGATTTAGCGTGTACCATAAAATAACAAAGGTATAGAAACATATGATTCCGCACGTGATATTACGTGAAGAATGTTTCTGATATTCTTCCTTTTATTACGTGTTAATATTCCTTTTGTTTTGCAAATCAATAACAAGTAAATGGGGGCCCTATATTTTTAGCTACAGCACTGACATTACGCGATGAAATTGAGTTTCGGGATTTGGAACCACTGGTTTAAAATTTAAACCTACATCCACATTACACGCTTATTACTTCTTGCACAATGTTATTAAAAAAAACCACGAAGGGAACCAAAAGTACTGTCGAATTTAAGAAAAAGAAACCCAAGACAAAGACGTTCTTATGTACGAGTATCCCTTGTGATGGTCCAGGAAGCGCCCAATTAATGGCAGTTCTTATTATTAGCTTAAGTTTTAAGAAATATAAGTAACCGGAAGCCATGATATATAATAATCCATTAATGGAATTATGAAAAATTTGAATATAGTAAAACTGAAAATATATTTTGTTGAAATATCTTCTGATTTATTTACATAAGATGTTTTACATAAATAATAAGTAACTAAATAAAATAATAAAAAACTGGTATAGTTTTTTAAATAATTAAGTAAAAATAATTACACGTTACAGGTACAGTTTAAGGTGAAACATTACTTCATGGTTATACAGTTAGATATAGATGGTAACAGTGTACTAAAGTAACAATCGATTTGCAACTTTGTACGAGTACTCATTGTTTTTAAATATAAAAATAATTAAAATTTTATCGAGCTAATACATTTAAATATACACTTCTTCATCTTCTCTTACATCTTTTAAAATGTTGCATCGATTTACCTAACACTCCGCGTGGTACAAATAAACACAACAAGAGAACCTTCCACGAGAATAATATATTAACCGGTCCCATTTCGGGAAGCGTTCACCCGATATCGTAATTTTCCACAAAAGTTGAACCTGAACTTAATCCAAGGATTCTTCGTTGGCTGATGTTGAGCACGTAGACCATCTACCAATGTTAACGGTAAAATTGTTGATGAGAAAAGCACCATGTATTAAATCAACATAAATCCAAATAAGCTATGCAAAAACGATTCTTTTTTCATTTATCATATGCCTGTTTCCTATATTATCCTCCTACAGACCTCCTACTAATGATAGTAATTTTTATAGCGCAAACTTCATGTATGACTCATAAATGGTATAACATTAGTATCAGAATATGAAGTGTTGAACTACATATATATTTGCAGTCTACTGTAAAAAATTTATTATGCAGAGGTAATGACATTTCTCTAATAGTTGAACAATATAAAATAACTAGAGTTTACCACCGTCGCAAGCGACAACAGTCCTTTGTATGTGAATCGAATTCCATTTTAAATTTAAACTCCATTTTTTAATTGAAATAATTAATATGTTCTATATTAATTTTTCATATGAGAACAAATAATTTTTCATATAAACTGACTAAAGAAAATTAGTTTTTTCAGCAAAATATAAAATTGCCCCCAAATAAAATTTTGAAATTTTGAATTTTTTTTTTTAATATGATATTCAATTATTACAAAATCCCAAATTTCACCAAACAGGCCCACTTTTTTTCCAGTTTCTCCAAAATTACAGGTTTCCAGTAAATTCAGTGGAAAATCCGGGGATGTTAAAAGTCTTAGAATTTTTATTCTCTACAAAATAGGAAATTTTCAAAAACTTCCTTGGAACAGTTTTCGTACTACCATACAAAATTCGAACCAAACATATAAACATATAAGAATATAAATATACACCTGGAATATTATAATATAGGATTTAAGAACATAAACATCCCAATTTTATTTGTTTTTAAGCCTTTTAAATGCGATAATGGGTTCTAACCTTGGCTGCTTGATACAGACTGCTAACTTCATAATAAAATTTACATATTTTTAACAAAATAAAAACAGAAAATGTTGCTCTTACTTAGAAATTTGCAATAAAACTTTCAGTATTTACTAAAATTTCAATTTCTGATTTACTTTTAGATATTAGCATGATTTAAATTAATGTCAAGTTCTTTGAATAATGCAAATAGTTAATTAAAAGCAGACATGCTAATTGGTTGCAAAGATCGTACGTGATTACGGTAAGTACAAGCCATCTCGTTACTTTGTAATTACTTTATTTTCAATTTAAAACAATGCCTCATCTGCATTAAAAAACTTAATCACCAATGATTGTGATATGATTGAGAAATATGTATAAATTATTTTTTAAACATATTTCTTATTCAATTCATATTTTTTAATTATATATGTAAAGAAATGATATTTCTTTAGTTGATAATACTGACTAGAGATATTACTAGGTATTATTAGGTAGTGTGTGTAGTGTAACGAGTAACTGCCTAGTCCGACTCCAACAAAGTAAGTTGGTACAAAGCTCGTCTGTCGGTGGAACAGTGACCATATACTCATGGACTCCATGGATAACGTTGTAAAGAATAACGGCCAACACAGTTAATATTTGGAGCTGATAGAACTCACTGTGCATAATGTTAAATTATTATAAAATTAGATAAAAAGGAATTGACAATTTAAATAGTAAACTTTAAATGTTGTTTCTTTGATTTCAGGTAAGCTAGTATGATTTAAGTTAAAGAGTGTAATTATTATAATGTGTATGTAAATTACTAAAATAAAAGTCTTTGATTTCAGATTTCCTAATAAAATGTGTTATATATATTTGTTGATTTTGTAATTTATTTATCATCATTTGGTCAGTTATTTCAT
The DNA here is from genome assembly GCA_963678705.1 of Panorpa germanica. Taxonomy (NCBI): domain Eukaryota; kingdom Metazoa; phylum Arthropoda; class Insecta; order Mecoptera; family Panorpidae; genus Panorpa; species Panorpa germanica. The sequence continues at coordinate 1,419,058 of OY783212.1, read as the reverse complement.
TTCCTGTCATAAAATAAATGTATTCCATCTTCAGAAATCGAACCCTTGAAGAATTAAAATGGGATTGTATCGTCATTTTTTTAGTTTTTGATTGAAATTGATGTTAATAAATGTGTATTGGCGTGTCTATTTTATTAAATATCTAAATGTTGACGGAGATATAGCAATTAAAAGTTTGAATTGTAGTTTTAGCGCTGTGAGATGGTCGGTTATATGATGGTATGGAAGGTATGACGTGAAATTCATTATATACGTCAATTATTTGTTGATTAGGTCACTGCTATGGTAATGTTTTGTAGCTGTTGGTAGTCAAAATAATCAAGTCAAGTCAAAGAATAATACGTTTTCATTTTATTTAACCCTGTTACGACAGACATAATATTGAAATTTTATTGTACCTTGAAATAACTGTAAATAATATTTGATATTTTGATATTTAAATACATATAGCAGAGAATTATGAGCTGTAAGGTTGGTAACCTGTAAACTTGTCAGAGTTCTATCAAGAATATATCTCTTTTACGATGTGTTGTTTAAAAGAGATAGCAACTAGCGGTTGTGATGTCACATGCATTTGGAATGTTGTACAACGTTGAATCCCTTTAATAATTAAAGAGATAAAATTACTTTTTTAATTGTTAATATCTCCTAACATATAAGGAGTTATTAAAAATAATTGAACATTTGAGGTTCTAGTAACCCACTTTATCAATATATAGTACACTTTTATAGAAATTAAGACATAGGATACAAGCCCATTGTAAATATGATAAACATAGCTTGATTGTGGTTTGAAACACGAATTCTCAAGATCATATACTTAAGATAATTCTTCGTAGTGATCCGGATCTAGATCGGAATTCTTACGGGCACTTGATGGATTATGGATATATGTTAAACCAGCTATAAAACATTTAACAGCAATTAACCGCTGTATACTAAAACTAAGTGGATCAGTTCTATCCAACAAAGGGTCCACGGTCAAATTTCTTCGTAGATAGAACCAGGAATATTAGTTATTACGACTTTCTTAGGGTTATTGACCTGTTTTCAATTGACAGTTTTCATTTTTATTTGTGTATTCTCATGAAAAGAAATATTGCCATAAGTTATTTATTTTTTCAAATTGTGGCTAGCACTGCTAGCAGATCTTGGCAAGGTAGGATAGTAAATCAGGTAGTGGCACTTCATCACATTCCTCACCCCGATGAGGGCACAAATGCTAATGACACGCGATTCTTCGCTCATAAAGAAAAGTAGAATCCGAGCAAGCATGACTGATTTATAGGGAAAGTTCCTGTCTTAATGGCGTAGCGAAGATGAAATCAATTACAACCAAGTTACGAGCATGTTAACAATATGATAAGTACCAATACATGCACAGCATCTTTATTTGTGCCCAAATGGGTGTCCAGAGTGACGTCCTGTAACCTATATCGATTGAAATGCTTACGACGACAATTTTTATGAATTTCAAAGAAAATAATATCCTCCTATATTATAATGTTCCAACTGTATGTTTATATGTTTATTTTCTTATATGTTTGGTTCAAATTTTGTATGGTAGCTCGAAAACGGCTAGAAACATTTTCTTGAAAATTGCCTTATTGAATAAATTGAAAAAAATATATTTTTTTAGTCAGTTTATATGAAAAATCATTTGCTGTTGTATGTAAAATAAATATGGAACGAATTAAATATTTCAATTCAAAAATGGAATTAAAATTTGAAATGAAATTTAATTCACACACAAAAGACAGTCGTCGCTTGCGACGGGGGTAAAATCTAGTTGTTATTATAACTTTACATGCTTTAAAAGTTTCACAAAATAAAAATAATAAATTTCTACCTCAATATTTGTTATTTTTATCAAATATTAAAAATACAGCTCATTATTCTCATACATATTCATATTTTAAAATAACTTTTTAACAAAATAAAATAACTTTTTTTCAATTTTATATTCTATAGGAAAAAAGATTTACCTTACGTCAAAATCTGATATTAAAATATTTCTGTCAACGTACCCTCTTTTGAACCCCCTCGAGAGTAAGGAAGAACTCCTCCTCATCGTTACCAATCCCTTACTTTCAGATTTCAACTGTTCCCCATCCCCTACTTCAATTTAAATAAATCTTTTTACCTTTATCTTTCACTCTCTTCTAAACATTTGAAATCGGTCTACGGTCTGTGAGCCGTGAATACAGGTGCTGACGTCACACCACCCTTACTCTCTCCCTTCTCTGCTCTCTCTCTCTCCTTTAACCCTGTCGAATGAATTGATTCGATTACGTTTATTTCATGGTTAACTTAACTTTGTGGGAATAGCAGCAGGGATATTCCAGTGGAAATTTTCTTTGAATTTCATGTTACTAGATATTGTGAGTCCTTGTATCCACCTAATATAATAATTTAAGGATAGTTCACAGATGAATGGACAGCGTTTGTCTTTGACACTGTATTCCGTGTTTAAAATTAGCAACCAGCTGAGGCCTGGGACTCGTCGATTCATCGTCAGAGCAGGGGTGCTTTCATGGTATAAGTAAATGGATACTCGAAGATAAAACAATGTCATATGCTGTAGGCTTAGTCCTTTGGGTTATAGGTCATACGAGTGAGTATCTCTAGAGGCAAGAAAACCCTTCAAAAAGGGTTTAATATGAAATAGAAATGACACAGCTTTACGGCATTAACTCTTGCTGATTTATATATCAATGAAATTTCAGATGAATTCATAACATTGCGAACAGAGATGATAAGAAATTACTCTTTTAATGGGTAGGAGCGTCTGAGAGTGAAACACTCGCTGTCCGTCCATTAATTACGCCACGCACAAACCAGGGGGAGGGAGTCATTGGACTCGAAAACAGATCCGCGCATTTTCTTGAAAATTGTCTATTTCGTAGAGAAAATAATTCTAAGACTTTTGGCGTCCTCGGATTTTCCCCTGAGTTTCCTGGAAACCCGTAATTTGGAAAAACTAAAAATAAAATTTTTCCTTTTTACTGTATAACTTTTAATTCATAAAAGATAGAAAGTTGAAATTTGGCATGTATATTACGGTGGTCAATGCTAACATTTTTTGAAAACTAGAAATTGAAAAATTGGAGAAGGCCGAAAAAATTTTGGATTACATAATAATGAAATATGTTATTAAGAAAAAAAAAATTTAATTCCAAAATTTTATTTGGGGCACTGCGGCTGTTTCTGCCGAGGTTAAAAATAGGGCTAGGAAGTTGAAATTTTATATATGGACTAACTTTGGTACCTAACCGAAAAAAAAATTCCACATTTTGAAAAAAAGTTGATCAAATAATAAACAAATTGAAAGAAATATATATTTTTAGTCAGTTTATATGAAAAATTATTTGTTGTTACAATATGTAAAATAAATATGGAACGAGTTTAATATTTCAATTTAAAAATGGAATTAAAATTTGAAATGAAATTCAATTTACACACAAAAGGCAGTCGTTTCTTGCGACGGGGGTAAACACTAGTATCTAATATAAAATTAGATCTAAAAAGAAATAATATTAGGATCAAAAAGCAAAAGAAGACTAAAAGCATATTATAAGTTTTCATATGTGCGACGTCACAACAGGGGGATAATGGGGACGGCGATGAGGGGTTAAAATATGGACAGATATGAATTACATTATCATAAATATAGTAGCACTATACAGAAACTATCATCTTCGTAAAAGTCGTCAATGACATAAGAACAGTAACAGGATTAGTGAACGATAAATAAAAAAGGTGATATATGTATATATGATATAATCAAATTTCAAACCAGACAGAGCAGACAAAAACAGTTTTTACAAACAGACAACTAGTTTTATAATTATTAAAAAATATTAATAAAACAAACAAAGTCAGACAGGACAAATTGTAACAACATCTAAAACAAATAAACGACTTGATGAACCTGAACGTGGAATGTTTTATTGTTTTAATGTCCAGTAAGTCTGCTGACTAACTTAAGGCAGGGCTTATACAGACGTTTATATACAGCATATACCATATAGCAATATCCATACTTAAAACTTTAATCTCTTTTATCTCAAAACTGCTTTTTTTCGGCATAGTGTTGTAGAAAAAAAAACTATTCAACCTATAGTCCTAATAGTCTGAATTTTTAATATGTTATTTACAACATCAACAGCTATCGTTAAAACTAGAATCATTTTTTCACTGTACTCATACCAATTAATTATTTCTTAGTTTTCATTTTTAAATTAAAAAAAATAATTGTAAATAGAATAAGTGTAATAATGAGCCTAAAAAGTTAAAATATCGTTTTTCATTATTTCTATTATAAAAAAGCTTCTTGTCTTGTAATAGAAAGACTTAGATACAAGACTATATGAGCACGTTAAACAGAGACAGACTTACTGCAAGTGTGCACGTCCGTTAATGTTCCCATAGTCTTAAGCGTAACCATTTCCTATACATGTTTTAATTTTAATTTTATGTTTTACTTGCACAAGTATGCAAACTCAGAACTTTGTAAAACTAAAACATAAAACCTAAAGTAAAACATTTGCAGAAAATGAGTAAACTATAAATAAACTAAGAAAATGGGAAAACAATATACTAAACTATTCCTGCGACTAAAAAATTAAAACTAAATTCAAGGTCACAATAAAACATGTGACCTAGACCATATACCTTAGTGCAATGTCAAGATGATTAATTTTCAATTAGTTAATAAACTACTTTAAACTTCATCTGCAATTGGATAATGTATTTATAATTATTTTACAATTACTGTGTTTTTAATTTTGTTTTTAAAAAGTCTGCATTAATAATTGAGATTTTGATTATTTGAGTTTTTTGTCTAAACTTGTTTTTCACTGATGCACTTGTACTCACTGCAGACTATCCGGGTGTTCAAATCAGCGAAATATTAAGAAAAAATATATAAAAAGTAATAATTGTTGGTTCAAGAAATGACGCCTTACAATTCTAAGATAAACATTTACTTCTCATTGAGGGCCGGTTTTATGGTCTTTTATTTACTTCGGGGTTACGAAACCCCGAGTTAGCTTAGTTCGGTACTTATTTTTGTATCGGGTTTTATGGTCCAAATTTAATCCCGAGTTAGTTAGTAGAGACGTAAACCATATGTTAAGAAATTCGAATATTTGTTTACAGTTGTAAATCCATGGGAATGCAAGATTTAGTTTAATTATTGTTTTAAAAATGACGGATTTCTCAACTTAGTACTATATTTGTATAATAGCTGATCTTCCTCATCATCTGTTATTAATAATTGATTAAGGTCACTCACAAAATTCATAATAAACAATAATTTAATATTATAACCTAAAATATTATAATAATGATAGCTAAACTGGCTGAGATAGCATGATATTTTATCTCTGTTGCACACTTACTCCGGGTTAAATATTATTACCTTGATTTATGACGGGATATCTTACTCCGTGATTTTAGTTCCGAGTTAGCGTTAACCCTTGATGATAAAACTCATTTTTCGTTTAATTCGGGAGTTAGCTATTTAGTTCGGTAGTAAGACGAACCATAAAACCGGGCCTGAGTATTATATTTTTAGCGATTTAAAAACACCAATAAAAAAATATTTGTTGAAATTCATTAACATCAATTAAAATTGGAACAATATACCCACATATTATATACGCTAAACACGTTTACGTTTGCTTAAGGTTTATCTAACATACCTAAAGTTACTTGTTACGTAAACGATTTTACTTAACCTTCTGTTTTATTGCTTTTTGAAAAATAAATGTACACTTTTCGCATTAGCATACTCCAAAAATTTGTTAAGGTAATGTATGGTACAGACTGGTGCTACATAAACATGCGACATCCAACATTTATATATTTTCATTCATAAGTTGACATTATTTAGATATGAGTTTTCTAAATGTGTTGTACTTTTAATGTATAGACTAGTGCGACATAAACATGCAACACTTATAAAAACCCTTACTTATGCTATTTTTTAACAATTCTTGATAGTATTTCTATAAAACAAAAATGTTTCAATCCTAAGTAGGAACATCTAAAGAAATTACGGTTTTGAATGTGATCTCGAACAAAAGGGTCGAGTACCTACTCAGGCTCCAGTATAATTTCATTGTGCGTTTACGTTTTCCTTAGTTGTGTTTAGTAAATAATTGAAAATGGTGTTTAAATGGACAAATGAAATAGAGCTGAACAATAGACCGAGGTAATAGAATAGAGATAATCACCAGTTAGCAGAGACCTTGTTAAATAACTGATTTATTACATTTTTTTGTAAATATGTGTTTTTAATAAAGCAGGTTGAAGGAATTTGTTCGAAATATGAAAGCTTTTGACGTATTAAGTTGAATTTCGCACTAGTGTGGACGTGTTGTACAACTTCTTACCACAAATGCTGGATGTCGCATGTTTAAGTCGCACGTATGTGTACCATACTTAACATCCATGATTTGTGTTTCGCGGATAAATTTTATTTTAGTATAATCTTACATATACATAAGATATAATTTATTTTTTATATTTTGACTTATACGACTTAAAACGAATCACCCAAAATAATGTCTTTGAGTTCTACGCCACTGCATTTTTCATGATATAAATCCAATTAGATTTTTTTCATTAGATTTAAATCCACTGGGGTAAACTGAGTCGTATATAATGTAAATTAAAATTACGGTTTCCCCTAAAATTCACAAAGGAGGGCATTGAAACAAAAAATTAATAAAATATAAAAATAGCTTTAGAAAAAAAATATATGAAGGCTGGAATACATAACAGTTGAGTTACTGAAGTTACTGAAATTATAATTTAAACAATAAAAAGGGGTTCACAAAAAATACGGATTTTTTAATATCATTTTTTTCTAATTCTATTTTATTATAAGAAAATGATCATCTAAGATTAGGAATTCTATAAAATGAATTGAAAAAGAATTATTTATTAATAAGCCATAAAAATCTAATTTACAAAAAGATCCTTACAACTAAATTAGATTAAATGGATAATGTAGCATTATTAGAGTCTAGAAAGTGATTCACCAAATGTTACAAAGTTAGATACTCGTAACAAGTGCTTAATGTTTGCAGGTTAAAGTTCACACGTCCGTTGACAGTACTACTTAATGCGTGACCTCTCAGCCTCTGGGTCAAATTCATAAACATATTTTATAATTAATTGAGTCAAAGTCATAGAACGTCTTCATTCATAAAAGGCATAAAAGTATAGAAATTATGTTCAAATTAAAGTAAAACCAAAATTTATCTCAGAAATACCGCAATAATATTATATTTTCTTTATGGTAACTATATTGTTGGAATTAGTACTGAACTTATATAATAGATGGCATAAAATATAATATATAAAATCTTTTCAATGTCAATATTATGTGAATTATTTTTTATTGAATATTACATTCAATTACATTAATATTAGAAGTAATACATATATACCATATTTATTTAATATACAACTAGCAAAGATTTACACCAATTAATATTGACCCATACATTTTACACCGCATATAAAAACCACATATTAGGACAGGTGTGATTACATTTGAATTATCCAATCAAAATAGTCACTTTATTTATCAAAAAGGTCCAAAATTTAAAAAAATAAGTTAATTTTTGACGTCACATCCGACTCCTACCTTCTTTTTTCACAACAGAGTGTAATAGAAATGTTTAAAAGTTGAATATTACCTGAAACAGATTTAAAGACACACATTTCATGAGTGCACTAAAACAGATTCAGGTAATATTCAACTTTTATATAAATACGCAATTACTGAACGACTAAAATCGCCCCGTGAGAACCACACTTTACTGCTTATAGCTGTTTCGATGTTATGAACTTGTGAGCAGAGAAAAATAAAATCGATTACTTATTCGACGATAGTTATTCTCTAACGTCAAAAGAACGTTGAAAATGAAACGGCAACACAGAAGTTCAAATTTTAAATAGCTATATCTCCGTTAACTTCCGGATATTTGAACAAATAGAAACGTCAATTAACCTATATCAATCAAAAATTTAAAAAACCATGCCTAATTAATAAACAACCAGATTCCTAAAATGTTATTAAGGTTGCATTAAGATTTTAACAGGGGCAATAAATATGAACAATTATATAAACCCAATATAAAACAGGCAAAATACAATAAGATGTTTTATAAATCTTAATTCAATATTAACATTTACAAAAATTATAAATTATGATTAGTATAAAGTTCATAGACTTAACCTTACCTGAACACATTTAGAAGTTCGTGAATATTATATTATAAAAACAATTACAACATTAATTGCCTTTAATAAATTATAAGCAGAATTCCAAATATTCATTTTCAATATATCCTTTCGTGAATAGATTTCTTTAAAACTAAAACAACACTTCATTGAAAATTGACACAAAATAAACAAATTTAATATCAAGAACCTGTGGGCAAACAATTCGATGAAGAATTTTGCAGTTATACACAAGCACTAATAAATAATAAATACACATAAAGTTCTGTATTAAATTAAATAAATTATTTAAATAAAACAAGCTTAAAACATTTAAACAATTTTAAATTTATATTTGGAACTTTAAATAATTTATATTATTTTTAAAAAAGTTATAATTTCAGAGAGTAAAACTTCCGAAGATTGTATACATTACATACATTTAAAAGAACTACAATGGTCAACCTACAACAGCAACACCACCGACCAATGTTCCAATCAAAGACGTACGTCAATGGTTTAATTGTATGTCAGACAGGTGTAGCGCTGAAGGCATGCTGTGAACGTATGCTGGATCAGAGCAAAGCGGTATACGTAGGAATACCTGTTGTAAGACAAAAGAATCTGCCCAGAAAACAAAATAGTTGATAAAGGAAATCCTGCAGACGAGCTCCTTAATAGAAAAAGTTATAAATTGCAAATGTAATTTTCTATTATCTGTAATCTATATATTATCACATATTTAAGAAATAAATTGGTTGGGGAGAATGAAAAAGGTTTTTACATAAGGCGATACTAAATACAGTAACTCTTCTTTCGTAACTATAAATAGCTATTTATATGAACCTATAGCACCCATCACTTCTAGGACCATCCTCGTAAGAACATAAACACAACTCATACAATTAAAAAAAAATACAAAAACAACTACATCATTTTCAGAGTATTTATTGCACATTATTTGGAATATATGACTAGTACAATTAGTACTGTACAATGTTAATATGACATAGTACTTAAAATTAGATTTAAATTATTAAATATATTGTGGATGTATATATAAATATTATATGTGGAATTATTTTATGAACATAATTGACAAGAAAATATATTTGAGCATTATGAAATATGTATATCTGATTTAAATGACTTACTTAATGGCACATTAATTGTTTGAATGGCAGATCTTATTAAATTGCACTTATTATTTCACATTTTGTACGATATGACTCCTTCTAACCACTAATAATAATTATAAATAATGGAATATTTTAATTAAAATCTGCTTATATAATTTAAAATTAAAAGCTAATGGAATCCTTATAATCCTTATAATGGAATGTTGATTGTTTTAAAATAACAATAAAACAATCAGCTTTAATTAATTACAACAAAATTATCATATTGATTTGCTCGGTAATTGATTAAAAGTAATTTACTAAATTTGGCACAGTTTCTACTTAAAGTAATTAATTAAAAGTAACTTAAAATGTATTAGTGCTTATTTTGTAGTGAAATAATAGAGCTTCAACTTTCCTCCTGTAGCTTGTACTAATTATACACATACTCAAATTATGCTATATTTTTATATACGTGAAATATATAAAAATAAGCATTTGAATATTGATAAGTTTATCCAATTAAGGATAATTATAAAAAAAAGTAATTATAATAAAGTTACCTTAATTATGATTATGGCAGTCATCCAATTCATATATTATAAATAATATAGAATGGAGACGATGAAAATGACTTGACGACAAATGAAAACCTGTCAGGAAGAATAAAAATAATAAAATTAGTTAACCGTATTCGGACTGAACTGTGATTGAAAATTCTCCATGGTGAATGTGAGTACCATGGTACCACACTCTTGTATCAACCAGGACTAGAATTAACAAAAAAAAAATTATGAACAATATTATAAATTATTCAATTGAAAAATATTTTATCTTTAATATTAACATACCTGCATCTCCTGGTTCAACAGAAAAATTTATATTAGTGCAAATATGATCACATTCTGGAGTTGGAGCCAAAGACCAGTCTTTGTGTCCTTGCAATTGTGCCTGCCACATTAAGCGGGGTATATAATCCAACTAAAAACGAAAAGGAAAATGTTTAATTGAATTTCTTTTAAATATCTCTTATAAAATACGTTAACCAACATGCATAACAGCTCCTTGCTCGTATCCAAAGAAAACATATTCAGCGTTGGGCATTTCAGAATCTTCAGGTAAAAAATGTGGACGAGGATAATATTGCCGTAATTTCTTTAGAATATCTGGATGGCAATTACTCCTAAAAAAAGTAAAATGTTTATAATATATTATAAAAAAAAGATACAATAACTTACACTTAAAAATTAACACATTCGAAAGCAGCAAAAAGTAACTTACCAGCCAACATACCACGGATTTGTACCGTCACTGAAGTTTGCTTGTTCCTCAGGCATTTCAAAAACTTCTTTTAATGAGACAAACTTGCTCTTGAAATGTAAGAACTGACATGGTTCTGATCCATCCAATGCTTCAGGTATGCTCTGATATAAAGATCGAAACATATTAAAATTAAACACATTCTTCGCTGGCCAGTTCACTGCTGCACCCTTTACAATAACTGGTCGAGATGTGTATGCATATTCCTGAAAAAGATGTGTTATCATTTAATAAATGAAGTAAAGGTAAAACTATAAAAATATAATTTCAGAAATTAACTTACTTTAAACAAGCCCCTTGTTATGTTGTGTAAAATGATAGGTTCCCTGACTCCTTTACAAAAATCACAATTCGAAACAGGTCTCGTCGCTTCCCATATAAGATAATTGTTTGGAAGTATACATCGTGTTCCAATTGCATGAAACCATAAGTTATGTATGGGGATACATAATAAAACACTTAAAACCACAACAATGATAGCTATTAATTTCCAATAGGAATACTTTCCTAAAAATAGTTCATTGTCACTTAGTCCTTTAACACTTTGTTTATAACACGATTGTAATTCACTTATACTAACACCAACACTAAGTACTGATTCATTAAGAATCATACAGTCATTTTTTAATTGATTTAAAATTTTTTCTTTATCACTGTTTGTAATTATGAACATGTTCTAGGCTTTTTAAACGCGAGCGATTATTTTAACTTTATTAAAATTTAATCATAGCTAAATTTATTATTTCAATTTATCATCACAAATATTTTTCGTAACAATACAGGATAAGATTAATTAAAAAGAACCGAACCGCACTAATTGTAAATAAATACTAGTTGATATTTTATTTGACAGCTTGTGACAGCTGGTGACAGCGGTTTGTTTAAGTATTGCCAGATTTGAGTGAATTACCAGATGAGATAAATTAAATTCAAAATCGCCATTAGTGTGTCCTGATGAGAAAATATGATTTTAAACAAACTTTAAATAATTATTTTATCTATTAAAACTTGCGAAAATAGAAATTTATATACGAGTATGTAATAATCATTTATTACATACAATTAATATTTATACAAAAATAAATTAAATATCAATACAAAATATTTAAACACCTATTGACACAACATGTAAAATACAGGCACATACATGTTAATAACATTTGATTTATTGGGTGTTCATTTGAATATTGCTTTCCTCAAAATTCGGAGTTGACTCACTAATGCTCTGGACGAACGACTTTCAAATATTAAACTAATTACAAAATCTAGACCTATGACAAACTAATTAAGTAAATTATAAATATTTTAATTACTATTTAGAATTGGCAGTAATTATTAAAACAACGATATTTTATATACTTTTGAATCTCTATATTAGCGTAAAATTAGCTGTATAAAAATACTAGAGCATACCCTCAGTCACAAAGTGACGTCTTTTTAGTACGAATGATTTGAATTCAATATAATTCGTAATTTCACTTTCAAATTTTAATACCATTTTTAAATTGAAATATTTAACTCGTTTTATATTAATTTTACAAATAACAACAAATAATTTTTCATATAAACTGACTAAAAAAATATATTTTTTAAAACAAAATATAAAATATTTTCAATTTATTTGTTATTTGACAAACTTTTATTCAAAATTTGAGATTATTTTGTGACTCATAGTTTTGCAAAAATTAGTTAACATGACGAGTTAAAAAAATAATATTAAATGATTAAACCACTCGGCAGATCTGCAACAAGGTCGGCAAAACGATTTTCTGTTTCACCTTTAGCTAACTTTTATAATAACTATAAGTTCAGCAATAGACATAATAAATTTCTTTGAAAGTGCTTATACTACGTATTAAAATACTAGATACTTTCTAGATATTTTTTAAATCATTTTTTTTACTATTTTGTAATAACAATCTACAATTTACAGATAATTTTAGTAGGAACGCCAGCATTAATAAGAGATGCAATGTTTATCTATTATGTAGTTAAAAGGAAAACAATTAGTTTTTTTTTTTAGTTTTTATTGTATATGAATAATTACAAGATATAAGTTAACGAGAAACCTAGATCCTGGATGGGAACATCATCTGAAAAAATGTTTAAATGTTAGTATAATGTAACACATATAAAAGAAAACTTATATATAAGGATAGTAAATATCAATTTATATTAAGTATGCTTCATAATATTTATAATATTGTATCACAAGCAATTATCTCAGTCAAAATGTTGTCCACAAAGGAGATTCCTTCAGGTTTCAAATGTCAAGAGCATCATTGATAACAAAACAATTATTGATTTTTACTTTTATAATTAAAGGTACTTGTCTTAAGTAATTAAAGTTATTTACCAAACGAATACGGTGGCCCATTGCTTTAGCTGGAAGATTGCGTCGGAATTTAGCTCTAACTGATCCGGAGCATCCATGTGGTCTGGTAACCTTTCCCCAGATAGCACGAACTTTGCTCTTAATATTTTTGGGTCTGCCAGGGACGCAAGTACGGTTCTTTGCCTTATATACATAGACACATTTTTTGCCAATGTAGAATTCAGTTTCTTTTTTACTTGTGCAGCTCTCAATCTTAAGAAAAAGGGTATTTTAAATATTATGTAATTCTATCCAGTTTGAGTCAGTAGTGTAGCTTAAATTAATATTATCTCAGCTAAAAAATTTCCACACGAGAAGTATTCTCTTCAGGTTTCAAATGTCTATATAGAACATCATAGATAATAATTTTAAGGTTAACTTTATTAGGTTAGGTTTACATGCATTAAATTATCAACAAGTATAATAATCTCGGCAACAGAGACTGTAAAAATTAATTGCATACACTTCATTGAATGTAAGAAAACAACATTAATGTTTATCATACCTTCAAAAGAGCAGTGTTTTCGTGCTGATTTCTTAAACCTCTCTTATAACCTGTGAAGATTGCTTTTGCATAAAGACGTCCGTGACGTTTAAAAGGACGCTTCTTAAGGGTTGTTTTAACTTCCCCAGAAGTGGCTTTTGCCTTCTTCTCAGTAGCTTTAGGTTTCTTGGCAGCAGCGTCAGCCATTTCTAACAACAAAATAACCTCACATTAATTTACAAAGTTGAACACGCTCACTGTATCGGTTGTCACAAAGTTATCAATGAACATCCCCGTAATGAAAAATAAATAATAGCAAATACACTCTTAAACTAAAACTATACATATTAAATTACAAGTTTATTAATATATATTTATTCTAAACTATAGAAAATATAAAATATTTAATATTAATTTTGTCTACGAGCAAAAAGTTTACGTACCGCATGTATTTCAATACAAAAAGAAAAGATTGAAGTAAGCAAGAATATTGTAGTGAGAAAATGGTCAATTTAAGTTCATTGGATACGTACGCATCTAGTGGTAAAAGTAACAACTTCTAATGACTCTATCGATAACTAGCTTTATAAAAATAATGTTTTTTAAATATTTTGAATAAATTGAATTCTACAGAAAAATTAAATTTGTACACTTGTACAATTATAGTTTAAAATAGGAGGAAGTGGATCACTGGATCCACTACTCACAAGCCACAAAATTTACTCAATATCATTAGGTTGAAAGTACTTAAATAATAATAATAAATTTAAAAAAATATATAGTCAATAATGTATCTAGATACACAAGCATTTAGTTACTTCTGCTTGCTTCTGCTACATTTGAAAACGTAAATAGTATAGTAGAGCATCTGTTTATTTAAGTAGCAAAAGTTTATATCCGTAAGATAACAACTGTTAAGGTTGATATCACTGATCTACATAAAAGATAAATTTAAAAATGAATAATAAAATAATTTTAATAAAAAGAAAACTATTAATTATAATATGTATTAATATTTATTTATTAGTATTTATAATATATACAAAGATTACACATTCATTATTTTCTGTTTATAAATGCAAAAAGTTTTTACTATCTTTCAACGTTTGACTCAGTTGACCAGAAATAACACTTGGAACTGTGTAACACATACAAATCATTCAAATCACGCAAACAATAATTTAAAATTTGTTTTAAATAGCAATAGAACGAAGAGCAGTCTCTTTGAAATTAATTTATTATAACTGGCACTGTATCTATACTTTTTTGGTCACTTGTGATATTAGATGTTCATATAATTGCAAATAAATTAGTGTACCGATTGCAATTTAATTAATTTTGCTAAATTAAATTATGAAATAAAACAAAAGTATAGAAACAGTCTTCTTTATTTGTAGTTCACTATATCATTATTAATTGAAGTGGAATTTGAACTGGAAGGGTGAGCCGTGATGGAAGTGGTGGAACGGTGAACCCCGAGGGCCTCCCTGATTTGCTTCAGGGTCTAATGGATCTTCGCCGTTATCAAATTGTGCGCGTTTTTCAGGATCAGTTAAAACCTGTAAAAAGTTTAATTAATATCTTAATATACATACATATAAAGCCAAAATAAGCCACATAAAAAAAGAATAATAATAGTCTATGTATACCTCTTTAGCTGCAGCTATATCTATAAATTTCTTTTCTGCAACTTTCTTTTCATCCCCTTTGAAATTATCAGGATGCCATTTTTGTGCTGCCTTTCTGTATGCTTTACTAATTTCTTGTTTTGTTGCTGATCGTTTTACATTTAAAATTTTGTAATAGTCTCTTCTCTCAGCCTGCTTTTGAAGACGTTGTGCTTTTTGGATACCTTCCTTTGCTCGTTGATCATGTTCATTTATTTCTAATGCTTCTTGATAGTCATGAATTGCTATGGGAAAACGAAGAATATATAATTCTATAAATATGCTAAATAATAACTCATTTAGTATCAGAACTGTATTTCAATAAATGAAAGGAATTCAAGAAAAAATGAGATTTCACTATAAGAACAGTATTTTAAAATTATTTTATAATTATTATATATTATATTGAGATAAGTATTCGAATATTTATATGAAAAAGTTATATGTAACCGTGTTCTTACCATCGTCGTACATTTCTGTACCCAAATAAGCTTCGGCTCTGTCACAAAGTACTGTAAAATCTTTATGAATATCTAAAGCTTCTCGACACGCTCCTATAGCTTGTGTGTATTCTTCATCCTACATAAGGAATTGAATGCTTTCAATTTGGTTTACAATATGATTAGTAATAGACTAGAATACATAAATTATTTACAATTTACCTTAACGTAACAAGTGCACAGCAATTGTTTAGCAGAAAATATTACATCCTGAACTTCCTTTTCCGTCGATAAAACTTTATTTGCCTGATCTATACAGTGGGCATATTCTTTTTGCTCAATTGCATTTTGAGCATTATTAATAAACTTATCTACTTTTTTAATTTTTTTATATAACGGAAAGCATTTCTTATGTTCTGGATCTAATCGTAAACATTCACGAATTTCCTAAAATATAATATAATTTGTTTATAAACATTGCTACTTCATCACACTTATGTTATCTATATTTGAACAAAATCTGTAATACCTTAAGTGAGTCTGAAACATGTCCTATTTTATATAATAAGTTACTTAGTTTAAAATAACCGTCTGTGTTATCTTGTTGAAGTCGGTTTATGGCTTTAAGATCTGATACGGCACTTATAATTTCACCCTGAAAACAACGAATTGTTAACCTATTTTTTCAGATGAATAGAATCAATAATTACTGAGCATACCTGTCCTAAATAACAATCTGCGCGCAAATTTCGAATTTCTACTGACCATGGTGATATTTCCAATAGTCCAGAAAGTTCCTTAGTTGCAGATACAAGCTCGCCAGCAGCACTAAAATATTCATTGCAAATTAAATGTATTTTTGTGTGGTATAAAAGTCAATATTATCATATTCTTATTTAAAATAATAAACTCAACATACTACAATTGTTTCGCTAAGTCTATGGCTTCTCTAGCTGATCTTATTCGCCCGTATAAGACATTCGCTTCTTCATTGTATGGATCTTCCACGGTAATCTAAAGACATAAGACTTTATTTTATCAAGTTTTTTCGTATTTAATAAGATATATACAGAAATATTACATACAACTTGATAAAAGTCATTCTCAGCTTTATCATACTCTCCTAGCTTTAGCAGTACACTACCCCTTTGGACACGAGCAGCAGTAAAGTCAGGTTTTAGCTCTAGCACACGATCAAAATCAACAAGAGCAAACCTTGCCCTGCTTAAAGCCAAATATACAGTTCCTCGTTTAAACTGTGTAAGATAGTTTGTTGGATCACCCTCTAAAATAAGAGTGGTAAACAATATTAACCACAAATTATAACACTGTAAGATTATTTGATCTTTAGTTTCAACCATATTGTTCTTATAAATAATTAAATGATTTCAACATACCTACAGCTGCATGATAATGTGTCAATGCATCTGCCAACTGTCCCCTTGACAAAAATTGTTTTCCTAATTCTAAATGATTATTAATTTCAGTTTGCGTTGCACATTCTGTAACTAAAATATACAATTTCGTCATATAAAGTTTCAATTGTTGTATGTCAAATTATAATTTAAAAATGTTATTGACATAAATCTGTTAAGGTTAGAAAACTAATAATAAATATTTACCGTCAAGTAATACTTCTAATAAAATCAATACTATATATGGTGTCATTTTACACCAATTACATTTTGATATACTCCCCATCTTCAAACACATTTTAATTTACCCTGAGTCACAATATTGATAATTTATTTAATATTTTTCGCTAAGAATACATGTCACAAATTGATACAAAACTCCAAAGCCCATCGTGGTCTCGTGCTATTGGTCCAAATCATATTTCCCCCACTACATTGGTCATAAACTTCATAGATATCTACAGATTACGTGATTTTCTTTATTTATAGAAATAAATATTGTACATTATGTTACTTTAAAATAAATTAATAATATTTTAGATAATTTAAGGTATTATCTAACTTTAATATAAATACAAACATAAATATTAGAATTGATATTTCATTCTGATAAGGAAAGGCGCGTCATTCAAATAATATCTAAGTTGAATAAAGTTCTTTTGACATTCTTGATATTTCATTAGATACACTTTTATCTTGAATTTCACAAATATAGTGATGACGTTTTCCACAGTCCTGACCTTGATAAGAATAACTTTTTAGAGCTGGGTTATATCCCAGCTTTAAACATCGCCCGGTTCCTTTTATTTCCACATTATTCATATCTACCATCGTAGTTGAGTTTCCGTTCGAAACAGGACGTGCAGAGTTAGACCAAATCCAAAGTAAACCGGGATTTAAACCTCCCGTCCAATAATCGTTACCTAAGAAATTATTGACAATTTAATACAGTACAGTAATTTTTCCATTTAATAAATAAATTCGTGTTTTGTTGAAGATTTGAATAAATACCTTTTAGTTGAGAATTATTTTGTAAATGTGATACTACATCTTGATTTTCAACAATCGTTTCCATTTCCGCTAGAGTTGCCCCAAGTGATCGACATATGGCGTTTGCGGATTTCCAATTTATTTCACGGGAAGTCCCGAAGTGATAACAATTTTCACCAGCTCGTGTAAAATTTTCTGCACAGGGCTCTGAGAAATAGTTGTAACATGTTATTCATATATTAAAATTCAATCAACTCAATTCGGAATGATGAAGCAAAAGCCATTAGTAAAATATTTTAACTTGGAATCAAATAATTGAATACATATATGTATAAATATATTTCTTTATTAGTATAACAAATTATTTGATTATGTTCTATGGCATTATTATTGTTATATACATAGAACAAGAATGTAAGATTGGTTGCTTATGTCATAGGCGTTTCGAAAGTCAAATTAATTATATTCTTCTATTTACCTGAGTTCTTTACATTTCCTGCCATTAAGTAATACAGCATTTCCTCCGTTCTTCGCAAACGTTTTTCCATGAAATCTACCCGGTAAACTAATTTTTCAATGGCACCAAGTAAGTACAAATCCGTTTCCGAGACTTCTCTAGGTCTGTTAGAGGTCGGCTTACTTATGACCTTCCCTGGGGGTCGCTTCGATGGATCAATAATTGCATCAGATTCGTCAATTCGTTCGGTAATGTAATAATTTCCTTGGGAAAGTGGTTTCATTTGTCGAGAATTTCTGAAAAATGTATTATTCTGATGATATTTTTTACCTATAATTTTTAGTTTTTAATGATGACTCTTTTTGAAACATGTATTTATTTTTAATAAAAGGTCCAAGACTATGCAGTTATTTTTGTGTGTTTTTTTTTTTGCAAGATGAATTAGTTCCACTCTCTCAGTTTAAAGTGGGCGCATAAAAGAAGATTGTTGGTTGGTATTTTAGTAAAATAGAGTATTATATATGTGAATACTAACATTGTAATTATTATTATTTTTATAACTTGCCTTTGTTCATTTGAACGGAGGGTCCATTCCTCCAATAATGGTGACCAAAAGCCATTTTCAGTCCAATCAGCGGGGTTGTCATTGTTAATAATATTTCGATTAACTTTTGTTACATTTGTTACGTAAATTGCACTACTCAGTGAAATAATTGCAGCTACGATACAGACCTGCACCAGACCTTGGCCTCGGGTTCTACTGGTTACACTGGATGTAAACATTGCGATTTGTTGGCCTAGAATTGTTCACAGAAAAGTTGACAGTTAGCATCCGCAGAAGTGAAATGACGTCGTTGAATAAAACGACTTTCTCTTCATTAGTTTACAATACAAAGAATTCGATATTGTAAATGAAGTTTGAAGTTTCTTTTATATAATTAAAGAGTGACGTCTTATTAACTAGAATAAAGATTGCATACCTAGAATTTGGGTATACCCAATTAAGAACTTGCAAATTGTTTGAAACGAACCACAAAAGAAATTAAAGGAGGATATTGTTTATTAATATTTGTAAAAAATTTATTTGTATTACCACATTTATTTATTGAGTATCTTTAAGAAAATTGTATTTTTGAAAGGTGATTAAAAATTTGATAGGTGCTATGCAGAACACTACTGGAAAAAGCCTCAAGTTCGAATAGAACAGCAAAAAAATGGGCTTGTGTCCTATGTCTTAATTTCTATAAAAGTGTACTATATATTGATAAAGTGGGTTACTATAGAAGAACCTCAAATGTTCAATTATTAACTCCTTATATGTTAGGAGATATTAACAATTAAAAAAGTCATTTTTTCCCTTTAATTATTAAAGGGATTCAACATTGTACACATTCCAAGTGCATGGGACATCACAATCCTTGTGTAAGGTTACCAACCTTACAGCTCATAATTCTCTGCTATTTGTATTTATATATCAAATATCAAATATTATTTAGAGCTATTTCAAGTAACAATCAAATTCCAATATTATGTCTGCTGTAACATGGTTAAATAAAATAAAAACTTATTATTCTTTGATTTGACTTGATTATTTGACTACCGACAGCTACAGAACATTACCACAGCACTGACCTACTCAACAAATAACTGACGTTAAAATGCATTTCACGTCATACAAATATGGCTGACCATTTCTAGCGCTAAAACTATAATTCAAACTTTTAATTGCTATATCTCCGTCAACATTTAGATATTAAATAAAATAGACACGCTAATACACATTTATTAACATCAATTTCAATCGACAATTGAAAAATCGACCACTAAAAAATGAGGACACAAGTCCATTGTATTGCGTTATTATAAGACTTATAAAAAATAACTTTCAACTTTTATGTAAAATAGGTAAAAGTTTGAAAGAAAGAGAATATGTGTTCTTTTTGACGTGACAGCGCACAAACTAACACGTTCGAAGGATGTAGTCGACGATACAGTCGGCGAGAGCATTAATGCTTGACTTTTATCTTCGGGTTCGATTCTTGGACCAGAGTTATATTTTCTGGGTTTGGTTGTTATCAAATTAAATTTATTATGTATATACATAAGTGTTAACTTACTAGGTAGCGATGTACCGCACATATGTGAAGCCACTTTACCATAAATACTGCCAACAATGTAGGAGGTCGTAGGTGATATGACTTAGAATCGAAAATAGGCTGACATTAAACACCTATTGCTAAAGAAGTCTGAATGCGATATCTTAACAAAAATAGTTTACATATTTATTAAAACTGTTTCATATGTTTTAAATGTATTTTTTTTAATTAATTAATTAATTTTTAATTTAATAAATAAAGAGATTTTATTATAAATTTTGATTATTAATGAACGATTTTCAAGAAGAAGGTTCTTTCTGTTTATATTACAAATAATTAAACATTAAAATTAACTTCCTCACTACAATCCTATTTAATGTGAAAGAGAATAAATTTACGACAGCAAAACGGCACCAAGGGCGCAGAACTCCTTTAATATAACATACATTAACTTAAATTTCAACCCAAAAAAATATGGTGAACCCAATTGGAATAGTTTGTGCCAAGTACCACAAATCGGTGATTTTTAATATATCTTGTAATAAAAATTTCGTATTTATATTATAAAATAAGTAATTAATTTTTTCTTACCCAAATTATCAATAATTCCAATAGAACAAACACAAATTTAAATATTACCAACAGAATGGCAGTATCAAGCAATGCAGCAAACAATTTTGCAAACGCGTCCGTAAACTTTCATCGACACCACCGTATTCACTGTCTCCTTTTGTATCTGATCTGTTCATATTTTGTCACAACAACTTTTCATAGTGTATTTAGTTAATCTACCTGTGTTGTGAATCACATAAAAATACAAGTGAAAGTAGTCGTTCCATATCGACTCCATCACGGAGATAATCGACCAATGACCTACTGACCGTCAAAATTATTAATACAATTTTTATTTCCTAATGAGTTCAGAAGATGAAATGTTTACTTTATTTCGTGATAATGCGTATAATGATATTAACATTCCTTGTCGTCCTAATGAGGTAATTAGGTAAATGTGCACTGTTGGTGGGAGAGCAGACTCCTGGCTGATATTTTGAAAATAAAAAGTTTCCAGTTTATTTAAAATCTTATCGAATCAGTGTATTGCAGTGTGCTCATAACTTTCTTAGGAAGGTATGCCATTCTAGAGTTAAAAAAAAATATTTTCAACAGTTTTTGCATGGCAATATAACACGAATTTTACAACCGATTTTATTTTGCTTTGGTCATAATGTGAAAACATCACGTGTTGCACTAGCTAGCTGCAACATTGCCGAAAATACTTTATATTTTTCTCTAGAGTCGCTTTACTTTTTAAGAGGATTTTTTGGAGCTATGAAAATGATAAATAAAATAAAATAAAACCATTAAAATAATTGCAGTAAATATATCTTTTTAATATAACAAATATTTCTTTTTAAATACAAGCTAACTTATTTACATTTTAAAATATATTAATTTACTATATTGTACTGAAACAAAACAATTTTTAAAATTATTTCATTAATATTAATTATTAAAAATATATTTTATTTATTTTTTAAATATACTAAAACACCATCCAAAAGTTATTTATAATAAATTATTCTAAATCATCAAAGTATTTGTATTTTTATGACTAAAGTTTTTAAAATTATAAAATTTAACAAATATTTTATATAAATTTAAACATATAATTATTTGTATTGCCAAATTATTTTTAAACATATTTTGAGGGAGGAAATGTTTTTTTTTTAATTATTATTGTTTTAATTTTTATTTATTATTATATTTCAGTTCTTGTGTATAAGGGTACAAATATCTAAGTCTATTTTAAATTCATAGAGATATGTTTGAAATAATGTTCATACTATTGAATATTGAATGGACTGGGCGCACAACAATCAATACAATTTAACATTGTTAAACATAAACGGGTAGTTGCAAAAAAAATCATAATAATTTATGAAAAATAAATACAAGTTACAAGTTCTTTAAGGGATGTTTAGCTTGTATTATTTATTCATAATCAATGTGTTGTAAGAATCACCTTTATTTACACTTTTCCGAAACACAATTTTCCAAGAAAATGCCTGCATTTGTATAGAAAAATGCCAAAGAGTAATTGACTTTGTGGCTTCTAAATAGATAATTCTTTTGCAACTACTCTACATTTTTCTATGGACACATTGCTATATCAATAATTTAATTACATGATACTGTCTTAAGCAAAGGTAAAAAGCAAATATAAGCTACTGTATATTCTACAAACTCTACACATGTATTGACCATTGATATGCCTTTATTATAAATTTAAAAGTTGAGCATTGTTTTTGAATACTTAATAAAATAAGGACCTATTTATATAATAATTAATTTTTGTTTCTTAAAATAAAACAATATCTATAATAAAAATGGAATACAGCCATATTGGTATTGTATTTTCATATAGGGCAAACTTAAAATTATTTGAAACCTTATTGACCATGCTTTTAATTGTTTCTTTTTTCACATTGACTTAAAATAATTTCATCATGTTGCTTTCCATTGTAATTGATTTAATCAAAAAAGCTTCACTGGTTTAATATTAAACACGACATGTATTTTAAAAATAATAGATATTATACCGGCATTTGTATTACATGCAGACTTTAACTCATACCTGCTATTGACTAAAATGACTTTAAAGGCCTTGCGGGCCTGATGATCAGATCAGTTCTTCAAAATTTGCTTTCGATTTTAGTTGCAGTTAAATTGGAGATCTGATCTAATCGTATAAAAAAGTCTTAAGATAAAAAAAATAATTATAATCTAATTTTGTCAAATCAACCTCAATTACCAATAGTAAGCAGCAATCATCTAATAAGATAAACGCCAGAAATGTATGCAAAATTATATACGTATATATAACATCAGGTTGTCCCGTTAGAAGCACTACTATCGACTAATTGATTTATGATGGCGATATCACAGATCTCACTATCTCACTTTTACACGTTCCTTAACTTTTCTTAATTAATATGTGGTCAAATTTCTTGTACATTTAAAATTTAAATATTGTAAAAATTACAAATTGGTATCAAAATTCGTTACGATATATGTATTTATTTTTAAATATATTTTAAAAATCTTACCTCAATATTTTCAATCCAAATACTAAAACTAAAGAAAATTGATGTGAAACAAATCTAAATTCAAACGTGTTATAAAATGGCAAGAATAAGTCGTGATGTATAAGATTATAAAATGCAAACGCAAGGATTTCAACTTACCTTATGCATTATTTGTACTCCGACCACAGGCAACAAGCAGCAACCAAACAGACTATAGTGAAACAGACTATAACATTAACATTAACAATATGAATTATGAAATTTATAAATTGGCAGCCAGATCACTCATAATAATATCTTCGGCGATGATACTACTTTCGTTGAAATCTGTTAGATTATCGGAAATGCCTAAGCTGGATTCACGCTGTTCCAATTCGCACATGTTATCAACTGTATTTTCAGCGAGAAAATTTGATTTAAATGCATCTACAGAATTTCCGTTTATGAGGAAATCCCGATTATTATATGTAGGACTGTATCGAAAATTTCGATCACGAACAGGAGTGGAAGGAACCGATTTTGAAGCTATTTCAAAGTCAGTATTAAAGTTTGATGGGAACGGAAATTCTGTTCTTTTATATGGAACAGGTGTAGTTGGAACTGATCTTGAAATAATGCTCCTTCCAACATCCAATGGAAGATTTTGGAAATTGTTATCAATACTGGCAGATCGCTTTAAGTTCGAATTATCAAATTCAAAATGTTGATATTCTTTAGATTGGGGCAATATTTCATTCATTTGAACCGTGGAATATATATTGGAAGTGCTCTCCGAATCTAAAATTGGCAGCGGTATGTTACTGAAAGTATTTAGTTCAGGCATTATATCAGAAGAAGGGGCTATCAAATTGCTTTGATCAGTCAAGAGATCTAAATAGTTACTGTTATCAAAATCTGTGAACTCTGCAGGAATTGGAGTAGGAGCAATGGAGCTGCACGCTGAATTGTTGTAGCTCATGAATTGACGATTGTATTCCATCTTTTGATGATGATTGAAAAATAAAGGACTTTGTGCGGGAGATACGAGCGGTTTCACATGAAGCGGAACAGATTGTGATCGAAAATTAATATTATTTTGAGCTATATTACCATCTGGAAAAAAGCGACTAACTTCGTTTCCTAAAGAATCCGGGTGCACTTGTCCAACGTTGGGATAATTGGGTTTGGAGAATGCTGTAAATTTCCCGCCAACAGATGCAGAGTAACCAGAATTCTGATTTTCCAGCGCGACAAATCCTTCACCGTGTACAGTGGTCTCTGTTTTGCGTTCTTTGGGAATGGGTTTTATATGCAAGCTGGGTCTTCCTCTTGGGACTGGTGTATTTCGTGGACTCACAAATGGACTTGCTGTTGTACTGCAACTCTTGGGACTGCAGGACTTTGGTACAATTTTTGTTGCAATTGGCGACAAAGGCCCAGGAGAAATAGGCATAAAGCTAAAATTTCTTCGGCGAGAGTTCGGGCTTTGTGGAATTACATCAGTAAGATGAAGTCCGTCTTGTTGGCTTGGCTCGAAACTTACTCGTCTTCTTATCGGCATAGCACCTGCAGCTTTTATATTTGGAATTTGTGGTTGTTTAGAAATACTTTGTCGCTGAGATAATTCCGTCAAACTTGCTGATGCTGACATCAGGCGACTGTTCATGTTATCCTGCACTGCCTGACTATACTTACGTATGTACGTTGCTCGGGGCGGCTCTGTGGGAGAATTCTGAATACACGGGTCCTCTGTTTTGTTATTAGTATTATACAGATTTTGCTCTAGTAAAATACGAAGTTGAGAAAGTTTATCACATTTTCCTTGACTTATTTCATCATGAAAATCCTGATGATGGTTTGATATTACTTCTTCTTTCACTTTTATAGAACTACTACCAACTGCATTATTTGTAATCCCATCACTTTTGCTGTGTGTTCCAGAAACTTGAGTCACATCTTTCGACGATGTAGCAGCTCCTTCTTCTTGGCTTCCATTATCTTGTTGGAAGTATTGCAACAGTTCTTCTTCTTGTTCTTGACTGTTATCACCTCCATGTAAATATCCGTCTAAAGCATCTTTATCTAAATTACAGATACTTATTACGCGCTCTCGAGGTAGAATCTCGGATACCGGTAGGATTCCGAGAGAATCAGCACTGGTATTTGGTTTCGAGTCAATCTCACGAGAACCATTAGAATTATAACTGGGTACAGTATTACCGGCATTTTCTACCACACTCATAGATTTTTTACGTGGTCGCCTATTTTTTCGTTTTGTATTTAAGAATTTCATTGATTCAACCGGGAACGCAGCAAAATCCTTTGCATCTGGTGATGAGTTGTTAACTGGGCTATTTTCGCTAAGAGTGTTTATATTAAGTTCTTCGTTTTGTACTGCTGGTGCTTCAAAATTCGGTTTAGGTTGTATATTTTTATTTTTTGGAAACTGGTGCAGTATGATAGAATTTGGAGAATGATTAAATTGTTTATTCGGCAATCTCGACAGAGCTAATTTTATAGGTTTTTCATTTTCTAATGATGTAGGAATTGCACTCAGGGAATTGACTGATTTCATTCCACTTTCAGAATCATGTTGCGATAAGTTTTCATTATATCGTTTAGAAAATGTTTTATTTTTCTTAATGTATTTTCTTTCAATTGGTTTGTTTTTAATTGTTTTACATTTGTTCAATATACTTGCTTCAAGTATTTTTTCGGTATCACAGATTGCATTTGTACCGGCCAGGTTATCAGTCGATAAATTCATTGGCAAAATTTCTTCAGTATTATTTGTACATTTCAGGTTGACTCCTAATTGGTCGTGTGCTAAGTTATGACTAACATTATTCAAATCACATTTGATACTACTGGGTAGTATTAAGATTTGATCTTGTAACTGAATTAATTGATTAGAATAATTACTTGAATCACTGTAATCATTTGAATGCAGCGGTTCGCTTTTAATATATTGTGATGTTTCCATTATAGAAGTGTTTTGAATTGGAGCTGCTATCAAATCAGATGAATTTGAATTAAGGCTGTGATCAGATTCGCGATTCATGCTGTGGTTAATTCGCTGCTTTTTCCCTCGCTGTCTATGTGTTGTTTGCATCACGCGCTTTTTCACTTCACGAGTTTTAAAAAAGTTATTTCTTTTATGCGTAAATCCAGTTTCATGGGTTCCTTCTGATGTACCTAAAACAAAAGGCATTTGGTTGCATATTTGTGTCAATGTATTCGTATTAATAATTTCTTTATTACACACCGCCTGGACTATCCTCTATCATTTGAACACACTGAGAAAGAGCTTCAATACTTGGTACAGGTTGCATTAATATCTTCTCTGCCCACGGCTTTATTACTGTCCAAGCTTCCAAAAAGGACGCTGGTGGAGTGTCTGTAGACTGTAAAAGAAATAAATGTTAATTTATAATAAATCAACCTAATACTAATAATTTAAATTCCTGCATACCATCTCCACGTCCAGATCTGGTAAAGAGGGTGTTTCTAATCCCCGAGCTTTTCTCATCGCTGCATAACAATATCTAGATATGAAAAATTTCATTAAATAAAAGGATTTATAAATGTAAATATATTTTCTCTGAAGATTACCTAGAATGTCCACGCGTTCCAAGTCTCCGAGGTCGCAAGTTAGGAAAAACTTGTTTCATAACTTTTCCAAAATCTGCTGTTGAAAGTGGTTTGAAACCAGCAGTTGCACAATAAGATCTGTGGAAAATAATGAACACATATTTATTAAATTACTATTTTTTTTATATTTTAATAGACAGTGGATCTCACGTATATTCCTCATAAACATCTTGCTTTGGCACTGATACACGTGGATCATGCTCAAGATGAGTGCGAACCCATGCAGCAGTACTGGATATTTCGGATCGAGTCCCCAGTGGATTTGGTGGTTGCCGAAGTGGGTCCACCGTAGAGCAAGAAGACCCTGCTCCAATAGGTAGGCGAAGATACAATAACAACTTTTCAGGTCCACTCAGTAAAGATATTTGTTCTATTAAGCGCAATACTTGCTGTTTGGAGTGATCACTAATAAAGAGATTAAAAAAACATTTTGTTTAATTGTGTTTTGCTACTCTTATTATACATATAATGTGTGTTATCTAACCTCAGTGTTCCTTCAACGATCTCTTGAATTTTATCCATTTTCTCATGTTTATTCTTTGTGACAACATCTGCTGCATCTGTAATACGTCTTACCTCATCTAAATGATTCATTATTTTATTCTTGTAAGAGCCAATAGCACTTAAATTTCCTTCTTTCAATATAAATGTTTGGTTGTCAATAACTTGCATTTGACTTGTCTGACAGACTTCACCGACATTTTGTGTTTCACGCAAATAATCTGTATATTTCTCATTTGCATTATTGTTTACTTGGGCCCATTTTTGATATAAATTTGAATTTTCCATTTATTTCTATTGTCACACTTTTGCGTTAATTAGGAATTTGTTGATCCATTTTTACTATTTCAACATACAAATAAGTTTCCACAAGGAGGCCATTTTCCGAATGACATTCGATCAGCTGTTTTAGTGCTGCCATACGATAAATATTCTTGGATCGAAATTAATGAAAAATTCTTTTAAGACTCTAAGTCAATAGCCATCTGTGGAGTAATAGATCCTTTTGTTAACGATATAAATATTTTGGGTTTGTATCTTAGGGTGAAATGATTATAGATAAATGTAAACGAAGTATAGATGGCGATACTATACAGCAGGTTAAATATTATCAAAAAAACCTTGCCAATTCGAAATGTTATGTTATAGTTTTAAATATGATTAGATTAAATAGGAAAAAATTATAAAATAGGTCATATCTGCGGAAAGGAATCATCATCAGCCTTGACATCAGGCTGCTGTTTTGAAACCGACTGTTGTGCCTTTAACCGATAATCCTATATTATAATGTTCCAAGTGACGGTTTATTTGTTTATAAGTTTCTGTTTACTAGAGTTTACCCCCGTCGCAAGCGACTGTCTTTAGTGTGTGAATTGAATTTCATTTCAAATTTTAATTTTTAAATTGAAATATTTAACTCGTTCTATTCTAATTTGACATATAAAAACAAATAATTTTTCATATAAACTGACTAAAAAACTTTGGAGAAAGTTCATATTCTGGATTCTAAAGTTGGTCAAATAACGTATAAATTGAAAATATTTTTCATTTTGATAACAAAAATATATTTTTTACTCAATTTATATCAATTTATATGAAAAATTATTTTATTATTGAGCGAGTTTATTATTTCAATTTAAAAATAGAGTTAAATATGAAATGTAATTACGAATTATTTTATTGGATTCGAGGGGTAAACTCTAGAACAATATATTATAATGTTACAAATGAAAGTTTAAATGTTTAAATGTTTGCGCGATTCGTATGGTGGCTCAAAATCTGTTCCATGCATCTTTTTAAAAACTGCTTATTTCGTAGAACCAAAAATTGTAAGACTTTTGGCATCCTCAGATTTTCCTAAAAACCCGTAATTTTGGAAAAGAAAAATTTTAACAAAAACGGTTAAATTTAATTGCTAATTGGTGAATAAGAATGTAATATTTCTTCCGCTTTCATTTAGTCTGTAAATATTGTCAGAAAATAATACATGATTTTCTTGTGATGTAAATTTTGCTTGTAAGTAATGTTGCCGCTCTGTCAGGCGCAATGATGTCTACGTTTTATTAAGTTCATGATCATTTCTTTTCTAATTTTTTTTGGATTTTTTGATGCAGTTTAGTTCGGTAGGTTTTAAATTAAAGAACTGCTTCATTACATTTTAATTATCTTTGCGATTCTGACTTTTATGCGACTTTTTTTAAATACATGGACATTTTTTTCTAAAAATTTTTTTTGGATTTCTTAAATATTATTGATGCAGTATGTTCGTTATGCTCTAAAATAAAAAACTGCATCATTAGATTTTAAATATCTACGTAGATACTCAAAAAATTGCATTGCTCTTAAAATCATAAAAGTGAACCCTTTCATCATTTTTAAGAAGATTATAGTCTTCTTTCATTGCATACTCCAATAAAGAAATTAATATATTGATATATCATAAACTAAAATACTTATTTAAAAATGAATTATAAATTTGAAATCACCATTCAAAATTAAATTAAAATCCGTTATAAAAATAATATATTTTCTTCTTCAGTTTTTCAATGAAAGAAGACTATAATCTTGTTAAAAATGATGAAAAGGTTCACTTTTATGATTTTAAGAGCAATGCAATTTTTTGAGTTTCTGCGTAGATATTTAAAATGTAATGAAGCAGTTTTTTATTGTAAAGCCTATTTTTTTTGGATTTCTTGAAATATTTTGATGCAGTTATGTTCGCTAGGCTTTAAGTTGAAAAACTGCTTCATTACATTTTAAATATCCACGCGTTTCTGGCTTTTATGCGACCTTTTATAAATTCATGGACTTTTTTTCTAAAAATTTTTTTTTGGATTTCTTGAAATTTTTTGATGCAGTTATGTTCGCCAGGCTTTAAGTTAAAGAACTGCTTCATTACATTTTAAATATCCAAGCGTTTCTGGCTTTTATGCGACCTTTTTTAAATTCATGGACTTTTTTTTCTAAAACTTTTTTCGGATTTCTTGAAATTTTTTGATGCAGTTATGTTCGTTAGGCTTTAAGTTAAAGAACTGCTTCATTACATTTTAAATATCCACGCGTTTCTGGCTTTTATGCGATCTTTTTTAAATTCATGGACTTTTTTTTCTAAAACTTTTTTTTTGGATTTCTTGAATTTTTTTGATGCAATTATGTTCGCCAGGCTTTAAATTAAAGAACTGCTTCATTACATTTTAAATAGCCACGCGTTTCTGGCTTTTATGCGATCTTTTTTAAATTCATGGACTTTTTTTCTAAAACTTTTTTTTTGGATTTCTTGAAATTTTTTGATGCAGTTATGTTCGCCAGGCTTTTAAGTTAAAGAACTGCTTCATTACATTTTAAATATCCACGCGTTTCTGGCTTTTATGCGACCTTTTTTAAATTCATGGACTTTTTTTTCTAAAAATATTTTTTGGATTTCTTGAAAATATTTGATGCAGCTATGTTCGCCAGGCTTTAAGTTAAAGAACTGCTTCATTACATTTTAAATATCAACGCGTTTCTGGCTTTTATGCGATCTTTTTTAAATTCATGGACTTTTTTTTCTAAAAATTTTTTTTGAATTTCTTGAAATACTTTGATGCAGTTATGTTTGTTAGGCTTTAAAATAAAAAACTGCTTCATTACATTTTAAATATCTACGCAGAAACTCAAAAAATTGCATTGCTCTTAAAATCATAAAAGTGAACCTTTTCATCATTTTTAACAAGATTATAGTCTTCTTTCATTGCATGCTCCAATGAAGAGATTTAATATATTGAGATATATCAAGAACTAAAATACTTATTTAAAAATGAAAAATGAATTTGAAATCAGCATTCAAAATTAAGTTAAAATCCGTTATAAAAATAATACTTTTTTTTTTAAATTTTTTTGAAAAGTAAGAAGACTATAGTCTTCTTACTTTTCATAAAAATTGTTTGACTTTTTATGCCGATATCTCGTAATCCAAAAGACTTATCTAAAACTTAATTACAAATTTGAAATGAGCATTCAAAATTATATAAAAAACCGTTATAAAAATAACATATTTTCTTCTTCAGTTTTTCAATGAAAGAAGACTATAATCTTGTTAAAAATGATGAAAAGGTTCACTTTTATGATTTTAAGAGCAATGCATTTTTTTGAGTTTCTGCGTTGATATTTAAAATCTAATGATGCAGTTCTTTAACTTAAAGCCTGGCGAACATAACTGCATCAAAAAATTTCAGGAAATCCAAAAAAAAATTTTTAGAAAAAAAAGCCCATGAATTTAAAAAAGGTTGCATAAAAGCCAGAATCATGTAGATATTTAAAATGTAATGAAGCAGTTCTTCAATTTAAAGCCTAGCGAACATAACTGCATCAAAAAATTTCAAGAAATCCAAAAAAATTTTTAGAAAAAAAAGTCCATGAATTTAAAAAGGTCGCATAAAAGCCAGAAAGGCATGTATATTTAAAATGTAATGAAGCAGTTCTTTAACTTAAAGCCTGGCGAACATAACTGCATCAAAAAATTTCAGGAAATCCAAAAAAAATTTTTAGAAAAAAAAGTCCATGAATTTAAAAAAGGTCGCATAAAAGCCAGAAAGGCATGTATATTTAAAATGTAATAAAGCAGTTTTTTATTTTAAAGCTTGGCGAACATAACTGCATCAAAAATTTTCAAGAAATCCAAAAAAAAAAATTTAGAAAAAAAAGTCCATGAATTTAAAATAGGTCGCATAAAAGTCAGAATTTCATTTAGAATTTATAATACAATTATAATACAATTTAGAATACAAGTCATTTCATCGAGATATTAGAAGGTCTTGTTAAAAACGATGGAAATGTTGAATTTTTAAACTTAAAAAAAATACAAATTTCTTTGTCTTTGAGATGTAACAAGAGTATAACCTTCTTAAAAATAATAAAACTATTGAATTTATTAATTATACATTACCATATAAATATTTTTGTTTAATTACAATTAACAAAACTACTAGTGACATCTATTTATGTAACGATAAACTATAATGAGAGGTTATTATTGTTGCCTGAAATTCAGGCGTCGAAGTTTCTACAAATTTAATTATTTTATGTAAATTTTAAGGAAAAGCTGTAATATATATAACCATTTTAAACTACAATTTCTGCACCTCTTCGAGATGATAGAAGGTTATACTCTTGTTAAAAACGATGGAAATGTTGAATTTTTCAACTTTGACAAAAATTTCTGTCTTTGAGATGTAACAAGAGCATAACCTTATTAAAAATAATAAAACTATTGAATTTATTAAATATACATTACCATATAAATATTTTTGTTTAATTACAATTACATCTATTTATGTAATTTGAAACTATAATGAGAGGTTATTATTGTTGCCTACAATTCAGGCGTCGAAGTTTCTACAAATTCAATTATTTTATGTAAATTTTAAGGAAAAGCTGTAATATATATAACCATTTTAAACTACAATTTCTGCACCTCTTCGAGATGATAGAAGGTTATACTCTTGTTAAAAACGATGGAAATGTTGAATTTTTAAACTTTGACAAAAATTTCTGTCTTTGAGATGTAACAAGAGCATAACCTTATTAAAAATAATAAAATTATTGAATTTATTAAATATACATTACCATATAAATATTTTTGTTTAAATCCAATTAACAAAACATCTAGCTACATCTATTTATGTAATTATAAACTATAATGAGAGGTTATTACTGTTGTCTAAAACTCCGGCGTCGAAGTTTCTACAAATTTAATTATTTTATGTAAATTTTAAGGCAAAGCATTAATATATAATATAACCATTGAAAATTACAATTTATAATACAATTTACATGTATATTTTCGTTCGTTACATGTATATTTACATGTATATTTTTTGATGCAGTTATGTTCGCCAGGCTTTAAGTTAAAGAACTGCTTCATTACATTTTAAATATCCACGCGTTTCTAGCTTTTATGCGACCTTTTTTAAATTCATGGACTTTTTTTTCTAAAAATTTTTTTTGGATTTCTTGAAATTTTTTGATGCAATTATGTTCGCCAGGCTTTAAGTTAAAGAACTGCTTCATTACATTTTAAATATCCACGCGTTTCTGGCTTTTATGCGACCTTTTTTAAATTCATGGACTTTTTTTTCTAAAAATTTTTTTTGGATTTCTTGAAATATTTTGATGCAGTTATGTTCGTTAGGCTTTAAAATAAAAAACTGCTTCATTACATTTTAAATATCTACGCGATTATGACTTTTATGCGACCTTTTTTAAATTCATGGACTTTTCTTTCTAAAAATTTTTTTTTGATTTCTTCAAATTTTTTGATGCAGTTATGTTCGTTAGGCTTTAAATTAAAAAACTGCTTCATTACATTTTAAATATCTTCGCAGTTCTGACTTTTATGCGACCTTTTTTAAATTCATGGACTTTTTTTTCTAAAAATTTTTTTTGGATTTTTTCAAATTTTTTGATGCAGTTATGTTCGTTAGGCTTTAAATTAAAGAACTGCATCATTAGATTTTAAATATCTTCGCAGTTCTGACTTTTATGCGACCTTTTTTAAATTCATGGACTTTTTTTTCTAAAATTTTTTTTTGGATTTCTTGAAATTTTTTGATGCAGTTATGTTCGCTAGGCTTTAAATTAAAAAACAGCTTCATTACATTTTAAATATCTACGCGATTCTGGCTTTTATGCGACCTTTTTTAAATTCATGGACTTTTTTTTTTTTTAATTTTTTTTTGGATTTCTTCAAATTTTTTGATGCAGTTATGTTCGCTAGGCTTAAAAATAAAAAACTGCTTCATTACATTTTAAATATCTACGCGATTCTGACTTTTATGCGACCTTTTTTAAATTCATGGACTTTTCTTTCCAAAAATTTTTTTTGGATTTCTTGAAATTTATTGATGCAGTTATGTTCGTTAGGCTTTAAAATAAAAAACTGCTTCATTACATTTTAAATATCTACGCAGAAACTCAAAAAATTGCATTGCTCTTAAAATCATAAAAGTGAACCTTTTCATCATTTTTAACAAGATTATAGTCTTCTTTCATTGCATGCTCCGATGAAGAGATTTAATATATTGATATATCAAGAACTAAAATACTTATTTAAAAATGAATTATAAATTTGAAATCAGCATTCAAAATTAAGTTAAAATCCGTTATAAAAATAATACTTTTTTAAATTTTTTTTTGAAAAGTAAGAAGAGTATATATAGTCTTCTTACTTTTCATAAAAATTGTTTGACTTTTTATGCCGATATCTCGTAAACCAAAAGACTTATCTAAAAATTAATTACAAATTTGAAATGAGCATTCAAAATTATATAAAAAACCGTTATAAAAATAACATATTTTCTTCTTCAGTTTTTCAATGAAAGAAGACTATAATCTTGTTAAAAATGATGAAAAGGTTCACTTTTATGATTTTAAGAGCAATGCAATTTTTTGAGTTTCTGCGTAGATATTTAAAATCTAATGATGCAATTCTTTAATTTAAAGCCTAGCGAACATAACTGCATCAAAAAATTTCAAGAAATCCAAAAAAAATTTTTAGAAAAAAAAGTCCATGAATTTAAAATAGGTCGCATAAAAGTCAGAATCGCGTAGATATTTAAAATGTAATGAAGCAGTTTTTTATTTTAAAGCCTAGCGAACATAACTGCATCAAAGAATTTCAAGAAATCCAAAAAAAAATTTTAGAAAAAAAAGTCCATGAATTTAAAACAGGTCGCATAAAAGTCAGAACTGCGAAGATATTTAAAATGTAATGAAGCAGTTCTTTAATTTAAAGCCTAGCGAACATAACTGCATCAAAAAATTTCAAGAAATCCAAAAAAAATTTTTAGAAAAAAAAGTCCATGAATTTAAAATAGGTCGCATAAAAGTCAGAATCGCGTAGATATTTAAAATGTAATGAAGCAGTTTTTTATTTTAAAGCCTAGCGAACATAACTGCATCAAAAAATTTGAAGAAATCCAAAAAGAATTTGTAGAAAAAAAAGTCCATGAATTTAAAAAAGGTCGCATAAAAGTCAGAACTGCGAAGATATTTAAAATGTAATGAAGCAGTTCTTTAATTTAAAGCCTAGCGAACATAACTGCATCAAAAAATTTGAAGAAATCCAAAAAAAATTTGTAGAAAAAAAAGTCCATGAATTTAAAAAAGGTCGCATAAAAGTCAGAACTGCGAAGATATTTAAAATGTAATGAAACAGTTCTTTAATTTAAAGCCTAGCAAACATAACTGCATCAAAAAATTTCAAGAAATCCAAAAAAAATTTTTAGAAAAAAAAGTCCATGAATTTAAAATAGGTCGCATAAAAGTCAGAATCGCGTAGATATTTAAAATGTAATGAAGCAGTTTTTTATTTTAAAGCCTAGCGAACATAACTGCATCAAAAAATTTGAAGAAATCCAAAAAAAATTTGTAGAAAAAAAAGTCCATGAATTTAAAAAAGGTCGCATAAAAGTCAGAACTGCGAAGATATTTAAAATGTAATGAAGCAGTTCTTTAATTTAAAGCCTAGCGAACATAACTGCATCAAAAAATTTGAAGAAATCCAAAAAAAATTTGTAGAAAAAAAAGTCCATGAATTTAAAAAAGGTCGCATAAAAGTCAGAACTGCGAAGATATTTAAAATGTAATGAAACAGTTCTTTAATTTAAAGCCTAGCAAACATAACTGCATCAAAAAATTTCAAGAAATCCAAAAAAAATTTTTAGAAAAAAAAGTCCATGAATTTAAAATAGGTCGCATAAAAGTCAGAATCGCGTAGATATTTAAAATGTAATGAAGCAGTTCTTTAATTTAAAGCCTAGCGAACATAACTGCATCAAAAAATTTGAAGAAATCCAAAAAAAATTTGTAAAAGAAAAAGTCCATGAATTTAAAAAAGGTCGCATAAAAGTCAGAACTGCGAAGATATTTAAAATGTAATGAAACAGTTCTTTAATTTAAAGCCTAGCAAACATAACTGCATCAAAAAATTTCAAGAAATCCAAAAAAAATTTTTAGAAAAAAAAGTCCATGAATTTAAAATAGGTCGCATAAAAGTCAGAATCGCGTAGATATTTAAAATGTAATGAAGCAGTTTTTTATTTTAAAGCCTAGCGAACATAACTGCATCAAAAAATTTGAAGAAATCCAAAAAAAATTTGTAGAAAAAGAAGTTCATGAATTTAAAAAAGGTCGCATAAAAGCCAGAATCGCGTAGATATTTAAAATGTAATGTAGCAGTTCTTTATTTTAAAGCCTAGCGAACATAACTGCACCAAAAAAGTTCAAGAAATCAAAAAAAAAAATTTGAAAAAAAAAGTCCATGAATTTAAAAAGGTCGCATAAAAGCCAGAAACGCGTGGATATTTAAAATGTAATGAAGCAGTTCTTTAATTTAAAACCTAACGAACATAACTTATATTTTGATGCTATAAAAATATTCATTCATGTCGTATAGTAAGACCAGCAACACAGAGTTCAGTGTACAATGCACTAAATATTCAGAATTTATCATCTTTTATGATTTTAATCTTTCTACAGCATCTTCCACCAAGTGCTAACTACAGCATTTATAGGTATATGGCAATCTTCATTAATACCCTTTAATTGGATTAGTTAAATTATTTTTAGTTTTCTACCGTTTCAAAATTTTTGATTACCTATCAAAGATCGCAACGGTGCATACAGAAGTTAATATACAACTATCATACACTACGAGAGTATACGAGATTTATTATTATTTCACAAAATTAGTAGATAAGGTAATATTAAATAATGGACCATTTATTCTCGTCAACGATATAAAGCAGAAGAAATAAACTACAACAAGCACTTTAATAAATATATTTGTTAACAAGTAGTAAATCTCTATTGTTACAAACATATTTCTCTAATATATGTATAATATAACCACAATAAAAGATACTGAATAGGCACCGAAATTAATTATATTTAATTACAATTATATTTTTCGTTTTTATGGCTCCTTCATTTTGTTTAATACCTTAACAACAAATGCATTCTTTAAAATAACAAAAAGTGAAGTAGATTAATTTTTTTTATTCATGTTTGCTACAAGAATACAATACATATGTTTTTACTATTAACTATTCATATTTTTAATATATTTATACTTTGTTAATATTTTTTAAAAATTACAATGCTTTTATATTGACTGCTTTGGTAACTAAATTACATTCTTTTTAGCAATGTTTTTAAAATAATAACTGTGTAATACAAATTAACATGCATTGCCATTTTAATTCTTTTTTCCTTTTTTATTCCTAGTGGATTTTGAATCAAGTTGGATTTATTTTTATAAACAGTTGTTATTTTATGGACTTATATTATATACATTTTGTACAAGACAAATACAATTCGTGTAGCTCAGCTTCTTTTTTTATATATCACTAAATTTTTTCGTTCAGAACGCCAGAAGCGCTTAAATGACTAAACGATACCAAAAACAAATGATTGTTAATGAATATTTATATTATACTTAATTTGTTGTATTGAGGGTATTGAGTACAATATAAATATCCACTAAAATTTCAAAACGAAGTATACCACTATGTGATTTGCATGGTAGAAATGTTTCTCTTTCTACTATAATAATACT
The DNA here is from genome assembly GCA_963678705.1 of Panorpa germanica. Lineage (NCBI taxonomy): Eukaryota > Metazoa > Arthropoda > Insecta > Mecoptera > Panorpidae > Panorpa > Panorpa germanica. Next base: position 1,381,149 of record OY783212.1, on the reverse strand, counting down.
ATAACAATATATAAGTTTGATAGTGAATGTCACAAAGAAATATCGTTGCTCTTCTGTGCATTGTAGAAGCCGCTTAATTATTACTTGTAAGTAAAATGTTTCACTTTGCACAGAGCAACAAAGATGTTGTTTCTGATATTTACAAGCAATTAGCATAAAACTTATTTAATTATTAGATGTTAAAATATGAACTAAGGTGACGTACTTTGTATTTTTATTGTGCTAGGAAGAGAAACATTTTCACCATACTAATCACCTACTGCTCTAATTGCTCCTTCCTTCCGAAGTGAATTCATTAAGTTAAATAAAATGATTTGCTTGGTTGGTATGAAACTTGATATAACAAATGGTGTACACAATGGTAATGTACAACTAAATAATTCTTAAATATATTGTATCTTTCTTTTATAGTTAGTACATTTTTTAGTCCCCTTTTGGAAAATCAAAGTAATATCTTTATAAATGCCAGACTACAGCTTCTTAGAAAAATATAATATTAATATTCAATCAACAATAATAAAAAAAAGAATTAAAACAAAGTAGTAATATAATATATTTAAATTCTACAACACTATTCTCTCTATCACATTCAGTATAAACTTTACAGCTCCTTACAATACACTAAAGCTTCTTACAATAATTGTAATTAAAAACCAAGGCATTCAGAAAAACGTAACTAAATTAATTTGTTACACTTTTGAGAACATAAAATAAAACGAATTTATATTTCCAGCTCGTACTATAGTTTGAGACAAAAAACAATTAAAAATAAATACAGGGGCATGGGAATGGGTGGTTCTAGACCAAGGGGAGGGATGATACATGCTTTAATGTATGTTACGATTAGTTACTGTTATTTACTTGTACATATTATATATTATTTTACATGTATTTCAAAATTTAAAATACTTAATGACATGTTCTATATATAAATTATTGAAAAATATGTTTTTTTAATGAATTATATGAAATAAATCGATACACTAAAAAATAATGAAATAGACTACGAGTGATTATAAAATGAAATAATTTAAAACTATAAATTAGTAATTTTTATGCTATTTTAAGTGAACAGTCAACATTTTATAATCTATTATACATTTATATATAATTTATAGCTACATAGTAAATATTTATTATCACTAGATAGCTAAATTAAAAAAATGTGTTCAGTTCAAAAATATTCAACGATATAACAGTGCATGTGCAAATACTGGTCGACAACTCGGCAACTCGATAAAACATCAAGATGCAACTACGTGTGGTAAAACAATAAAATGTCGTTGATCGCTTCCGTAGTTACTTCCGTTTATCATAAAAATTGATAAAAATTGATAAAAATTACAATGCAGCTCGCAACAACGCACGGCTTCTCGATATTTGGAATTTTTGAATAGCGCACATTTTATTATTTTAACATAGTAATATGTAACGCGTGGTTCCAGTCTGACTTTCTAATTGACATTGTGTTTTATTTAGCGGGGAAAAAGCAAAAGTGAACAATGCCGAACATGCCGCCTTATTGGACACAATAAGAAGCTCCACAGTACATGTTATAAAAGACATTTATAGCTTAATAACTGATTACCAAGTTATACCAGACAACAATTAACAAAATCATTGCCCAAGTTCAATAAACACATTTTAACCAAGTTGTTCTATACAAATATCACATAATTTAATAACTTCAACATTTATTATAAGCATGATGACTAAGCGAACTTGGTTTAGGCTGATAAATGCTCTAACTAATTGATACATCCATCAGATATTCTTTTTCAAATATTTAATAAACCAAACATCTACAGCCGAATTTATAAAAGTGAAGACAAAATCGTATAAATCAAATTATCAAATCAATTTTCTTAAGACAAATTGTGCTTCAATCATTCGATGTTTTACATTTTTGAATACTAGTTTAAGTAGCTAATCCATCGAATACTTTTGTTTGTTTGAAAAGTAGCGTCAAAATCAGCCTGTTAAATATTAAAAAGTTATTGTTGCTGAACTTTTAATAGTTGGCCGTCCAGAAGAAGTTAAATATCAATAAAAAAAGTTATTAATATATTTAAAGATAACTCAATGTATGATTATTTTATAGTTATTCAGTGATATTTTTCTTATCATTTGGTCATTTTTAACAGTTTTATTAAATAAATATACGTAATTTCTTATTTTTGGTGCCGAAAATTAAATTGTTAGTGCTAAAAGTAATGAATGCAGCGACACCAATCTATTACAATTACTCAAATATTTTTCTAAACGTCTTAAATTGTAGCTAATTTAAACAAATATTACATATTAATAACATTTATATATATTTATTTTGCAGTTTGATTATATACCTATCAATTAAGTGATATAAGATCTTTGATTTAATAAAATATTACAAATTAGACTTTAGTATGTATGCAAATGATTTATATAAGTTAAACTTAAGTTAGTACATTTTTATAAAGGAAACAAGAAGAATTTCCGCATGTATGAATACTAAAAACATTTATAAAAATGGAACGGTTTAATCATTTTCAAATTAGAATATAAAAATTGTCAAACGTCATGAAGCATACAAAGTTCTTAAAAACAAATTTATATTCTCAATTGAATATAATTTTCAAAAAAGGTGTTCTTTTATAGTTGCTGTTTTTAAATATTTATAACAACTATATTAAAATTAAATTATGGCATTTTCATGAATTTATCATCGACACGATCCAACTATAAGCGCAGCGACGTCGCGCTCCAACGCTTTGGTAATCCAATATTATAGATATCAACTCAACTGATCACAGTACAAACTTAACTTTAGAGTTTTCGAAAAAAGCTTATCTTTAGTATAATAATTTAAAAAAATTAAATAAATACATAAAATATCTAATAAAGATTAACCATTCCGAAAACTTTAAATATAAACATCAAATCTTTAAACTTCATAATTTACTACAATATCAGTTTCTGGAAAATTTTAGTTCATCGGAGACTGTCACGTCCGTTCCATATTTCTACATCAGTATACTCTGCCTTTTTAGTTAAATTTAGCTCGATTATGTCATGTCACCTAAAGAAATGCCCAGCATTCCAAAGTTTTAACAACAAAATCTTCAGCGGGAGTTAAAGGTTCATTTGCATATGTGCTGCAGCTTTGAGATCTTCCTTGATACAAATCACCGTCCAACCATAACCCGAACTTGCCGCTGTAATAAAACATAAATCAATAATGAATCAATCAGTCACTTCAACTACATAACAACAAAATGATTTAATTACTTACTCGCCGGCACCAATAGCAATACTTTCGTTGTTGCCTTTAATAAAATATAAATTTTCGCCACTCCAGTGGAAAACTCTAAATGTAGGGTTAAATTTGAACAATAAAGATTCTCCAGTTCCGTAAAAATGATCCGAAACCTTTAGAGAACACGATGTAAGTGCACCAAACACCTAAAACAAAGGGTCATTTACAATATGTTTGTTTCAAAATAATTTCCATTGTATACCAGTTATTATTTACATTGTTTTCAGTATCCTGAATAACCATGAGGACGGGACTTTCAATCCTTTGCATTTTTCTGTACATTGAGTTCAATGAGAATCCGTGTTGAGAAGTACTAAACACCAGCGTCCACAAGTAACCTTCTGCCCGAGCTGGCAAATGGCGACTAAGTTTCTCTCTGGGTGACATTATTATAACGTTAAAACATATTTCACAATTAATAGATTACAGGCAGATCAATAAATAATTACCTGTGTTCATCGGACAATATTTCTGTAACTCCTACAAGATCAGGTACTGCAAGTTCTACGTCCAATGAAGCTGAAGGTGTTGCATATAAGGCTCGGCGAAGCTCCTCGCTCATTGACAAAACCTAAATTAATAAAAATCCAAATAAAAATATGAAGAAATTTTATAAATGAAAACAACTACAAAAAGACGTTAACATATATCAGTGCAGGGATGGCGACACATTCAATTATTAATTTGGGAACAAATAGCTGTAGAAGAAAAATGTTTTAAGTAGTATAATGTTTAAAAAACCCATCTTAAGAACAGTAATGCTAAATAAGGTAGATTACAATTGAAATGAATTAAAAAAAAGTTTTGAAACAATAGAAAAACGATCTTAAAACGTCGATGTGTAACAATTAGCGACGTCTGGACGCTAACTCTTAATAAAAGCACTACATGCAAGAAATTTCATTTCGAATCGTTATTTTATTATTATTCACATTACTGCATGTCTTTTACTCTTGTTCAAGCCTAAATGTTGACACGTATGCGTGTTTGTGATTTTAGTGTCAACTTGTAGCTTATTGCAACTTATAATAAAAATCTGAGAAAAATAAAATCTGTTTTTTGTTGTTGTAAGAACCAAGCATTAAGAATATACATTTAATGACGAATCATTTTTTGTCTGCCTGTGTAAAAAACATTTATTTCGTGACCATGTAAAGCAGAATAATAATAACCTTATAAATAAATTACGCAAATGAATGGCGTGAAGATGATAACTTATATGGAAATATTTATAGCCGGGCATAAAAAAATCATAATATGTGATTATTAATTATCCTTTATTAAAGACTTAATTTTATATTAAGAGTATATTTAAATTAAATGAAGGTAGAAGGAATAAACTAAAACAAGAATCTATGTTATGAAATCGAGAAGCTGTGAATTGAAGAACGGAATAATTTTTTCATCAAAGTCACAAAGTTCATCAGTTCACTTCTTTTAGGCTATTCAGGTAAATATAATGTTTCAATACTACAAAGAGAGCAGAAAAAAGAAAGACCTTCTCATAAAATGGAAAAAGCTGATGGATGTTATAACAATTTACCTAAAATACGAATGTTAACATAATTTTGGTGTAATATTATTAATAGCTTAACTCGTATTATGTTTTGAAAATAAATCAAGATATAATTGGATCATGAAATTTTACCGTGTGATGGGGTCCATCATTTTCGCTTTGGACCGGTGTTGATGGCGGCGTTGGGGCATCCTTAATGCGTTTCCTTAAGGCACTAATACGACCCCTCAAATTGGTTTTCCGTGCCAAGTAATATAAAAGGGCCAAAGTGCCCACGAAAATAAATTGAAGATACATTTTTTAAAATCACACTTTACCCTTCTGCGAAACAATTAAATGTTTTCTATTCGAACTATTAACACATATGCAATTATTCTTGGTCTATAGAACTTTTATTAATAATAATTTTTGAAGTTTACAAATTTATACTGAAATGTACTGTTGTAGATAACATAAAACAGAAGAAAACAATGTTATCTAGAATTAATAAAGTGAAACTAAACCATTAATTCAAATCACATGATGTTTTAAAAATGAATTTAAAAAGTACAGTCATAGAAGAAATGTTGGTGTACTCTATGAAAATTTTAAATTTATGCTAACAGAAAACTTGTTCAAATTACTGAAAAAGATATGACACTAATTATGAATATTATTTGTTTAATGTTTATGCAAACATAAACGATATTTCATAACACCATGTGATTAACTGAGTCTTATACTTCTCACAAAGAAAATTAATATGAGAAAATATAAATAATTGATGCAGTTAAATACGCAATATATTTAATGCTTAATAGAAAACAGAATTTAATATAAGACACTTTCATATAAATAATGTATTAGAATACAAATTTAACCATCAGAAGTTTAAATGTCAATTTAATGTGAGGTTATGTTTCGATTTTAGTTGTATTATAACGTTCTTATTACTTTTCTCATTAGTATCCTAAACAATTTTATTAATATTCACTTTAACTAAAAATTTACTGTGTTTTAATCAATTATGATTATTATTTTAAACCATATTTATGCGGCACTGTCTCTTTTAGAGTAATGCAGAGTTACATCAGTGACATTGAGTGAAAGTTTATCACATCACAAGACACAATCACAAGGTGTTCATAAGCATTTGAATAGATGAATTTAATTTTTTAAAAAACGGTCATGCACTTAATTTTCTTAAAATTACGTCATATAATTATATAATGAATAAGTAAAAATAAAAGTATATTTAAACATCACAAAGAAAAAACGAGTGTGGTAGTTATTTGAATTTAAATAAAATGACCATATTTATAATATTAACTATAATATTAATATTAGCAAATAATTTCAAACGTGTTTTTATAATACATCGTAGGTAGTAGCAGTTAGGTTTTCGTTTCCATATAAATATAGCAATCCAAAGACTTAAATTAAATTACGAAATTAATTTAAAAAAACGAATACATTCCAAATTTTTTTTATTTAAAAAATATTAGTTCTTTAGTATAATTTGCGAGGTGGGGCTATTAAATAATGAGACGTATGTATAAATTGTCAAATATAAACTGGTTTATCAGCTTACTCCTTTGCAGATTTCACGTGAGAATTTGGCTTTTATATTATGTAATATGCTATAATAAAAAATATTTAACGTTTAAATGAAACGCAAAAGATTTATATGGAGAAGGTGTTGCAGTATATTTTTACCCAGGCGAATATTCAATATTCGCCTGCATAATAAAGTACTGCAACACCTTCTTCATATAAATCTTTTACCATTGATAAGTGAGAAAATTAATTACATGGATACCAAAAATCATTCGGTTTAATAAAACGAAAAAAGTTAAAATATTTATTTATGTAAGAAAGTGTTTAATTATTTGAAATATTTGCAAATAAACAAAAGAATGGAATTTTACTAAATGATTTTAATAATAAAAAAATAATTAGTAATAAATTGTAATTTTATGACACTTAACGGCATAACACGTTGTTAATATAACAAAAATTCTTTAATATTTAAATATTATGTTTGTATACTAAAAATTCAATACTAATGAGGGCTTATGACGTCAAATACATTTACTTTATGGCCGTTGTTTTTTTGATCTCAGTTTTATTTATACGAACATTTTTTTCTTTCTCTAGCATAACGTTATTAATATGCTTGTCGCAGCAATATAAACACACTAATCTATAATGTAAATATAATGTACCAAGGCCTTTAATCTTTGGGGGCTCCTCCTAATTATGTCTATTGGGTTGGTAGTTTATTAGGTAGAGTTAAAATTTCATTTGTTACTGATTTCTACTTAGTGTTTAAAAATCAAATTTAAATGTGTCACACATGTAAAATTGTTGCAATTCTTGGCAAAATGCGATTTCGAAGCGCATATACGTTAATTCAGGGATTTGGCAGGCGGGCAGGCGCTCAATATAACCTATTTACGTCTAGTGAAGGTAACGTTTTCAATATTAATTTTTTTTATTTATATGGAATACTAGAGTTTAACCACGTCGCAAACGACGTCGTTTTAGTGTGTATGATTTGAATTTTTAAATTGAAATAATAAACTCGTTCTATATTAATTTTATATAAAGAAACAAATAATTTTTCATACAAACTGACTAAAACAGGCACACCAAACCTACAATGCTCAGTATCTAAATATTTATTACCCATAATTAACAATTTTTGTATTACGTTACGTTGTATTAAGTATTTACGTTATAGTAAAAAATACGTGTAATAATCTAACTCTTATTTTATTTATAGGAATGTGTCATAAGATTAGACAAATTTTCTGATGTTGAATATTTTCCATATTTTAAAAACAAGTGTGGACAGATGGTTTGGCAGATATTCCTACACGGTTAGTTGACCGCAAATAAGTGCCACAGCACAAATAATTGAAGATGCAAGTGTGAACGCGGCCTTATATATTCGTTTTGTGTTTAGTGTACTTATCTCTAAAATATAACTAACAATAAATAAAAAAAAAAGAGTAATACCTTAGTTTTCATTTTCAAGTAATTTGCGAATTTTGCGAATGCATTCTTCGGCTGTGCATTCGTCATATTTGTTTATTTTATTATTTTTCAATAATTAATAACAAAAGTAAGTTTTGTTTATTTTATTTATCACACAACAATTTTATAAACATTACAATAAGCAAAAAAACAAAATTGAATTATTTTACTGTCATTATTTGTCAAATAATTTATTGTAATGTACAAACACAAACACTGTTAATTGTTTTCTTTTAAATATGATTAATTTCCGTGACACTCAGGTTTAAAGGTTAAACTCCTATAAATGTCAGAATGTATATAAGCAAATTTCTAAACTTTTGATTGAAAAATGGAAATTTTCCAAATGACTCATAGAATTATTTGCAGAAGTATGTTTAAAAATCTACTTGTTTGAGGATATGAAAATGAAAGGGACAGACAAAACTTAACTTTAAAGTTTGCATCCGTTTAAACGCAGGTATTTGCCATAAATGAGGTAACAGTGCATAGGAAGAGGTAGTAAAAAGAGTTAAACAGAAGTTTATAAAAATCAATTGTAAATTTGCAAGTGAATATTATATCATAAACTAAAACATTGACCTAACGTATTTTTTCCCATTAAAAAGCAATGCATTATAAACACACGAAATTGAGCAGAAATTGAATAGTGCCACTAAAACTCGTAAACTAATACTCGAAATATCATGAAATTTTGACACATTATTTGAAAGTTGGTATTATCTAAAAATCATATGGATTTGTCAATAGTGGGGCCATCTATATATCAACCTACCAACGTATTGAATGATGTGTTAGAACTATTTGCGTGTTTTTAAGACAAATTTATAGCAAGTGTGCGCCTAGGGTAAGATTGTAGATAGGAAAACGTAATTAAAAGATGAAAGGTTATCAGAAATCACACTTAGATAAAGTGCAATTTTATTTAAAATAATTTCAATAAGACCAAATGCAACAGCATATTTATTAACATTTTCTCAATGATTTTCATGAATCATTATTAATTAATTAAATATAGATAATAAATATAAAAAATATTTTCGTAAAAATTTCAATCAATATTTTCTATTTATTAGATTATAAATTGACATATCTATACGTTAGTACTAAGTAAACACATAACCCGCTAAATAAATTTAGATTAAGTTACAAGTATTTTATAAATACAAACCTTTCAATAAAAAAATTCTGTAAATTTAATCATGAATACTGTGAAGATAATGTTAGAATACTGTTAGAAACAGAAAGAGTGTCAATCATGGCTATGCAAATATGAGATTTACTTGGCTATGATGTTTTTAAAAATATAATTTGAAATTTATTCCTTTCTGTGTAGGAGTATTTTTGATTTTTAGCTAGCTTCCGATGCTAGAACGTGAGCTTCAATGCTGGAACATTTTCCTTATCTAGAGTAAGAGTGATTTTTAACATACTCGTCTCTCTCTTTTACTCCGAACGAAAGTTTAGTTTTAAATTATTCTCCAGTTAAAAATTAAGACATATTGCGTGAATGCGGATGTACCTCGTCGGTACATAAGTGGTTCAAATATGCGTTTTGTTTTATTACGTCACACACGTTCTATTATAGGTATATTTCTTTATTATGAATTTAAATATATTAAATTTTAATACTCCTATTAAATTTAATAAATTATGGAACGTAAATAAACTTTGATTAAAATTAACATATTTGTCTAAGATACAAAACCATCTGAATTGACAAGAACATGTAAACAAATGAAAAAAATATGTTATTTAAAAAATATAAAACATACAAAACTACATAATAATGTTAGGTACATATTGGCGAAATTGCAGCTAACAAAACAAAGAAAACATTATAACTATTTCATCTACATATTTCCAATAAAAATATATCTAATTCTATCTATTCATATCTAAATTTGGTTATGCGAATGAAAATAGGGTAATACCCGAGTTTTAATTTAAGGTACTTTTACAAAATATTTAAACGCAAATAATTAAAAATATTCAATTACAAAACATAATGGGCTTGTGTCCTCTTTTTTTAGTGGTCGATTTTTCAATTGTTGATTGAAATTGATGTTAATAAATGTGTATTGGCGTATCTATTTTATTAAATATCTAAATGTTGAGGGAGATATAGCAATTAACAATTTGAATTGTAGTTTTAGCGCTAGAAATGGTCGGCCATATTTTTATTACGTGAAATGCATTTTAACGTCAGTTATTTCTTGAGTAGGTCAGTGCTGTGGTAATGTTTTGTAACTGTTGGTAGTCAAATAATTAAATCAAGTCAAAGAATAATAAGTTTTTATTTTATTTAATCCTGCTAAGGCAGACGTAATATTGAAATTTTATTGTTCCTTGAAATAGCTGTAAATAATATTTGATATTTTGATATATAAATGCATACAGCAGAGATTTATGAGCTGTAAGGTGTACAACTTTGAATCTCGTTAATAATTAAAGAAACAAAATGACTTTTTTAATTGTTAATATCTCTTAACATATAAGGAGTTATTAAAAAATAATTGAATTGGTTGTAGTAACTCACTTTATCAATATATATCAATCAATATTAAGATATAGGACACAAGCCCATTACTAAACATGATTATATAAAAAGCATTTAGAACTTCATGGAGGTCCTTATAACTTAAAGCGTTTTCTATTATCAATTTCGTTGTGCCTTATTCTTACCTATTACAATGCCTAATTTTTGCCCAATTTTTTCGACCAGAAATAGAACATTAAAAGCAGCATTATTTAAGTTTAATTGTTGATTAAATAGTTTGTTATAACCTAAAAATATAATACAATTTTATAATTACCATAATTACAGTATTTAGTTGTATTTTTATTAACACTTTTCTGCGATGGAAACACGACTTTGTAATGTTGTCTTCTGTATTAATAGTAACTTAATGAAAATAAATGTATTTGCGCAAAATACGAGCAGTACATTCGAATACAATTGTTTGCATTGCATGTAAATATTTTTAAAATAATATAAAAGATATAAACTAATATTTATTAGGAGAAGTGTATTTATAAATAAATATTTGAATATTTCATTCGCAATAATTTCGTTTTTCCATCCAAAATGTTTCTTTAGTAATGAAGATCAGATTCTCTTATTGGTAAATATCATTATTAAAATTGCACAGTCATTATCTTTTTAATTTAACCATTGAAATTACAAAAATTCGAAAACAGGTGAATATTTATTTAGAATATAATAAATAATATAACACATCATTCAGTGCAGTGTTTTAGCCCGCTAAACACTGTTACGTATATTTAAGGATTTAACATAAGAAATATTACCAAATATACTACGTTTTGTGATTTATTTTTAGGCTTTCTGAAAAATAACATAATCATAAAATTATTAAGCAGATTAATGGCTTTTATATTAAATATTTCTAGGTTTGGTTTAAATACATGAATGTAAGGTAACATCTGTGTTTTTGTAATTAGCTGGAGAGTACTAAAAAGGTCAAAAAGAGGACAATAATGGTTCAAAATAGAAAATGAAATTTGCTTCGAAATTCTGTTTCGTGTGGAGATATTCATTAATGGCATATAATTACGGATGGCTCCACCTTTCTTTTATTAAATTAAGTGATGAAATTTTTAGTATAAATTCAGCTGATCGAAAATAACGAGGATTGTGTAATTCCAGCACTCACATAGAGATGGCGTTAATATATTATACTATTGCACGATTTCATATATCATAAACCTAACGTTATTTTTGTTTTATTTGTGTTTTTCAGCGAAATGTAATTGTTTTCTGATCTAGCCGCATATAATCTACATAACTATGTATCAGATCTATGAGAAAAAGATCAGTATATAAGAATCAGTATATTAGATGATTGTTTCCTTAAGAAGTTTGCCTATATGTATCCATCAGGTTAAAAAAAGGTTGAGCTCTACTGTAATAAAGTACCGTTAAGCATCGGACGGGTGTCACTTTGTATATACATCTATTTATGTAAATTTTCACTTATGTCAATTTTTAAGAACAATTAACTAGCACACTATATGAAATTAACACAATAAATTTAAAATTAAAAAGAAATCTTTTTAAAACACTACGAAAATAAAGTGTACAGTAATACACACTGTCCGAATCTAAAAATCACTCATTTATAAGGTTTAATTTCTGTTAATTAGTTATTTATTAAACTAATGATATCACGGCATGCGGGCGGCGTTGCTTGTTTGCTGCAACCACTCGTACTCAACGGACACTAAGTATTTCTAGCTGAGCGCAACTCAGCAAATTAAGAAAACCGGTGTCGCACGGCACCGAATAAAAAAAATTCATTTTGTCGAGTGGTGGGGCTGCTGTATTTATAAGCTGGTTAATTATTACTTTATTTATAACACATAAATAATTAATTTTAATATTTATATTATACATGGAAAAACATGTTGAACTTTAAATTTTATTCATTTATTTTGTCAACAATTTGAATATTTCTGTAATAAGAATAATTTTAGAAAGAAGAAAACTTAACTTACTTTTTGTATATACTAATTTTATATCAAAATGTAAGTGCAAAACTAAAGATTTGCAACTAACTTGATGAAGCACACACCAACATTGAATCCGATTTATAAAAACTTCCTCGTCTCTATTGTTCCTATTTATAAGATGTTTTATGCTATTTATATTAAATTACTGGGAGACCGAAAATAACCTGTGACATTTATAATAGCCACCATGGGCGCTCGCAAAATACTTCTAGAGGAATAGAAAAAAATATACTATATAAAATATAGTGTGTTATGTAGCCTAATAGGGCCTTTCAACAAGAGCGGTCATTCTAAATCACTATAAAAACGCAATATTTCCATAAAAAGTGGTGATATTTTTATTTTAATCTATTGTATGGTACAGATAAGTGCGAATTCAACATGCGACCTCGAACATTTGTTGTAAGTAGTTGTACAACACGTCCACACTAGTGTAACATGCAACTAAATACGTCGGAAGCTGTACGTCTCTCCTAAGGTCTATTTCATTTGTCCATTTAAACAACATTTCCAATTATTTTTATTTATTCAAATCCAAAACCGTAATTTCTTTAAATGTTCTGACTTAGGATTGAAACATTTTTGTTTCATAAAAATACACCCATGTCTAAATAATGTCATTTTATGAATGAAAATATATAAATGTTGGATGTCGCATGTTTATGTCGCACCAGTCTGTACCATACACAAAGTACAAATTCTGAGTATAGTAATGAAAAACACAATATCTGCCAATGCATATAATGTGTATAAAACTGTATACAATACAAACCAAGACAAATATTCATTGTTTGTTTATTAAAAGAATTTTGAATCACCTGTTATTATAAATAAATGATATTTTGGAACGAATCGAAAATAATGTTTTTACTGAATTAATAATTAAAGAATAGTCATTTAAAAAAAACAATTTATAGAGAATTGTTCTTTTATCAAGAATTTAATGTTGCATAAATCAATTTTATAAGGATTCGTTCTCATTTATTGCAAACAGTACGTACAAAATAAAATGCGATAATATTGCAAAAAAAAAGTAGAAAAATATTTTATGTAGAATTTCTTTTTTAAATGAAGAGCAGTGACGGCGGTAAATTTTGACTTTATGACAAAATTGAAATTTTAAAAATATAATTTATTGCTATATTAACAATTGCATAACGCTGGATTTGCCTTTAGATCTATCGATCCATGTATAGATGATTTAAAAATAGGATTTCGAAAAAAAAAATTCAGAAAATTCTTAAAAATTTTCCGCTACTAAAGAGTTGTCATTTGCTTAATAATAATTATAAACAAATAAACATAATTGTTATACAAAAATGCAGTCCCAAGTAGGTAAGACAAGGTTGCAAGGAACAAAAATATCTGCCATGGCTGTCCCTGATTAAAAATAGAATGGCAGAGTTCAGATGTTGAAGAAAAAATCAAATAAACTTGTTTAAAATGTGTTGTTTTTGGACGTGTGCCAACGCCAGCCGCAGCCAACGCCACAGCCAATGGAACGCGTAATAATCGTAATAATCGGCTTAGTAAATGTTGTCGGGTCTTTAGCAAAGGTGTGCTCAACAGTTAACCTTACTCATACGCATACCTCAACCTCATTGACTTACAACTTAACTTGTAAGATTTTGATAAAATGTAATTTAAAGCGAAGGTTTAAGTTAAGACATTGAATGTTATTTGAAATCAATAAATTATCAGATCGCTGAGGTTGAGATTAATTACATAGAACAATATTCTTTGTTGTAATTAACTTCTGTTTGCTTGTTCTATTAAGTCCTAAGGTTCGATTAAATATGATTGATTGTTGCGTATTATATTAAGAAATATTTTATCTTTGCACTTTTTTTTTAACTTTGTGTAAGGTTACCTCAGTTATTTTACTGTTCAATGTCTTAATTGCTCTAAGACTCTATAACTATATATTGACTAGAGTTTACCCCCGCCGCAAGCGATGACTGTCTTTTGTGTGAATTGAATTTTATTTCAAATTTTAATTCCATTTTTAAATTAAAATATTTAACTCGTTCTATATAAATTTTACATATAAAAACAAATAATCTTTTTTTCTTTTTTGAAATTTTGAATTTTCTTTTAATAATAATATACTTAATTATTCTACAATCCAGAATATGAACTTTCTTCAAAGTTCTGGGTCCCCAAATTTTTTCAACCCCCTCCCCCCACCTTTTCAATGCTCGGAGCCGTTTTCGAGCCACTATACAAATCGCGTAAACATATAAGAAAACAAACAAATAAGAATATAAACATACACCTAGGACGTTATAATATAAAAAAGAAAGTTGGCTATCAAGTCTTCAAATAAGGGAGTATATAGAAAATTTGTAAAAAACAAATTATCTCTCGACGGCACGTCCGATTCCTAACCTTCTTTTGTATGAATTGCTATTTCTTTTATACAGAATTTACAAGAGATGCATAAGAGTGTTTGTCAAACGTCAGTTACTACGTACACTGGGTGTAGTATACATAAAGTTTTGATATTATGAATGTTTTGAAAGAAGATGAATAATTTATTAGTCTACAAAGTTCAATAATAAGAATTGTAAATACCTACATGTGGGTCAGTTTTTGGATATATACAAAAGTGAAACAGTGTAACAGCCAATAGGCGAAAACAATAATTCATGATTTCTGAGTTTTGTCCAAATTGGAATCAGCAAGTTATATGTTGAACAATTTTGATGAGATCGCATCTGTATATTTTTGTTTTATGTACTTTTTTACATATTACTTCTATATACTTATTGATTCTATATACTTTTGCACGTAATCTCTGACTTAAAGCAATTCATTTGCCAATTGCTTTAAAATCTGCGTTTCAAAACAGTAGCCAGTAAAATCAAAAGTCATTTAGTTATAAATATACACATGAATAATATTGTTTTTAAAAAATTTGAGAAAAAAATCAATTATAATATTCAGATCCATAGTTACCATAATTGATTATTTGACTGGTTTTTGTGGACGAGTATTGTTGTTGCTGTCAATCTGCTTGAGATGGATGCAAAAATAATGCGAAGTATTTTTTTGTAAATTTCAAGTTAAATATAAAAACAAGTGGAAGTTTGCTTCTGCTTCTATTACCTTCTAATTATCGTAGCTACTTTTAATAAATTCATTTTCTTTAACTAAGTTACTAATCAAATCGTATTAAACAATTTCCTAGAATCACAGGTCATGAGCAGTTAACTCCTTCATCCACTCATAGTTTAACATAAATAGCCTTATCAGTAGAATGTTATGAATGTTTGTACAGTTATAGTCGAAATTGCAAGAGTTCGGTGTTGACTTCTACCTGAAAGAGGTTATAAGAGCCGCATAAATAGTGATACGATAGTGAATTTTATCTTATTAGTTACAATTATACATTATAAAAAATGTGTGAGAAAGTGCATTGTATCGCAGATTTATACGGCACAACCCGTTTTAACCATGAGTCGCCGGCGAACTCTCGTAATTTAAACTATATAAAGGAAATCATTATTTAATTATCATGAAAGTATGAAGTCGATTGACTGTTTCAGAGTAGAGATGAATTTAATTATAGTTTGAATCATTTTCAATGGGATCAATGAGAGTGAATGAAAGGCAAATACATTTGACGTGTAGTTCCACCAATTCGATGAAAAATGATATCTTTTCTAAAAAACATATCTGAGAATAGATGATATATTTAGCGTATGTATAAAAAAACGGAGCTGATTGTTTGACAACGTTTCAACAACAAAAATGATATTTGTATATAACACAGTATTAACAACTTAACAACAATAAACGCGATCACTGATGATATGAGCCAATATGAGCTCTGTTCTGTTAGTTATTTACAAATTTGTTAAAAGTACAATAACAAAATATATTTTCAAGTTGTTTACATAATTTATCAGGAAGTGACGTCACCAAGCACTGAATATTTTAAACTGCTTCTACGCATTGAATATGTAAAAGTTGTTTATATTATAAAAATGTCAAAGACCATGAATTTCAATTAATTGATTTATTTTGAATAATTTTTTGAATAAGAAATCAAAAATAGATTTACTCGTACTTCAAATCTGTCATACATCTAAATATTTCACAATAGGTATCGACAATGTGGAATCGAAATTGTAAATAATTTTAGATTATATAAAAGGAACTCTATTTCAAGAAAATCCGTGGCCGGAAGACAATGTGACGAAACCCGGATACATGTCATATCATAAATACGAATCTACAGTTAATCTAGTGTGGTACAGATATTGTAAAAATTTGCGGTTTCCCATTTATTTCAGTAGAGCATAGTATGTGGTTTAGTTCATCATATTCATTGAATTCTTTTAAGATAACGGCGAAAGCAATATTCTACTTATAAGTAGTATATCATATAACTCTATGGAAATCGATTTCTTATGTATGTAGTATGTAAAACATTTCATACACATAATTTCCAATAACGCGATTTTATACAAAGAGTCATTCGTTAATTACGTTGATGGATAATCCTAGTGTCCTTGTCCACTGTTTTGATATTTAATTTACTCTTTTTATCTAATATTTTAATCTAGATTTCAGGTTTTCAGAATAGGCACTCCTAATCACATTCGTGTTTTAATTTGAGTTTAGTTAATTTAGTTGGTGCACATGAGTCTTTAGTAATATAAATTTTGACAGTTCGACAGTTGGACAAAATTGAAAGTGAAATAATTAAAATTGCTGTTTTTAATAACAATTAGTAATAGAAATTGTTTTTATTTCTTTATTTTTAACAAACTAACACTAAACTTCTTTTAAATATAAATTCTACTGCATTTTGGCAGATTGTCACATTTTGGAGGTTATAATATAATTTTTCTTAATTTAATATTTTTAATTTAAAACATTGGACCTTGTAAGGTCCAAAAAAAAACTTAATAAATAAATAAAATTAAAAATGGTACTGTGAATGACGACGCGTATTGCCATATGCTAAACAATTTAAATTAAATACAAAATATAAAATTAAATTAAAGCAGTGAGTGGGAATGATACTTAATACTCTGAATCGCAGCGATCCTTGCGGTCAATATATGAATTTATGAACTTGACTCAAGAAATGTCTATCTACACTACTGTACTATCATATAAAATTTAACTTAGTAATGGAAATGCATATAATTATTGTATATAAACAATTTATAAAACCTTGTAATAAAAATAATAATAATTGGATATTAATAAATCTCCACTTCTCTCCTTATATCTGTAAATGGTCTTCAGTCCGTCGCTCAGAATCAGCCAGAGGGGCTATGTCATATCGAACCCGCTCTCCTCTCTTTGTTCCCCGTTTTCTCCTACTACCTGTTTAGTTCTTGTGCACCATATTATGATCACAATTAACGGAATGACCTGTTCCATGGCTCATGGCTCGTAGAACCGGTTCCGATATAAACAATACAATACATGTGCACTATTTACACCCTGCCCACCTTTTTTTAATGTAATGCTAGCAAAAGTATGTTCAAAATTTATGATACACAGCATTAAAAACTAGTTGAAAAATTTTACGTTATGTTTAATTAAAATGCATTCTGTAATACTATGCAATATTAATGCGTTAATTTCTTGACAACCGCATTTAAATCTGAGTTTACACTTTTAAGTACACTAATACGAGAATATAATCTTATCCTTCAGGTTAATTTAGTGTCATGCCATATTTCTATCCGTTCTCATTAAATAATTTATTTCTAATAATTCACCATATTTTTTATCAAAAGAATTTTAAAAGATCTACGAAAAGGCGTTATACGATACGAGTATGTTGTATGCAAACATGGATGGTAAAGTTAAAGTGGGTCAGAATTAAATAAGGACGTCCTTGCAGAGGTAGATAACCTCTGGTGGAAAAAGCATGTTTTTGTCTGACTCACCATACAGACATATTATTTAGTTATCAAGTATTCTCATTACATTAAAATTACTATGCAATTTGAAATGCATGTTTATTTGTCTCATGCAATTATGTTTCAGAAATATTCAAATATTAAACGAACCGTGACTGGATAACAAATGGGTTTTTGAACTTATAACAGATGAGAATCGACTACGATGCCACCTGTGATGTTTAACTGTACTACAAACATTAAACTTCAATGTTTTTAGGTTCTTATGAACAATGTTCAAAGAAAGGAAATGCAAATGTCAATCATACATTTATGCAAGGTCGTCTGGTAGAACCGTTTCAGAATGTAGAATTATACTATTTTTTTCAATCTCTTTTATCAGTGATACAAAATGCGATGAAAGCAGTAACAACAGAATTGAGTAATATTCCACACATATTGTTTTACATTGAGTTGAGAAAGTTTAAATTAAAAAAAATAGAATCAATTTGAATTTAACTAAATTGATATTATAAATAGAAATAGGCTATTTTCCTATAACGGCACTCGTATCTCTGCACCAGAGTGCATAATGCGGGATTATGCTCAGCATTTAATGTTTAAACTACAGAAGTGCCTCGCACAGTTGACCACTTGAAAAAGTTCGGCTCTTGCATTATGTCCGCAATTGATACCAACTAATTAGCTTAAATATAGAAATTGTTGATATTTTTGACAAATACTATTGATTACTATCTCCAATACCATTGTATGAATTAATTTAATACCTTTAATAATATTCCTTATTTTATTTAATTAAAAAAATATTTTATTAAATAAAATTAAAAGTAAAATTTATAAAACTGAGACAAAATAGACAAGTATGGATGAAGGTATATGTTTAAAAAGTAATGTATGTTCTAATTAAACATCCGCACAAGTTTGGAGCACAAGTGCGGTACTAAATCGCAGTAGGAAAACAGCCATAGTATCGTTTAATTTAAAACACTCTCAACTGAGTTTATTGAATACAATTATCTCCGGAAGATTTTGTGGAAAAACAATCACCCTAGAAGAAATCGGTAGCGATGGATAATACATAATAAGCAATGCTATGCCCGACTTAATATATGGGGATCTCCTCATTTTATAGTACAGTGCGTTGTATTTAAATCGCGTGTACAAAACAGGTGCCACCACAAGTTGTATTAGTGCAACGGTTCTTTATATATTATTTCCCTTCTTTACACGGCGTAAACATAAGCCCATCTGCAATAAACTTACTTATGAATATTCAACTACAAATTAACATGTGAGATGTTTCATGTTTCACTCACACCTATTTTGTTACAGTGAGTGTGAGGGAAACATAAAACATATCGCATGTTGTTGTTGCTCTGGTTTGGATGGACCATAATAGAAAATGAAAACAAAAAATAAACGTAAATAATTATTTTGTTATGTAAATAAAAGCAAGAGCAACAATTTAGACAGTAAAATGAGTCATTCATTGAAATGAGTTCTTTTGTTCTAACATGATCATGATCTTTTTTCATAAATATTAATAATTAGTATTATATCCAACCGACCCAAAAATAAAAAATAGCCTTGATCTTAGGCCTGCCATTATCTCTTCCATATTTGCATAATAATTAACACTAGCTAATAGAAATTACTGCATTTGACAGCAATAAAATAAAGATATAAATAATTAATGTTTTTCTCTAATTAACCCTGAACTTGTCAGGAAAATAAATAATTTGATGTTTAGCACACAGCATTACTAAATAATTAAACTAATCTATTGTTACTAAACGTTTTTTAATTCTTTTAATGGGAACCGACAAGAATAATGGCGACTGTCTTATGCAACCAACGTATTGTGCGTGCGTAAACCATAAATACATTTTTATTGTTTTCCTAACTATTGATGTTAATACTAATTATTTAATTAACTTCAAACTACACGATTGTTCCCATAATTGAATCCAAAGTGACACTGCCAAAATAAAATGTTAAATAACAATTAATTAATATGACGTGTCCATGCATTTGCATTGGTTCTAAATTGGTCTTGAAGTAACTTTCTTTTTGCATTAAATTTTTTTTAAATATTGTTTCTTAATACTGTTTTATTTATAAGTTATTTAAAATACAAGTATGAGCATCGAGACTGGTTTAACAAAAAAATTACGATATAAAGAAATTGTTGAAGCAGATATTAAATGCGCAGTTTTATATAAAATATTTTATTAATTAATAAGTCCTCAGACTAAAATTATACATAATGTCCTCAGACAAAAATTACTTAAAGACTAACATTTCTCTCCTAATTCAAATACAAGTTATTTCAGTTATATTCAAATAGGCAAAAACAAAATAAAACCAGTTCACTGCAGCTACAATGAAACAACAACCTTGAATGTCTTAAAAGAAATATAACAATAGGCTATTATTTTATATAAACAAAAACAAAACAAGTTTTAAGTAATTTAATTTAAGAATGAATGTCTTGTAATTCCAACAGAAATTACCTTTTTCTGAAATATTTAATTAATATTAAAAAGACCACAATTTTGAAAAGGTTAAGAACCACTGATATGCGGAATAATTTATTTTATGTTGAATTCAGTTACTAGCTATATGTGCGTCATTATTGGAATTTGTAAGTCATAAAACGTAAAATTTAATTTTAGGTTTTGTTAATATGAGTTGTCCATTTGCAAAACCAGACATCTGATAAAAAATAAAAAATGTATTCAGCTTGTCAATGTCTACAAAATTATGAGGTTTACGGGTGGAAAATCAGACATAATAATATTATCAAATATATTTTCCTCTCATTCACTCTCATGATTCGATTAAATTTATACAAATTCCGAAACAATCAATCGATTTTAAATTTCAGGAAAATGTACTTATTATTATTTTTTTTAATTATAGAAAAACTAAAACAACTGCAGTCCTATAAATAAAAATGAAACTAAGAAAGCTCTTATTATCTTGTTTAGGTAAGGCATGTGTATTTACTTATATTTCTAATAAAATTCCAATAAAAATAAATAAATATAAATTTTGATATAAATTTTATAAACAAGCATGTTGTTGATAAAAATAAAAAGAATAAACAGAAAATACTCGTATATATATTATGTTTCAGTGCATACTCATATGCACAATATGAGTATAACATTGAAAACACAATCACATCAAAAGAATTCAATCAACATGTTATTTTCAAGGTTAACACAATCTAAATAACCATAAAATAACAATCGTATTACAATAATACAATCCGATCGTTATTTAAAATATCATTGTGAACGAAATATACAACAGTCAACGAATTCAAATATTACATCAAATTCAATTGAATTAAATCTTTTATGCTGGTTTTAGGAGTGTTTTGCTTTTATTCAATATTCAACCTATAATTTGTTTCCAAATATCGGTAACGCGAAGAATTGGTAATGAATAAAAAAAAAAAACACTATGATTGAAATGCTTGTAAAGCTATGCATTAAATTAGTTATCACATTTGCTGTGTTATTGAAATTTTGAACAAAAAATGGCATCACTTATGTGCCAACCGGCACTGCATAATATAGTTACAAAAATAAATCTGATCGTGAATATAATGACGTAGCTCATTATATAGCATTGAATATTGTTCTAGAGGTCGTTGAATACTGTTCATAATAAGAAATCTAACGTAATTCCTATTAAAGAATTATGCCGTTCAATGCCCCAAGGCACAAGCTATAATACATAGGTTTGTTGAGAATGCTCTACCAAAAAGCCCTTATGCAATAACTTAAAATAAACAACTCTTCTATAAAGGTAATAAGAATTAGATCATTATATATTGCACAACCTACGATACTTATGAATATTCAAATTATATTAATAATTCAAAACAAATCAAATATTTTCAGATATAACATTTGGAAAAGGTACTTGCGACATCTATCTTTATAAATGGAAATAAAGGTAAGAATCTAAGATAAAAAGTAGGAATCTATGATTCGATAAATTAGATTTAAAAAATTTCACCTATAGGTGAATGTGAATTAATGTCGTTAATCTCCTGTTTATAAACAGGAGATTAACGACATTAATTTACGTTATTTTTAAATCACTAAGTTTATCGTGAATCTTTCATATTAGTGTCGCTTCATATGCAAATATGTTAAATTGATGTGTTTCAATCAAGTGTAAAGATGAAAACAACAAAAAAATAATGAAACTTGTTATGCAAATAATATTTCATTATGTTGATTCAAAAAAGAGGAGATACAACTTCTTTTTATTTTATACCATAAATATTTGTTATCATCAGTAATTTTCCGTTCTATCAATTATTTAGATATATAAATATTTAAATGGCAAAAAGTGGATATGGTGGCCGAGAGGGATAAGTAAACATGCATGAGTCTTTGACACCATAAAAACTGGTAGCGGATAGACAGTAGTACGTACAAATAGTACCTGAATGACTTCTATTAAAATAAACGATAAATAATAAATGCAAATAAAATCATAATTGTTCTCAGAGCGTTCTTAAAATGTTGAAGATAATATCCTGATCTGATCACTAAAATATATATTTTTTAATGCTTCAGACTCAGTGTCTGATTTACATTAGGCGGCTCCTATACTGGATAGAAAGGAATTTGAGATGTTACAACTAGATAAAATTAAATTTTACTATGAAAAAATTTTAACGTATAGATAGGATACCTCGGACTGAAGATAAGTTGTGATATTGCCTTTGGCTGTTAAAGAAATCCTAACAGAATTGGACATTAACATTAACTAAAAAATGGAATCTCCGGCCGGAAGATAGACAGGAAGTACAAATAAATAAAGCTGCCTGAAATCAGAGACACTTGCAATAAAGACTATAAATAAAATGTGTAATAATTAGAAGGTAATTCTGCAAAAATTGCCTGCAAAAATAGGAGAAGAGTAAAAGATTATGTATTTTTGAAGAGTATGTAGAGATGTCTATGAACAACACAATGTCTGCAAGGAAAAGATAGACAAAGATGTACAATATACGTAAAGCATCTAACAGTAAAATAAGAATTACAGAATATTAACAGTAGAGTTCCGTTGTAAAACACTATTTGAATCAAATAACGTTAATAATAAATTAATAGTAAGAGTTTCATTCTACTGAAAATATCCTACATGTAATTATTATTTAAATACTTACACAGTAATGAAAGTTATACATAATTACAAAGCTCTATCACACGTGTTAACATTATGATAAGTAATCAATATTTATCAAGTGCAGGTTTCAGGCGTTTTCTAAAATTTAACAACAGAAAATTTACTTCTAAATATTTGATTACTACACTCTAGACACGCTCTAACATTCAGTGCTGTGAGAAGAAGATTAGGTTCAAGGTTGGAGGATGGATAATAAATTATATTCAAATAAGTACGACCTGTTAATTTGAAAATCAAAGAAATAAGAAATTGTGTAAATAAATAGATTGAGATCTATATAGGAATAATATTTAAGGTATATTAAACAAATGATTTATAGGCAAGCCCTTATTATTTTATTTTATTGTATTATATATAAATAAATATTACAAGTAAAATAAATAAGAAGTTAAATGCATCTTGAGTATTTTTAAAACAAATTAGTTTCCGTTGTTAGTTTTGTAAATAGGGCGGCTTAACTCAGTGTAAGAAGGAATAAAAAGAAGGTAGTGCAAAAGGCCAGGACAATATACGACAATGACACTTTATAAATGTGTTTCAGTCAGAATAAATATTGTTATTAATAATGTAATAATTATTATTCTTGCTAAACTGAATCATTTCAACTTTGCATAAAGAAATATTATAATTTATATACATGTACTATGTACCATTTTCAAAAACTATTTGACATAGTAACTGAAAATTATTTTAAAATTGAATAATATTTCTGACTGTAACCATTTACAAGGAACATCTAGGACACATTTTCTTTGAGGGGCTCTATATTTTTGTGGGGCACTACGGCTAACCTCGGGGGCGTCGCCGAAGTCCCCGCTGGAACCCTGAGTCTTCAGTATGTTGTAGATCTTAATGTAGGGCGCCTTGAGAAGCTGTTAGTATACCATAACCATTGTTAATTATAAATGAGACAAAATACACTACATGAATATAAAAAATCGGATAGTCAAAAAAAGTTTTTTAAAAATTTTTTTTACGACCTTATACTTTATCCTAATAATAAATTGTGCACTCACCTCCCAAGACTCTCTGCTAAGCTCGCTAATTTCGCCTTGACTGTCAGATCTACCTTCCTATAATTAAAATAATTTAAATTAGTCTATATATATATTAGGCATGTCTATCTCACTACAATAATATATAGCCTAGAACACATTGACAAGTGAAATAACATATATCGTATTAGCATATGTGAATATATGTTTATATATGTTTGTTTACCTTTGTGGTTGGCGATTCATCTCCCCAATCAGTATCTTGATTTATAACTTCGTAGCCTCTTTCTCGAAGTTCATCTTCATTAAGTTCTCCATATAGTTGTGGAACCCAAATGTGAAGGAATCGGTAAAGATCGTCGACTCTAATTTAAATAAATGTATTTATTTAATTTATTATAAAAAGTAATGGTTCTATTTTCGAAATGTGTCAAAAAATAATGTACCTATTTTTGGGGACACTAAACCAGTATTCTGGACGCATTTTTTTCTTTCCATAGGACATGACTGTATGAGCTTTCGGCGGAGGACCCCCAATGGGACGCCCCATACGTAATCTTAAATATAGAGGAGGATCTGCACATGCCCGGGCTGGTCGTGGTATAAGTTCTATAGATAATGAAATGTTTATTACAAAAATGTTTTACCCATACAACAGACAACAATCAATCAATCAGTATATATAGAAATATAAATTATTATAGGAAATAGATTGCAGTAACTTAATAGAATAAGTAATTTTAATACCACACATTTTCATTTAGTAAGCATTTTTCGATTTCCAATTAGAAATAATATTTAAGAATTACAAAAACCTTAAATGGGTAAATAATCAATTAAAATAAAAAATAAGAAAGATTTATCATTTTCAGTTAAAAATAGTAAAGTTTTAAATTAAAATCTAAATATATTATCTTATTGTATAACAGCCAAAAAGCATGTGTCTATAAAGCAGATATAGTGCAATAGAAAAACTTGCTGAAGCATAACAAAAACAGACAAAAAGTTAAAGATAAAAGTAATGAGAAAGAAGAGAACCTGGAACAGTCCAAATAAATAAAGAATGAAACTAGATGAAATTTGTTAAACATGTTCTAAGGTGGTTAGTTATTGTACACAAGGAAATAGGAGGGCTCTAATACAACTGAATACATTTGGGTTAATCATAATTCAATATTATTATCAAAAATCTAATAGTTATGTTATTTTTAATCACTGTAACAGTGAAGTAAAATTTACATCTATATTTTGATATCACATAAAATATATTGATTTAAAGTGATATAATAATGATATAGACAATCCAAATGCATTTCAGTTTAAATACAACATTGTTATGTGATGTAAAGAGTTGTGAAATAAAATGATTGGATAATCGACCTACCCAAAGACTCGAGCTGTGGGAACATCGGTGCGTGGACTGTCAACATTAGTTCATTATGTAGTTAGTAAGGTTTTTAGGAATGTAAGTAAAAATGATTATGTTAGTATAGTTAATGTTAACACTATTATATTATAGTATGGTTAATACGATTATAAAAATAATATACATGATTTCCTAATTTAATGTATTAATACAAATAAATAAAAATGCGAACTTCTGCTGCAAAATCTAAGCAATAAAATAAATAAGAGGTCAGTTGTTTTTAAATTGGTGTAATGTGTAACCAACCATTGGCACATAAATCTACTAGTTACTGAAAATCAGATTTTTTTCAATTATTCTACAAATGACGATTGTGAATTTGCAAAAGAAGACATTTGTATTACATAGGAGTGTAAACAATTCATGCATTACAAACATATTACAAAAAGTGCAAAGAAAATTTATCATTATTTATTTTCTTTATAAGCTATATTAAAAGTAGCTTTAGAATATTTTAAAATTATAAGCATAAAATTCTTAAACAGCATAATTTAACTTTATAAATATAATAATGAAAAATACTATTTTCCACTACAGTTTTCATTTCTTTATAAAAATTTTGGGGTAAAAGTGAAACTGACCTCTTAAAATCTCACTTAACTATATGACTATTAGTGCAAACTATCTGTGCTTAACTAAAAATTATCTGTTTATAACAAAATAAGTAATAACATTACTATATTCTATTAAATGGTAGTAATATTTTATTGAATATAGTCTTCTAAATATAAGTTAAAGGTAATATAAAATTAGCATAATTTAATATAGTATAGAAACTGAAATTGTTTGTTATTACTTTTCTGAGATTTCAGTATATAATATCGTTGTGTTATATAAATAATGTTCAGTTATAATATAAATCGTTGCATAAATAACGCAAGTACAACACTTTTTAAGATAATAAGTATCTATAATTTATATTTAGAAGTTATGTAGCAGCAAAACATATTACATGATATACATAATACGCAATATTAGTCATTTAGATTTAGCACTTTTAACAATATATAAAACAAATACTATTTATATGTATATACAACTAACACTAAAATTTTATAAATAAAATAATGTAACTTAAATAATAAAAACATTTTTAAATCTATTCAGCAGTACTTTCAAATCAAATTTTTAGAAATTAAGTCAAAAAAAACTTACTGTCGAAGGAGACAAATAATTCAGGCATGTCATCAATAGAAACCATGCTACGATAGTCCAAACGTGGGGCTGGTGCTCTCGGTGGTTTGGGTGGAGCACTGGAGGAGTTCGGATCACGCATAAATGTACCAATTGAAGATCGTCTATAAACACAATTATTATCAAAACATTTTATATTAATTTAGTTTCTGTAGTAATTTAAACGTACTTATCGACGTTCATTCTTTCCCTAATTAGCAACAATTTTGGGTCATAAATAAATGGTGATACAACATCAATAGCATATATTAAAGTGCAAAAGTTTTAATGAAACAATAAAGGAATGCATATCAAATAAAAATAATATACATAGTGGAAAATAACAGTAGAAGATCTACAACACAGCAATGGTCACAACATCTTGCAGGAATTCGTAAGAGAGCCCTTTTATCAGGTATCCCAGTTCTTACCCTGTTGGGGGAGTATTTGGAGGACCTCCTGAACTACCGCTTTCCTCAGATGGAGTTTTACTTAGAAACAATCCTGTTCCCAGTTCAGATACCAAATTTATTGGAGAACTGTTTTATAGTGTATGAGTATATATACAAATAGCATGTATATCGAAAATAAAATATTAAAATATCCATGGTCAGCACAACAGAAAGAAAATACCAATTATGTCAATATTTAATGATTACATTTTTATTATTATGTAAAACAAAATATAAGAAGCCTTTATGTGAATTAATTTCCACTAACGAATTAAGTGTCCAGTATTCACTTTTTCTACACGTAAATAAGATTTACTTAATATATAATACACAAATTATAATTTTACTGACCTTGAAAATACTTTTGAAAACATTGACGTGTGATGTGAATCTCCACTACTAGGCGGGGTTGCACTAGGTGGGGCTTCGTCGGTGCCAGTTAATCCTTCTACCCAAGCAAGAGGATAGGAGAGGCGCTTTAGCATCTATATAGTAAATTGAATTTTAATAAAATCATTTTGTTTTCAAATTAAAAAATCATTAATTTTTTTTACCTTATTCTTTTTACTTTCGTGTTTGTCATCTTTTTCTATTTCCACTCCTTCTTCCAAACTGAAAGACACTGAAGATGTCTTTTTACGACCTCCTTCAGTATGTTCCGGTTGTAAACCATCAGCATTTTCTGTTGAACCAGTTTTAGACCCAGCCGGTGGGCTATCTGTTGAATGAGCATGTGGGGCTATCGTTACTGGTGGAACCCAGTCTGAAGATAATACAATGTCGGCATCACTATATACCTGAATATAATAAGACGAAGTAAGTAAAACGTATAAATAAACAAGTTCGTATATTTTTAATTGTTATAAGTTTCATTTTAGAAATGTAATCTAGATGTGTTGAAAAACCTAAGATTCAAATTGAAAATTAAAAAAATTATTAAACAAAACCAACAAACATGCATGCACAAAAAAAGGATAATGCATTAACAAAATAAAAATATTTACTTTTTTGGCATGAATTTGTGGCACTATTGGCACAGGCTCTCGGATATCAATTCCGGAGTCGTGACAGGATTGTTTGACTAGAGCTCCTTCATCCACAGCTTCTTCTACTATACCAGCAGCCGGCTGCAGAACATATACTTATCGTTACACGTAACTTTAAAGCTAAGCGATAACTTTTGTGATGAAAATCATAAAATTAAAATAACGCGATAAAATTAGAATATACTTTATTAAAAATAAAAATAAATGAGAATCATGCACGTTTGCTAAAGACCTATGTACCTAAATATATTATGAAATACCTGTGCTGTTGCTGCTGGTTCTGACTCATTTTCTAAAGATCTATCTTTGCTAGGTATGGCCCAGTGATGATCTAAAAGTGATCTTCTTCTTTCCTCTAACGTTCCGCGTGGACTTGCAGTTGGTAAGCTACTATTTCCAGCACCTTCAGATTCCGTAGAATCTCCCTGTGATTGCTGCACAATATTAAATATTATAAAAATATAATTAAACTGTAAATAATTATTATATTTTAAAATGAATAATAGTAACCTGCAAATTTGTTGGTGTAACAAGGTCTCTTTCGAATGCTTTAGGAAATGCATCCCCCTCTCTCTGATCGGCGCAGGAACATACACTTTCACCATCCTGATCCCCTTCTACACCTACTCCCAATTCGGGAAATGTTTCATCCTGCAAGTTATAATTAATATGTAATAAGTATTTTCAACGATACAATATATATTTTTTCTCGGAACAAAAATCTCACCTTTACTAAAAGAGAATCTTTCCCAGGTGAATGTGTGCATGATTTAGGACTATGATAAATTTCAGGTTTAGTATCGGTAACATCTTCTCCGGATGAACCAACTCGCATATGTGCAATATCATGATATATGGCTGCATTGACAACTAAATCCATTGGAGCAATAACTCCATAACTTTCAGGTCCATGTTCAATAACTAGAGGATCTGAGACGTTAGGATCAAACATCACTGCATTTGGAGTCACAAGGAGAACTCCCCCAACAACTCCCTAAATAAAATATTATATAAGTTAGAAAAAAAATAGTAATTATTGTTTCAGATAAACCATATTAAATGTAGAATAAAGTACAGATTTTATAGAATCGTATAAAACAGCAAGAACAAATATTTGCAGAAGTTCTTTTATTTATTATAATTTACATATATATAATTTTTCATGCTCGAAATACAATACTTTGTTAGTTTTATTGTTTATTGACAAATATTCGTACAAGAAATAGTTGATACTCGTAAGTTTATCGCATTGCAATTTATGATATAAAAATTTGCCGCATAAAATAAATTGCTTCTGACATGAATTTCTGACATTATTAAATTAACAACATCACAGGAAAAATTAAGATATAATGAACCATTATGCAAATAAGGACAAAATAAAGTCGTTACTAGTAAAACAAAATGAGTCACACAAGAAGCGCGTGACCAGTAATTAAGAAGAGTACTACTTAAAAATACAGCTTACCTGTCCATCAGTAATATGTCGAACATTTATTTTCAAAAAACGTTGTGTAAGAGCCGGGTCATCATCGGAAACTGCAGAACCCTGCGGAGTTTTGATCCTTTCCACTCGTCCAGGTTTTGGAGAAACAGGTCGAAGCCCGTCCAATAGTTCTGTTATGAAATTATACATAACTCAGATAAGGATTTAAAATGATAATGCACCACCATATATATTAATACTATAAGAAGATTCGTTTACTAAAAATATTTAATAACATAAGAACAGTGAGTTATCAAATGTGCTCATCTTGTCATGCCACATGTGTAAATAATAATCTGGTGAATAGTAAATATGTTATTAAAAATGTATGTACAAAAAAAATTAAAACGTAATTAGTACGTGTGTGTCATGTCATTAATTTATACATTCTAAAACATTGCGTAGTAGCACTAACTAAATATTTCTTAGGTAAATATTTAACAATGGTATTGATATTTTAATATTCGCGTTACTTATAATGATTTCATTTAAAATTTGAGTTAATTGTGTAAAACATATGTTTACTATTAGCGTTAGGAATAAGAACAGAATATTAAAAACAAAGGTAATAAAGTC
Source organism: Panorpa germanica (assembly GCA_963678705.1). Classification (NCBI taxonomy): domain Eukaryota; kingdom Metazoa; phylum Arthropoda; class Insecta; order Mecoptera; family Panorpidae; genus Panorpa; species Panorpa germanica. The sequence goes on along the minus strand of OY783212.1, from coordinate 1,350,528 downwards.
TTAATTATAATATATATAAACAATATTGAATCTGTAAACCATATAATTCCTAAAAAAGATAATAAAATGTTTAATTATAACATAAATGGAATTATAAATGGATTAATAGAAAAGAGTTCAAGTAAATATGACGACGTTTAATCACTTGTACTTGTTAATTTAATTTATGCAAGTAATATACATTATGAAACATTAAATAAATTATATAATGTTATCAATATAAACATGATTAAAATCATGTAATATTTATTATAAGTCATGTGCTTTGTAACAAATAAGAACATAGCCAACAAGTTAATATTAATATAATAAAAAAATTAGAATTCTAAAAACTGTTTACAACTTAAAAAGTTAAAGTCATTAAAAGTTAATTACCTCCATTTTTCATAAATATGACTGTATTCATTTTTCATTTCATATTTTAATAAACAAAACATTATTAATATATATGCTTCCTAAATATTTTGACATTTTATAAATACTAGCCGACCATGTTAAACACAACATACGCTAGAGGATACTATTCAGCATTATATATAAGCTTTAAGTGAGGGACATTTGAATCTTCAATAATAAAAATTATCCCACTTATCTATCTATCTATCGAAGCTATAATCAGTCATTTTAGATAAGGTTTTGATATTATGATATTGCAGTACTCCCAAACAGGATATTGTCAATTAATGATTAAAAAAGTATCACCTTTTTCTTCTGGAGGCAAATCATCATGGTTGTCGTGTGAAGGTTCTGTGGGAGTTGAAGCTGGAGATCCTCCACCCTCTGTACTTTCACCTTCAAGTTAATAAATTATCAATTAGTTAGAAACCACAAAAATTCTCTTTCAGTTTTCCTATAGTTTACCTTCTGTTGGAGGATTCTTGCAAGGCACCTGCAAAACTTGGCCTGAGAATATAAAGGCTGATGTCAACTTATTTATAGTAGTTAATTCAGACGGTGTTGTATCGAAGTGTGCAGCTACTGAAGGAAGTGTATCACGATCACCGACCGTGTATGGTATGGTAGGTATTGGTGGAGCTTGCTTTCTCCGCTCTTCATCTATTAACAAGAAAATTATCGGTAGTTGTTAGGAAAAATGGTTTAATGAAATGGGCTTGTATCCTATGTCTTAATTTCTATAAAACAGTACTATATATATGTACTGTATAATTGTAGTTTCTCATTCACGATCTGTTGTATAAAAGAGACAGCTACATAGTGGACGTGAGGTCACATGTTCTGGAATGTTCTACAACGTTGAATCCCTTTAATAATTAAAGAGACAAAATGACTTTTTTAATTGTTAATATCTCTTAACATATAAGGAGTTATTAAAAAATAATTGAACATTTGAGGTTCTAGTAATCCACTTTATCAATATATAGCACATTTTTATAGAAATTAAGACATAGGACACAAGCCCATTGATATAAAAGGTTTGTTTCTGTAATATTTAAACAGAAAATGGAAAGGAAGCAATCATATTAAAGAATAAGAAAATAAAATATGAGAAAACAATAAGAACGAGTCCCTATTTAAATATACCTTTAGTAAGTCGATCTACGGATTCGAAGCGTCCCTCAACTTTTGATCGCAAACTGTCCAAATCAAAAGGAGCTGTGAGTCCGTGATCTACGCTGCGGCTTTTGCTCCTGTAAAGATACAAAAATAAAAAGTTTATAAATTGTTTCAATAGCATAAAACCTTATTTTTAAATTATTATAACAAAAAAATTGTAATTACGCAAAACCAACTATAAAAATAATATTTTAAAGTAGTGCATGCACTTACCGTTGGTGTGGCCATGGTGCAATATTATCAGCACTTCTGCTTAAAAGAGTTACATCTTGGCTAGCACGTCTCGATCTAACGGCAAGCAGGTGAACCAAAACAGCAAAGAAACAAACAAAAATAAATAAAAATGAAAAAAAGAAGATATTTAAGAAATTCAAGCAAATTAATATTAAAATTATATTTCAAGCGCTATTATATAAAAAATAAATAAGTTGCAAATTATATTTCAATATAAAATCATGCTTACAACACAAAAATTTCATATTTATGAACAATAATAATATCTAAAAAAAAAACAAGTGAAAATTAAATCTTAAAAATCACGTTTCGACCAAAAAATAAACAGTTGGTGAATTAATTGAATATAGATAATACTATAAATTGCGTACTGATCATAAGTAGTTTAGGACTTTGTTGAGTACTTTGTTCAATTGGCAAAAAAGCCGTAAAATAGCAAGATCTTAACTCGCATCGTACCTGAGATGGTACAGGCATCAACTGCGCTATTTTAATTGCGTAATCTTTACTCAGTCACTAATCTCTTGCCAGTATATTTTAATTTCTACTGGATGTTTTATTTGAAATATACATAAACAAAGTTGTATGCCTGCCTATCATAGTATTTGCGCAGTTATTAATATTATAATATGCTATTTAACATGTCTAATACATGAAAAATAAGTTTCCTTTTGAAGCCAAGTAAAAAAGTAAAGACCTCTCAGGTCTACTGTCAATTCACTACAACGCCTACGTTATATGCAACCACAATAACCATATTTTAACTTATTTTAATTTATTGTTCTGATATGGCAACATACGAAATTCACATACACTCACTGTAATAAAATGAGTGTTAGTCAAACGTTACGTTACGTTACGTTAAACGTTAAATAGTCGTTAGTGACAGATTATTACACACAACATTTTTGTTCGTGCAATATTTAAATCACTTTTTACTTATAAGTCATTTAATTAAATTAACTAATGTAGCCCGCAAGTTTAGAAACATGAAGCTGTCAATTTTTCAATGTCAATTAATGTGTGTACAAACTACATGGACTACAGAGCGTTTCGAGCACTACTCGACTTTGGATCATGATATAACGTCCTTTTAAATCTAGTCTAGACAAAACTTTGCATTAGTTTCCATCGTGTCCGACATAGTTAGTTCACGGACTTTTAATATTGTACTATTATATGTTTGAGTCAGATTTCCATTACCGGAGACGGAATATATTTATCCCGTGACTGGTTAAGAAAAAAACTCACCAATTAAAAAACAAATTATTATAAAGTAGTAGTTGTAGTTGATATTACCGTAATATAATAATAAAAAAACAATTACCTTACACCAAACGGATTATTAAATATTCCTTCTATCCTTGGAGCAAACATTTTTATTTTAATTTAGAACAATTTGTTCATAGTACATTTCAATAACAAATAAACAGAGCTAATAGCTTGTAATTTATTCATAAACAGCACGTATTATTTTTAAACACTAAGTTACTATCTTGTTAGCGGCAGGACTACAGAATCTGTACTGATCTTATCAGTAACAATGCCTCTATTTAAACTCGAGTAAATATTTATGAAATTTGGGAATTTGAAGAATGAACGTAAAATTATTTTTGAATATCTTATAAACAAACGTTTAACTATAAATCTTCCACACGGTTCGTAATTGTTTAATCAAGTATTCTGGGAACATTCAAGTAATTTGTAAACGTAAACAAGTCAAAAATCTGAATGTGCTCGTACATATGTTTTACTTCCCGGAATATTTTGAAGAACATACGTATTTCTTGCGTTCGTGTGAAATATTTTGTTTAAAGTTGAAGTATGAATACACAAGTGACGATTGTTTTGTTGGTGCTGGTGCACCGGGCACGTCATAAGCTAAACGAATCGGTTAATATTTGGTCGGTGCAATAATAAATCCGTGTAAACAAAATTTGTCAAGGACGGAATGGAAAAATAGCATTCCCACTCACTGAGTTTTACTTTTAGTTATGCTTTATTTTTAAATGTAAGTTTCAGCTTGTGAAATCATGGTTTGTCAGAAATAAACTTTATTTAATAATAATTACTATCTTTATTTAATTATAGTTTCTTTATACGAGTATTTCACAATCTAAAACTAGGGCTCCGTAGTCGGAGTCGGAGTCAGAAGCAATTTTTGGTGAAAGGTGTCGAAGTCGGTAAAATTTAGCACCATTTTAGAGAGTTTTGCTCCTTAATTATCCTGGTTCTTTTGCTGACTGTTTTAATTGTTAATATCTTCAATAATATTGCGACTATTTATAGAAATCATATTTGAGATACTGATAGTATATATTTTTTGAATAAGATATTGTTCAAAGCCCAAATTAACGCGAGATAAATAAATTTTACAAATCTTTCGCACTGAATAAAATGGAATCTTAATATATAATGGTTTTTAGTATAGGTAAAATTTAGATTCATTTCAATTCAACTTTTAATCCTTTTAATCTCCAACATTAAGAGAATCTTCTTAAATAGTTTTATAAAAATGTTAATGAGCAAAAAGGAAAACTTTAAAATACGAAAAATAGGTCAGAGGGCATTGTAAAGAACGTAAAATTGTTTACGTGATCTCATTAAGAAGTTTTATTCTCAAAAAGAAGTAAAAATAGGTCACAAAAACATTGCTTGTTAGGTAAAATCGTTTACGTAACCAACAACATTTTTTGTGTTAAATAAACCTTAAATGTGTTTAGCGGGTACATTTTATATATATTTTCTTTTTTTATTACACACACCCCAAAATGTCTTAGTAATGAATTTGGTCGGAGTCGGAGTCGGAGTCGAATGTTTTTTTACCGACTCCGCAGCCCTATCTGAAACTTACATTTAAGGTTAAAACATAAAAAGAAAAGTAAAACTAAGTAGCTTAGAATGAAACCTATTATTAGACAGAATATACAGCGTTATATTTTCCGGGTTTGTTTTGTTCAAATGATTATATGCACGTTATATAGCACGTTATAATCATAAATGTATTAGGCATTGGCTAATCCATTTATATGAGGCCTCGACACCATACATAAAACAACATAGTAAGAGTTTCTCGATGATCGGAAATATACGTACGCTAAATAAAGCAAATAAAAGAAAATGTAGAAAGAATAAACATACACGTACAACTTGGTGCAATGCAGATATAACCTCAAAAATTATAATTAATATTTATTAAATTCCAAAGTCGGGAATATTAAGACAACCAAAGTACAACCACATAAGGAGAACGAGCCCGGCGTTATGTACCATATACTTAACTTATATTTTTATTTGTAATCAGTTGTTTGTTTACTTCTCCAGTATTTTGAAACCTCTGGGGTTCTGATAAGAGCCTCCAGTTTCTGGCGTGAGTAATATTTGATGGAAGTCAGTACTTAAAAATAAACACAAAATCTTGCGAGAAAACTAGAAGATCTAATTTATCATACTGGATGTAACTAGATTTTTATGACATCTACATTTGCTATTTATTTGCATTTGATATAAAAATATCATTTTAGTGTATATCATATAAATTTTGGAATTGTTTTTATCTAACTTTAAAATTATAAAATTTAAATCAAAAGTATTAACTTATTACATTAATACTTAGATAAACAAAGGTGATATAATTTATACAACGCATAATTCGTCAATGCTGTTTTAAATTTGTGGCTTGGAGCTAAAAGGGTCAATGTCCATTATTCTGATCAAAATATTAAATATTTCAAAACATAAAATGCTTAATCCGATTTGGTAAATCTATGTTTTAGCCAAATTTGAAACATACATTTTACTTTATGTCAATTGAAATAAAAATTACCAGTTTTAGTTATGAAAATAGTTCAGACAAGCCTATCTAAAGAGTTTCCATGTGTTAAATTGATTCGTATGACGTTGTCCTCATCTTTTTACGACAAAGACAAAATGACTTTAAGACAGTTATGCGCGCGGCCGTCGTTTATCTGCCAATAAGTCTTATTATAACATAATATTGATAATAAATATAAATACCACCTAGTAAGACTAGATTATTATTCAGTCAGATATGATATTATCAATGGCTACTTAATATGTATACTTATATATACATGTCGAAATTGATCCGATAAATTTTTGATACGGTTCGATAACAATACGATTCAAGATAACCGATTACAACACGTTTTGATTTACGCCTAATTTCGTATTATTATTACATCAATAATCAGTATTATTATGACTAGTTTGTGTTAATACTGAACCCGTTAAACATGGATGTATTTCAGGTTTATCTAACATAACAAAAGTTACCTGTTACGTAAGCAATATTACCTAATATAGAACGTGTTGTGAGTTATTTAACAGCTTTTTCAAAAGATATCTACCTACGCATTATATAATCATAAAACTAATTAAAGAATAGGGTTATAACATTTTATAAGTCCTTTTTAAGAATTAAAGTGTTACAAAGTATCTTAATAACCCAATATTAAACAAAATTTAGACCTTTTTAATTAAATATTATAAGTTTTCGCTTAAGTAAACCACTATTGATGGGGGCTCTGTGCTTTTGCTATAGAGTACCAACCCAGTAAACATTTTGGAGTCACTTTGACATCATATTAAAGATGCGTCATGATTTTTTTGTCATAAAAGAGTTCATTTATAGTTCAGTTTCTCACATTTTTTCATATAAAATGTCTACTTTATCGGCTACAGATGGCGAAATTACTCCACCTGTCGGAATACAAATGAAGATTAAGTTGATGCGAACTATAATTGAAGTGAAATAGTGAGAGAAACGTCACTAAATAGGGCACTTCACCAAATTGTTTACTGGGAATTTCATATACCATATACCCAGTAAACTTTTTGGAGTCACTTCGCCATCATATTGAACACGCGCATGACTTTTTTGTCATGAAAGAGTTTATTTACAGTTCTGATTCTCACAGTCGTTCATAAGATATGTCTATTTTATCGGCTACAAATGGCGAAACTGCTCCATCTTGCGGAATACAAATGAAGATAATGTTGATGCGAACTATAATTGAAGTGATAGAAACGTCACCGAAATCATCACCGAACTTCATCAAATTGTTTACTGGGTAAAATATAATTAAAAGATAGTTTTCTTGACAATAAAGAAATATCCAATTCCTATTTTACGCTTCGCTGAATTTCTTTCCAAAGAGAAACGTTTGTTGAGTAAAACACTAATTGACACATTTCCTCATTAAACTTAACAAGCCAATCCGTAACTGACAGCTATCGGTAATTTCCTATCAATATCATTTGGAATAACTTCATCGAAGAAACCAGGTTATACTTTGGTTATAGAGGACTGTTTGTTAGCCATATATGCAAACTACGCAATTTTTTAAACAACAATAAAATAAATAAATATATTAATCGATAGTATAGGTTAGAAAGGTGAAGGTTAACTAAAAACTGACATTAGATCAGTTTTAAATTTATCTGTCGATAATATATAAATATAAATCAAAATCAATTTTTATATTTTCTGGTTTTGACCAGTTTATGTGGCTATAACTAGTAAATTTCGGATCAATAGCTGTTAACTAGAAATATTTTCTATCAAATTTCTTTAAAAACCATCATCATTTTTCGTTTGAAAATAATTATTTATTTTACAATAGATTTTTATCTTATATACTGATAAGCTATCAGCTTTAAATATAAATTTGGAAGCCAGATATTTCTACCTACATCACTGTATAAGAGCTACATAAATATTACGTAGATGCTACATTTATATTTACAGAACATTCTGCTACACACCCAAAACCGATATGGTTTCATTCCGTAATAAATAAACAATAAAATTGCAATTTTGGAACTGTGGTGGACCAATGTAAATGCAATAAATTACAAATAACTTATTTATAGTTACATACAGAAGAATACTTTAAAATATTCTAGAAGACAAATTATTGTTTATTGTAATTATTGTTCACAGTAATTGAAACACAATTGTTACTAGTTGTTATGTAAAAAATAAATTAGGTAAATGTTATTAGGGACAAGTATTTTTTAAAATGACTTTATAAACTAATTAATGCAAAACAGTATTCCTGTTTGTCAAGTGCTTTTTTCTATGTTTTATGGTAATTACTATTATTTCCTTAACGACATGCTAAATGTTCTATATTCTTACTAATTTCAGTGGTGGAATAGAGGGCTAATGACTATTTAGTTGCTATTAAAAGAAAAGGCTATAATTCTTTTATAACTTGGATTTAATGTGTAATTAATAATAGCAACTATTTTATAAATATAGATGCTATTAAATAACGGTTCAAATTATTTGAATTACAAGCAACGTAGCGCCTGGTTAACATGCAATTACACTTACATGGTGAATGTTATCTTTCCTACTCGATATTTACGCAAGAAAAACGTTTTTAAAAATAGTAGGTAGATATAAAAATTAAACAAACATTTTAAATAGTTGGAAGGCATATTGATTAACACAAAATAATACTATAATCTAGTGTCCACCTCTGTTTGTAACATGTGTCTTATATGATCTTGAAATGTCTATAACTATAAAACGAACTAATATACGAGTCGATTACATATGTACAATGTACATACCACATATGTACACTGTCGTATATAGCAATTATTCATTATTTATCTTTGTTAATAATCCACTTTTAATAGAACAGCTGGATTTGTTGAAGATAGATAAATAAGACATACAGACATGTGTCTTGCATTTTTAGTTAATAACATTTTTACCATAAAAATTAAATTTTTGTGGAATTGTCGAATACTGCTTGAATTCTTGAAACTCGAATATTGATTTCGTCGTTATCTCAACACAACAATAGTATACAGGATACAAGCCAATTATGTTTATGTAACTACTTATATTATTTTGCAACTTTTCTCTAACGTCATGCGTCATGCGTCATGAATTGGACTAGCGTAATATTTCTTTGTTTGTTAATGATAATCCATTTGTTTCTTAATATTGGCAAATAAAAGCTTAACCTGAAGTTGCATTTTCACTACAATTTTATTTATCAATATTAACAAACAAATGAATATCATAATAATTCAATTCATGGCACATGACGTCAGAGAACAGTTACAAAGTAAGGCCCCTTGTTTATAATGGGTTTGTGTGCTATGTCTTAATTTCTATAAAACTGTCCTATATATTGATAAAGTTGGTTACTAGCACCTCAAATGTCCAATTATTTTTTAATAACTCCTTATATTTCAGGAGATATTAAAAACTACAAAAATAATTTTATCTCTTTAATTATTAAAGGGATTCAACGTTGTACAGCATTCCAAATGCATGTGACCTCACAACCGCTATATTGCTATCTCTTTTATACAACAGAGCGTAAAAGAGAAACAATAAAATTTCAATATTATGTCTGCCGTAACAGGGTTAAATAAAATAAAAACTTATTATTCTTAGACTTGACTTGATTATTTAGACTACTAACAGCTACAAAACATTACCATAGCACTGACCTACTCAACAAATAACTGACGTATACAATGCATTTCACGTCATACAAATGGCCGACCATCTCACAGCGCTAAAACTACAATTCAAATTTTTAATTGCTATATCTCCGTCAACATTTAGATATTTAATAAAATAGACACGCCAATACACATTTATTAACATTTATTTTAATCAACAATTGAAAAAATCGACCACTAAAAAATGAGTACACAAGCCCATTTTATAAAATGATTAGGTCATAGGTGTTTAATTTAAGGAATTATTAACAAAATTTCTGTTTAACTTTAAGACTTAAACAAGTTGCAAATATTTGCCGTTTCCCAGTATTTCAAATATACACAAAGAGAAATAAAAGCAAAACCCACGAAGACAAATATTGGAGTAAAACATATTTCACAAACCAACAATGAATTTACAGGTGAATTACTCGTACATTGTATTTGTAGTGTGATTAAAACATAACCCCTTCCTCCTTATAGCTACACATACAAATACAAACAGTTATGTATATTATTTTGGCAATGTTAAACATATCATTATTAAATAGTCATTAATATTCAGTACTCCTGGAGGCCCGAGCTGCCCGAGCGGGACTTGATGCTTGGTTCAAGTAACCCGTACCGCAATGTACTGTTCAGACAAAGGATAATTAATATTTGCATATGTACACAAAAGTATACACAATTAAAATTATTATTTCAAATATTTAGAAACATGTCTTGCATTAGTTAATTAAATGGACACGATTCAGAGTAAATCAGTCATGGATTCAAAAGTAAAATAAGCTAATGCTGATAAACCAGAAACAATGGACGATACGGACAGTAATGTTACGTGTGCCAGTATCGTAATAACCATGGCGAGATTAACAGAAAAAATTTTGTGGCTAGATGCAATAGTACTGTAACAGAGCGGGTTCTGGCTTAAATTAGGATTGAGAGAAGCGGAGGTCCCTAATTATTTTCTGAATAAAAGGAAAAAAAAAATTCCGTCAAGTCTTTCAAAAATTTATTGCTTTTATCTCTATTGTTTGGACCCCTCTCTTGTCGAGGCCCTCCACTCCTGCCCTCCCTCAAATCCGGATCTAGTGGTGAGGATAAATGTATGTAGTGGGGGATTGAAGTAGGAGACGTGGCCAATTTAGATAGTACATATGAAAGTGGTTAATTTATTATTATTATTATTTTGTTTTAATGTTTTTGCCATTTGGCATTACATTCTTGTGCCTTAACTCATTTATTTACATGTCATTGTGCTCAATTCGATTTTGATCCTTACTAATTCTAAACATTCTCACTCCTTTCAAACGAAAAAAAATATATATATAAAATTATCCAACCTCTGGTGGTGGAGTTGGAGGCGAGGAAAGGAGAAAGAAATGAAGATGAATGGAGAGAAGGCAGTGATTGGACGGAAGAAGAAAGGAGGAAGTTTAAGGAGAAACTGGAACGGAGATACGAGGAAAAAGGAGTAACGGAGGAGATAGAGGAAATTGAACAGAGGATGAAGACAGCAAGTCAAGGAAAATGGTGGCGAGTGACTGGAAGAACTGGGGAAAACAAATGGTGGGACAGAGAATGTAAAGAAAAAAAGAGTTAAAAAGAGAACTAAAAAGATGGAAGAGAGGAGAGTCAAGCAAAGAAGAATTCAAGAGGAAGCAGAAAGTGGTAAATGTTAAATAAAGATTTCAGAAATATTTCTGCTATTGTCTTCATATACAAAGTTATACCTTCCTGTTATAATTCAAAATTTTTGAAAATGTAAAATCTTTTGAAGCTTCTCCATATAGGCACCCGCGGCGAAGTTGGCCAATTCGCTACAATCGCGATCCACTCATCACATCGGGCATTCCGGCACGCACGGACTACTCATGACTTTGTTTGGGGACATGAAAGTCGCTACGTCTTATTAAGGACAGTCGTTACGTGTTTTAAATTGTGTCTAATATTGAGCCCAAGTACCTGACTTTTAGGTTTTTCATTAGTGCGACGTACAGACAAGGAAATAATCACCCGCTTTATAAGTAGCAGCGAATTTAAATATAAAATGTTGATTTATTTAAATAATTTTATACATTTTTCTAACTATCAGTAAAATGAGTAAAAAATGATAAGCGAAGCATGTAATAGTCCAATTTATTTTCAAACAATTAAAGAACACTCCTTGGTCGACTCTGATGAACAAAACTTAAATGAAATTGTTATTTAAAAAAAAACATCTATTGTTGTAATCTTTTGTTTCTATTTCTATTTATACAAATTGCATTTCTAGACTTAAGCAACTATTTATTATGCAAATGTAACTGTTATTGCATTATAGCTCCTAAAGGAATGCAGAATTGTATTGCGCAGGTCGTAGTTCGCTTTCTGATGCAGTAATGCCATAGAGTAATGGCTGTGGCAGACACTAGACATAATAGAAAGAAACAAACTCGACGTATTTACAAATACACTTCATCTATCTTTTGTTTAAATATACTTCCAGTACATTGAAATAAACTCGTAATTCGTACGTAATGTATTTAACCATAATTGTTTAATGTTAATATGTATGAAACATAAAAATATTTATGCTGTTATTTAAATACAACTTCTATATTTGCATTAAAATAAATTTAAATCGCAGCTATTTACGGTACGGAATATTTTAATAGGACATTTTATTAGTAGGATTGCTATTTATATACGGGTCGTTAATATCCCGTCTGAGGGGTTGTCAACAGTTTTGCACTGCTCCGTTTTACTTAATTACACAATTTCAACGGTCGTCAATTTATTTATCTCTAATCACAATTATTTTGTTTCCTCTTCGTTGGTTTTTTCAATTAGCAATTAGAGTAAGACGTTTTGTGATGTAACGTACAGATTAGAGATGTAACGAATGTTTGACTTCGCGAACTCGAATGCGAATATCGGCTTTTTAAATATGCCGCGAAAAGTAAGCAATTACTATCCCACATTTTGATCTTGCGTTGATCGCTAAATTACTAAATGCTTTACTTAGTAATATAATATAAATCCTATCATTTATGTTTTCAGTAAAGATATCATTTAAAGCAGTTTAGTATAATTGGTAATTTACTTAGCTCCATTGTGCGTTTAAAAAGTTGAAAATGTATTTTGGTTATTATATAATTGTTATTTTATATTGCAAGTTCAAGTAGTAATTAAAATAAAAATATTGTAAACAGAATCAGTTGCATTGTTATTTCATAAATTATTTCACTTTTCGTTGTCAAATACATTCGCATAATCTATTGCGAATGCGAATGTGAGTATGAAGAAAGATGCGAATATTCGTTACATCCCTAGTACAGATATCATCAAATGAGGTTTAAGGCTCTCCGGACCATTGCAAATTTACACTGTATAGAACGGAATCTGAAATAGTGTTTTTATGACGCATTTCTTAGTTGTTGAAATTGTAACAAAATTTTCAAAACTTCTGGGTGCGTATTACAAACGAAACCAGTGTATCAAATATTTTTAGACTAAATTAGGAACATGTTAATCAAGATATTACTTTATAGAGTTTAAACATAAAAGAATCTACCCATTTCAAATATTTAAATTCTTTGCTTTGATTCCACATTAATATAGAGCAATTACGTTTTAATGCGTTTGTATTATTAGCTAAATAGCTTATTTTCTGCCATCAAAAGATAGAGAAAATTTAAAATAATTGAGAGATTCTATTGTTAGCAACTTTTATGAATAGAATTTCAGCTTACTCCCTCTATTGACACACATATAAGTTGGTCACCACTGACCTAACGTAATTCGAACATATACACGCACACACACACTGCCAAATAGCCGGGAGGCAACATATGATTCATAAACACTCTTCTATTTTTGTTAGTGTTAGTGTTGTGTTAGACACTAACCAAGTAACAACACACCTCAAGTCAAGACAGAACAGGACAGGTAGGCTCCATCTCCATGTCGATGTCCAGGTCCAGTGAGCTGTAGTACATTACGAGGTAACTAACCGCCGTAAGGTACACTCATCTTAGTGATAACCGCTCGTTCAAGGTCATTCGGAATCATCATATTACGTGCATAGTGTATGTATTGCGATTTTCCAATGTACGAGTATGTTTTGCATAGAATAATAAAGCAATGATATATGTTTATTTTTATGGTTTGTGGTATTGGAAGTTGGTGAATTTAATCAGTGGTTTTATTATCATCTGTTTATATAATCTATTGTATTCTAAATTACGTGAATTTAATTATATTCAAAGGAATGACCAAACAAAGCCAGAGAACTTCATAATAAATTAAATTACATTATTTATTTTAAAGTCGTATTTTTATCAATTGTTAAGATACTTTTAATAAGCCTGAAATCACCTGAAACGTATGCAACAATAGTTACACTTTATATAACTGATAAAACATTGGGTTTTTCCAGAGATGTGCACAAATGCTTTTCAAAAGCATTTAAATACAAAATGCAAATACCTCGTTATTTTCCTATTTCAAATACAAAATAAAAAATAAATTTCATGTTAGTATTTAAATACAAAATACGTATTTATAAATACTTTTGAGAAAATAGAATACTCTTTATGTTACTAATATAAATGTTATTTTTTTTTAATAATTATGAAAATTCTCTTTGATAAAGAGCGTTTTAAAACATTTTTGTTTCATAAAAATACTACCTAAAATTTAAATAAATAGCAAAAGTAAGGGTTTTATTAATGTCGCATGTTTATGTCGCACTAGTCTGTACGTTGAAAGTATTTAAGTAAACACATTTAGTACACTCATGTCTAAATAATGTCAACTTATGAATGAAAATATATAAATGTTGGATGTCTGGGGATAGTAGGTAAAATAATATATATATTTATGTATGTATTTCAATAAGGAATGTAATGCAGTGATTGTCTCGATTGTCTTGTAGTAAAACAAATATAGATCGAGAAAATATGATAAACAAATTTAGGTAAACGAAAATCAGATGTCTTATGGTGAATGGTATGTAGAATTATTAAGACAATTGTGCAGATACTTTTATATCATAGATGGTGCTAATGTTGGTGGGGTTTTAAGTTTATATTCAAAAAATAATATTTACTGATTAACACTATGAAGTAACAAAAATGAAAAAAGTATTTTATGTATTCCAAATAGGAAATAGGTTTGTAAAAGTATTCAAATAAAATATAAAATTCTGTACTCTTAAAAGATATTTAAATACAAAGAAGAAAATAGGTATTTACTATTTTGTATTTACATTTTGAGTATATGTATTTGAAAAACGCACATCTCTGGGTGTTTTTTTTATGCAAGAGATTTATTTTGCAGTTAGTGGTTAATGAAGGGTACTAGATTTCGAGTTACGAGTTACTTAAAATATTCTATTAAAGAGAGAGTGTCTGAAATTGCGTTACTGTATCGTCTATGTAATATAAAACATATCAATACTTAACCAGTTATTCATTTAAATTAGTATATTTGCTTGAACCAATAAAAACAAATATATTTCCTAGAACGAGTATTGCATCAATAATTACAAAATATCCCGGAATTGTTATAAAATTACCTTGGACGTAAGTCATTGTCACTGACATGCAACTACAAGATTTCAGTTTTTTATGTGATACAGAGTACGACGCGAACAGACCGATTGATATTATCGAATACAAATATCTGCAAACCTGGTAGTTAATTACTTTTCTATAGATATTGAATTTTACTCGTCACTTATTTCTAACTAATCTCGCATGTAATTTTATTACAATATAAAAAACTTCATAAATTATTTATAGTTTTCTTTCGTAACATTTGTTTATTGTTTTCTGCAATCAGTGATTACGTATTTCTGAATTTATTATTAACGATTCTGTTCGTGAATGAATACATAATTAAAAATTAATGAAATGTTTTATGTTCGAACTTGTGTGAGAGTACGTAGTTTCTTTAAAGCTTGTTGCTATCGTGATTTGTTAATTAATTTATTAATTATCAACATTAAAGTTAGTTGCGTCAGTTATATTAATTGATTGTTATGACTTTAATAAAATTACGAGTATGTTTTAATTAATACCACTTCTATTTACTTATCCTATGAGAGTAATTTTTGATTTACTAAATGAAAGTAAAATTTTACCATTACTGTTACAGATATTTAGTCTTACAAAGATTTAGGAAAAGAAAATTAAATTGAAAAATGTAACTTTTAATGATGGTTGAATAATTGTCTGAGAATTGGAGAAGAGACAGGGAGATACAACAAGCAATTACAACAAAAGATATAAAAGTATTTGGGAGAGAGAGATACCAGAATACTTAAGAGAAAAAGACACAAAAAACATGAGAAGGATTCCCAGATTTAGGTTGGGAAACGAGGAAAAAGGAATCAGATACTGGGCAAATAACGAGAAAGGATGTGCGGGACGGAAATAGAAACATTGGAGCACATTAAGTTTTCAAGTGAGGAAAAGTTAATAAGCGAAAAGAATATAGTGCAGTTATTAAAGGGAGGCAGTGAAGGGAAGAGGTGGATGGCGGAGATAGAGAAAAGGAAAGAGGAAAGAGAAGGAATGGCAGTGGAGGAGGGAGAGTAGCAGTTTTGTTTTTATTTTTAATAAGGATAAATTTATATATTTTTTTTCGTTTGGAAGGAGTGAGAATGTTTAGATTTAATAAGGATCGAAATTGAATTAAACACAATGACATGTAAATAAATGAGTTAAGGCACAATAATGTAGTGAGTGCCAAATGGCAAAAACATTAAAATAAAATAAAAACATGTACTTTATTTTGCATTTTTAATTTAAAGTTTGAATATTACAAGAAAACGTAGTTCTGTAGAACATCTAAGCTCCCTTATGTGAATGAATTGTTAAATGATAAAACTGTTAAACGCTGATAATAATTAACGGAATGGTTTAAGCAAAATTTCCTCTAGAGATCAATGACGTCAGTTCCGTGAGCATTTACATGTTTCGCTCACAATAAAACCTCTTTTTTATCTTTATTAAATATATTTACATTTCGAATATATATTTCCTTATGAGAAATGAAATGTTTTACTTTGTGATATGTGCCAAGTAATCTATAAAAGGGAATGCTCACACTAACCAGCGGATAATTTGATTCCGATAACAGTGGCGTGTGCGGTGTGTGGTTTTATTAGATTGTATGGTCATTCCTTTAACGGACTGTGAAATTACTAAATAAAATACTAGTTTTTTATCTTGCATCTCTTTTTGAACAAAATTCTAAATAATCCGATTATTTATTATACAAGTCTACGAGTAGACTTTAATATCGTCAACGTTAAATATGATGTTGAAATGAATGTGTCTAGTTTTACTACTGTGTCATAGGTGTACTATGTGTCCATTAAATTAATCGGATTAAAGCTTGTTATAATTAGTAAGCAGACATAAATGTAATAAATGAGGCAATAAAAATAATTAATAGTTTCAAACGGTGAGGTCGTTGAGTTGTTATAATAGGTTTAATTTTACAAAGAATATTTCTAATTTGTTCAACCCTTTCAAATGCTTAGTGCACCTGTTCTTAGGTCGAAATACGCCTCTGCGCACAAGATATTTGGTGTATGATACTTTTGGAATATCATAAACTGGATTATACAGTATTAGAATGTAACTTATATAATACGAAAGAGAACCCTAAATGATGCAATTACTTTGTATTCAATGTAGGCTTGCTGGAGTACCATACCACGCAAAACTTATAGAAAGCTTAGATAAGCGTAAAAGGCCCTACACTGCGTAATCTATTCGTATTACGCGTATGTGTACCATAGCGACATAATATGGCACGCAACACTCCCATAAACGCATGTCTACATCTACATCTGTGTCTACCGTCTACATCTGATTTGTTGTTGTTTTATGCTGATTCTTGTATTTGTTCTAATCAGTAATCACTAGTCGCTTGTCGCATGTCGCATGTTACATACCGTATAAAGGTGTCAAAGGTGTGCTACCTTAATGGCCTGTAATGTACCAGTCCACCAGGGCCAATTTTACTGTACTCATAGATTTCACACAAATAAAACTTTCAGTAATCCTAAACAGTTTTTTCAAAGGCTCTGCGTTTCAATAACATCGTCCATTTGTTGAGTGTTCATTGTTTCGTTAATATATTTTCCGCGTGATTTGCGCATAGATTTATTGTTTATGTGCGACTTATTCGGGTTGTAAATTACGTGCTTTGTTTATTTTTAAAGCGTCGTGGGCGCTTCCTGATATTTACTATCTTATAGACTTACTCGTAGCTCTTCTCTTGAGATTAACCAAACTATATAAGAACTTATAAATATTTAAAACAATTGTTTATGTGAATAGATCCTTGGATCGAGAAGAACGGCGCCATTTCCAAATGAAGAACGTCGCATGTATAAACGTTGGTGAATTAGTTAGAGCACCATTTTACAAAGCACGGATTCTTTGGATGTTTAAATATTACTGCAATAATTATTAATAAAAGGAAATTTCAAATATGATTTCTTCTTTGAAGCATGATGAGTGGTAAATCAAAAGGATAGGTTTCTTGAGCCTTGTAAATTAAGATTATTTTTATAATTTATAGTGCGAACTCACATAATATCGCTGGAAATTGCAAATCAGAAAACGTCGCTAAAGTTTAAGGCGGTAAAAAATTAAATTCAGGATAATGTTTTAGTCTAAGAGAGTTTTTGGGTTTTTAAACTCATTTTATAATATATTGTAGTGTTTATTAGGAGAAAATGTGTTTAGTGCGGATATATGCAAAAGAGGCTATGGATGTTTGATTGACTAATAATGAGTATGATGGCGTGCGGAACAGAGATATGGGTGTGGAAGGAGCAAGAGAAATTGGAAAAAAAATTCAGGAGAGATACGTTAAATGGATATTAAGGGTGGACAGGTGCATGCCGGGATACATGATAATGGAAAAATTAAAAAGGGAAAGGATAAGAATAGAAGCAGAAAGAAGAGCAGTCAAGTTCGAGGAGAAAATGAATAACGCTGAGTGCAAAATTCTAATGAAAATTAGGGAGGAGAGTAGAAAAGAGGGTGGGGGAGGAGGCTCGAAAAAGAGAAAGGAGTATCTTGGAAGAAATGGAATGGCGACAGAGGAGGCGCAGAGAAGGAGAGAAGAACGCACAAGTGTGGAAGAGAAGCTAAAGAGAAGAGACAGCGGATACAAATTGAGAAGAGCAATTACAACACAAGATATAAGAGGATTTGGAAGAGAGAGATACCACATTACTTAAGAGAAAAAGACACAAAAAATATGAGAAGAAGTGCAAGATTCTTAACTAACTAAGTGTAACTGTATTCCAGTGACAATAAATCAATGTAAAAAAGTACGTTTTGCAAATTTATATCAATAAACAATTTTAACAATAATGGAATTAAAAATACTCGTATTTTTCAAAGAACATTAAAAATGTAAACAAATGCCCATTGTTATTGCAGTAAAGCAATAATTTCGACGTGGTGTTAACACGGTGGGCTGTGTGATCATGCTCTGATTGCTTCAAGTCATCCTGGTACGAGGAATGTCTACCAGCGCTGCACTAGAGACTACGTGAGGCGCAACACAGAACACAGATCACTTCAAAAATTACACATAATTCTACAAAACAATGTAACCAACATTGTAGTTGAATAAATATAAAGAATATAACAACTGAAGAAGTATAATTGACGAATATCCCGTTGTTCTACTGCTGGATGGTTACTCCAGGCGGAGAAATGAATAACATCCGGTTCCCGTTATGTTACAATGGCGTGTTATGTTTAGAAAGAGATGAAGAGAGTGGGGGTAATTGATCAAAACATCTCGCAGAGACTTCGGTTCAATAATCCATTATTCTTATAATTTCATGCATAATTTATTTCACGAACACAGCGTTGAACACAACGTTGCGTTTTATGCCGGTTTCACACCAGAGAGACAGTTCTTAAAACATTTTTGTCTTTTGTTGCTGATTTAGTAAACAAAACACATTCCCAGCTGGAGTCGGTAAGATCAAAGGAAAACACGTTTGTTGTTGTTTTTTAGTTGTTGTTGTTGTTATTTGTGAACATTTGCGCTTGTCAGTTGTTGTCTATCATGTTTTTTATGGGACATACAGAAAAACACTAAAAACAAAACCAGTCTGTTTTAGTGTGAACAGTCTGTTTTCGAAAAACAGAACTGTTTAAAAACAAAACAAAACATGATTTTGTTTTGTTTTTTGACAACAAAACTGTCTCTCTGGTATAAAACCGGCATTAGAATGGTAAAGTTCAATTCTTAATACATCGAAGATATTAGCTGATATTTAAAAGTGTGTTTAGGGTACTATAAAAGAAAAATAAATACGACGTTTCAATAATATATAACTGTTTCAATGTATACATATGTTTCATTTCAAGATTACAGATCTTAATCAGATTTGATTGGTTCTGTCAAAGTCAAGACTCGCGTGACTGTTTAGTTTTTATAAGTTAAATTGCATTTTCACCGGATGCAAATATGTTTATGACTCGACCCTGCTCCATAATATTATAGAATAAAATAGCACACGCATTAAATCGTTTGATTGAATAAAACAAAAACTGCTTGCATGATTCACATAAAGCTGCGTATTCACCTAAAATAATATTTTCAACAAACGATAGCCAACTTTTTCAATCAGATGTATCTCCAATGAACAAATATCAGCAAAAAAATATTTGTGAAAGATATTTCTCTATAGCATTGTCCTCAACGATCAGCATTTGATGTAACATCATTGTCAGAGAGGAGAAAAGGAGGAGAACTAAACCCGTTCTAGAACAATGTTATACCAAAGCGTACTGGTCTTTATGGTAAGCGTGCACTAATAGCACCGCATCGAATTTATCGAAAAAATATGAAGAGAAGGGGCGGAAAATATACTCAGTTGTTGTGAGACAGTAGTTGTGATCAAAGGCTGACGATTTTTGCTAATACGGGTAAAGAAAACCCGAGTTGAAATTTTAGACCTATCCTGATCCTAAAAGGGATCTTCTCCTCCTCTTTTCATACTAAATACAGTAAAGTAAACCTCGTCTAGTCGTAAACATTGTTATATGACCCTCCCTTGGTCATAAACAAAATCATGATCTTATAGTCTTATATTATCATATGTTGCATACGCTTGCCCTCCTGCTTCCCTCATCTACCATTTTTGAACGATAAATGATGTGCGGTTGATTTTGCTAGTGGATGGTTACCAGTTACCAATTATGTGCACTTGGTGAATATCCTGCTTAACAGTAGATGCATTAAGTACATAATGCGCTCACATTCCTATTCACTGACAAGCGCTATTATTAGTCAGATAATTATCAAGTAATGACAACTATCAAGAAATAAATTGATTAAAAGTAGAACGAAATTAATAAGCCAATTACATGTTATGGTTACGCGTTACGGTAATGACATTAATAGAATACGTACGAGTACCTACTTAACGCGTATTTACATATAAGAAAATATATAATAGCTACAAAATATTGTTATGATGACTTAGAAAGAAATCGTGGTGGAAAAAGAATCATAAAAAGTTGTTGACTTTTGTATCATAAAAAACACATGCTCTTTAAATAAAGAGTTGTAAATACGAGTATTAGTCTCTATTAGTTGTAATAGCAGTACGTAACGTACTCATAAGTCATAGGTGTGATGAAATCTGCGCCATTGTTAACACTAAGGCGGTCGTTGTACCCGATTCACATTTGGTGTAAGTATATGAAGAAATTTGTTTATATGAACCAAGGCCATATGGCTAATACGGACCCATACGCTTCTAGGCTAGTTTATCGCAATACCATTCATCGTGAAGTGAGTAATGTGTGCCAGGTTGTCTGGAGGAGTGAGTCGGGGAAGTGGGGTAAATTACTCCAAATAAAAATTTGATGATTATGTTAATAGATTTTTTTTTACAAAGTTGTAAAATAGGTTTCATATCGTTATATATTAGGTAACATTGTTTACTTTTGTTATTTTAGAAACTTAACTTTGAAACAAAAACTTTATCGTATACAAAATGCATTTTTCATATATATGACCGCGTTCCTCCCTTTCAAGTATTGGGGCTGTTGCAAACTCATATATTTTCATGTAATAACGGATAAGTTCATCGACCATTGCTTTAACAAGAAAAAATGAAATGAATTTTGTTAAAGGATAAACCTGTTTTAACAGGAAAAAATACATTTAAATATGAAATAAACAATTTTGTTATATAGCAGTAACCATTATGGTTAATAATAATAATAAATATTTGTATCGAGAACGTGTATTTAACGACATGAGCAAAAAAGTTAAATAATCATAATTTTTTCTTAAATTTAATGTGTCTCATATACAGGGTGTCCCAGAAGTCGACGTCAAGCCAGAATGGGCCAAGTCATAACAGTTATCAGAAAAATATTTAAACAAATCTAAGCTGAATATTTTCAAAATTATTGACATTTAAAAAGAAAATCGAGAAAATCTGCACCCTGTGACAGACTTTTCACTACTGTTGCTACAAATATTAACTTTTAAAAAAAAAATTTGTTATGTGATCCTGAATAATGTTTCTGTAAACTCTAGCCGAAAATGTAAAGCCAATTGCTCCAGCTTGGAAGAAATTGTCTTTTTAGCCAACCAAATATTCAAAATCAATTCTTCGCCCAACTTTGAGTGACTGTACTGAAAAAAAAGTACTATGTGATTTTGGCAAGTAACATTAAAAGTTGGGGCATTTAATAACGATTCCAAAATGATATGACACTTCCTAGAATATTTTTTAAATTATGGACAATTTCTTCTTTTGTAAAGTAACCCAGTTTTGAACAAATTTTTCTTACTAACTTAAAAATGATTATAGTGTACCCAAAGCTTTCCTAAGCGCCGTAACTTTATGATTCTAGTTTGAGTGAGACCGAGAGAGTCGTTTTACGAATTGAGAGCGAGAGAGATAGTGACGCTAACGTAACAGAGGCGGAGAGAGTCGTACAGGGGTACATATGTGTAAAACATCATTGTATAAGGACTATGCCGCACAGCGGAAAAATTCGCAGGTCCGTATATATTTATAAGATTCCATGTGTTACAGAATTCGCTGTTCGGCATAGGCCTAAGTTGTTATGATTATGTACGCACATAAACAATTTAACTTTGGTAACAAGCAACCCAAAGATGGATTGTAAAGACATATGAGAAGACTTCAAGCATTATATTTAATACATTTTTATCAACACGGAAAACAGGACAAAGCCGTCCCCACGTCATTCATTGGGACAACGTAATCGATATTTAAATTATTTAATGTTAAGGGTGTCAAAAAGTTGTTCTTGCTAGAATGTAACTTAAGGATGATAGGCTCGTTCTATTGAATATAAGAAAATTACGTAATAATTAAAAAATAAAAATACACATGCGAATAAATATGAAATTACAGTTCTGACAAATCATGTTTACATATTCAATTATGGTATATACATAATTAATAATAAAGATATTAAAAATACAATGTATAATTATTGTTTTCAATGGAACCTTCACCTGGGCCCGTCACCTGTAATGCGGTGATCACGCGAGCCGTCCAGTGACCAGTGGGTTTGATCCGCCTGCCTACGTTTCCTCCTTCCTGTCCATACCTAACGTACGATTACATTTATTGTTTTAATTTATGCAGGTAATAAAATATTCTGTCTGTTTTCATTAAAAACGTGATAAATATTTATTATATTATTTTACGTAACAACAGGAAAGAAAGTGAATTAGAACCGAGACAAAACAAATAAAAACCATGTAAGAGCAAGTGTAATAAATGGATGGTGGACGGCTCTCATGTTGGTGTCGGTGGATTGTGTACGTTGTACGAGTATGCTGCTATGCTGTACACTGTACAGGTTCCATTGAGTGCAGTGCATTGTATAGTGTAAATACGAGTATTAATAGAAAGAAATTAATAACAGAGCGGAATATCCTGATTTGTAGAAGAACAAAAACTATTGCGTCATAATAACACATGAGAAAGTGTGTCAATTTGAATGTAGATTAATACTGTGTTAGCGAAGAATGGAATTCGGAAATTTGTTACCTAACGAAATTGTAGACTCCATCTAGTCTAGATGGCATCACCGAACCGACCCTTTTCCGACAGTTTTCTTGGAAAACTTTCCTACTACTTCCAGCGAGCATCCGAAGAAACTCGAGAACTATCGAACGATGGCTTGTTTAGCACAAAATTAGGAAAGCAACCGGAGAAACAATCTTGTGATCGCAGCAATCACATCGATTTTAAGTAATAATTTCAATATAATATGGTATTATAATGTTCAATGGTTCTTAGTATTCTGTTTGGTTTTATTTTTTATATCTTATCGTAATATTGTTTAGAAAAACAAAAAGGAATCAGGTCTCTTGTATGATCGAGTAAGGTCGAATGGCTAATATTGGATAAATGTGCATTGGAACTCATCATTTGTCTGAGGTGTTCTAGTTATATTTTATTACTTGTCAATATTTACCCTCGCTATCAACAGCATGTTTATAGGTGTAAACATATATATTTAAAATAATCCACAAAAATTTTAGGTGATCAATAAATTAGCATCAAACAAATAGTGCCCTTATACCGATTTGCAACTCCAAGCGATTAAAGACAGTTTAAATGTGCAAAAGAAATGAGTATATCAGTCATAAAAATCAGAAGAGTCATCATTTATCATCATCTAAAATAATAAACTCTTGGACAAGAATTGAGTAATTGAGAGGTAGGCCCCTACTTTGTAAAGTTTTGATGACTTGTGCAAAATGGCAACAGTTCTATAATAACCCATTACACACATAGTCTCTTAAAAATGATTTACTTATGCGGTTATCATAAACTGTCTATTCAACAATAACCATACAACGTAATCACATAAACAATGCAATAAATAGTTCCATTCGTGTTTGTGGATCACGTACATTATCGTATTGTTTAACATATTCCCACATTCGTAATCACGTTATTTTCAGAAACTGCTAAACTGCATCCATGTTTTATTTGTTTGTAAATATGCATAAATGTTATTATTTTTTGTAAGTAAATACAATTTTTTTTATAAATAAATCAATTAGCACGTTTTTTGTGGTTTTTAAATATACAAACATAAAAACCACACGTTATACTAATACAGGTCAAAATCATAATGTTTAAGGTCAAGTTTTTTAAGGCATGATACAGCTATGACGGCATTAACAACTATTTGTTTCTTGTCGTATAGAGGTTATGCTATAGCCAAGTGATCACTTTTACTAAAGTGCGCATTTACACATTCATGAAAACAGGCGCCTGCAATAAATCATGCAATCTGTTCATGCACCAAGTCGAAATTAATAATATTAGGAATACCAAAAGAAATATTACAATTCAGGGAATTGAATGTTAATTTATACAAAATTTCATTCTTTCATCTTCTTTTTTTTTAATTTAATTTATTTAACGTCGGCCTATTTCCGATGCTGGGTCCTATCACCGACGAACTCCTTCAATGTTGGCAGTATTTGTGGTGTCGTGGCCTCATATATGTTTACTACACCTCTGCCTATAAGTGTACGATTATGTATGACCATAATCAATATAAGTTCAGGGTCCGGGGATCGAACCCGAAGACACAGCAACCAGCGTCAAGCATCAATGCTCTCGCCCACTGTGTCGTCCCTTTTATCTTCATATTCTATTTATCTTTGTGTCCTATGAATACTTCTTGTACAACCCTTTAATTTCAGGCCACACTAGATGGTGACATCACCTTCTACTACAAGTGGCCAGTAAGACACATCTTGTACGGTAAATGTATACCCTCTGCTAATAAAATACCACAATCTTTGATCTCGAAAGAAAGGAATTAGTAACATATGTTAAAAAGAAGACGCGGTGCGGTGTAGATCCATATTGCTGTTTTTAGAACTTTAAGGGGCATCTGAAACGTGTGGACAAAATAAACCATTGCACGTCTGTAAGCGATGCACTTTGAGACCAGGCGCCCTATTCCTGAGTCTTGCGAATAATGATCGTGATCGAACAGATATGATTTATATGAATGAAACATTTTACGAATCACTTTTAAAAGAGTCTGTGCAAATTTCAATATTAGTGACACTTAAATTTCATTTTGATTTCCTTACTACAGCAACGAGTCTGTAAATGATTAGATTGACCGTTCATGATGATGGCCAACTGGGCATACAAATGTCAAAGATTTCATTACATTACATTTTTAAGTAATAGTTTTCTTGCAAAATTTCTTATTGTAGTATCTCCACTATAAATTATATTACCTATATAATACTGTTAGAATGCCCCTGTAAATGAGCGCTACCACTGAATACATTCGCATTAAATCCATATTAAATATCTGAAGCTTTAAGGATTTTAACAATAATGTGTGATTTAGATTGGTGCAACTAACATTGAGTAATTTATGATTTGTTATCATAACAATTACTGGTAAAATTGATAAAGCTGTTACTATGTGGTAGTATAGAGTATACAATATACATTATATAACAATGGAATTGCATCAATTAAGTGGAAAATTTACGTAAAGATAACAAATAATGTTGTGGATTTCTGCAATGTACTCGTATTGTTATGGTTAAATTTACGGCAATCAAATGTCAATGCACGTGCAGGTGCAATCAGCACAGAAGTCAGTAGTCTTCCTGATAAGATAAGTATCAGTATCGCAATGCAAATACGAGTATCAACAAATTGAGACCGAAAAGAATCAATGCCATTCTTAAGTAAGTACGAGTGTCTAAGTGTCTGTGGAAAACAAAATAAACATAAGTGTGTACCGTATCGCATCACAATAAGTGGAATCGATAAGCACAGCAGATACTTGTTGGAAAACAAACGATAATGTATAATGGTATTAGATGATTATTGAAGGTTTTAGTTAAAAGTGCTAATGGAGATTATTTTGAAGTAACATTTAATGTTGCATTTATTAAACAATTCAGTACTTTTAAAACAAAATAATCTGTGTTACAATGGAACGAATTTGAATTTGGAATATAAGTAAGGGATAGCTACTACCGCCATGTAATTGTTATTTGATAAGTAGCAAGACAGTGTCTCATTGCTAGATGCACTATGTAACTCTTTTTGAGAGCTCTACGCTGAATAGATTTGCTAAATTGTTTTTGGGAAAAATTATAAATTTTCATAAGTGATGCCTTCTTTGTATCCATCAAGCCTAATCTTCATAAGGGCTAAGCCAGGGTTTACTTATTATATTGTAGGCTATTTGACGTGAGTGATAATTCTTCTTAATTATCAAGATGTTTATAAAACTTCTTTTATGTTTAATATCTAATTTATTTTACAACCACATGTAGTACATTTACTATATTAGCTGTCATTTGCTTACCCGAAACACTCAATGCCAACGACTTGTTTTACGTTCTACATGACATCTACGTTTGTGCAACAGGCAAGGTACTGTGTTTCCATAGTCTGATGGAAGAGTGAGATTATTTAAAGTGTTAACATCTTCTTCTTCTTCATATATAAAAATTACACCTGCGTATGTTTGCGCTCGCAAAATTCTAAAAGTATTCGTTTGATTGACTTGACATTTTGACACAACTTTACATTCGAATACGCGCGTATTTTCGAAAATCGAATTCATTTCATTTGTTTCTTTTCAGTTGATAGTCGTCTGTGTTTGTATGTGTGTGTGTATTTTATTTAGTTTCCCATTCAGTTCATATCAGATTGAGCCAAAGTAAAGCGGGGACGGGTTTAGCTACTTTAAAACAAAATAATTTCTTACATTGCTTGAATGTTAGTACTTTCTTTACTATAATTTGAAGTAATAAGCAATTCGTTGAAACTAATTAGTAAAATGTTACAGAATTTAAAACAAATACAAACTATTTGACGAAGACAAATCAAAGTGCTTAGCTAAATGCAGATTTAATAAAGTCATGACAACGTGCAGCGGCGTCCATTTTGATTAATCATTAGATAATAAATGCCATAAATTAAATTTGATTGTAATTATAGTTATTTAAGATTAATCAATATCATACAGATAGTGGATAACCTACAAATGTCAGTAAATACTTAAACAATATGGTTAGTGGTGAATGAATAACGTATAATTAGACGTAATTTATTAAGTCTAACTGCACCAACGGCTACAATCCAACAGGATGTAGAAAGTCTGAAAAGGAACTGCAATTGTATCAAGGCAGATACAAAATTGTGATCAGACGAAATGAGTAATAATGCAAATTTTATAAAGAAATTGTTCACAGAAATGAAATCATCGATCTTGTTTATATACTTAAAAGAATATAAAGACACATTCACGTCAAAACCGCACGGATTTTCAAATAGTTCGAACTCTTTTTAGACGCTTAAAGTAATAATAATTGAATTAGACTTAAATAAATTATAAATTTTGTCGGCAATATGCGCTTTTGTAAACAATTACATTATTTTAATGCTTCTCCATATTTGGATATAATAAGAGCAGTTTTTAAATTTCATTTCTGAACTTTTGATTATAGCTAGATAGTGACATACACCTATTACTCATTTTCTAACCATGTAATTGCAATTGAAACTGTCATGTAAATGTAAATTTGTATTTTCCATAAATATATTTATACAAAAGATAAAATTCAGTTTAATATTGTAATAATTGCACTAAATAGATAACAAAAACTCGTGTCGATGGAAACAGGCATTCCATAAGTAATACAATAGAATTGTACACCAACTGGTAAACATACAAACTAATTGTAAACTAACAACATAGTATAAATTCTGCGCAAAGGCCTGCGGAAGAATTTCCTCGAAATCACATTTAAATACAAACAGCACTTGCACTAAAAATGTGAAAAAAGTACAACAAAGCAATCAAGACTAAATTGAAAAAGATATAACTAAACAACACCGGAAATGCAGTAAAACATTCGTAAATAACTTTAACTATAATTGCAGACTATTCAATAATGTTTACGTCAAAAATTATCAAATTTCATAATCAAGTCTTGCTATGTTGCAGGTTGGTCCGTCGTACCGGATATTACGTGTACGGATGTCAATATTTTCTGTTCTCAATTTATAACAACAATAATTATAAACAAAAGAGCGCTTCAGGCATCTCCTGTTTCTGTTTGACTAACTAACATCTGTTCAAGAACATAATACATGCATAAATTATAAGTTATTTAAAACCTACACAAAACAGCATTCAGCGTTCAGTATCGTTGTTGATTTCGAACAATACTCGTACTACGAGCAGTAAGGTTAATCAATCCAATTTAAACGTTTATTTATTATCAATTGTTTCGTTTAGCGTTTAGCAGCTTTATTTCTATAGAAAACTAAATGTAATTAATTGGAATCATTGTGCTTTCATTATCTAAGTATTATCACAATAAGGTAACCTTGTGAAACGGAGAGACAAATATTTCTGTGACCTTAAACGGCGAGATGTGAGATGTTGCCAGAGTCCTCGACAGAACCTTCAACGCTTGCATTCAAAAGTATCATAGTGCCTGTCTCTGTTATTATTGTTTTAAAAATACTCCTATTTATTTATTTAACAATTTCATAAATTGTTTCCTCAATGATCAAATTGTATTGAAATTAAATCCTCTGTTTCAAATTCTCGATATGTTCATGAGAAAAATTTCCATTTAGTTATTTAAAACATAATTCATTCAGGCCTCTTTGAATGTTATGCACTACACCGATACCTAATATATACGTATTTACATTTGGCATATAATCAATTTGAAACACAGCATTTAAAAAATTTTTGTACTGATTCAGGTTTGAATTCAAAAACATATCAGCATATCATGTGGCAAACTCTTTTGGGCACAGTTAAACTGTTTGGTTTTTGCCATTTGGCACTATTTCTTGCGCCTTAACTCATTTATTTACATATCATTGTGGTTAATTCAATTTTGATTCTTATTAAATCTAAACATTCTCACTCCTTCCAAACGAAAAAAAAAAAAATTAAAATTATTCTTATAAAAATAAAAACAAAACTGCTACTGCTTCGTTCCTCCTGCTACTCTCCCTCCTGCTTCTACTCAGCCATTCTTTCATTTTCCTCGTTCTTTTTCTCTATCTCCGCCATCCACCTCTTCTCTTCACTGCCTCCCTTTAATAACTGACCAATATTCTTCTCGCTTATTACCTTTTTCTCACATGAAAACTTAATGTGCTCCAATGCTTTTATCTCCGTTTCGCACAGCCTACACATCCTTTCCTGGCTATTTGCCCAGTATCTTTTTCCTTTCTCCTCGTTTCCAAATCTGGCAATCCTTCTCATGTTTTTTTCGTTTTTTTCTAAGTATTGTGGTATCTCTCTCCCCCAAATCCTTTTATATCTTTTTATAATTGCTCTCCTCATTTTATTCCATTCTTTCGTGTTTGGTTTAAAACGTGTTGAAATTACGTACAGGATATAGAAGATGAATGAGAGCGACGAGAGAAAGAAAAAGAGAAAGGAAGCAAAGTGATAATATACCAGTTTGTGGGATGGTGCAAAACGGACCAATGTCATTTTCAATGTCAATGTATTACATCTTTCTAAATATGAAACACATAATCAGATTCCATTCAAACATATCTATGTTTTAGCCAAAGTTGAACCAGACAAATTTACTTTATGTCAATTGAAATTAAAATACTTTTAGATGAGAACCAACGCAATTCTTTTACATACTCTTTCATCTCGGTTAAATGTGGAATTTTGTTAATGGCCCGTTTAGCACTAAGTCACAGATATAATAAGTAATTAATCTATTTGTGTAAAGGTAAACTTTATATCTATACTGTGACTAATTATGGGATCAAGTGCACATTTTTTACGTCCATGTCGTACTTTTATAAATGCATTAATAAATGTACGGTAGGTGCAGGTGTCCGTGGTGTCCAGTCACTCCGTCAAGTGGACGTGTCATTTACCGGTTTGACGAATTTATAATGTCAATCGATTAGCCCAGGTAGATTATTGTTGCTAATATAATTAATAATACCACAGCGTTTAAGAGCAGGTGCAAAAATTTAACACGGCCCAGTTAAATGTAGGACAAACGAATAAGTACTCGTAGTTACGTGAACTTAATAAACTTAGAAAACAGAATAAAACCTCAATCATCTCAATTATGCGCGAGATTTAAACGAAATGAAAGTCATCGCGCTCGGACATTGACGAATCGACGTTTCATTGCAAGTACGTTAAACACACTTAGTGCTTTTTATTTGTAGTTGATTAAATGAAGTGATTACCCTATTAGAATGCAAATGCTTTTTCATCATTTAGGTTTGTGTAAGAACGATAACGCTCCCATTTCTATTATTCAATAAACGAATAAGGCTGAACTCACATTATTGCTGTATTCGCTGGTTTATTTATAGCACGACTATGTCTGTCCTTTTCTGAACTTACGAATCCAAGAAGGACCGACTTAGTGCCGATGGTCGGTTAAAATTCACGCATGAAACATTCGCACGTATTATGTTCCAATATAGTACCAACCTAAGCTATACAATTATGCACATTATACTCGTATAATGCTATTTTATAATGCTAGTTTTCGTTTTGATTTTGATCCATCAAAACTGAAACAATTATTATTTATTTAAAGATTGTATTACTCCAGTAAATCGCTATGAGTTCAACCCTTTCTCAACGATAACATCACTCAGAGGTGCAGAGTATTATTAGGGATGCTGATTCGGTACTTATGAACCCGAGTGACTAGAATATCGGGAGTTCGAATTGAGAGTTCACTCGTCAATGGAACTTCGATACATTAATAAATGGATATTTATAATTACTGAGTTTTAATTGAGATACCCTCTCCCTCACGATTGCAACCGTTGCCGTAACACGCGTACAATAAGTTCTCCATCAATGTTCTATTTTGATGTGGTTGTCATTTCCTAGTGTTGGTACTCTAACTTGCTTGTACACAAACAGATCCAACTTTCATTGTATAAGTACATGTACTCGAGCACTCGCATTTTACTGTTGCCGTTGCTTGAGTAATACATTTGGTCGACCTTTAGGTCATTCAGATTATGAATCGTTAAATAATTTGTTTTGGAAGGCTAAACAAATATCATCAACGAGCATCAAGCACACACTTCTTTCAATTCTTTCTCAAACAGCACTTGTGTTGTCAATAATAGTAATATGAGTATTATTACGAAGAAATAACCATGGAGCTGTTGTTACGTAACGACATAGGAAAGGTCATTGTATCAATTAGAGAAGCGATTGGCGTGCGCGTTGAAAAGAATATCGAAAAGAAAGTGAAATGAATTGACACTTAATGTATTCTAGATATTACAATACAGACATCTAAATATACTCGTAGATTCAAATATTTACATTTTACATTTAGTTGAACTTGCCCAAACACAATATAGAAATTATAGTTTTTACTAACATAAATTAATTATAAATTCTCGTAGTAGACTGGATAGACTTTTATTTCTCAAATGCTTGGACATAAAACATTGAAAATTATAATAATTTTATTCTATAATAAATAACGTACATGATTTTATTGATTAATCAAAAATCACTCTTCACTTATTCTTTATTTATTTTTTAATTATTCTTAATTTTAATTTAAGTATTTTTTTACAAATTTAATAAAAATAAAATCGATAAAAGATTGTTTTTTCTTTTTTTCTTGGGTTATTGGATTTTTTTATATAAAATCTCAGAAAGAATCGAAAAATCAATTTTTGAGAAATCGATCCTCTTGACTTCGATTTTTTTTAAAGAATATTTTTTAAGAAGAATCGCCATCACTAATTTCGATCTTCAAATGGGTGAATTCCTCAGATTTAAATTTTATAACATTGTATTTATAGAAAAGTTTTTCATTAGTTTAATTAGTTACAGTATTGTACAAGAAAATAGTAATTGCAAGTACGATAATAGAGATATAAAAATTAATAGTGCCCGTGACATCACAGGTATGGTAATGTCAGTTTCTGCTGGAGACAACGTATAAATATTAATATCCATGCACATGCACTTAAAATGTACTTTATTAACGAACAAAACTGTCATAGCGATTGCTGATTGCAATAACTTTATAACCCAAAAAATATAAAATATAAATTCTATATTGGAGATATCTTACTAATGATCGCAAGATCGATCAATATGTAATGTTTCACTTACACTGGTTGTAACAAAATGAGTTTGAGTTTGAGACGATTCATAAGACTTTAGGATATGTTAAGAGTTGAAGTAGATATTGTTGCATTCTTAATCTCGGATACGAAAGCGACTGGAATTACCTGGTTTATCAAATATGTTACCAACAGGTTATTTTAAATGTGTCATTACTAATTACCGCTTCGATTTCATCATATTTTTTTATTGTGTATAATAGAATTCTAAGTCAATCATAATCATTCTAAGTAACACATAACATTGATGTTTTTTGGATACGTTTTCCTCGTCAGTTCTGTGTATTGTAGTACTACTCGTATTATAAAAATTCCATTTTATGTGTTCAGCAAAATATCTGACTTTTTGACAGTAGAAATAATATTTCACTAACAACTTGTTAGTTTGCGATGTCACCAACCACCACAAGATACAAAATATGACATTTCAATTATTACCTATTTTTCAGTTGATCAGGTACAAATATATTCCACCAGGAGGGTCTCTTCTGTCTTGGTAAAGGTTGAATGTCCTCGACAAGGTCACCCATCGATCCGGCGGCCTTCATACCGCCCCGATAATCGGTGTGCTGCATGCCTGTGGACGGTAATCCTTGGGCCCCGCTACGTCGTTTACGATCTTGCATTCTGTACTGCCAGGATTTACGACGGACGCGCTTCTCCTCAGGTTGGTCCAGACTGGACTGGGACTGCGCATTAAATCCGAAGAGTTAGTTAGTTTATCAACAAATTGTATTTTCACGTAATTTACTTCATTGATTTCATTTCATTTTTCAAGATTTTTCATCATTTCAATTTCATTTCGTAAGAATGAAACTGTTCAAATTTAAGTTTAATAGAACCAACAACAGACTATATCTATCAAGAAACTATCTTTTTCTTTTTCTCATACAACATTCTAGAATGAATAATTTTGAATCTACTTATATTTGTTATTTCTATTGGCAATAATGACATGAATCAAACCTTATTTACTAAAATTCAACTAAAAAAATGAGTTTTTGTTTAAAAGAAGTTGAAGTAAAATAATTTAGAAACTAGAAAGCTAAAGTATCCCTAGTACTTTTAATCAAAAATGTCTTGCCGTATTAATTATAAAAAATAAATTATATCCAGGATTATTTTTAACGAGGCGTAATAAATTATTGTCATGTCAAAAAATTATGGAAATTCTAAATAACTACAAATGACAATCAAATAACTAGTAGGGGTACTATTTAAGTTAAGTTTTATTTCTAATAAACTAATAGATGAAGTTGCGGTTAGAGTAAATGTAAAATCATATCACACCTTACTGATAGCGCTGTCCTTTCGTCCTCCAAGGATTGCCATCGCTATCGAGCTTCTTCTCTCCGGCTGATCCTTATCTTTATTATGAAGCATAAAATTGGGAGCGAACGAGCTCCTTCTTCCAGAATCTTTGGCACCGTTTCCAAACATATTTAAAGCTATAGAACTTCTTCTGTGCTCCTTAGTTGATTCTTTGGCATCCTTTGAGTCCTTTGAATCCCTCCTGGCGCCCAGCCCCAGGATTGTCAGTGCAGTCGAGTTTCTTCTCTTTTCATTATCGAATATTTTCGGCGTAGTTGAATTTCGTTTATGGAAAAGATTAGAACGTTTCTCTTGGTTTATTTTATTATTTGTTTCTTTATTGTTTTTATCATTTTCTTCGCATATATTTTCATCTTCGTAGTCGTATTCAGGTATCTTCGTGTTTATTTCGGTAATATTCGCCAATGATTTAGTTCTTATTGGTGAATCCATTTGTTGTGAGAGAATATTCGAGTGGGATTCTCTCAGGTACATCGTCATTTTGAATCAGTTTTTTAAGCACTTATGAGTTTAACATTTCACTAGCAGTTATACACTGATCATTGTTTATTAGTCTTGTTTATATCATATTTATGGTATTTCACATCAAAACACTCTGAAATTAATTAATTTTGTTAGATTATTACCACTTCAATTGATTAAACGGTATAAGAAGCTAGTACCGACTGCCTGTCATTATCTATCAATAGTATTTCAACGACTTATCTCAAACAATTTACAAATAAAGATATAAATGAATTTATACTTAACGAATGCCAGAGATTCGCGTCGGCTAATCCAATAATGCGCTGATTAAACAAGAGATGCATTTTATAAATTACTTTGCTTTGCATATAAAAACCTTCAAGGCCCCGTGGTACGGATTTATTGTATGTAAAAGGTGTTAATGTTGCTCCTATAAAAATAATGGCGTTTAATAAACTAGTGACAAACTAGTCACGTGCGTTATGATTTATTTTTTAATTATAAATATTGTAGATGTTATAAACTATGGTATACGAGTAAATTACACAAATTATCGATGCTGAACAACCACAGTGTGGGAGGCACTGGGACGCACTCACTTCGATACAGAAAACCTTGCTAGCAGATCAAAAGACTTGTTAACAAATTTAATAAGTTATTTATATAATAATTAATTATTAAGTGCTATTATATAAATTGTTGAAAAAACGAATGAAACTTAAATAAATAAAGCTTGAGATTTAAAGGCTTATTAAAAATAATCGTTATCGTGGATCAATAGCAAATTACTGTGATAATTACAAAAAAAATTGATGTTTACCGCTGAATTAAACGGTTTTTTATGATCCAATGTTAAGAGTGTGTATTTCATAATTTATAAAACATGGTTCGATTAATTGAGTTTCATTATGCTCGTATTCAGTTTTATGATTATTACTCATTAATTAACTACTATGCAATATTTAATTCTCATCATTTAAATTTATATATTATGTAAATTAATAATAATTATAAAATGAATGGTAAAATGACTGATCAAAAAACCAAAATATTACATGAAATAAAAGTGATAATTTCTGAAACATTTTTCAAAGACCCACGTAGTGATTTAACGCTTGAATTAGCTTGCTAGTTGAATCTTGCACACTGCGTTACAGTTTCTACGGTAGAGTCAGAAAATGAACATTAGGATAGCTTGTAGCAAACTTAAAAACTTCACTTGGGGGTTTATTTATTACTATTAAGTTACATTTTTATGTAAATAATATGTAAAACATATTGCGAATGTTACATTGTATTTAATTATTATGTAAACTAACAACAAATACCTATCTATATAACTGTGTTTAGCGGATGATTATATCGTACAATTGTAAGTACTTTAGTTCAATTTCCTTCATTTTCAGTTTAATCATCAAATTTCAATTTCCTGATTATGGTAGTCAGATTAATTGAATGCCAATCGGTTCAATTGCAGTGACCTTGATATCAATACCGTTAATTAGAGCATTGCATATGTGCAGTATACTCTCATACTGGGTCTAAAGCAAACTTAGATATTGAAATTAAATATTGGAAAAGTGCTCATAAAGTAATTAAAAATGCCTTTAAGCTCACGTTAACTACAATAAATTAATTACCACATCTTATTCAATTATACACAACGTCCTAATTAAATAAATATGATTAATAAACTAATAAATATTGAATTGTTTAAATTCCAGTATTGTTTGCGAGTTTGTGGGCGAAAATATAAATTTATAATCATTTTATTAATTTTAGTTATTATAAGTACAAAAATATCTCGTTATTTTATGCTTCTTTGGTTTATGCAACGTAATCATATTTCATAAGTCATCGAGATATATCATCGCAGATATTTGAAAATACTGATGTGGTGATTTATAATGTTGATTGCAGATTATTTATTGATTCATGTTTGGCGTCTCTGAATGATCAAATGCACCTGGTGTTAAGATAAAGATTGATAAAATTAAATTGATATCTAGTTGTAGATATTTAATTCTGGGATACAGAATATAATACATATAGTTTCAATAATAATAAATATGAGCAACTATGACACATATTTCACGAAAAACTGATTTGGAAAAAAATGGTCAATGTGTGACAATAATGTCAAATAAATATCATGAAAAGTATATTGTTTCAAAAAGTTATTGTTCTACTGGACAATCCTGTAAATAGGTATAGTTCTCGTTGTGAAATATATCCACACCTCAATTAAATAAAAAACTATTAGATTAAGATTCTATTCTACATAGAATTCTACTCAATCTAATTCATTTTTATCCTTTGTAGATACTGTCCCTGGTCCCAATTGATTCGGGTAAAGAGATTCCTACTCTACTTTATTACCATTTAAATCTTGAAAAGATCTTTTTAAGATACAACAGTAATCTTTAAAATGGTCTACTTAAGAAGTTTTATGATTATGTTAATGGACAAAAAGGTAGATTTATCTTTTAAAAAGCAGGAAATAGATCACAAACAGGTCTATTTAAGGTAACATTAATTACGTAACAGGTAACTTTCTTTATGTTAGATAAGTAGTAATATTCGATTACTAGTTCGCTATATAAGTATCTGAAATGATATGTACCGCACAAAATTACAATACTAGTAGAAACAAACCTTTTAAAATATCTATAAAAACTTATTTATAGAAGTCAGTTTATTATTTAATTATTATTTTTAATCATTTATCTATAAAATGTTATATCATTTACTACAGTTTACCCCCGTCAAAATTTGGGTTTTTTTTTCGATTCGTAAATTAGATACTAAAGTTAGCCTATATATAAAATTTCAATTTTCTAGCCAATTTTTCACACTTCAATAAGGATCTTACAAATGTCATCTCACTTGCATCTCATTTAATTGCAATGTTTCTATACTTTGTTATTAAGATTTACACATTATTGTTTTAACATTTCAGAAAGGTATACAACTATACACTCTGTCTTTCTTTGTGGTTATTTTTCTGGCTGTGCAAATATTTACACCGTCTGTTACGCGTGTATTTAAGAAATTACTCGTGTAAACATCTAACAATACGCGCACATATCTCGCAGAACGCGAGCTGCGAACTAACATATCACGGGCTGGCTGTAGATATCACATCAGCTGGTTGATTACGCTCCCAGCTAATCTGTGTGTTCGCTACAAAGGTAAATTTCAGTCATATTCATAGACTGACATGTTTAGTTTATTTAGAATCCATACGTCATCAATATACGATTTAATAATAACAATTACAACGTTAAGAATGTGAATTATTTCATTGACAAATTATTCATATTGAATATTGTTTATATTTAAAACACATGCTATTTAAAAATAGGTGTTTATAACTGTAGCATACAATACAAGACGACATTAACGATAATGGAATATCATCACGCTCTGAACTTGAAATATGATGTCGAAGATGTCATCGAATTCCAAATCAAATTATTCGAATTATATCGATGTTAAATGTTTTCACGCCATTTTCAGAAAACTCAACATTAAATGGAATGCTGCGGAATACTCAGATAAAAAGAGAGGTGGATGTTAAAAAATTCAAAATGAAACCTTGACTAATTCAATAAGATCTGGTCGTGACTTTGCACTCGTAGTGACAAAAGACAAAACCGAAAAATCAAGGAAATAAACTTGAACTACGACGTACATGCAAACAAAAATTCAAAACCGGGGAATTCTCGTAATTTAATGTGGTGAGTTCAGGTTTTGATAAGGTCAAAAACAAACAATGCACTTTAAGTTAATGGTATTTTATAAGCAGCGAATGAATTGATAAATTATGAGTAAAGATGGATCCAGATATTGAGAACGGGTGCAAAAAAGCACGAATGAAATATAAAATTACACTAGATTGTCTCTAAACTCTAAAGTATAACACAAAACAAATATCCTTGTCCTGCCGGTATATCAAACGGTTTTATATGGTTGTTTTTATTTCTTAATTTAATATATTCGTTATAAGCATTAAATTAATAAACACAAATAAAAATAATAAAAGTTTTATACGCTTATCAATTATACTTTACATTTTTTTTGAAGTTTTTATTATTAGGAATAATTCATAAATGTTAATTTCTTCATATCGATGTATAAGTTAAGAAATCTTTATCGCCTAAAATCCTAAATGTTATAACGTTACAATAGTTACGTCGGTACAATGATTTTCACTAATATAATCTGATATATTTTTAAGGAGGTACAGGACGTACCGTCAATGCAAAAAGTTTATCTCTCGGTAATACGAAATGCATAATACGAAGTACATGAGGGACGAGCAAATATTGGGACTGTACCTTTGAAAATGAATTTTTCAATTCCCTATTAAACTGCTTTTTGCTTGTAAAAATTATTTTTTTATGCATATAATAGTTTAATAAATTAAAAATTACCTATAATTAATATCAAATTTATATTAATTCAATTTAAATTTGTAAAACTGTAAATTTACGTGTGTTGACGCATGCGTGATTTGGTTCTTTCACCAATAAATTGTTATATTTTATATAACATTTATTCCGATTTTGAATTTCCCGCTCAAATTGGGATTTGCAACGTTGCCGGCTTATAACTTACATTTACTGTTTCTTAAAGGTTTTATTTAAATATTTTCGTATATAGGTATCCTATTGATAATTTTCTTTTTGCAATAGTTACAGAAAAGATTATTTTATATACACCTAGTTTTTGAAAGCCGTGTCACCATTTTTTTATAGTTAAAAGTTATATTATGTGGTGAAATTGAGTTAATAATTATGATTTGTATGGAAAATGACTATTTTTAATCATGTATAAAAAGAAAACTATGAACCCTAGGGTCTCTAAAATTTTGAGACAGCATGTATTTTAATTATTTGTATCGACCCTCCAAATTTCACAACGTTTTCATCATTTACGTTAACGTCTTGTACCTCCTTAAAATGTTACGAATCTTTTATGAACAAATTGTATGTAAAATATACATAACAATGTTCTTGTCTCTTAACACAATTTGTATATGTAAACAAGTCTATTATAAATATATTTGAAACAGTAATTATTATTAGTTAAACAAAAGATAAATAGCACTCGTTAATTAACAATTTAGGCAACTCACCATGCAAAAGTATTTACATTCAAATTTAAATTAAAGGATTATCGAATTGCTGTCAATTAGCTGCAAGAATTTACACGTTTAAACACATTTACAATTTAAATGATGTGTTTGTTGTCGGGCGTCGGGTGTCGATGTTGAACACCGCGGGCGTTTTGTTTGACTTAAACTTGATGTAATTCAAGAAATTCATCAGTATTCCTCCAGAATGGAAGAAGTCTTCTCGTCTGTCAGTTATATTCAACTGTCTGTAAATTTGACAGGAAATTGTAAAAGATATTGCGTTCTGTTGCGTAAAATGCTTCATCGGAAATAACTTGAGCAACCGCGTGGGAATGTCTTATTGACAAAACATAAATACGTTAACGTTAACGTTACCTTACCTTGTTGTATAACTAACTTACAGTGTCTACTTTGGAAAGGTATTATTTAATTATACAAGTTCGTACGTTAAGTACGTTAATTTTCTTTGCAGAGGTGGATGAAGCAAAAATTGGGCCCTGAAGTTATCAGAAATTACAAGACTTTCTCTTAAAAGAAAGAAAATTAGTCAGAGATGTAAAATTGAAGAGTATATTTCATCAACAATAAAAAATTACTCGAGATAATTGATTACCAAAAATTGTTCAAAAACATATTTCGATGTTATCACCCTAACCGACGACCTAATACTAATATTGACAGGTTCTATGTACAGTCTAGTGAATGTTGTTAAATATCTAGAATTTCACATTTTTATAAAACGTAAACAACTTGGGCTCAAGTCACAAGAAATGTGGTTAATAGGCCATAAGTCTAAGCTATAGGTTGCTATATAAGTCTATATTGAAACCAGTGTGGACCAATGGCATGCAACTCTGGGGATCAGCCGCAAACTCCAACATTGAGATATTACAACGCTTCCAATCCAAGATGCTACGTATTATTATAAATGCTCCACAATTTATGAGTAACGAAGATATTCACCACGACCTATAAGTATCCAGGGTCAAAAACGAAATTATAACTGCTGACACAGAGCCCGACTGGTTGACCATCCAAACGGTGAGCCTGATGAAAGAGAGAAGAGAGCGTAGGCTAAAAAGAAAACTACCAAGCGATTTAGTCAACGACTAAATTATACGAATAAATTATACACTTGGAAGGAATAGTACCTTATAGGAATGTATTTATTATGACGATTTATTATGATAGGTCATTTACTAAATATCTTAATTGTAAAATTCTAGAATGCCAATAAAAAAAAATGTACAGTCAAAAACTAAATAAAATTTACTGTAAATAGAAATAGTTAAGAACAAGTGCTGAATTAATTGTTCCTGTGTTTATATGGATTAGAGACTATTTAAAATGAACAAGATACGTTTTAGTCTTTAATTACTTTACTAATTTGTCTAATGCCAAGAAAGATAAAAGTAATGAAGGGGCAATCCCAAAGGATGAGTTTAGCTCAAAGTACCATGTTCAAATCGCAAAGGACCCTCCCACTCCCAAACGACCAAGCGGATGACACATAGTCACATAGTTTATTATTAGTCGCAGAACAACGGTTAATTGCAATATTTAGGAAATTAATCCTGAATTAATGTCGAATTAACTGAATGAGTAAATGGGATAATGATGGTGATGATTTTAAAACATGTGACTCTGGCTAATGGCCATTATCAACTTTGATAAACAGAGAATTAATTGGTAATGGATAGGATTTGTAAAACTGACATAACTTTAGTAGTAGCTGGGTTTTTTGATAATTACTCGAGCGTATTAATACACAAACATAAATAATATAATTAATAAACAATGATGATTAATGATTTACCTATAATAGTGATTAAACATTCTTAGCGCCTATGGTAAGTACACCCTGCATATTTGCAAAAGTTGTCTTATGATCAGATTTATTTTAAAGTCTATATTAAACGTTGGGAATTCCTTCTCAAACTAAGACGAAAGATATATTACGAATTACAGTATGTAATCATGATTATTGAGGACCGTGCTAATAGAGAACCCAAAACACTATGGTTTTTTGAGATACTTAATCTGACCTCTAGTAAATTTATTACTGGACATAAATAAAGTTTAAAGTTACTGTAACAGTCCCATATATATATATAGATTATTATAGATTCATTAACTATTGATAATATATTTTAACTAACTATTTAAGAACCATTGGATGGTTCAAATACAAAGTAGTTTTAATAGTTTTAGGCGTCTAAATGTCGCGAACTTTGTTTAAATTAAGTATAGTTTTATCGATAGAACCATGTCCGTATATTAATATTATTGCTGACATAATATTTACAATAACTTTTAAGAGAAATATTAATTAACTTCCTTTGTTTAAGACACGTGTAGCTTTTGGGCGTGAGGCACGTGGAGATTCAAATAATGTTTATATTAAAACCAAATATGAAAAGTCCAAAGAACTGATGACGGAATGTCATTTGATTTAAGTAGGGATGACGAAATAACATTTGAGTTTAAATGAGGTCATCTTTTGAAACAAAGACCTTTAAACTATATAAGCTTAGAAATAGAGAGGAGAGGGGGTCAGTCCATCAAGATCAATCAGCCAGTTAGTACGTCGAGACGTCAATCGAAAGGTCTGTCTAATCAGCCCCGTCTAATAAGGGAGTAGCGCCCCTTAGTCGGTGGTTCGGGTATTAGTCAGTCGCTTTGACATAAAGATTATTAAAATTACTAAGATTTGTATTAATTAAGTTTTTGAATAATAAAGAAAATAGTGTTAATGAATCCCTTGTTTTAATTGTAAAAGTACTTAGAATTAACGGTCGTGTCGCGTTAAATAAAGTGATTGTCCAAAGCAGAGGAAGCTGCCTGCAGAGAAAGTACAAAAAGTAAGTAAAACCTAATATATTTATGAAATATAATTAGATGAGGTAATAAGTCCTGAATAATAAAGAAGCCTCCACAATTAGCATTAGCTTGGTCATCCGACTCAAGGGGAACCAGATCCTCATAAACGAACTTTCGCATGAGACGATTGTAGTATCGCTCTCATAAAATAAGTAACTACCACCATATATAGATAGTAGATATTTGGGGGTAGGGTTACATTTTGGTGTCAGGTGTGGGGTGTATTGATAAAAAGGGTATTTAAAAATTGTGGGGTCAAATTAAAAGAAAAAGGGTATTTAAAAATTGTGGGGTAGTTTAAAAAGAGGTGCATTAAAAGAGAGATACGTTAAAAAAGGTATTAAAATTGTGGGATATGTTAAAAGAGAGGTATTGAATTTGTGGGGTCATTTAAAAGAAAAAGGGTATAGAAATTGTAAGGTATTTTAAAAGAGAAATATTTAAAATTGTGAGATGTTAAAAAAAAGGCAGAAATTTGAGTAATTGGGAAAAAAGGCATTAAGTGGAAAATTTAATTTGAGAAAATAAAGGGATAATCTTAGTAACTGGGAAAAAGAAATAAGAATAAGTTTTATTAATTGTGAAAAAAGGAATAAATTGTAGTAACTGGGAAAAAAGGATTAATTGAGATAAAGAAATATAGGTTATTAATTGCAACTAGCAACTGCAGATTAATAATTAGAAAAGAACAGATATAAGAATAATTGTGACGATACAGTACATTAAAGCTTAACGCTGGTTTCTGTGTCTTCAGGTTCGATTCCTGAATCAGTTTATATTCATGTGTAATATATAAGAGTTTGGTAATTATTAGCTTATATTGTTTATGGACATATATGTAGTGAACGTATGCCTCATATATGTAATAGAAGTAGTATGCCTATAGAAAGAGAATAATTGGACAAGGAAAAGTTGAAATAATTGCAAAGGGAATAATTTAACAAGGGTCTAAGAGATTTGTACAAGTTTATTAAAGAAAAAGGAAAGATTTTAAAATGTCAAATAGTACTGCAGTTATGTATTTAAATGTCGGAGAAAGATATCAGTGTTGTATAACATTTAAGAGAGTAATAAATGTGTGTGATTTATTAGGGTCACATAGTAAAGGTTCAGTTGGTTATAGCTACAGAAATATAACAAAGATTATGAATAGTACGAGTATGTAGAAAGAAACAGATTTTGACAACGTTGTTTATATAAAGACTTGGAACGTAAATAAAGTAATTAATGAGTAATGATTGAATTTAACATGATTATTATAAAAAGGGGAATATTTTGAAATGATTTTTGTAGAATGGTAATTAAATATAACAAGAAATAATAGATTGATTTACGTGTATTAAAAATGGATAATCTAATAGAAAGATTTAAAAAGTTGGAAGAAGGTTTACAGTTTTTACGGGAATTTGAAGAAAAAGATAGTATTACGTTATTTTTGAGTCAATTAGAGAGGATATCAGATGCTTTTAGTTGGAATAATAAAGAAAGGGTTTTTGCATTATCGGTAAAGTTGAACGCAAAGGTTCTAGAATTTCTACATATTGTTTTAACTCGAACAGAATTAAAAGATTATGAAAAAATTAAGATAGAATTACTTAACAAATACAATTGTCGTAGACCTGCAGAATTAATGAAAGCAGAATTTGATTTTAATTCTTGTAAACAAAACCATGGAGAGTCAGTTTTTAATTTTTCAGAAAGAGTAGCAGACTTAGCTAGAAAAACAATTAATATAAGTTTTGAACAAAGTAAACGGGATTTACAATTAATGGAATTACAGCATAAGATTTTAAACAGATTTATATTGGGCTTACGTAACAGCTATTCTAGATTTGTTGATTACGAAAATCCAAAAACATTGATCGAAGCCTTAGCTTTAGCAGAATATATAGAATTAAAAGAAAACCGAAGTACTTTAAGTAACAGATATGTACAAGACAGCGTAATTTTTGATAGATTTGATAATGTTGAAAACGAAGATACAAACTCTAAAAAGTTCAGTGTAGCAGTAGACGAACTAAACGAAAGTTCAAAAGTAATTAAAA
Organism: Panorpa germanica; assembly: GCA_963678705.1. NCBI lineage: Eukaryota > Metazoa > Arthropoda > Insecta > Mecoptera > Panorpidae > Panorpa > Panorpa germanica. Next base: position 1,306,139 of record OY783212.1, on the reverse strand, counting down.
TTGATAAAGATGACGTAAATACATCGATAGAATTATACAGTGACAGGACAGATTTGGTCCATAAAAAGGGTACGAAAGAATTAGTTACCGAAGAAAATAATTTACATGCAAATAATGATATTAAAGTAGAATTGGAACAAGATAGCATTGTTAACGGGTTAGTAGAAACATGTTGGGATAGTAATGGCTTAAATAAGGATAGAATAGAAGTAAATAAACTATGTGAGAATATACACGAAAGTATAATTGATAAAGAGTTAGAAAAAATAGATTCTAGCTGCGATGATAAAGTTTTATTAAGTGAGGGCACTATAAACGAAATAATTATTGATGAAAAGAGAATTGCAAAAAATGTAAAAGATGTAAAAGAATCTGTAATAGATAGAATAGTTGCGAACACTATGAGCTTAAGCCTAGAAGAAAACAAACATGTTGAGAGAGATAATATTGCTATTGTTTTAAGAAAAAGAGAGTATAATTTGCAGAGTAAATTGGTTGATTTAGTAATGATGAGTAATTTTAAAAGATTAATTTTAGGAATTTTCGCACTTATTAAATTAAGCATTTATTTCATGATTCTAATTAAGACGATGTTCAAGGAAACATTAGTAGTAAGCGTTAAACAGATTAATTTGCCGTTAGACATTAGAGAATAACAGAGAGTGTTTTAACTAGAAAAATCGGATAAAGATGATTGTTAATTGAACTAAAGTTGCATAGAATAAGAACATATAAATGTTAGAATAGATCATAAGTATCATTTTATAAAGTAACAATAAGAAATTTTGGAAATAGAAAGGATAATTTTAACAGTAAACGTATTCTAGGGTGTCAAGATAGTTTTGTTTAAGAGTTACACAGTTGAGCTATTAAAATGATTTTTGAACATAAAGTATTGTAGCATTGTTGTTATAGACGTATGATTTTAAAAAGATTTGATATGAGTGCTAGCTAGAAATTAAAGAGAACACAATTGATTTGCTATGAGTTATTTATTGACTATGAGATATTTGAATACTGAAATAAGGATGAAAATAAAGTATATGGAACTATTGAGTTATCGCCGAAAATGGAAATCGGTATGAACGGTTTAAAGGAAACCAAGAAGTATATGGGACTATTGAGTTATCGCCGAAAATGGAAATCGGTATGAACGGGTAATAGGAAACCCAGATGAACGGTTTATAGGAAACCCAGATGAACGGTTTAAAGGAAACCAGGAAATTGAATAAGAAAAAGTTAAGAAGTACTAAAAGGTGTACAATGAGCTACGGATAAGTAGATATTTATTGAATATGTAATAATGATTAGTTGCAAATCGACGTTGATGAAATAAAGAACACTCAAATTTGAAAGAAGTAAAACAATTCGAAAAGTAATAAAGCATACGTTTAGCAAAACAAACATTAACATAATGAGTACAGATACAAGTAAAAGTAGACATTTTTCACACTCTGGTAATATATTATGATACATTAAGATTTAGGTAGGTAGTAGATTAGGATTTTGATTTTAAGAAATTTAAAACAGAAAAGTAAATAATGGGATAAAGTTTAAAGGAAACTTGAGATTTAAATAGAACGGTAGATAGCGATATCAAAGGGTTAAAAAACATAATAAATGAACAGCGCAATTTGAATAATGTGTAAGAGTATAGAATTTGAATAAAAATATAAACTTTTGTTACAAACATAAACTAGGTTAAGGTCAATTTAAAAAAGGGATTATTTAATCGTTAAAATAGTTAAATGAGACTAATATGGTACTTTAATATTTTACGAGTAAAAGAAACATAAAAACAGAAAGGTCATGAGTTGAGAAAATAAACATATAATTAGGCACTAAAGTTATTTGTAACAGATGTATTGAAATTCGAGTCAGAAAGGTCATAGAAGAAATTAACACTTGAGGATATGAGTGATAATAAATTTGACTTTTAACAGAGGGTTTGAGAACATAAATTAGATACGGGTACTAAATAAACAAGCTAGACCAGAAGTTACAGATGTACGAAACATGAGTAACAATTAACTTTTAAAGAATAATTATTTTTATGTTTTTACTGAGATATACTAATGCTATATAATTTCAGATGGACAAGATATATAATGAATGCAGCATTGCAGAATAAGATGACTATTGAAGATTTTATATCATAAATATTGAATAAATTAAAATGTTTTTCTGTTCACAGATCGTTTTGGAAATTTTAATAGAGAAAGAAGCAGATTTTAAAATTGATAAGAGGTATTCATTGAAAATTTGAACACTTGTATTGTTAAATTGCATTGAGATATAATATAGAGAAAAAGAAATTTTATTTTGTGAAACACATGTAAAACTACATGCGAATATAAAAAGTTGTTTTAAATTCAAGTAACAAGTGTTGAAGTTTAATAATTATGTTTACCTTGATTATAGTATTTGAGTAAAGTATCTATCAAGTTAAGATTTTGTTGTTTAAAAATAATAAATAGATTTAAAAATAATTTTTGATATAAACATGTTAGAATAATGTTTTGATTTGAAAACTAAATATAATAAATTTGTTAAATGGAAAAAATACAGTAAATGAGAATAAGTTCATTAAAATATTCGTTAATAAAAGTATAAATTAAAGTATGGAATATTGATTCTAAATTTAAGAGAAAAGTTAAATTTGTATTTTAATTAAAGAAAAAGTATGTTTACATTAAATTTCATTGTTATGTAGAACTAACAAGTAGTTTGTAAAAGAGGTATGAAAATAATTTATGGCATAAATATTGTAAAGTTGGAAAACATATATAGAACAATCAAAGGAAAAAAAAAGTAAGAAGAGATTGATGATATTTAAAAAAGAAACACATGCCGTAAGATATTTACATGTTATGTTTAAAATATAATTAAAATAACTAGAGATTAAGATATGTTATGAAATAAATTCATATTTTGTAATGACTATAACTTCTAAGTAAAGTTAATCGAATTATTAGTAAAAGAGCTATACAAGAGCCAAATTTGTTATGTCAATTGTAAGAAATTATAGAAAAGAAGACAGAAAATGAATTTATAATTAAGATAATTACGTAAGGGTATAAATTGCAGCATTTACAACAACAAGGAACTGAAGGATGAGACAAATAGTTGATTTTCATAATGCGTAAGACTAAGGTAATAAGTGTGAATACTTGAACGAGTCAATGATCGAATGTACGAGAGGAACTACCAGAATGCAAGACGTTATGAGATGAAGATTCCGATGAAATCGATGCAAATTGAAAAAGATGAAGAAAACAATACAAAATGACGAAGTCCGTGAATAATCGAGAAGAAATTAAGGGTCTAAGAAAGTGAAGCAGTAATCACTTAAGAAGAAAACATATATCATGTGTGTACTACAAGTATTGTAAACAGAAGAAGAATTTACAAATACTATGGACATTAAAAACTATCAGTATTGTTTATACGGAATATGAAGCCAGATGCGAAGCAGTAGGACAAGGACGCATTCGAAAACAAATCAAGGCAGAGCGTATTCGAAACGAAGAAAAGTATTCACTTATTTATCAAAGTTACTCGCATATATTGAAATGAAACTATGAGAATGAAATCACCTACATAAAACAGATAAAGAAGAATTATTTTAATTATCAACGACTATATATGATTGATTTATTGATTTAAATTTTATATTACATTTATTTTATTAAGGTTTCAATTATGAATGAATCTAGAAATACGGGAAAGACTAATAAAATTATAATCATTGGATTATAGATTTTAATTTAAAAACGGGAAGCAATGTAACAGTCCCATATATATATATAGATTATTATAGATTCATTAACTATTGATAATATATTTTAACTAACTATTTAAGAACCATTGGATGGTTCAAATACAAAGTAGTTTTAATAGTTTTAGGCGTCTAAATGTCGCGAACTTTGTTTAAATTAAGTATAGTTTTATCGATAGAACCATGTCCGTATATTAATATTATTGCTGACATAATATTTACAATAACTTTTAAGAGAAATATTAATTAACTTCCTTTGTTTAAGACACGTGTAGCTTTTGGGCGTGAGGCACGTGGAGATTCAAATAATGTTTATATTAAAACCAAATATGAAAAGTCCAAAGAACTGATGACGGAATGTCATTTGATTTAAGTAGGGATGACGAAATAACATTTGAGTTTAAATGAGGTCATCTTTTGAAACAAAGACCTTTAAACTATATAAGCTTAGAAATAGAGAGGAGAGGGGGTCAGTCCATCAAGATCAATCAGCCAGTTAGTACGTCGAGACGTCAATCGAAAGGTCTGTCTAATCAGCCCCGTCTAATAAGGGAGTAGCGCCCCTTAGTCGGTGGTTCGGGTATTAGTCAGTCGCTTTGACATAAAGATTATTAAAATTACTAAGATTTGTATTAATTAAGTTTTTGAATAATAAAGAAAATAGTGTTAATGAATCCCTTGTTTTAATTGTAAAAGTACTTAGAATTAACGGTCGTGTCGCGTTAAATAAAGTGATTGTCCAAAGCAGAGGAAGCTGCCTGCAGAGAAAGTACAAAAAGTAAGTAAAACCTAATATATTTATGAAATATAATTAGATGAGGTAATAAGTCCTGAATAATAAAGAAGCCTCCACAATTAGCATTAGCTTGGTCATCCGACTCAAGGGGAACCAGATCCTCATAAACGAACTTTCGCATGAGACGATTGTAGTATCGCTCTCATAAAATAAGTAACTACCACCATATATAGATAGTAGATATTTGGGGGTAGGGTTACATTACACTTCTCATTGCAACAAAAAATCACCCGAAAACGAAAAAAAAAAAATAACTCTGAATATAAAATGACAAGGTTGCACAAAATTTACGGTAATGAATTTCATTGCTGGCTTCTTACTTTAAACTAATTAATTAATTAGCATCCTGTAAAACCATAATGATGAGCTAAATGGAAATATTCACCGAGATCCGCTTCATCGTATTTTTAATCAGATGTAATGCTCCGTAACTTGTCAATTAAGTCACACATGACCTTCACGAAATACGTGAATATAATTCAGTAACAATGTCCTAACAATGGTGTAATCATAACGAATAGCTCAGTTCACCTCTGAAAGTCAAACGAGCAGCAACAGCAACAGCAACATCAGCAGTTACAGCAACAACGTAATTCTTTCTAAGTTTGTGAATGCTAATGCTAACGTCAATGTAAGATGTTTATTGTTCACTTCGTGCCAACTAATAAATCTGTCACCTTTGATATATTTACTGCCAGAGATTATAACACATACTAACACCCATACAAGTAAAAGAAATAGAGTTCATCAAATTACATAGTTAAATATTGGAACACCGGAATCAAACAATCATAAGATGTGAATAATCTTAATCCCTCGTCAGATAAGCTAAGATAAGTGAAAGTAGCATCATACCTACATCTCTTTCTCTCTTCACCGACACATTATTAGCATCTTCCGCGTTAACAGGTAAGAAAATCACGTGACTCGAAATATGACATTAGAATTTTAACGAGATGTGTTTTTTAAATTATTACAAAATGTTGAATATTTATAATGTAGATCATAAATAATTTAAAGAATATTTTATTGCAAATTAATTTTAAGATAAGATAGATTAGAATTACTGAGAACATGCGAGTAGATTAAAAAATTCTTTAATTTCTAAATATAGCTCTATTTTATACGATCAATTGTTGCTAAGGTCTGATAGAAAAGTTTTAATTTATTCTTAATAAACCTGTTTCAAAATTCATATTGAATTTCAGGAGCTCAGTAGAAATACAGTCTGGAATGGTCTCTTTTTCAGGCAATATCTTAGTCGACAGCACAGATATTACAATTTATTAGGCAATGATGTAGTAACATATGCAGAACTTCAAAATAATAAAACTATTACCATTAGTAGACATTAGTTTACAGTATGAATAGTAGGAAATAGGCCAATATTTTTTATCTTTTGATTTAAAAAAAATGAATTGCATTAAATGCATTTTTGTTTTGAAACAGCAATTTTTTAATAAGTTATTTATGTTTTATTATGCGTTAATGTACTTTTAATTTACTTTTTACGTTTAATTTACTTTTTTATCTAGATTTCACGTTTTCAGAATAAGCATTCATAGTCACATTCGTGTTTTAATTTGAGTTTAGTTAATTTCGTTGGTGCGCATGCGTCTTTAGTAATATAAATTTTGACAGATCGACAGTTGCACAAAATTGAAGGTGAAATAATTAAAATTGCTTTTTTTAATAACAATTAGTAATAGAAATTGTTTTTATTTCTTTATTTTTGACAAACTGACATTAAACTTCTTTTAAATATAAATTCTACTGCATTTTGACAAATTGTCACATTTTGGAAGTTATAATTTAATATAGTTTTTCTTAATTTAATATTTTTAATTTAAAATATTGTACCTTGTAAGGTTCAAACTAAAAAACTTAAAAAATAAATTAAATTAAAAATGGTACTGTAAATGACTACGCGTATTGCCATATGCTAAACAATTTAAATTAAATACAAAATACAATATTAAACATACAGTCAGTGGGAATGATACTTTAGACTTTCGGAGCCATAATTTGACTGCTAAGTTCCGTACGCTGCTCCGCATTTGCCATTCCTGGCGCAATAGAAATTACAATTTCTGCAAGCAGAAAAAAGTGGTATTGCAGAAATAGTCGTAATTACTGTATCGTAAGCTAATGAGCCATCCGGTGTACAAGTCAGTCGTACTCGTATATAGCAATATTCAATTAAATAGAAATTTACAAAACGTTTAACTCATAGTGTTGTATATTAATTTTGTTTTTTATAATGTGTCCAGAAAACTTGTCTACGGAAATAGAAGCACAGTTGAGTTCCAGTGAAGTAACACTGGCTCCAGCTCCAGCTCCAGTAACCGCGACTGAAGAATCTGCGGAACAAGTACTAGTACCCAGGTACTTGCAAGACAACGCTAGTAAGTTCGCCATCGCCTCTCCAGTGCGGTTGGTGATTCGTTGATGGTAGTTTAGTTACTTGAACCTCGCGATATTTTCCAATAGAAAGCTGCGACTCCATGTCCACCAGCCGATGCCAGACTACAGAGGCCTCAGAAACAGTGCCACGGTACACTCATAGATAAAAACGTTGTCAAAAATGTCCAAATATTTTATGAATATGTATATTATTATGTTATGTAAGGTATATTATTATTTGAACTTGCGCACAATAAAATAATGAAAGCAGTGCAGGTGCACGTGTAGACAAATAGGAGCTCTATAGAAATAGTTAATATCAATAAAAAATATATCAAAACATGACTGAGATTGAGAAATATACGAGTAGGTTGTTATAGATCGATTATTAAAAATCATGTATCAATATGAACTGACTGTTTTAAGTTTGACGCCATTTTGTCAATACCAGATTGACGATTGAAATATGTGTTTTAGAAACAAGCAAAGTTTGTCATGTGACGATATGCAGTACAACAATGCTCATAAATCGTGGAAATTCTTATTAAAAAAATGCTATAGTCACCTAGATCACGTGGTTTAATACAGTTGGACGATTTAAGAAAAAATAACCCTATCTACACGAAGATAAACCTATTTTCCATATAATCTGAGAAATGTAACCTGAAAAGATTTCTTTAAAAAATATTTAATTTAATTTATAATATGCGTTTATGTAAAATATACGTAACTGTGTTTAGTAGGTGTGTATCTATATATGTGTCATGGACATGTCTTGTGATGAGTTCAAAAAGACGATAAAAATAGTCAAGTGTTATGCCTTAAAAGCATCTATTAAAAATAATGGTTTTTTTAAATTAATTTTTTTCGCAAAAATGGTGAAAATATGTGGTCTTTCTAAACAAGTATCCATAACCTTGTATTTAATCATATATTTTCGATTAAATTTTTAATTGATGCGTCTTTAATAGTTTAGAAATTATATTACCTACTCGTATTTACATAATATTTATATATTTAAAAAATATATATTTCTAGGTTTATCAATATATGCTAGTATAGTAACTATAAATTCTGGCCATATCTTATACCCGAATGTATACTACACAACTGCTTCTTATTAATATGTGATTACATTTAGATGGAACAATGGTATGACATAAACGCACCATCTCTGGTTTAACATTTGACCTAATAGAAACACCGGAAATATAATTGGTTAACATGAACGGGAACATTTTAGTACATACTCGTCGTATGAATCTTTAAATAACCTATTTTTCAATTTTAATTTAAGCACGAAATGTAAATATTTTTGCATTAATATATAAATTTAAATAAGTAATTTTTTAAACATTTCCATGTTTAATGTTTTTATATTGTTTTGTTATTAAATATGAAGATGATGTGTTTTTCATAAAATTTGAATAAATAGAAAAAAATCTATTGGAATTTCCAAGTAATACGCCAAGGTAAATAAAGAAAATCTTTTAAAAACCGGAACCAATCATATTAAACGATAGGTCATAAGAAACTTGCAGAAGATTGCATTGAACATTATCTGTGAAACTGATTGTATTTCTTAGTACCGTAACTAGTTCAGTAATGATGCATATACGAACATGTTATTATTACAGTATTTATTTTTATTCATCGTAATGATGTATAAATCCCATTGATGGCAATCGAACTCGCGCGGCACAGACTTGCATGGTTTGGTTTGTCCACAACCGCAGTAGCAGCGTTTTTCAACACTTTCGAATTTCATTTTATCATCTGACACAAATGAGATTAGTTCTGTTCGATTAATCGCGACTTTTACAACAAAAACAAAGCAATAAACTGTCGTAAATAAGTGTATCGAACGTATCAAAAACACAAATGTAATGATATGACCGCCATAGAAATTACGTGACAGGCTGTGCTGCTTGTGCTTGTATTGGAGTAGAATTGTGAACGCCGACTGAACGTCGAACGTCCAATGTTGAGTAACGGTGATTCACGTAAAATGGGCAATTCCACGAACTCACAGAAACAAGTCTTTAAAGCAAGGGATACATTAATTATATGTTACCTTTAAACCTTTTATTTAAGGCTAAACTTGCCATTATGGTAAAGGTAGCACTGGCTCGTACCAGAAAAAAATTAAAAACTATGTGGCATCAGCCATGATCAATGCAATTTTACTGAAGCAAAATCAAATGATTATTATATTCAATATTTATTGATATAAGCAATTGTTTTCATCGTATTTTGCCGGATTTGGTTTATTATTTAGAGTAAACTTAGGGTCTCTCTATATTTCATATTCTTACTATAGGAAATTTTCATAAATAATTTAGCGTGTCATCAATAAGCTAGAAAAACTTTACACACGTTTTTAAAACTCTTTCTTCAAGCAGACAGCCATTTTCAAGAGACTCATATATTTTCTAATTCTTATTATTTTTCGCCTAAAATACTCGCTTCTATATAGAATAAAGTAATAAAATGTTCCAAAAACTTAAATTATCCTAAATTCCTTCGCTTTGCGTAACTCACTTTCAAGAACCTATTTTACAACTGCTTAACTGACGTCTGTTAACCTCTGACGATTTTTCAGAGCCCTATATTTTCTAAACTGAGCTATGTAAGTTTATACAAAACTATTAGAAGACCTTAAATAAAGAGCAAAATGAGTCTCATACCTTGAAACTGGTATAAGTAGCCTGATTTTTAAATTATAGGGCTTTGAAAAATCGTCAGAAGTTAACAGACGTCAGGTAAGCAGTTACAAAATAGGAGCCTTAGTTTAAACTGTCTAGTAAATTTTAGTAGTCTGGTTGATAATTACTTATTTCTTTCTACGTACCGCAAAACTCTGTCAATTTTTTAATAAGTATGCAGTTATAAAAATTAATTATTCTATTTTATTACATTCTTTATAATAAACATTTTTTTTTAGAATAATATTCTAAAATCTTTAGAATAACATATACGCATTAAAAAACTTCTTTAATGCGTATAGACTACGAGATGATTTAAAACTGATAATAGTGTTAAGCTTAAATAGATAATTATCATGACAGCTACAGAATAACTACAATTGCAGCAGAAGTAATTAATTCCTGAAGGCATAGAGATACATATAATAAATTTATAACCACAGGGCCTTGTCGAATTAATTATAATTTATTTGTTTTATGTTATGAAATAACATGTATAAAAATATAAAATGTATGTAGATACGCAGCATAAAACGCACTCAAAGAATAATTGCATCATACACATGCATAGATATGCAATACATACTATCAAAACATTACAAAAATAATAAATAAAATTAGTTTGAAATATAACCTCTTATTTTACTTGAAATGTGAAGTATAATTTATTCAATATTGTTGTAATTAATTTTGAAATTGAAATGAAATGAAATACGCCGGAAATGAAATCAAATCAATAGAATCGATTTAGTAATTTAAACAATTTGAGATATTATGTAACTGTATTGTCTGTTTACAGCGCTGGGCTTGTAGGCAAGTTGGTGATATAGACGACTTAATCATTAAGAGGAATGTAATCTACATTACTTCAGTTCTATGTTTTTCTAAACAATCTATCGGCTAAACACAGAAGTATAAGAATATATATAAGAATTATAAGCTATATTATAAATATTATATATGATTATAAATGTGATTTTATTCGTGAGATGCACCAAATTGCAGCGTACACTTAAATACACATCTTAAAGCTTGTTTTGTAAGTAACAAGAGATTATTTAATATTTAATTATGCCTAATTTTTTAAAAGTGTTATTTTTTCTGTTAGCCACAGGCGCCAAAATTACTGAATGATTGAAAATATTGAAAAGAATCTAACGATAAGGTTTGTTTACATCTAAATACTGGTGCTGATATTTCGCGCACAAATGTTAATCTTTTTGTTTTCTTTATAAAACTAAATATTCACAAATTACTGTATGCCTGCTCGAGATATAGCTGCAGGCTACATGCTATGGCATTCATAACTTTATCTTAATCTCAAAATTATTTGTAAAATATTATCAATATAACACATAGTTTATTGATTATAATAATATGTAATAAACTTAAAATTGTTTAAATTCCATTTGCAAAATAATCACATCACAGCGCTAGATGCATAATATAACATCGTTTGAGGAAACAATTATAGTTTAATAGCATCTCAAAATAAAATCTAAATAATTTGTTAAAATACCCGAAAAATATATATTAACAAAATGAAAATTACCTACATATAAACTAAAAAAAACTATTACACAAATCACTTATAATTAAACAATTAATTTACACTTGTTTTATTAATTACACATACACTTATTTAGTTTTAAAGTACACAATATTTAATAACATTAAATTAATTAGTAAGAAAGACAGATTGTTGTTGCTTCTCGTAACAAACACCATCGATGACTGACTCTAACTAAAAGTAAAAAGTACTACGACCGCTCAGAAATGACGTTTCACGACGAGTCATTGGTGTTTGCTTGTATATACATGTGTATGGTATACTGGCTTGGCTTACCGACTGCCAGGTTTAGATTTGCCTTTGCATTGCGTTTAGCTGGATTCTTTGTTGGTCAGTTTTTTAATGCTTCAGTAATATGTACTTATTGACATACAGCGTAAACTGACTAAATTTATAATGTTAGATAAAGATACTGACTGCAGTCTAGTAGAAAGAAAGAAGTAATCATAGACATACGAAGCATTTAAATATATTTTTATCTCTTTCAGATATTATTTAAGAAACTCCTTTTAACTTATTGTAAGACTTGTTTACACGAATGCAAAGAAAAGAAGTACACTCAGGGGAGATTATCACATGATTTCCATATTTGAAAAAAATGTATTACGAAATTAAAGGCCATCCTGCGGATCAATTTCAATTATAATCAGTCTTAAGTTCTGGCGAATTGAAGCCATAGAGGAGATGAATGAACTTTGTTTCGGAAAACATTATTTCAACCTTAAAACAGTTGGTAGCCCTGAGTAGATTAATTAAAACTGTAATTATTTAGCAAAACAGCTTTCCGCAAATTATTATTTTATGTTTCATTAAAACATTAGTTTAAATACCGCTTTATGGATGTAAACAATAAAATCTGTTAATAAGGAAGTTGTAAAATACAGCATGGACTGTTTGGCAAATGAACTCGCACACAAATAAACATTGTACAACTAATACAGCGTTTTATAAATAGATTAATATCATAGTTAATAAAACTTGTAAAATAAATATTAATTATTTGTCCTTAGATTAAGATATTTGTTTAGCTAAAACAACAATTTGCCACCATTTAGATACTAAAATTTCTTTCAATTTATGTCTAACCGGAAACCAGTTGTTTGAATTCGTCTAGCTGTTTTGTAAAAAATATACACTCATGTGAAATTTTAGACAAAGATCTTCAGCGTAAAGTTTTTGACTGGAAATAAAAAGAAGTGTGTTTAGCAGTATTTTGTTATGGTACACGAAAACAAAAACGTTATATTAAAGTGGATGTTTGGTAAAATGGTAAATTACATATTTATGATTTGCTTAAACAGAAACTGTTGTTAATAAAAAAATGTGATATAAATTTGAAATAAATCGAAATAACCGTTTTTTAGTTATATGTACAATCATCGTTTGAAATCTTTGTTCAGTTCAGTTCGTCAGTTCGTCAGTTCGTCGTTTCTTTCGTCAGTTCTCAATATTTGTACATGACCTTTGATTACTGCACTTTTAGAAATAGCAGTTTGACTGTAACATAATATGACATTTACAAAAAACAGCTTTGAGAAAATTATTAAAACGATTGCTCCAAACTGTAACTTTGAAGTCCAATGACCACAGGAAGGCACCGGCACCCACTTATTACGAACCATATTGAGATAACCCTGAGAGGTCATTTCTTTACCTTGTTACCAGACTTTTCAGACGGGGCCTAACACAGTGTTACAACCTCGCTATTTTTAAATGTTCATTGAACAAGCACTAGTATAAACATAGCTATAAGTTATAACAACTATTTGTTAAAAATGTAAATAAAAAATATAATACCCGTTATGTTAATGATGAATATTACGTGTCATTATGATGTAGAGTAGCTTGAATTTTAACGTTGCGAGTTTACGGGGCATCCGCAATGCCAACTGTAAAAGACTTCGTCATCGTTTCATGAATATGAATAATGCTGCATATGTCGTCAGTATGGTGTAAGAGTTACTTAAAGAGATGACAATAAACTTAACTGATAAAACTCATATTCGAAATAAATAGGGTTGGCTTAATTATATAATGCAAACTAAAATATAAATTATAATTATAATATTTATAAATTATTGTAATTATGGAAAATTAAAATTTTTAATTTGTTTTTCAGAATGAAATTTGCACATGTAGATTCAACCTAGTCATTTGCATTATTACATATTATCTGTACATCTGGAGATTAAATCTATCATTTACATTTTAAAATACATTACATATTAAAAAAGCATGTATATTTATATATTGAATTGTAAATAATAATTTTAATTATGTAAGTTTCAAAATATTTACATATGTAGAAAATGTAAATTATTTTGAAAATGGATATGGAATGAATACAGATTTGGCTTATGGATAAATACAGAAATTGGTTTATTTTGTATGCAGTTATAAAGACGGATTATTAAAGATAGGCTTACTATTTTTATATTACGATGAAATATTTTGCAAACTTGAAGTTTTCTTTTTTAAATTGAAATTTTAAATATCGTTTAACTTTGTGACCAGTAACAAAGATGAAGTGTTCAATATGAAGAGTAAACGCTAGAGAGAAAGAGAGGGAAAGAGACATACTCGCAAATATTTGTTGTGTTAAAAATAAACGCTGCGTTCCATATCTTTTTAATCTTTTTGCTCACAACGCAGTGAAAGTACATTAACATTGAAAAGCTACATTATTTTTGTTTTATTTGGTAAACACTATGCATTATTTTGTTTTCGTTATTAAACATACGAGTGAGTATGTTGATTTGCATGTAAAAGTAAAAATTATTTTTTGATAAGGTTACATTAATTAGTACTTTAGTTAAAATTATTATTATTTTTGGATGACAAATCAATTTCGTAGTTATATAGGCTTGTGATGTCAATGAAATTGTTTAAAAATGTAACCTTATATAAAATAGCACTTATTAAATTCATAATAATAAAAGAGTAACATTCTCTTTAACTTTTATTTGCGATTCACGGACCGCGAGTTTGATATCATTGAGAAAGTCAACTTTTTGCAGCATTTCAGTTGATTTAACAAATTGCTCGTTTACCTTACTTTGTTGATTGCTTTAGTTTATTTATAAAAGAAGGACATTGGCCACGTTAGAAAAGAATACATAACCAAATTTCGTAGACTTGCAAAACTCGTACTTAAATTAGTTAAACAATAAGTGATTATAGCGTGAACAAATCAAATAAGTTTGTGAGTATCATATACTCGTATCCTTAGCCAGAATTTAGATGGAAGTTCATCAAAACGATTTACTTTCATTCTTAGGCCCTCCGCACATGGGTCGACTGATTGCAAACCTTAGCCCTGAATCTGCTCTAACCGAATGGGAATGAAACTGTGTTGTTAGTGAGAGAACGAACGTGTATACGAGTGAGAGAAAACACACGGCACGAACGAAACTAAACTGGTTTTGAGCATGTTTTCAGCGAGTCTGTTTTTTGGTCGCAGGGCATTGTTGGTTGCATGCTTTTGCTCATGAGCAAAGATGTGCACAAATACTATTCAAAAGTATTTAAATACATACATAGATCCCCCCCCCCCTTATGCTATTGTTAAAAATTCTATAGAGTCACGAAACACGGCTCGACTAGTTTGCAATCAGTCGCCACGTGTACGGAGGGCCTTAGGATTAAAGCCTAATACTTTTCAACGTTAGGCAGCGTTGGGTTAAAATATTTTTTTTTAGGTTGCTACTTGCTTTGCAAATGTGGGAATAAATTAATTGAAGAGTAATCGATAGCAGAAAAACCTCCTTCCATTTTAAATCTACGGTTCCCTCAAAAATACACTTTTTTAATTAAATTTGAGTACATACGTCTTTGATAACAGCATATGCTTTTATTAAAATCACGTGACTAAATTATAAATTAATTTTGAACTTATTTCACATTGTAATCTTACTATTTATAGAAATATAATAAAAATTTATGTGTTAATTTCAAGTTATAAATATTTGGATATGACCTTCGATTTAATAATTTAAGAATATTTTGTTATTTTTGAAATAATAAAAAAAACTATTTATCATTTAAATTGATTGTGAAGATACGCTTGTAAAACTATGAGTTGAGTCACATTAATTTAAATTGAGATTAGGTAATTTAATTGGTGGCCATGCGTTATTAGTAATATACTTTTTGACAGTTCAACAGTTGGACAAAATTGAATGTTAAATAATTAACATTTCTGTTTTTAATAACAATTAGTTATAGACATTGTTTTTAGTTCTTTATTTTTGATAAACTGACATTGAACTTCTTTTAGGAATAAATGCTACTACATTTTGACAGATTGTCACATTTTGGAGGTTATAATATAATACAGTTTTTTTAATTTAGTATTTTTAATTTAGAAACATTGGACCTTGTAACATTATAAAAATATAAAGAAAACGTAAATTAAATTCGAAATTAAAAATGGTGAAGAAAATGACTACGCATATTACCATATACTACACGATTTAAAGTAAATACAAAATAAAACAGTAAGTGGAAATAATACTAATAGAAATATTGAAATAATTTTGAAAATTTTAATAATAATATCGTTCTAAAAGTAGTGAGGCTTCTGTATAGTAGATTTCATGGGTGCCCCCATATTTTGCGTCACTAATAACGTTACCAATTCGCTAATTTCATCATACATAACACATAACGCAATCTCAGGCACTATAAGCATCGAACAAATGAAATTATCAGGAACGCAGTAATACTACTTAATCCTTTTCAAAAATAATGACGAGTAAAAATTGATTTATTAATAGACGCTTATCGTATTAAACAATAGAACTCAATTGGTAATAATTATAGGAAAACACTCGTATTTCTTTAATTTGAATGAATCATTGTTTTCCACTTCCTTTGAACCTTAACGATTTTATTGAAATTTTATTATGTTCTGGCGTTAGTTGGTTGGTTATTGGTTGGAATTTCTATTCAAGATTTAAATTTAGTTCGGTATACTGTATACGGTATCAAAACTTTACCTACCAAAAAATGGAATAATTTGTCGCACTAGCATCTCATAAATGTTGCGCGAAATTTTGTTGGATAGTGCGTTTATGTCCATATAAAAATAATACGGAAAAAATACGACGTGAAATTTGTAACGAATTTTTTGAATATTCTGCAAGTTGTTACAGCAATTTTTTTAAATAATATATCGTACATATTCCCTTTAACAAAGATACGATAATCCACTAAAAAGTTCTAATTTATTATTAATTAGATTCTTTTTGTGGAGGATTAACCAAACTTTATACAAACTATTTTTCTAAAACAAAAAGTGATTTGTATAATTTCGAAATGATGACTCAAATTCGCAGATTTTATTCAATGTAAATTTATATTCCAAAGTAAAGTAAAGTGCGAGACTATTTTGGCCATTTTTGAGGGCGCACATATGTCTACATTCGAACTATAAACAAATATTGCAACAACAAAACAAACTAATTATGAAATTTATAAATAAGAAATGATTACAAGGTAAACATAAATTCCAGAGCATCTTCACAGTTCTCGATCTGTCGGTCTGTTGGAGTGCCTGAAGCGTCTGTAATTAGAATTTGTAGTAAATACATTTGCGTCATCTTCAAGATTAAATCTCGAGATCACGAGTGTATTACGAATAGCTTTCTCCTTAACAAACAACAGTAATCTTAACTAAATTACTAAATTTTAGCTCTTAATTACATGATATTTTTCCTAAAACTGAATTAACATTCAATTATTTTGCACAGTTCTGGAAATTCCCTAAATATTTTATACTCACTAAATATTATTGAATTTCAAAAGGTTTATATTTTAAAAACCACAAACATTTAGATAACTCAAGGGTTCACCCGTTTATTGTTCGAAATAATATAATGAATTCCCTACCTACGCACGTCTGGGTGACCCCAAGACAAGAACCTCTGCAGCTAGAGGTGGGTCGCGACTCGCAACTCGCAACTCGCGCGTGATCCCACTCTCACGTGACCTTGAGAGAGAGCCTTGCAAATGCTGGTTTTTTTGTTTCAGTAACCAGCGACTTGCCCAATATCTACAGTAAACCGTCCATAATCCGTGATACGAGCAATGTACACGTACACGAGTAAACATAGTAAATAACTGATTTCTTATTGTGCGTCAAATGTTTTTATTGACAGCGTTCTTATCATTTGTTATTCAAATTCGTACTTTATTATATTTATTTATATAAATAAGAAGTATAAGTAAATAAGAAATCTAATAAAAATTAAATGTTACCTCACAAACAAGAGTATTTATTTTTAGTCAAAGAAACCCGTCATCGAATAGTGCGATTCGGGTAGCCTGTCATTTTAGCATTATGAAAATGGTCAAACCTGAATTTAATTTTAAGTTTCATAGGATGGGAGGCGCAGGTTTGTAATCCGTTTTTTTTGTTTATCTTGAAAACCATAACTCCTACAAACATTTTCATAAGAGCTTTCTTGTAGATAATATGATTATCTACAACTTTTACTTATAATATTTTGTTGTAACTTTTATAATAAAAAAGTTATAAGCTAATTCTTAAATGAAGTGGTAAAATCAAATCCAGGTTTGACTTTTTCACATGATGAAACACAAGAACTGCTACTTACCCAAAATCCACGGAGCGCCGTTTCTTAACGACGGATTCCTCTGGTTTTTAGCTTAGGATCAGTTCTTGTAAACATTGCTATTTTGAAATGTGTAATGAATACTATAAAATTATTACGGAATTATAATTGTTATTTTGATGTAATTATAACAGAAATTAAATAATTTATAAAACATATTTTTCTTGGCCAACGAGCCATTGTCGTTATATAGTTTACTTGAAATAAACTAATTTGCAATGACAAAATATATTGTCGTTTTTGATAGAAGTAAATGACTCGACAAGTTCAATGGTTAGACGCGTACTGAAAACACTCTGAACAAAGAAGTAAATCTTTTTAAATATTATTTCAATTTAAATTTTCAAAACACACAACGCTTGATTTAAAGTTAATCTAATATCCAGAGCACGCGCAGCCTTAATTTTAAGTAACGACAATTTTCAACAAACTGCTTTTTCAACAAACAATTTTCAACAAACTTTCAGCAAACTGCAAATGTTTGAATATAATCGCTTGAATATAATTTACGCATAGAATAACATTTCTCATAGAAATTTGCTTCAGCAGATAATAATCAGTTTCTAAATAAAGATATCTTTTCATTAACTTTTTGTGTTCCTACTAAATCGATCACCACACCATTATTAAATATATTTCGAAGAAAACAATGAATATCTTTGTAATTTTGGTGTAAAGAATACGGGTGCTTTACTGTAAATATATTTTAATGCGAGAATCAGTTTGATTTCTTTTTATGTCTGGAAACATGTTATTACACTCAGATTAAGGTAAACTAAACAGCGGTTCCGGTCCCATAAACATAATCGTAATTCTAAATTTGTGAAATTACAAGTATATGTTAACTTTGATGTTAATTAATAGTTTTATTTTAGTTTCCGTATTTTTTATTATTTTATTTATTATATCCGGTGTAAAGGTAACGACACATTAATTAGTCAGGCCTAAAAAATGTCATTGAGAAAATTACATAATTCTTGCAGGTAATGTTTCAAATAAGAAAATACAGGAATGTTTATTAAAAATACACAACGGGACCCAAACAAAACATTTTCAAACAAGAGCAAAAATGTTTTATTAATGGTTACTCTTTTATTTCTGTTCATATTAACTTTCAATGTTTGTAGTAAATGTTGTTTAAATTTTAAAATATTGATAATAAAGAAAACAGCTCCGAATTTTTCCCAGAATTTTGCCTTGTTATGGTCTGTCTAGACCAAAGCAACATCAACATGCAACATGTTTTATGTTTCACTTATTTTATTACGTTGAGGTTTGGACGGACCATTAGATGAAAAAGAATTGGACAACCCCCATGAACTCAGCGGAAGTACTACATCTAATGCGAATTTCTAACCGCAAGATAAAAAGTTCCAGTACGAGAGATGTACTCATAGATATGAATAAATAAACAAATACCTATTGCTAATTTAAAATACCCACACTTTGACGTAAAAGAATAATTCAAACATTCGATGTGTTAAATAAAATCCCTGTGTGCCTTAACAATAAAGCAAAGTTGCAAACAAACGTGTTCGATTAAATCAGCAAAGGTTACCAACATAAATTAAGTGGTAATTAAGAAATAGTAAGTTAATGAAACGGTTTCGGGATTTCCATATTGCCGTACGCGAGTTTTGATACAACTGTCTTTGGATATTGATTGTGCAATGGTTGATTCATTCATGTTGTGACCTGTAGTACGCGTAGACACCAGGTGAAATATTCCTGGAATTGCTATCGATATAGACTTCGCTGGAAAATGGACAGGCACGTTCTGTTAATGCCAATTAATAATAAATAATATATGTACTGCGTAACACTTGCAGTGTGTCCTCAAAAATAGCGTAATACTCGTACTGGGTAATTTATTAAGGGGCTATATATAGTTAGAATTAAAAAAAATCGATTTTAAATTTAAATTAAATAAATTAAATTTCATTTTCGTAATGTACATAGAGTTAAGTACACATACAAATTTCAAGTCAATCCGGCGAATATTTTCGAAGTTATGTAAGTTGAATTTTTTTTTTTTAACTCTATTTCAGTTTATGTACTCTTTTTTAATGCGTTTTTCTGAAAACTGTGTTTTAAAAGTCGGTCAGATGCCTTTTTTGAGGGGAGATCCGGGAGATCAGCTATAGCAGCTTTAAAATTTTATTTTTACAAATACAAAAATGTTAAAATACTGTTTAAAGTTACCATAATATGTGTACAAATTTTAACATCAATACATTTAAAAGTCTTCTCAGAATTTTTTTTTTTAAAATCGCTTTTTCTGGTCCTCCTGACTAATCCCTTAAAACAATGTGTTTGCACTTATTGTAAAATAGCTTGTAGTACAAGTATAAGAAACGTGTAATGTAATGTGCCTAGCAAATAGCTCAATCTAAAAATTGTTTGCACAATAGAAAATAATGACAGTAAAGTCCACTGGGTACAATGCAATTATAGTTTTATCTATGGGTTATAAATTATCTACTTGACACTTATCTATGAAATTAATTCACACAATTAATTAATAATATAAATAGATTAATAGATATATACATATGTATATGCTATAAAAATTGCATTATCAATTTCAACTACTGAATAATATTTCCTGATCATTTTTATTTTATAATTTTCGATAAGATACGTCACAAACTGAATGACCAGATCATCTTGCAATTGTTCTTTGGAGTTGAGTTTTTCTTGGCTGGCTTCAAATACAATGTTATTGTTTGAATAAAATTAAACTATTTATTTTTCAATTTTTTTGAAATTTGTAAACGACTGTTATTTAGCAGTCACCGCAGGGATTTACTGTATAAACGTAGGAAACAAGGAACTGGGGAAGAAAGCGTGTACATGATCGTGATAACAATTGAGTTTGATTAGGCTCTTAGGCTCTTCTCCCTTAGGCTCCTTGAGGTCTAGTTTAAGCAAATATCCTGGAATTGCTGGCGTTGCTGACAATAACACATATAACAAATCAGTCTATTTTCGATATTAGTCTTATCACCGACAACCTCCTACGGAGATATTGCCTCATACACTTCGCTTATTAACCCTACAGAGCAACACACAAGGCTTAAGATAATTGTGTAAATGTTAATTGACAAACTCGTACATTTTAGGAGCCAGTAGTGTCCTGTCCTTGCTCGTTCCGTCATGTAAACAACTCTTATAAATTAGGGCGATCAACTTGAATACATAAATCTTTACGGTCGACGTTCTGAGTATGTTACCAGTTTCCTCGGGCTCAGACAGTCCATCATATCGCCCCCTTGTGTCCCCCAAAAACTGGATACGACATTTCATGTGTATCAAAATATTGCAATTTTCTTTTATCTCTCATGGTCAACAACTTGGGCTCAGATGTTACTTGCCACAGTACGAGCAAACCGGGTTTGTTACTTGATACTAAAATAAGTAATGGGCCATTTGTTATTTTTGCAACATTTTAACATCACGCCAGATGTAATATGATAGATACATAAATAAGCGAATGTTGCGGATTCAACAAAATAATAAATGTACTTCAATTTCAAACGAGTTTTTTTTATATATAGTAACAGTAAATTTCTATAAATGTTAAAAATAAGTTCACAATGGTCAGGCATTGTTGCTGCCTATCGTGTTCCTTCCCGAATCAGTGCTGAATCTGAACTGTCGGCATGTCACTTAATAGACTATGTGCCAATTGTAGATATTCCTAAAGAATATAATTAGTTTAAGGTACTTTTAGAGGTAATTTTAAGACTCGTATCGCTGGCTTGTTCGTAGTCATAACGTATAGAAGGAGACACATTGTTGTAGCTTACTTCAGACAATTTTTAAACTCAGGTCCATTTCATTTATGAACTTAGAATCATTCTAGTTTCGACCTCTGAACTAAGGATGGCGATCTGAGATCTATTAATCGAAGAATCGATTTCTTGAGTCGAAAAAATCGATTCTTTTAATCGATTTGAAACAACGGATCGATCCCGTGAATCGATCTCAAACACTCGAAAATCGACATTCGATTTTTTTTTATTGTAAGAATGCAACTATAAAATTATTTACATTATTTATTATAAACTTGGACATGAAATATTGGGAATTATAATTATTTTATTCTATAATAAATAATGTACATGATTTTCTTGATTAATCAAAAATCACTCTTCATACTTATTCTTTAATTATAAGATAGGTTTGTATTTTTTTTTACAAATTTAATAAAAATAAAATCAATAAAGTATCGTTTTCATTTTTTTTTTTAGTGTCAATAAAAACTTAGAAAGAATCGAAAAATCGATTTTTGTGAAATCGATCTTCTAGACTTCGATTTTCTTCTGAATCGATCTTCTAGACTTCGATTTTTTTCTGAATTGCTTCTTTAGACTTCGATTCGAATCAATTAAAAAATCGATCTTTTTTAAAAAGAATCGCCATCCCTACTCTGAACCAGACTCCTTTTGTTATTCTAAATTCATACTTCTAAGTTTATATTCTAAATGAAATAATGTACAAAAATAAAAACATACCATTTTTCTATGTTTTAAAGAACCTACTCAAATTATTATAAGATCCGTAACACCAAATATAACATACATTTATTAGATCACGTTGTCTTTTAAATACTGCAAATATTGGTAGGAAGTAGTCAGTGGTCTAACCCTACCAGCAATGTTAATCGTATTAGATTCATACAAAAAATAGAAAATTGTTTGTTAGGGAAGTTACAAAACCAAAACAATAAAAAATCTACAAGCTCTTGAGTTGGGAGGTTAGGCGTTTCAGTCTGCCTAGTATATGATGCGTTTTTAAGTAGTGACACCATTTTACACGTTGTTACATCACAGCCACAGACAGATAAACTATCATAGCTGATATTTTGTAAATTATATAAGAAAGACGAAAACCACTTGCATGGACATTACGTTTTATCTTACTAATGTATCTAATGTGGTTTTTTATCAAGAAAAAATGTTGTCCTATTTTACTTTTATCTGAAGTTTCCGTACAGTGTAGTTGTTTTTGTGTTCTATTGTAAAATGAGTGCAATGTAATATATTTAAGAAATGATTCATATACCAGAAATTTACAAAAAAAAACAACCTAAATTTGTGATTTTTCAAAAACTTTCTTTCTTTAGGAAAAAATGTTGCCAACATATTTAACGTTGTTTACGTAAAAGTTAACTTTTCATATATTAGACAATTTAATCATTTGAAAAATTCTAGGTCACCTGTATAAAATTAATCTTAAATCTGACAATAGATGCCAACGCGGTGAATTAGGAACTTTAGATCATACTATATTTGAATACATAAATTTTAGTTCACAAAGATCAAAATTTAATAGTGAAATATTAGATGTGATTAAAACTTTCCGTGATTTAAAATCAACTAGTGAATTATTTAAATATTTAGACAATACTAAAATAGAATTATAAATTTAATGTTAAAATACATTTTAAAAATGTTTGATGGTGGATATAACGAATAAATGTAAGGCAGAATAAATAAAAAAAATTTAAGATAATTCTATATACACTTAAATGTGTTTAGCGGAATAGTACAAGTATATATATAGAACAGTACAACACCAGGTAACCTTAATGTCATATTCCCCAGACGATTTTGCCAAAAAACTAAATTAATGACGGTAATTAAATATATATGTCAATGTCATTCTTGTCCAACCGATATGTTCCGGATGGAGTTAAAAATAATTTGCTTCAGTTCGGCATACTAATTTATATATGTACAAACTTGAATTTATATATAGCACAATAAGTGATACATACTTGAATATTAAACTTGAAATAAGTAAATGCTTCGGAAGCACTACTCTCAGTATTTTAATTATTCTGTTTTAAAATCACAGTAATTTGAAGCTATTAATTATGAAAAAGCTTCTTAAAGTCAAGCTGTCATTCATGTTATTATAACTAAGCCCTTTTATAGCCTACTTAAGAAACATCAAAGAACACAGCTTCATATATTATCCACATTCTAATCTAATGTAAGTTAAGCCTATACCGCTTGAAACACACTCATGAATAGTTAATACTTAAATTTAACGAAAGTGTAGCGTTAAATATTTATGTATTAAGGGCTAAGAAGGCACACCCCCAGACCGCCGTAGCTTTAGCCACAGCCGCAGTGAGTTTGCACTTAGAAGTAAACTAATTCAATTAGAAAAGGAAAGTAGTTTCAAATTTGTAGATCACGAAAACAAAGAATTAATTATTGATAAAGGATTATTTTATTATTGTGTTCAAACGAGGGTTTGTTTACACCCGAACGTCGTCTTCACTAGAGCAGGTGCTCGGTTGGAAGAGAATGTTTCACATTCTTGCACTGTTTGTGCCGATAAAAGTAGCAATTTAATCAGTCATGTTATCAGTTGTATTCGAACAGTGTATGGTAAATTAAATTGAAACATTAAATGAAAGCTGCAACTCTGCCATAACTCTTAATACACTCATTACAACAACTCAAGTTTCTCCTAATTTTAACTAAATACAATATTTGATATATTTAAAACAGTGAGCTAACACTAAGGCCGTCCGGCCACACGGTACGAACGAAACTAAACTGATTTGAAATTGGTTTTAAGCGACTATGTTTCTTGGTCGCAGGGCAATTACGTTGCATGCTTTTGATGGTGACATCATGAGCAGAGATGTGCACAAATACTATTCAAAAGTATTTAAATACATACATACCTCATAATACGACACAATAAAATCCCCTATTATGCTATTGTTAAACATTCTATAGAGCCACGAAACACGGTTTGACATGGCTCGTTTTTCGTTTTTGTTGGAAACTTCGTTGCTCGGCTAGTTTGCAATCAGTCGACCCGTGTGCGGACGGCCTTAGAGAATATGTGATATGTTACAATGCAAAGAGCTGACATAGTGCGTCCTTAATGAAACTGAATCGCGTTTCTTAAAGCTTTAATCTCTGCTTGATGATTTTAATTCTTCTTTACTAAAAGTTTCATTAAATTTTAATTAAAGCGACTTCATTAAAATTTCATTTTGTTACGTAGGATGCTACTTAGGATTAATGCTAACTCGCGGTATTTACACAAAAGCTCCAGTGCCTCCAGTAGAGGACTGGTTTCGCAAAACAAAGGAGAGACGAGACAACATACCTTTTAATATATAATGGGTATAATCCAATGCACAAACAAACGAACTCCGCAGCAGAATGCAGACTCATACCCTTACTCCTTATCTTCATGGCGAGTGATAAGACAGGGGTGTAGAACTGATTAGTAGGTACTATTATCACGAATTAAACAACATCACATCATACACATCAAAGCTAGAAACCGTTGAACGTGGTGGATAGGAGAAGACAAGGTGTGAGTCATTGGTCGCATTTGCTGCTGTTTCCGGCTACGCGTTAGTTTAATCAGGTGCAATATAAAAAGTGTAAGTGACGCGCGTTGTGAATTTATTATTAGGTAATAAGTTGAAAGGTAAGCCATTTGCAAAGTTGTGCACAAACTCTTTATTGAATAGCTTCAACATAAGTAAATTTATTTAAAAAAAATCATTGTTTTTAGGGTAAGTTATTTAGCATAAATGTGCGAACATATAGTGGAGTTGTACCCAATAACGCCCATAGTATACGTGCAGTGGGCAGTTTAATAGTAAAAACGAAATGGCTTGCCGAGAGCAGCTAAAATTATTTTTGAAAAGGCATCCCGAAATATCCAGGCTCAAATGTTGAATCCGGCAAGAGCCCAAAAATGATCATGAACTGTATGTGGGAATGGCTGTGTACCATGTTTCAGTATCATGAATTGTGTGGGTATGGCTAATGAAGATACGTATTTCAAATGTCCTAGAGGCTGCAACTAATTATATTTTATGAAAGTGTTTATTGCTTCGATTTGTTTTGGAAAATGCTATCCTTTAATGTTATTTCTTTGATTATTTTAGTGGGCGTAATTTGGATCAATGGTGCCTAATAACGCCCTTTGACATAGTTTCCTTTTTTATCATAAATTGGTAAATTTAGCAATTTTGTTAATCCAAACTTGATTCTCTAATTGAAATATATATGCTCTACTAAAAATATTCATAGTTTTCATTCCACTGGTAACCTTTGTTGAAATATTAAAATGAAAAACCCTTAGGTGTGCGTTATTTGGTTAACCTAACCATATACATGTGCCACGAGTATGAGACTTCATTGATTGCTAGTTCAATTCCTTAATTGTTTTTCGAACTTTTATATATCACTGACGACATTTTC
Source organism: Panorpa germanica (assembly GCA_963678705.1). Taxonomy (NCBI): domain Eukaryota; kingdom Metazoa; phylum Arthropoda; class Insecta; order Mecoptera; family Panorpidae; genus Panorpa; species Panorpa germanica. Next base: position 1,280,000 of record OY783212.1, on the reverse strand, counting down.
CACTATAATCAAAAGTTTTAAATAATGAGCAAAACAATTGTTTCCTATGGACGACTAATCGTATGAAAAATATATTGGCCAAAAGTTTAATTAACACATAATTTAAATACAATTTAAATTCATAAAAGTCAGTTCAGAAATGCAATAAAAATTATGCTAATATTACGAAATTATATTAGGGATACACTTATGAAAAAGAATAAAGAAGAAAATCTGGTTAGAGACAGACACTAAAACGAAACGGGACAGGAAAGAAGGCGTAAAGGAAAAATATAAAGTAGGAACAAATTAAAGAAACAAAAAAAGGAAAAATCTTTCTCAATTTCTGAAGAGAAAAACGAAAAGGAAACCGGAAAAAGAAGAGAGATTAAGTTAAACAAAATTGAAAAAAGTCGAATTACATATTGGTCAAAAGATTCGCGTGCCATGTGTTGGTACCCCTTATGACAAACCAACGACTATTCCATTAACCTGCAACCAGAAGCCTCTGCCTCATGTGGAAGCTTTAAAAGAACAAACAAATAGTAGAGAAAATAAACGTAAGTGTGTTCCTACATACACGAGTACCATATATCTGTATCTGTATGTGTATGTGTGAACTGTCCTTGTGCCAGATAGCGAATGAGAGCATCTCAACATAAGAAACACATTGTAAATGCATGTAGTTCAAAAACAGAATACAGCAACCTGAGACCTGAGACCTGGCATAGGTATGTATCGTGCACGGGTACAAATAGTTATCCGTAGTCTTGCGGAGGTAAACTGGAAGTCTGAATGACAATTGCAAACATAAGTGCAAAACAAATGGGAAATGTTTATAGATCACATGAGATTATTTAATCGTTCGATAAGCGAAAGATGTTTACTATGGAAGGTATTAAAGATATAAAAGTTTATTTAAAGATATGTTCTTTATTTTTATCATTATATTCGAACTAAAAAATTGATGGGCATTAGAGCAGTCATAAAACAAAGACAACATTTTTGCACGGTATTCATTTTTATGCCGCTGACCTGTAAATTTCGAAAGAATATTTTATGTAGTGCTTCTACGTTCTCATTACTTGCCTATATTTGATACTTGCAACACATCAAACTTTCAGACATTTGAATTCATTTCTTTGTTGAATGGATTACAGAACTAAATCATTTTTTTAACTTTTTATAGCTCTGTTGCCTTTCACTCTGACTTGGAATCTTTCAAGACCAGCTTCAACCTCCATCCCAACTGAGAGACCCACGCCTACATTTTTAAACACATTCTTGTCTCAATTTTAATAGACTAAGGTTGTTATATTATATTTCTTATATCCGAAATAATTAAATATCGTTACTTGGTCATACGTATCCGTGATCTTGACATGGTAAAACAATTTCCGCATCTGCAGGGCGCCGTACAACACCGCGTCATGCAGCGGAGAGTTAATGGAACAACAACTAAAGAAACTAAATATCAAATATGTATATCGCCACAGGGACAGTTTTTTAAATATTATCATGATGGATAATATTCAAGTCATATTGCATCACCTAAATCGAATATATAGGTGTACATATACAGGGTGTTCCAATATTCAACGATAAGCGGGCACCAGAGGGTGGTCCTGCTCATGACTACACAGGAAGAAAAGAAGAAAAAAATTTATCCCATTTTGTTTAGAAATTAAAAAAAAAAAAAAAATTTTTTTCGAAAATTGAAACACCTTAAGATGTTTTTAACTACCACGACCACAATTTTTCAAATATTTCTGATTTTTTTTTTCTATCGGCAACCTAAATAGCACTGCTATCCACCACAAACATTTTGAACATTTACTATAATATAAATAAACTATTATTACAAAATACGAAATATACAGTTATTTAAAATTTGAAATTATTTTTTCTTGGCTTTTTCTTTTATTAAAATATAATTGAACATCTGAGCTCCTGATAGATAACTATTAAATTGAAGTAAACAACATTATACACTGTAAAGTATATACTATTAATTGATTTATATACATACTGGTTAAAATTAATGATTTATTTGTAATTAAATTAAAGGTTAGTTCAAATCAGGTACGCTATTTATAATAAATAAAAACTGCTTTTAAAATGAAATGTTCCTTTCTAAAAACATGCTCCGCGGCACGTACGCTATTCTCTGGAAAATCATTAAAATTGTAGTAAATTACAAAATTGAGGTGTTTATGATAATATCGAAACCGAGACGTCAGCCAGTAACATGTGACTGTTTGCATCTGAGACTCTGAGAGTTGAGAACTTACGACGACCACAACTGCGACGTGTGGTTGAAATGACTTCTGCAGGTGTGGTTCACACAGATCGGCATCGGCATCGAATATGTTGTCCAACTCCAAACACAAGTCACAACGCCTGCAGAGATGTGACCTTGGGAGAGGTATGAGCACTGAGCAGTGCTACAATAAGGAAATGTTTACGACTACAACTGGAGTGGAGTGGACTGGACGTTAGAAACCATTTGGTGAGTAGAGTGACATGACATGGCAATAATATATAAGACAGCTAACGCCCATCAACAAACAGTTCAGTGATATACGAGTATCAGCCGCGTGACTTGAATAAAAATGAAAGCCTTTTTGTTCGCGGATGGCGGATGCCAAAACGTGATAGTGATGGTGATAGTAGGGTTGCCAACAATTCCAATTTCGCCCAAAATCTGAATTAAAAATCAATAAAAAATCATCTGCTTTCTTAATTTAACGAAAATTATGAAAGTAATCTTATCAACGAGAACCTAATATTGACTGTTTTTGTAGTGTGGAGAATTTAAATATGCCTACCAAATACCTGCTTATAGATGTATGATTATATAGGGCTTGTTTTGGCATTCAGTTTTTTGACATATCAGCAGTAGATGCTTTGGCAATAAAACTCCACTATGAAAATGGTGGATCTGTAAAAGTTTAATGGAAAAATCATTTTTTCAGACGAAGCCCATTTTCATTTGTCTGGATACGTCAACAAGCAAAATTGCCGCATTTGGGCTTCTGAAAATCCAAAACAAATTGTTGAAAAGCCTTTGCATGCTCAAAGTGTCACTGTATGGAGCGCTATATGATCTGATTGGGCCGTTTTTTTGATTGAAAGTTTTGATAAAAGAATCGACATCTGTCAGCGTGGTCGTGGTGGACATTTGTCCGATATAATTTTTCATTCATAATTGCCAAACCTTACTCTTACTAATACAATAAAAATTTGAATCATTTTCATCTAAATTCCTTGTTTTAAAAAACAAAGTTCTTGTTGAAAAACCTTATATATCACATATATTTAAGATGACCGTCTATTTTAGACCTGTAATTCTTGTTATTATCACCTATTACGTCACGACGGAGTTATATTGCGTTCATTAATATTTAAGCTGTAAGAGGAATTGTGTTCAATTGTACTCACAAGCCTCAATTTCAGTCACTAGTTCAGTGACACAAAATTTATTTAATACCAGTAGGTTAAGTTAATGTAAAAGAATGTATTTTTGTTTGCAATATCATAAAATTACATAAATTAAATACTCTTTCAAGCATAGTTGGCAACCCTAATTGATAGTACAACGCTCGGTAAAGAACAAAAGCAAAACACACATACACTCAAATACACACATGCCCTATGGGAATGTTTATATAAATAAATGTAATTAAACGTGTTGGACGTAATTAACAGCTTATTGTACTGCGAAGTTTCACTATAAATACATAATTATTAGGAAATAAAGAAATATGAGTGAAATCAGATTAGACTATCCAATTATTTGCTTTCATAACACATCGAGGGGTTAAAAGAATGCTTGCTAAAAAGGACTTAAGTTCAAACAGTTATTCCGTATTCAGTAAAAAAACCAGATGTTAAGGTTCTGTGAACGGCTTTATAAGTTGTAATTAGTAAAACTTAATTATCATTGAAACAGATATATTTCGCTTAAGGTGAAACATTACTTCATGGTTATACAGTTAAGTATAGATGGTAACAGTGTACTAAAATGATAATGTTGATGAAGTATAGAAACCATAAGCCAAACTAACACAGGAGTTTTTGATTTATCTATTTATGTAAGGGAAGATCAACTTCTGACCTCTCACGAATAGAGATTGAACAGGAAATAAATCGTTTAAAACTAAAATCAGTAACATTTTAATTAGCCGGTTTAAGTAGCTGATTGATACGCTACTGACTGGAACGAAAGCGGGCAATTCGCAATATCTTATTAAAACGAGTTACATATTAATTCTACGTAAACATAATCTTTTGAAAATAATTTACATGAACGCCATCTGGTCATAAATTTACGTACTAAAACTAATAAACACATAATAATATTCCTTTGATTGGCGTGGTAATAAAATTATTTTTATATTATTTATATTCGCCAATTTATAATAAAAATGTTGTAAAATATGAATCATGGTATAATTATCATAAAATTTTTATTGATATAACACATTTATTTATCAACGATGAAGACTGTAGAAAATTTAAGTAAATAAGTAATGTGAAATATCTCAGTGTTGGATCGTTGTAATTACAACATAAAATGCTCATTGAAGTAAACAAATGATTTCAAAGTTTTTCAGATTTTACGTTGCAACTTTCAGGATATCGATCTTGAGCGTTTCAGTAAAAACTACAATAAAATATTTTATAGCACATATAATCGTAATGAATAAAAACAGAAATATTATGGGAGAATTAATTTCAACTGTGTTAAATCATGGTGTTATTGTTACTTTGACACATGGAAAATTAATTATAGAGTAATATATGTATATTAGCAAGACAACTTTCTGAAAATTACAGTAAAAAACTGACGGCAAATAGTAATTGTTAAAGTATATGATATTTGTGTTATATGGTGTCAAATTTAAAACAGCAAGTTACTGTTGAATACCCCAGCTACCACTATGAATAAATCAGAAATCAAAATACGTATTATAATTAGTTAAGAGTATGTGTTATGCTATCAACAGTACAAACTACCTGAGCAGCCGAAACAACAGGTAAGTCACGACTACTACAATTCATTTGCTTTCAATTTCATTTTGAGATAAAATATGGAACTATTTATAGGCTAGCCAACAACCAAAGACTAATGCGGTTTGACCATTATGTAAACGCAGCAGCTAACGCAAAAGCAAGCGCATGCGCAGGCAGGTATTTAAAGTGTTGAACATTATTTTAAAACTTGTCAAATGCACTTAGCTGCATAATAACATGGTAATTAAAATAACTACATGGCAATTTATAAGGTAGGTTAAACGCTATAGATCTATATATGGTATCAGAATATCGACAGAGGTTAAATGAAATTAATTATTTATCACTTTATTTGCAAAATAAATCTTCTAGTTAGAATTTCATTTTAAATTATTTAACGTTTACATATTATACGCTTAGAGCATGGAGAGTGAATAGCCTATATTTCCTATAGAGTAAAAGTGTGTCCAAAATGTGTGCGAGAGAGAAAGGTACATGTTCCTTTTTGTTCTCTATGCGCATGCGTAGAAAGTGACAGCTGTCTAGATATAATAAATATTAATATTCTATTAAAATATAATAAATGTTAAATATATAAAGAAATTATATTTCTTTAGTTGGTACAAAGCTAGTCTGTCGGTAAAACAGTGACCGTTCAGTGAAAACATATACTCATGAACGCCATAGATGTCGCTGTAGGGATAACGGCCAGCACAGTTGATATTTGGAGTGGACAGAACTCACGTTTTTAGTTATATTTATACTTATATATAGTTTATTTATATGTATACATATTCTCATTATTCTACATCAATGTAATGTCATATTTAACAACTAGCACGTATTATTTCTAGACCGCTCTGACTTGATTACTGTCACTTTCGACGCATGCGCTTAGAGAACAAATAGGAACATGTACCTTTCTCTCTCGCACAAGATTGTAAGTTACACGTTTGTTTACGTTAAATACTAATTTTAACAATGATTTTATATTTGTGAACTATTTGGGACATATAATTAATTAAATAAAACATATAATATTAATTAAAACACAGCGATAACCTAAACTTTGAAATCGAAATCGTTGATTGAAGTAAAATCGCTGATTTCTAAGTGGAGAAGAGAAGAACTTGCCATCGCACAACCTGACATCCTAACTAGTTCGCCCCTGTGCGCGGAGTTCTTACATATTAATAATATACAATATGTATAAAATAATGGTAAAACTGGAATGTTGTACATAATATAAATCAGTGTACGCTTTATGCACACAGGAATTTAATGTTGTTTGAACTTTAAATTGGCATTTAATAAATTCGCAGGCAGCTCCGCCTACGACACAGAAAGCAAGCTACAAGTACAAAATATAAAATATTGAAGCGAACTTTTCGACTTGAAGTTAATTATCAGATAACTTCGATTATTGCAATATTTCGATATGCCTTAACAATATTATATTTTCGATTTTCTTGATTTAATCAAATGCAAATAAATTAACTTCAGTCGTGGTGGAATGCAGTCTCTAATTACAATTATTAATATTACACCGTTAACAAAACAGGGCGGCGTCGGAAGTGGTAAAAATAACACTGTATAAACATGTGAAACGTTCTTGAAAGCAAATATTTGTTTATAAAGTAAATTGAATAACAATGACGTAATTATTATTATTTTTTCGTAATTAACAAATTCATTTGCCGTATGTGTGAAAAAGAATGTTTGCGTGAACTTAGGTCCTCCGCACACGGGTCGACTGATTGAAAACTGGCCGAGCAAAGAAGTTTCGAACGAAAACTAAAAACGAGCCATGTCGAGCCGTGTTTTGTGACTCTATAGAATTTTTAACAATAGCATAATAGGGGATTTTATTGTGTCGTATTCCGAGGTATTTGTATGTATGTATTTAAATACTTTGGAATAGTATTTGTGCACATCTCTGCTCATGATGTCACCATCAAAAGCATGCAACGTAATTGCCCTGCAACCAAGAAACATAGTCGCTCAAAACGTGCTAAAAACCAATATCAAATCAGTTTAGTTCCGTTCGTGGCGTGTGCCTTCTCTCACTCGTATACGTGTGCATTCTCTCACTAACAACACAGATGCATTCTTATTCGGTTCGGGCAGATTCGGGGCCCACGTTTGCAATCAGTCGACCCGTGTGCGGACGGCCTTAATCCAAGGCTAATAATGGAAATGTATTGAACCATCGTCCACATAACCTGAGCCCGCTAGAACAGCAGCAGGACGAGCCACTACTTAGAGCTCTTTTCTATCCAGTATACATTTTATAAAGAATGATTTGGAAGTGTCCAAGTAATTGTCTGTTTCGCTAAAAGATTTTGACAGGGATCTCAAAAAACACAAAAATTCTGAAGAATTCTATCTTGAAATATTCCCGAATAAAAACTCCACCACTGCGTACTAAAGCCTGGGGGTGACGTGATATTTGGTGCGCTGTAAATTTAAGTAATGAAGGATGAAGTTGTCAGTGCTCACGATTTTGTTATCCCGTAACATTCACGTTTCTGAGAAACTGTCAAATCCATGTCGAAAAATTAACAAAGTTGATTAAACTAATTATAATGTGCTTGCGTCTTGCACAGTGAGCTGTTTACATTGTAGAAGCCGGTTCTGCGTAAGACAGTCTAAACGTACTTTGTGCTCTGTGCCTGCCCAACACTTCGCCTGTCGTTTGGCTAATATAAATACATAGATGCAGGCAACTGCTTTATACTCGTATGTAATTACTAACATTAGATTAGATTATCTATATAAACGATAGAGTTAATTGTACAACCTGAGAATGTTTAAGTGTACAATTAAACCTATCAAAGATTTCCAGGTGTTAAAGCAGGTTAAGAAATTAATTACTGAATAAAATTTGACATTATTGTGTAAGATAATACGACTGCAATCCTAACATTTAAGCTGGTTATACATTAGCTCTGTCAGAGAAATTTTGATAACCTTGAATTTCTGTACTTGGACGGCACTTTTTCTACCTAGCCGTAGCTCTACGACTGACCTCTCTGACTAAAAATTACCCGCCTTACAAATAAACCTGTTAGAAAATTTATACCAAGTATAAAGCCCGTCCGGACAGGCTTATTATCAGTTTATATCTGGTATAAATTGTATAACAGGTTTATTTGTAAGGGGTACGAGTATAATAAAGACAATATGGTATTTATTATGGACATTATGTTATTATTATAAAAAAAATATATATATGGTATTCTAAAATTATTTTCATACGTACGCATGCATTCTTCTTATTTAAGTAATGATTTGTTTGTATAATGCATATATTTTCGTTTTCGTTTTCGTTCTAATTGTTGATGTGAGAAGACAACAATCACTCAACAGCAAACATTCTTAAACAAATTTGTATTTCATACGAGTAAATGTTGAAATATTGTCTCATCAAATTATATTTACTTTATAATTATCTTTAGCGCTATTTGTATTGGCTCAACAAGCATAATTCTCAACTACTTATAGCATAGTTCACACAAATTATTTCGACAATATTTTTATGGATTTTTTTAAATCCGCAATACCAGCGATATAACATGTAACTTAATAAATCGACAACCTTTGTCGGTACTACGTATTTACTTAACAGTTTGTTAAGTTTATAAATAATGTAATAAAGTAAGTAATAAAAATATATAAAAAAGTAGTAAAAAAAGATATTTTTCCACAAAAGAGACAGAGTATTTTATTTATTTAATTGTTTCTCAAGCTTCAGTCTTATATACACGTACCATGTACAATAATACAAACGCAAATAATATTTTCTTTCTGGTCTACAAAGGATTGTGCCTTTTACCGACACGCAGTCTACAATATAATGAAAATACTCTGATACTCTTTTAGAGATGTTTTTAGTTCCATAAAAGTTCAACATATTTTGTACACTCATGTCTAAAAAATGTCAAGATATGAATGAAAATATATGTATATTGAATGTCGCATGTTGGAATCACACTGGGTTGGGCGAAGCATAAGATTTATCAAAAATATTTTGTATTTTGAAATGATATGACTTGCGCGTGATAAATTATATTCCGATATTTGTCCTGCTTCCACGGCAGCCAGTCAGTCAATGTAAGAACATAACGGTAACGGTTCTGCATCTAGTAATTCACCTGATACTTGACAACATTGATCGATTAGGTTTGCTTGAGTTCTGTCTTTGAGTTATTACGATTTGCATTGTAATACTCGAACACTCTAACAGAACCAGTCAGGTGATATGTTTTTTAGTCGTCGACACACAAACAATTTTTCCCGTCCTTGGCGGCAGTGACCTATTGAATCAATCTGTATAATTGAATCTGTTTCTCTGATTTCAAGTTGTAGATCACTTGAGAAGAAAATAGCGGAGATCAGAGATGGCAAATTTTAAATCCTGCAGGGGCTTGCAGTGCATATAAATATATATCGGTAAACAATTATAATTTGAAGTATCAAATTTGCTCAAAACAAAAAAAAAAATTCTAATTATTCTTTTAATTATATTACCATACTATTCAAATGACATATAGGATATGGGCGTATGTGGAGATTGTAGAGGATCTAATTTTCTTTTATATAAAAAACAGTAAGCAACCAGTACCTTTCAGTAAGCAAATATGAATAGAATTAATCCCAAGCTTATTATAAGTATGTACTAATAACCAGAGGCGGCTGCTGGCTACGAGAATTGATAGTGCACTTAACTAGCTTATAGAAAATTATGACCTAAAGTTGCAATAAAACGGACGCATTAAATCAATCGAACGAGTTTTATCCGCGGCGAAATGGTAAATGGTCATGTCATATTATTTTAGCAAGCCCCGGTAATCTTCATTCTCGAGCGGCGCACGGGTCAACGCCAGGTTATTCATATAGTTTGCACTGAGTATCTTCTGTTTCACGCGTTAGGCGAAGTATCGCATATTCCATAGAACTTATATTGAGCAGCTACGTGCGCTGTGGAGAGTGCACGAGGAATATTTATTCTAACGAAAAAAAGTTTCAATTAATTCGGCATCGTGATTAAGTTGATTCCTTGCAACTTCCTAAGTATAAAGTCAGTACGTAATTGGGATATTATATGATATTTTGAAATTCTTTGTTTTTTTTCAAACGGAAATATCACAATAAATCAAAGTAAAACTGAAAGTATTTTAAGCTACTAATCTTTTTACATATTATTTAAGTAATATTTATAGAAATATTTTACAATTTATTATTTTCGCTTATTTTACTTAACTGAATATTTCTTAAGTATATAATATGTCAAATATACATACAAATATTGTAAGTAAAGCCGTTTTTATTTAATATTTTAATCTAGATTTCAGGTTTTCAGAATAGGCCTTCCTTGTAGCATTCGTGTTTTAATTTGAATTTAGTGAATTTACTAGTGTGCATGCGTCGTTAGTAATATAAGTTAATTAAAATTAATAACAATTAGTAATAGAAATTGAGTTAAAATGAACGTGAATTTTTTTCTAAGTTCAGTTTTTCAAAATAACGTTCTATAAGATAAGAAAACTATAAATTACAAAAATAAATTAACCAAGCAGCTATTATGAGCATCCTATATATTTTCTATTTTCTCTATTCCTATCTTTTTTATTTTACTTTCTACTAAGTATAGTAAATTGTCAAATTATGTAATACACATTCTAGTCTAGAGTAATACTAGTAAGATTTAAAAAGAAACAAAGAAAACGTAAATGAAATACTGCATTAAAAATGGTATATGAAATGACTACACATATTCCCATATGCTATACCATTTAAATTTAAAACAAAATTAAAGCAGTGAGTGGAAATGATATTTAAGAAAGTGTTGGTTTACCCAGATGCAAAGGAAATATGAAAAATGAAAATGTCATAGGTGTAAGTGATCAATTATGTTTACCGTATTACATGCAGTGAATTTTACTAGCCTTGCATATTGTTTTATTTTTGAAAGTTAAATATTCGACATCGTTTACATTTCATAACAATATGATGAACTTGTTAACACCTGCCATAAGTTATCAATTTTGCATGAAAAATATGCATAATACATATAGGCCAAATAAAATATTTTACATGCCAAATTGAACAGATGTGTATTAATTATATTTCAGTAAATTTTGTTTTCAATGCACAAACACTGAACAATCACATTCACATCAAGTACGCGTCTTCTACAGAAGCAACAATTTGTACACAAAAAAACACTTGGCACTATTCTAGACTAGAAGTAATTGAAAACAGAAACAGAATTACTTTGTACTTGATATTTTGAACTGGAGCCAAACATTTAAGATGATGGGTGTATCGTAACATGAAAGTTTAGTTCTCCAATGATTTTAGCTTAATTGCACCATAAAATTCAAGATATTAATCAATTTAATTTAATTAACAAATTTAATCAACTCATTTGTTAATTGATGCTACCCACCCACATGCAATAAACCATTCCATAGAAACAAGTAATTTTACAATTTTTGAAATGTTAAAGAATTAATCAAATTTAGTAAAGTTAAAATTATATTTTTGATAGAATAGAATTGGTAGAAGATATTAATTTTACCTTAGAATGTGTTCAAAGTATGACAGGATAAATGCATGGCTTAACTCATCTTTAGAAGTACCAATGGTTAATTTCTCCTCAAAGAATATCTGTTCGTTATCATCTATTAATAATTGAAAAATCGTTACTTTAGTAAGACAGAAATATGTGAGACTCGAATCGATAGCATGTGAGTATTATATATTGGTTAATAGCCAAACAGAATCAATAATACTAGTGTTAAAGTGAGTGAACGGGTGAAGTGATATAGACTACGTATAAAATAATTCAATTAACTGAATTTATTAATTCTTGGAACCTACTTAACTCCATGTAAATGATAGCTAACTGTACTTAAATCCTCAACAACACAGTAGCGCGATATAGCTTCATGGGACTCTGGACAAATTTTAATTTGGAGGCTCTTCAATATTCTTATTCCTGTTATTTTATAAACGATTGGATTGGGACACCTTTGTTGTTCATGGAGGCATAAAACTAATGTGATACATTTAGTATTATTTATGTAAAGAAATTATATTTCTTTAGTTGGTACAAATCTCGTCTGTCGGTAAAACAGTGACCATATGTTCATGGACTCCATAGATTACGCTGTGACGAATAACGGCCAGCACAGTTGATATATATAATTTATATATTTTTTAATAATTTTCAAGTAATGAGCTTTGGTTAAAATTTAATAATCTATTGTATCTCGTGTGAATTATTCACAGATACAGGTGTCACGTTACATCAAGATATGCACCGGTGGAGGCTCCAGGTAGTCTCACAACATTATTATAGTATAAAGTTATAAATACTTCAATTGCCCCAAGGGCTGAGTATAGGCGTAAGCTTCAGTGCCATCCATTTTCAGTGCTAGTTGCTTCGGTCGTACTTCTTCGGTACTTCTCTGTAGTAGCACGATGGGAAATAGCCATAGCTCGTGTTTTAATAATCCGTGAGAATCAGAGTACGTTAATTTATGGCAACATTGAAAACTTCTAATGTAGATTCATAATTATCAATGACAAAGATGACATCGAATTGGGAATAGGAAAGTGAAATAAACCTATTCTTAATGTTTTGCAGAATTGACAGAAGGCGTTATTTTGAAAGTATTATTGTTAAAATATGGTTTAAAATACCTGGTAAATCCATAAATTGTTAATTAATAACGTTAAAAAGGAATATTTGCAAACTACAAATATAAATGTTTAAAGGTTGACAGTTTTATTAGCTAGTAGAAGTGAATAATAAATTAAGATGATATAAATCATTCCGTTAGCCATAAGTAAAGATGGAGTATATTTACCTTGCATATTCTCAGATGGTGTGCTCGTGCTAAACGGGTAACTCTAGTTCTCTAGTTACTACAGTTAAAGTAAGTACGCAACTTGTACGAGTATTGTAAACCAGTAGCTTTGATTAATTTGCATTTATAATTGGGTACACGATTTGCACTGTTATAGAAAACAGACAATAAATAACGAGAGCGGATATTTCCGAAGACGCGAATCGACAATCGGACAATCGGACAATCGAGCAATCGGCGAATGATAGGAATAGGGGAAGAGAAGGGGCAGGTTGTAAGGTGATTCTTTAAGGTCTGTAAAGGACGAATGCCAAACTCTATGGTTCGGTTCCATACAACTCGACCGCGGCCTGATATTGACACAAATAACAAAGTAAGATGAGAGTACAGTCACAGAAAAAATATATATAATTGTTATTAATTGCTATGTAATATAATTTTATTGCAATCAATAATTATTGTAGAAATATCATTTAAATAGGAATATACATAGTAATAATATACTGGGAAACAAATAAATGGTTTACAGAGTAAAAAATGATATAAATAAATGAGAACAGAATTAATGATTGCGACCTCAATAACATCTGCAAATCTGTTGTTGAGAGTGTACAATGAAGGTCAAGATGGTACTTAATGCTTATGGGTTCCGAAATTATCGAAACACCTGGAGCTGAAGAAATATGTGGTTTAGCTTAAAAAACAAAAGCCAAAGAAATGTTTTTCTTAATTATCGGTTAATAAACTGTTCATTTTTTAATATCTACTATTAATGAATATTTGAAATAGATTTTTATGACTTAAGGAGTTATATACAGTTAATATTTTCAAAAAATCGATTTTATTTTTATTTCATTTTCGTAATGTACATATAGCATATTTAAGTACACACACAGGTCAATCCGGCGATTTTTTTAAAAGTTATGTAAGTTGAAAAAAAATAAATTAATATTCTATATAAAGTTCTTTTGAAACTGTAAATGCGTTTTTCTGAAAACTGTGTTTTTAAAGTCGGTGACCAAGATTTCTCGAAAACAACAGAACCGATCAGTCTCAAATTTTAACACATGCTTCTTAAGTATATTTTTTAGTAATTAATCGAAGGTGTTTTCTCAATTTTGGTCAAAAATTGATTTTCTTTTTGAGAAACCGCCATTTTGTCGAAAAAGTGTATTTTGCTTATTCCTTCAATTAATTACTAGATTATACATTACTTTGACGAAATCCGTTTTGGTTGTTTCATTTTAGATGAGTCTAGAGATATCATGGTCACCGCAAGATGTCTTTTATGCGAGGAGCTCCTGGGGATCAGCTATAGCAGCTTTAAGATTATTATTTTTGCAAATACAAGAATATTAAAATACAGTTAAAAGTTACTATAATATGTGTACACATTTTTACATTGAAAAATCGCTTTTTTTGGGCTTCATAACTGTATGTAACCCCTTAACCTTAAAATTAAAAAATTCACGTCGATATAACTATTTAAAACTTGTAACATATTTTCCCAGCCATACGCTGTGTGACGTCATTTTACTGGACGTAGTACATTGTCTGGACATCGGAAACCATCCAATTATGTGTTATGGAATATTTATCGAAGTATAGTTCAAAATGTTATATACATATTCTACATCATTAAGTTTTACATAAATTTAATTATAGAATTACTAAATTTGAGTATTACTTTCACAGTTTTTGTAATTTAGGACGAATGAAATAAAATGTTTATTATAAACACAAATTATAGTTTTAGAATTTAATTTAATTATACACCTTTGTGTGTTAAAAGTAAGCAATAGAAATATGTAGTTAAATAAAGATTCGCCAGTCGCTAGCTGTGAGCTGCTAGCTAAAAACATGAACATGAACATGCCTGTTAAGTGTTATTACATTTTTATTGTTAAGATGTAAACCCAGGGAATGTAAATACTTGAACTGCTTTAAATCAGGGTTTCGCATAGATGCATACACAAGAGACGTGTTGTTGAATTTTACGAGCGTTTTTGTTTTTCTTATATATGCTATATTTTTTTTCATTACCCATGTACGACGTGTTCTTTATACATCCATAAAATACAACAGATTTATGTGAAGCAGAAAAAAACAATGAAGTTCTTAGTAATTTAAAAAACATTGTACAATGAAAACTAAAACAAACAAATCCAACAATAGCGTCAAGGAAAATGAAATGAAATGGAGTTTATGTGTTAAAGTTGAACGATTCTCTACAGTTGGCACCACTATTATCAATAATGGCGGATTGCCACAGTTGTTGGCTCACGCTTAGATAAATGAACTAATCTCCGTTTTGGGGGGAATTGCGTCTAATTTTGTAGTAATCTGTAATGGACGAGGCGGCAATCCTCCAGTTGCCAAACTAATCAATATGTTCCGCAGCGCGTTTAGTGAGTATTAGTGACTATTATTAGAGGATCAGCAATTCCCAAATGAACCAAATCCTTGTTCGAATGATTACATGTTAGTATCGACAATGATCTACTAAGATTATTTAAATGAATACCGCATTTTAGAGTCGCACTAGCTTGGACCACAGTTAATATTACAACACTGTTTCAAATGTGTTGGTTCTTGAGAATTTCCAGTCACCTCAAAGTAAACCAGTCGCGCAGTCGCGTTCAACGTTAGTGATTGGTTTGTTATTCAAATAATAATTATCCAATGGCAATAATTGAAATAAAATACAAACTTAATTATTTATTCGTAATGACAAATGATTAACCTAGAACAAATCATAAATAACTATACACATAGTGTCTACGCGTACTTGAGATGAAGTAATGGATACTCGTATTGGCATTAAGATATTAAAATACACGTCAAGACGGATGTAAAGTCAGATCTAAGGTTTCAGATTTGCTATCAATCTTATCCGGGAATACATAGGCAGATATCCGTTGCAGGAAGGAGTCCACCAAACTAATTGCGTGTTCTAAACTATTTTTAGTTATCTAAGCTATATTTATGAGTAATTTTAATTGTGTATTTCAATAGAATTATTGATTTTAACGGTAGTGTTTATTTAGATGTTCTGGTTTTTGCTCATTGTCGATCGCTTGATGTCCATCTCTTAAATGATGGGACGATCGTAACGCATCGGCTTTCATAAATGGAATTAGGAACCTGTATTTTTTTATTATTTATTATTAATGTTTTTGCTATTGGGCACAACATTCTTCTGCCTTAACTCATTAAATTACATATCATTGTGCTTAATTCATTTTTTATTCTTATTATATCTAAACATCCTCACTCCTTTCAAAAGAAAAAAAAGAAAAAGAAAAATAAAAACAAAACTGCTACTGCTAATGCTTCAGTCATCCTACTACTCTCCCTCCTATTTCTACTCTGCCATTCCTTCTCTTTCCTCGCTCCTTTTCTCTATCTCCGGCATCCACTATCTCCCTTCACTACCTCCCTTTAATAAGTGCACAATATTCTCTTCGTTTTTTACCTTTGTCACACGAAAACTTAATGTGTTCCAGCGTTTCTACAAGGAACCTGTAAATTCATACCCATTCCTTAGATCTAAGACGAAAATTCGTGTCGCTTATTTGTCTATGATGTACTGTGGACTGAAAAATCTAATAAAATTTTCTTTTAACTCTAACTTTGCATATACATAGGATTTATGAAAAAAACTTCAATATTAATTTTTCAATAAAATTTTAATATTTGTTTATGCAACTTTAGTTTATATTTAGTTGTAAAAAGAATTGACACCACTAACATGAGGACCTCTATTTTGTAATTTTTCAAGAGCGCCTGTTAACTTTAGGCGATTTTAAAAGCCTGTATTTTCTAAACTCCAAGGTATGGGATTTATATTGCAATTTATTTAATGTGGGTTGATAGTTTTAGGCGCTTAAAAAGTTACAAAATCGGGGTCGTAGTAAAATTAAGAATCAAGAATCTGAGGTAACAACCAAAGATATTTAATTTTCGAATCGAAAAATAACAAATTTGTTTCTTGGCCATCGAAATATTTATTGTTTTTGTAACTTCATTTTCAGATGAGTTGGTCCATCAGTTCATAACTGGTTCGCCTCTGTATTTATTCAGGATATATTCTCGCAGTATACCAATAGAAAAAGTGATAATTGTGTTGATATTATGCTAAACACATAGACGATCTTGTCCTCTAGTTCTACAACAAGTGATGCTGAATGTATTAATCATTGTACAATTAAGAAAACGTTGACACTGCAGGTCATCTTGTGACCTGCTATCTACTCAATCTACAAGGTTACGCATGCAGTAATATGCGTTGACTGCATTTACAAACAATGAACCGACTGAACAAACCCAATTATTATAAAATAATAATAGATTGTCTGACACACACTGTACCCTGTACTGTACCGCACTGTACTGCACTATAATATACTCGTATGCAAATGAAAGGAGTGAATAAATTATATTTTGCAATATGAAATATTGAATACTAATATAATTTGTATGTCCGAAGGCGCACACTCGTGTAGTTAATATTTTATGCGCTCGCTGCTGCAGAGATGGGATGCGGTGTGATTTATGTTTATGCTAGAAGAATTTCAAACAAATAGCAGTTACAGAATATTCAAATACAATATGAACATATTAAAATTTCAGATTTCCATTACACTAATACAAACAACTGAATTATTATTAAAATAATTATAAAGTAGCCAGCGGTAATATCGAGTAATGGTTCAATAATAAGCTGATGTTTCGCTGAATTAATATCAGCCGTGCTGTAGCAGGGACAGGCAGCAGAGCGATAACTATGCAGTAACCATATTTAGCGTGCCATTTTGTTTTTAAATATCTATAATTATCAATGAAATATTGCTACTATTCTACCAATCAATAATAAATTTCAGAAGAAGAACCTCAAAATGATTAGCTAATTAATTGAATTATATTTAATTTTAAAAATATGTGAATCATCGTCAATCAAATATTTCTTTTTTATATTTTATCTATGATAAAAAAAAATCACATTTCATTTTACGAAGTTGTTTTCTTAAATGAAGGCAGAACGAAGTACGCAGCAGTGACAATCAAATATGTAAAGTAGTTCAATTTTATTAGAAACCTCAGCCTACTTTTGTGGTCATAAACTCAGCTTAGATTTAATGCATATTAACTGGCATTCTGCATTCTGCATATTACAAATATATGAATAATCTAATTAATAAGATATCCGTTTCATTATGCAGCGGTAATAAGTTCTCATTTCTTCAAGTAGGGACATTAATATCGCTGAGTTATAGCATGAGTGTATGTATGTCTATGAACAATTAAATCCGTTTTTTAAAACAACAATGAAGTTGTAAATCCAACCTCCGCGACCTTCGTTACCACCCCACGCATTTGCAATGCTTTAATCGCATAAGTCAGCAATTTATAATTTTATTCAGGGCTTTAAATTGATCCCATATCAATGTCTCGACCCTGGTGTTTCAAGGCAGGAGAAGAGAGGAAGCATCTGCATACACGCGGGTATGAATATATTATGTTTGTGTACGAGGTGTGGCTATTTTCAAACGAGACTGATGCTGCTAGAGAAGAACTACGCATGCCCAAAGTTCTATGACCGACTGTTGTGTAGCCTTTGTTTTTATAAGATATAGTATTTCGTTTTGCCGGAAAAATGATAAGTGTTATAATAGAGCAACAAGTTGTCATTTAAAAAAATGTAAGAAACTCTAAAAATCGCTAGTGAAACTTATCTTTTATTAAAAGTGGCAGTGAATGTTTATCACGTGCGCTGATTTTTGAGTGGCTTAAGTGTTTCCAACATGGCTGAGAAGACATAAAATATAATGCACATCTGATCAAATGATGCGATTGGTGAAACTGTAGGAATTGGCACAAAATACGTAAGTTAATTTTACATAAGAATTTTAACATGCAAAAAGTGTGTGCGGCAACAATTAGAGATCAGAACAATATAGCTGTAAACAAATATCGGCACGCCTCATGACTTCCAGCACAGCTTCCAACAAAGGAAAATGCGCATGGAGCAATGTAGGTTAGCATGTGTTTCGAAGGGGATAGTAATTAAATATACAGGGTGGTTGGTAGCAAGGTGCAAAGCCTTAAGGGGATGATAGTTAAGACTATTTACAATATTTTGAGCCATACATGTCTTAAGCGAACTCTGATATTTTATTTTTAACTGCTATTTTTATAAAAACCTAACTTTCCTAACCTAAACATAATTAAATGCCAACAGTGCCCCAAATTAGGTTGCTATGTTAATTGTTTTATTTTTTGGGGTTTGTCAGATGTGTACCTAATCTAATAAACCAAGTTCCAAGCATCTGCGTTATTTAAGAAAAATACTAAACGCTTTTGAAGTAGTAAAAACTTTTAAAATTTAAAAAAAACTGCGTAGTTTATAGCAAGTAGAAAAATAAATAAAATAACCTCGATCGTACAAATCAATGGTAATGGAAAAGGGGTAATTTATTCAGTAAAACCTATGTGTCAGTATGGAAAACGGGAACATTTTTCCGAAATCAAACGTAACGTAATAAATACTCGAATATCAGTGATGCTGAAAAATGTAAGTTAAATTCAATCTGCTATAAAATCTGCTTTTTCGCAAATTGGTTCCAGGTTAAAAGGAGAGCAAGCCTTATTGATTTTTGATACATGCAAATGAATATCATGAAAAAGAAATAAGTCTGTATTTAAGACTGAGCTGTAACTATCCAATTTTCGAATTTCGTTGGTTATAGAGGCCAATCTCATTGATAAAAGATATAATTTATTCTTTTTCATAAACTTTCTTTTTCAGAGAAATTGACAAACTATATGCAAAAATCTTGAATACTAGGTCGGTGCAAACATTTAGACAAGTGCTCGTTTCTTATCGAAAGAAGATCAATATTTTTTAATCAATAAAAATATTCGTAAATGCACGCATATTAATAGAGAAACTCCTTAACTATTTATGAAAGAAAACTATTAAAAAATAACTCAGAATTGCAGAAGCTAAGCATCACAGGTTATTGAATAGATGATTCATACTCATATCTTAGACATAACTTCTGTGACTTTTATATAAATCTTTTTTCTAAATTTGGTCGTTAGACGATGTTATTAGCAATTGTTTAAATATAACAACATGTCAACTCATTATTTATAGTACCAGTAAATAACATTTCATTACATATTAATAGTAAATTATTTTTGGTGGTGATGTGCAACACGAAATCAGCTGGTTGACAAATCTTTTCATTGTTTGGAATATTTGAATACCAAGAATTTATCTTTCAACTTTTAATTTATATTTCAGATATTTTTATCTAACATTTGTAATCGGAATATCATGATATCTATATAGTAAACAGAAAATACGTCCATAAGCTGAATTCCGTGAACAAGATTCTACTTCAAACACCACTCAGAATATTGAGATCATCGACCAACGGTACTGCTGGATTATCGATATAATTATTTGAGGTTATAATACCGGCAAGGATTTTCCGTGAAATTTATAATCTTTAATAAGTCTTACCCAAGTAGGAAATTGTCTAACAGTACAAGGTTCATAGTTACTAGCTTGCAACAAGATAATTATAAGGTTCATTTTCTACTTCTCATACGGAAATTGTCTTGCAGACAACTACATACTTGCTAGCTTACTATTAGCTAATTAAAGTGTTACATTGCGTTACAATCAGGGTCTTCTTCGATTCGATCATTCGATATTAGGTATAGGGTTTAGTTATCAAAGATTAAGATCAACATCAGTGCAAAAAAAGAAATTTAAATGATAAATTCTTTTTCAAGGACTCTTTTATCAGATTATTAAAATCTTAAGTACCCCTCCAAGTAGTAATTAAAACTTCCAAGTGTAATAACAAATAAACATAACGATTAAAGGTCAATCACTTTGCGAGGGTTATACCAATATACAAATAATAAATCTATAATTAGAATCAAGATTAAAATAATAAACATTGTTAAACAATAATCTAAAAATTAATTAAAATCTCTTTAGCTCATCATTTGATGATGTTGTTTTTGTATCATTGTTAAAACCAGTTCAATGATTGATGATTAATGATCTTGGATAACATATCAATTATTTAGTAAATTAGATTATCAGTCAAAGAAAAATGGTCCGACAGAAAACATTCGTACCAACATGTATAGGATTCAAATGGAAATTCCTCTGAAATATAAAAGAAGAAATTCAATAAATAGATAAAAAGTGTCTGGTAATAGTGAGATGTGTGGATTTGATCAAGAAGAATCAAAATAGAAGTTGGATAACAGCCATGCCAGTGGTTCTCAATTAATTAATATCAAGTCTTTAAAAATACAAGGTGGTCACATTAAAAATTGTCCATGCATTGCTGTTATGTTCGTCCTGGCATGAAGAAAATATGATGAACTACTTTAAAGTATAAGAATAATAATTGAAAAATGCTATAATATATTATAACAAAGCATAAAGGAAAATAATTTGAAAACATTAAACTTAAGGGGTTACATACTTTCGCAATGTACATATATTTAAGTACACGGTCAGAAAATTTCAAGTCAATCCGGCGATTATTTTCGAAGTTATGTAACTTGAAAATTATTTTTTTTACTCTGGTGGTTTTGAACTTTAAATGCGTTTTTCTGAAAACTGTGTTTCAAAATCGGTGACCAAGATTTCTCAGAAACGGCTGAATCAGTCTCAAATTTTAACACAGGTTTCTTAAGTATATTTTTTAGTAGTTAATTGAACGTTTTTTCTAACCGATAAATATTTTTTTAAATAAACAATTTAAGGCCAAAATTTCGGCAAAAATCAATTATTTTTTGTTTGAGAAACCGCCATTTTGTCAAAAAAAATTATTTTGCACATTCCTTTGATTAATTACTAGATTATACTTTACTTTAACGCAATCCGTTTTTTTTTTTCATTTTAGATGATCCAGTCCAGAGATATCGTGGTCACCAAGATACCTTTTTTGAGAGGAGCTCCGGGAGATCAGCTATAGCGGCATTAAAATTATTACTTTTACAAATATAAAAATGTTAAAATACAGTTAAAAGTTACCATAATATGTGTACAAATTTTTACATTAATACATCTAAAAGTCTTCTCAGAAAAATTCTTAAAAAATGTTTTTTTTTTGGCCTAAAAAGTGTATATAACCCCCCTTTATATAGTAGATAATATATAATAATAGAGAATTCACCAAAAAAAAATTAGTTTTTTCAAGTACAACTTAATTCAATGTAATGGAATGCCAATACATGGCTATCATTGTAGATGCCTCCCTTAATAAAATTAAGAAATCATAAAATCATTCATTTAGTTGTAAATTTTGACGTAAAGCGAGTTTGATTTTTAATCAAACACAAATAAATAATAAATTCTGACTAGCTCATAATTTCAATCCCTAGAAATCATGTCAATAGAATTGAGTTAATATCGGAAACAAAGTATAAAAGTTACAGAATCTGAAATACGGGTATTTGAAACTCGGAACAACAAATGTTTAGTTTCACTGTAGCCGAGCATCCTGAGTTCCATGAATCCGGTGCAAACAACAAAATAAAAATCTTTAGATAGAGATGATACAATTGTATGTAGGCATGTTATATGTTATCTCTTTAAATTTTATAATAAACTCTAGTGGGCTGGTAGTTGATAATAAAGATAAAAATACAAGATGATCAGTAACAGATACAGATTCGGATAAACACAGATAGCATGTACGTATGTTACGTCACTGCTATCAATAAATATTACATCTGACATATGTAATGAATCATATTGATCTGTTTTTATTTTTAATTTCGTTGTAGAAATATGTCGATGATGTTGATCTACACAAAATGACATAAGGTTTATTTTTTTACGATATTATCATTCGACAAATAAGGATGTGATCCATTTAAACATCTGACAAGATTAGTAAAGTAAGTTCTATTATTGGATTAATGATTGCACGCAACTACAAGTACGCTACGGTGCGCGATGGTGCGCTTATTTGAATTACAGATTAATTGCGAATTAATACAAATTATAAATTATAACTACGTGATACGTACGAGCATGTAACAATTAGGTATTCGTTAATGTTGATTGGGATTGGCCTTATTTGTTGTTAAATGAAGTAAAAAAGGCATTACTTTATAAAGGTTGATTTTGTAATAGAAAATATGTACTGAGTATCGTAGAGGAGAAAAGCAACGCTATGGAAAAAATTACCGTATTTATATGCTATTGAAGTAAAACTTCTTAGTCTGTCCGATTCATCCATTCGTGTGCCTTTCCCATATCGTAGATGAACGCCGCCGCCCGCTATAACAGCAAAGGTAAGAATTAATGTTGATCAATTTAATTTCGCATTGAACCTCGCTTCGCGAATTGATTCTAGGGCTATAGAAGTTTTACTTAACTTAAGTATCAAACGGGCAAACATTAAATGATTCAGTTTAAACCCAGCCAGTTCAGTTTGCACCATGAAAAAGTGCTTATATCTATACAGTATAAATGTTTAGTTTGCCGAGTCTCAAGATTAAATTATCTTCTAATACTTAAAACGTAGAATAGAAACGTATTTGTAGAATAAATTAAAAGCATCTCCAATTGTTGGGAGCCCCTTTGAATGTGAGTTGAAGGGTACATGAAGAGAGACCACGAAGGTCACAAAGTCGTCGGAGTGCTTATCTCACCCACGACGTCCCTGATAGCCTCGGAGCTGGGGGCATTTTACGTTGTGCTATGCAAAATCGTGTTCTGTGTCTGGTTGGACTGGTGATCCGTCTGGATCATTAAATTACCATACGTTTGGATTTATATCATTTGGGTATGTAAATTAAACGTCAGATATCAAATGCTAAGGTATGGGCTTAAGCTAGTTTAGCGAAAATTTTAGTTTATAATTTAGTTGTTAGAAATATGATGAATGTGGTTATATTAACGTTATAAATGTTACTATTTTTGGATGTAGTAAAATAAATCAAAATCGAAAGCAGCAGGTTTTTTAGAGATGTTTCTATCATAGGTGGGGCGGTTGGTGGTTGGATTTCATGTTGTAACAACGGTTGGAGTCAAACGAAAAACAGTTGATATTTGGAGGGTGGAGCCTGATGTTTGTGGCACGGTTGGGTCTTCTTAGTGTAGTTGGATATAAGATCACCAACATCAGTTGCGCTTGTGAATTTAGATTGTACTGTTAAGATGCCTCAAAAGTTATGTTGACAACAAGGTAGTAAACATGTTGCTTAGCCGGTGGCAGCAACGACCAACATGGTTGACAACAATGCAATATTATAGAACAGATTTGTGAACCATGACTTAATTTCTATAAAACTATACTTTATACTGAAAAAGTTACCTATTGGGACTACAAATGTCCAATTATTTTTTAATAAGTCACAATATTATAGAAGACATTTACAATTCAAATAGTCATTTTTGTTCCTTTAATCATTAAAGGGATCAAAAATTATAAAGAATCGGTAATGCTTTGACGTTATGCTCGATTCTTCCTCTTTTTCTTCCTATGAATTGCCACCTCTTTTATATAACAGAGTGTAAATAACTGAAAATGGAGCGGTAATTTAAATTTTAAATAGCTATATCTCCGTCAACTTTTGGATACTTAAAAAAATAAAAAAGGTAATAAACATACATACATTTGAATAAAAATTAATAAGACAAGACAAGCAGCCTTTGAAATCTTATTAATGTTAATGTAAAGAAATTATATTTCTTTAGTTGGTAACACTGAGCAGAGATATTACAATTGCATTCTGGTCAGGTCAGCTAACAGTATATATTAGTTCTAGCTACTTTCATTGTAGTGTGTGCCAACGTCCAACACAGTTGATATTTGGAGCTGACAGAACTCAGTTTGCATAATATTAAGTTATTATAAAATTAGATAAAAGGGAATTGATAATTTAAATAAAGTTGTTTCTTTGATTTCAAGTAAGATAGTATGATTAAGATTATAGTAAGTTAAACAGTGTAATTATTGTAATGTGTATGTAAATTACTATAATAAAAGTCTTTGATTTCAGAACCTACACATTTGATTAAAAATTTGCAATTCCTAAATTGTCTTATATTAATACAAATTATATATTTTTCACAATTTGTTAAATCTTGTAATGGACTTTTGAGTTTTTTAACAATTGTACAAATTACGAATTACATTCCATATAATCGTATGATTAATTAATCATTTGTTACCTTGTGTCTGTGATTTCTCAATAAAAATAATTATTGACAAATAATAAGTGTTTCTGTCATCATATTTACTTTATAAAGCTTTGCTTTTAGTTCAGTTTTATCGTGTGACAGGTAGGTCATCAACGTCAATTAAATAAGTACTGATAACAATTAAAAAACACGCAATATTTTTTCTATTGTTACTAAAAATCTAATATGTTTAGTTTTCTGAATGAGATATAAATAAAAGGATCGCTGAACATTTATATTACAAATATTTATAAGAAAATCAATTGTATATTAATAAATATCTTTGTATGAAAAATAGGTTCGTAAATAATTGTATGTGTAAAAACAAATAAGTTATGATGTAACTATTTCTCATTTTTCGATAATAATAGGCATACGTAGTTTAAAAATGTCGACCAAACAAAATGTTTAGAGTAGGCACAAACTAGAGCCAAGATTAGCACATGGGCTGAAAAGTCCCGGGCCTAACACATAGATGGCGCTAATTTTATTGCAGTCGCCTTTTTTCAGTTAATACAAACCTTCAAAAGACAGCTGTTAAAATTTCATGATATTCAGTAGTTTGTGAGTTATTGTGCTAAGAGTGACGCTACTTTTGTTATTTTCAAAACAATGGATCAAAAACAATTTCGAGTTTTAATTTTACACTGCTTCTTGATGGGAAAAAATACCGTTCAAGCTAAGCAATGGCTTGAAAAGTGTTATGGGGACTCCGCTCCATCAGAAACAACAATAAAACGTTGGTTTGCTGACTTCAAACGTGGTCGTAGAGACACCGATGATGCAGAACGCAGTGGACGTTCAAATGAGGCGGTAACACCAGAAAACATAAAAAAAATCCACAAAATCGTTTGGAATGATCGAAAAGTGAAGTTGCGTGAGTTAGCTGACATCGTAAAGATATCAAAAGAACGTGTTGGCTTTATATTGCATGAGCATTTGACTGTAAGAAAGCTCTGTTCAAAGTGGGTGCTGCGTTTGGCCATGTTTAAACGTAACAAACCGGAATTTTTGCGTCGATATGTGACAATGGATGAAACATGGATCCATCACTTCACTCCGGAATCAAAACGATCGTCATCTGAGTGGACAGCAACTGGTGAACCTCGTCCAAAGCGCCCGAAAGCACAACAATCGGCTGGAAAGGTTATGGCCTCGGTATTTTGGGATGTGCGTGGTGTAATATTCATCGACTATCTTGAGAAAGGAAATACCATTAACAGTGAATATTATATAGCGTTATTGGAGTGTTTGAAGGCCGAAATTGCAAAGAAACGACCGCATATGGCAAAGAAAAAAATGTTGTTCCATCAAGACAACACACCGTGTCACAAGTCATTCAAAACAATGGCAAAACTACATGAATTGAACTTCGAATTGCTCCCACATCCACCGTATTCGCCAGATTTGACTCCCAGCGACTACTGCCTGTTCGCAGACCTGAAAAAAATGCTCGCCGGTAAGAAATTTCGCACGAATAAAGAGGTTATCGCTGAAACTGAGGCCTATTTTGAGGCAAAAGATAAATCGTTCTACAAAAGTGGTATTGAAATGTTAGAGCGGCGCTGGAATGATTGCGTTGCTCTTGATGAAGATTACGTTGATGAATAAAGCTAATTTTGAACCAAAAAAACTGTGTTTTCTTTGTTAGGCCCGGGACTTTTCAGCCCATGTGCCAGATTGTATGTTACTTACTTGTTTGAAGACAGTATTGTCTCTAGTGTGTGCCTAGACTTACTGTTTAAGAGTCATTAAAACTAATCTAACAAACTATATTGCAATAGAGAAATCCAGATGCTAATCTCAATCGCCATGAACGAGTATAATCCGTGTGTGTAACCATTTCATAACAAGTCGAAATCAATCACAAGTCTGACTCTGACACCGAATGTCAATGACACTTTTTATGTTTTGCAGAAATCTGTTTGGTCCTTGTAGAGGTTGTTATACTTTTATTCATTCTGTAATAGTTGTCCCACGCACATTGTCTATCGATATGATCTATGACGTTTGTCACATGATTTTTACTTATGAATAATACGACGTTAATTCGTTTGACCTAATTTCATCGACTAGATAAATACATTATTCATTCTTATTTCTATAAGGTTATAATTTGGTATACATTTTTTATTAATTTGATTCATAGAATTTATAAAAGAAACGTGCACCTGTTCATTGATTTGATTGATCCTCACTTCATTAACAAGTTTTGTGTGAACGGTTTAAAAGAAGATTAACGACAGATTTAAACTCGTTTTCTACCGAACTAATGAAATAGAAAACTAAATCCAATTTGAATGAACAGCTAGATACTAAACAAATTTAAAACAAGTATTAAAAAATATATAATTTAAGTTACTTGTGTGCTGAAATAAAACCGATTCCTTTTTCATTATAAATGATTTCATATATAATTTCAGTAATAAAAAAAATTGTTATTGAATCTAATCATATTTTCCATAATGTCAAAAATTAATACAAGTATTTATTAGAATAAAGCCTCAATCCCACTCACTGTTTTGATAATTAATTTACTGTTTTTATTTAATATTGTAATCTAGATTTCAGGTTCTCATTTAAGCATTCCTTTTCACATTTGTGTTTTAATTTAAGTTTAGTTAATTTAGTTGGTGCGTATGCATCGTTAGTAATATAAATTTTGATATTTCGACAAAATTGTATATGAAATAATTAAAATTGCTATTTTTAATAACAATTAATAATAGAAATTGTTTTCTCTTCTATATTTTTCAAAAACTGACATAATACTTCTTTTAAAAGTAAATCACACTGCATTTTGACAGATTGTCACATATTGGAGGTTATAATATAATACAGTTTTTCCTAATTTAATATTTTTAATTTAAGATATTGGACCTTGTAAGGTTCTAAAAAAAATTAAGAAAACTTAAAAAATAAATTTAATTAAAAATGGTACTGTGATTGACTACGCGTATTTCCATATGTTAAACAAATTAAATTAAATACAAAATTAAATTAAAGGAGTGAGTGGGAATGATATTTAATTGATTTGATTTTAATTTAATATGTTTGACAGTTCTTTGAATAGTTTGACGTTCATGTTATGAAAACACAACATACGAAAATAAAAAAGTATGTAACTTTTATATAGTATCTTTTATATTTCTCGATAGATAGCACAACTGGTCCCATTCTGTCTGTTAAATTTAAATGCCACTTTTCAGGTTAGGTTTATAATAACAAAATCAATTTTAAAAAAAAGTATTTGTTTGAAATCAATCATGTATAAATGATTTCAAAATTGTTCTAGTTAACACATTATCGATAATAATTTGGATGATAAATTATTAAGTTAAAAGTTTAACATTTGTTACCGCGGTGTCATTTGACATAGCAACATACTCCTATATATTTCATTTCTCATTAGAAAAACATGTATGATGGAAAAGTAAATACTTAAAATGAAACTTTGGATGCTTATTTATAAATATAAATACTTTTTATATTTTGCAAAACACTTTTTTTAACATTTAAATATATTTTAAAATTCATAAAAAATTGCTACTCTTGACATTTCCACATTTAAATTCACTGCGAGTATGTTGGACGTGAAGACAGGCACGGAGCTGCCATCTGCCATCTTGAGAATATTGCAAGTCAACAAAATTGTAATTTGGGTAAATACTCAGATCTTTAACAATTTCAAATTAAAGACAAGTTGTAATGGAATGAATATATGAACAATTTGTTATCTGTTTTTAAAAATATGCTTTTGCAATTTATGTTGGAAAGCCTATTAAGACTCTATTAATATTATGGAGATATACGGATTAGTATACCAATACAAAACCAAGTACTCAAGTACCCAGCTCCGCTTCTTCGTCCGTTCAGTATCTTGTTCAATCTTGTCGGTACGACGTTATGGTACCACATGCTGAGAGATAAATGACAAAATGCAAATATTAAATACAAAGTCAAACAAAACGGTGAGCTTGTTAGGTGTAATACGACTAAATGGTAAATAAATAAACGTCCCACGATTGTAAATTATTGCAAACTGTAATTCGTAATGAAACGAGATAATTGGAAGGTATTTTGTACATGTTTTTCCCGGTTAGCTTCAGTCATCGGCCTGTGGAAATGCCAGACTTGTGGAAATAAACACCAAAACGTTGTACACATTAACGTTGTACATTATCAAGATGAATTATTTGTTTTCTTAAGACTCAAAATGCTTGCACGGAAGAATAGATTATGATCAGAATTAATTAAAGACATTCATCATGAGTGCGAATAATTTATAAACGGATTGTTAATGTAACCGTCCACCCCCACTAAACATTTATATATACATATTGAAGATGCGTATGATTTTTTTGTCATGAAAGAATTCACACAGTCGTTCATATGAAATGTCTATTTTATCGGTTACAAATGGCGAAACCACTTCATCAGTCGGTATACAAATGAAGATAAAGTTGATGCGAACTATAATTGAAGTGCAATAGTGATAGAAACGTCACAAATTTACGTTAATGTGTCTTCTAAGGAATGCACGTGGTTTCGTAGAACACGACCCCATTAACGAGATTGCGAATAAATAATCCATTATCTCAACGCCACAATGATTCAATATAGAAGACGTATTTACAAAATTGAAATATTTTCAAACTATGAAGTTATACGCGATATGTTTTTTTTTTTAAATAAAATTACAAACAATACTAAAAGAGATACTGTTTATTTATTACCACAATTTGTGTCTAGCGAACCACCGATCTTAAAAGCGGTCCTGCGTATTATATAATGTTGTCAATATTGAAATTGGATTGTAAGAAACACCGATTACATTCGTACAAGAAAAATCAATTTAGTCAAATGGGCTTGTGGACTGTGAATTTCTATAAAACTAGAACCGGAAATGTCCAAATATTTTGTAATAACTTCTTCTATTTTAGGAGATATTAGCAATAAAAAAAGCATTTTGTCTTTTTATTTATTAAAGATAATCAACGTTATAGACAATTCTAATATATAATACGTCACGTCGCGCAGATTTTTAATCTCGTGTATACAACAGAAACGCATATGAGTGTGTGTGTGATACGTCATTTACTAGTAACGGTGGGTTGTGTATTCCATAAAGTATTATATTACGAAGGTAGCTGAAAAGGAAAAATAATCTTGATTACTTATTTCTTTTATAACGTCTTATGCATAAGGTAAAATATGCGACAAAACTAAAATTCAAATTTGATATAGCTAGAACTTAGTCAACTTTAGGATATTTAAAAAAAATAGAAACGTCAATATACATATATTAATAATATTTTAATTTAAAAACGACCCCAAAAAAATGAGTTTACAAGCCCATTGTACATTTGCCACTGATTATTCCTCTATATTTCTATTTTTTAATTTCGAATGTAACAACAATTAATAACTGAATGAGATATATATCGGATAAAGTGTTGCAAAAATAGATGGTAATGGATGGTCGGCTGAACAAAACTCAAAACACAATCCATCAATAACAAGACATTCATCAGAATAACCTTTCCGATCTCCAATGAAGGTATTCACGCACAGGGAGTGGCAGCGATACAAACAAAACGGCCTACATGAAATATTGCACATACCTGTCGCCCCACGGTGATTCCATTTCCAACAGATAAAATACCATGTTACGATAAATGAAATAATTACAACGTATATTTTAATCTGTGTTGTTTATTAAAAAAAACATTAAAAAATAATACAAGCACCGACTGACCACACCGCACCACAAGTCTCCATATTGTGTGCGTTGAAAACTATAAACT
Source organism: Panorpa germanica (assembly GCA_963678705.1). Lineage (NCBI taxonomy): Eukaryota > Metazoa > Arthropoda > Insecta > Mecoptera > Panorpidae > Panorpa > Panorpa germanica. Next base: position 1,249,089 of record OY783212.1, on the reverse strand, counting down.
GTGAAAAGAAATAAATCGGTTGCAATAAAAATCCATTTCATGGAAATAACAGAGACAGTTGAATAAAATGTTGCGGACTGGTTTTATTTTGTACTTCATTTAAATTACACGCCCACGTAGTTACTACAAGTACCATAAATAATATTTAAAATAACTAGTTAATTATGTTTTAATTAGTACCGTTGTGATTAATGACTCTATTTTAACGCAATAATTATTATGTAGAATGAATGTGTGTGTACTCTCATTATTCATTTCGTAATATGGGATTACATCGGTTACGCGATTACGCGTTACTCGGTTGATGCGACCCGATGCGTGTAGACATTTTGTTATTAATTACCTTCTTAGTGATAATCACTTAACTCGTACGGTAGTGCTATATAAAGCGATGTGGGAAGGGGGAGGGGGTGAGTTCTATTTTGCATACATGGGGTACTTTCTAATTACATAATAATTAAAAGACAAATTTCATATATTGCCTTTCAATTTGTATTTGTCTCAAAATATCGCGGGACCCTTTTAAACGTAATAACCTATGATGATGTTAATGTCGCATAACATATTATAATTTCGGTATATGCGCATGCATTAAAAACAGCACTATAAGTTATGTTTATTTATTTAATAGAATAACGCTACTACGTTATGGGGTAGTCCCCAACATTTTTTATATCCCACAAACCCCTTACAATACTTTGATTAATTTGAAAACTTATAGAAAATCCCATACATCTTTGCATTAAGTGCATCACATCAAGTTTTATATTATGATTATTGTAAAAGAAGGAAAATAATCTGTATTTCTTATTTCTTCTTTGACGTCATACGCAGAACTAACACGAGCGGCAAATCATGAATTCAAATTTTAAATATGTATTTACATTTATCTTCGTCAACTTTTGAGTATTCAAAAAAATATACTACAATATATGTATATGTACTATACAATATATATTAAACTATATTTTAATCAAAAATTTAAAAAAGCACCACTAAACAATGCCTACTGAACACCCTTAACTGATAATGTTAAGATTACATATGGCAAATCGAATTTAACATAATATCAGGTGGTAAATTAAAGAACATGTTTACATACAATAGAGAAAAATGGTAGAAAGTGTTGGAAATAAAAAATATTCCAAAAATGAATTGGAAAAAATGTATTATTCCAGTGAGCCTAAACTGAGAGGTTATTATTATCCCTAGGATATGGCAGAATAGAACGCAGAAAGTTTCCTTGCACCTGAAGACCAGAGAATCTCTCTCTGAACATATACCCTTATTACCATTAGCGACTTTATCGCTGTACCGATTTTTTGAAATGGTATAGAATAATATTTTTTTTGACGCTGGTTTTTACCAGAGATTTAAATTTTTCATCGTGCGTAGCCGATAATAACCAGGAATAAACGATGTTATTTTCAAAACTCAAAAAAGCGTGCAAAGTTGCTACATATATATATATATATATATATTAAAAATATTATTCTGAAAATAGTGTTACTGACCTACGTACTCCCCTTGTTAAATATACCCTCGCACATTCTGCTTAACAAAAGTCAAGGGAATACTTTCATAATTAAAATAAACACAGCAAAATGCTTTATTTACAATGTAATTTAAATTTAAATAATACAAGTTTAAACAAACATTTTGTGTAGAAAATTAATTAAATGAACGTTGTTCTCAAATTGTTGTGTATTTGACACTATGCTTGTAGTGCTAAGAGAGCGACCAACATTGAAACTGAGCCTGGGGGAAGTCCCTGGCCTGGGCCTCCGTCCCGACTACTACAAGACCCGGTTGGGTACAGAAGCACCGGGTTTACGCAAGAACATTGGCACTGTGTAGTTAATAATTCGCTGGTAAGTTAACAAAACAAAGAAATATTTAAGTTGAACCTAACCTAACTTAAATTTACAGTGGAAGGAATAGCGAAAAAAAGGAAACAGAAACAGAAACAATTCGTTCCAACTGTTCTAAAGGCGGGTTATGAGCACAGACAGCACTCGGGTCGGCTTAAAAGAGATTCGAAAAAGGGTCAGCTTAAAAGTTCATAATGTTTGAAATTATAAAACGATTTAAAGTGATATGAATACTAGTGTTTAAATTGATGTACATATGTATGTATATAAGAAATACACCATAAGCACTAACACAATTTCCCTTCCCCAAAATCAATTTATTCAATCGCAATTCCCTTCCGGTAAAATTATTTCTTATTAGTAGCCTATCTCAGGGGTCGGTCTGGCGCTAGTACGTCATTGTTAATCAGACACTGATAATAATCTTAATATATATAAATTACGTGTCACGTTGTCTGTCCGCGATGGACTCCTAAACTACTTAACCGATTTTAATCAAATTTGTACACCGTGTGCAGTTTGATCCAACTTGAAAGATAGGATAGCTTACATCTCAATTTATTATTATCTTATTGCAAATTATTTGTCTATTAATTATCTGTATATGACATATGACATCTGGCGACGATGATGGCGACATCTGTTGACTAGATTGAGTAAATATTCTGTTGACTAGATTGAGTAAATATTCAATAGATGGCGCTATGTAATGTAATATGACAAAAACGTTAGTCACAGCAACGCGTGGCCGGGACAGCTAGTAATCTATAAAATTTTACCAATATATGTTATTGTGGTTGCATACTACCTAGGCGTGCTTTAAATAAATTATAATTTAATGAAATTATAATGAAGAATTGAGGATCATTGCAATACCGTTTACTTTTCACTAAAGTATATGTAAATGTAACGGGCCTACCTCATGTACTTGCTAATAATGGTTAAATACCTTCATACTAATTCTGAATTATAAATAAAGCAGTTAAATGAATTATAATAAAGGTATATCCCAAGGCCGCTTTTAAGTATAGCGCCACAAAAAAAAAATTATTCATAATTAATTTATTTATTCTTTAATAGTAAAAAAACCTTTAATCTTTTTTTTATTTTCTTTTTTACACGTTAAAAAAGAAGAATTAAAAAAATAAATTATTAAAAATTCGTAGTGCACAGGAGTTAGTGGGAGGTGAGAGAGATGGTGAGTTCTCGCATAAGGAGAAATATAATTGAGACAAAATATGTTGAAAGGGTAGAATTGAATGCAGGGTGAAATTCAAAGAATGCTTTCGACAACTACAATCTCCCTAACTTTCCATGAGCTAGCAAGTGGTTGCTCAAAACACGATGGAATTTTACATTCAGAAAATGTCGAGAAAGTAGGGTCATCACTAAGGTTTAGCAGAAGGTTAGTGTGGGCCTGTATATACGTTATACTGCAGCAATAATAAAAAATTGATTTATCTGATATCCTTCATATCTACTCGAAACATATATTTACTATACATAATTACTGGTTGTATAAATTTAGAACAAATTTAAAACAATGGATAATAGTGTTTTAAATAAGTAAGTCACGAATTTAAAAATACTCGTCGATTATAAAACAAAACCAGAATAGAATGTAAACATAAACATTGAACTACCTCTTAACTTAAATAGATCATTACGCAATTCCATTGAAGCTTATATAAAAATAAAGTTTCAAACCTGTTGAATAAGAATACATTGCAAAAATAATTAAATAGAAAAACAAAAATAAAAGTATCTAAAACTTACTGCCAAGAAAATCCGCCTGTAATTCCCTCTCTTAGACGATCTCTTAACGATCGTTGGCGTGCGGGTCCAGGTCCCGTAGGTAATTGACCCGCCCCCGCAGGAATATGATGACCAACCGGTGGCACAAACCGTTCCGTATGTTGAGGTGAAGATGTCAACCTTTCGGTTGGAATCTCCGATATATGTTTCGGAGAATCACCGTTAGATGATACAGACATTGCAAATCACTTTTATTAAAGTTTGTGCGATTTACACAAATAAACTTTTTTACATAATATTAAAAAATTATTAAATAAATATAATTATTTTCTTATAGTAAACACTTTAGTCTTTAAGGTTACACATATTTTAAAATTAAAATAATAAAGCAACACTTATTTACAGCCATAAAAGGTGTTTTAACAAAAATTTACATTAAAAGCTTATTGTTATTTAAAATAAAATATTGAACATTGAAAAGCATTTATATTCCGATCGCACGTGAAATAGGGGACGCAGTATGCCTGGAAATAAAAAAAAGTATAAAAATACAAAACAAAATAAAAAATGTGAAGAGGGTTGGTGCCGCAGCTAAACAGTTATACATGTATTAGAGTAAAAAAAAAACATCAATAGCAGTAAACTCAAAATAGAATAATGTGTTTGAATTTATTTATCAGATAATATATACAGCACTCATCAAATATGTCAGAAACTGTGAAAATATTGAAATTTATTGCAAGAGTGCCATCTATAAAACACGACCTTAACTTGTGATGTAAACAAACAACTCAATAAAATAATCAATTATTCTTCTATTCAGTACTGGAAAATAGAATTAATCAAGTATAAACGATTCAAAATAACAATTCATTTAACATCCACGAATTTTAAAATAATAAACCCATTAACCTATGACATTTGTTATTTTTAAATATAAAAATATAGAATAGACAAAATTATATGTAAATACGAGTATATTTAACACAGAGCATTCATAAACAAACAACAACCATGCTTTTACATTTAAAATTCATATTCAAAATAATAAATAAATAATTATAATTCACTACAGTGCAAAATCAATAGATGGCGGCTTCACATCGGCGACTGCGAATGTCGGGTAAAAGGTCCAACAAATAGTCATTAGTTACGTACTACATGTTATCGGTAATATTTCACAATTATTTTTAAGTGGATTATTTTTATAGTGAATAACTCCATTTACATAATTTTCTACTGCTTATATAAATTTTTAAATAAACCACAAATCATCATTTCAAAATTATATCAATGAGTTACAGCACTTCATCTATAAATAATACTTTAAATACGTTTTTCTCAAATCTATGTTTTTCAAATACTTGACTATAACCTATTTATAGTCATTCAGATTGATTTTTTGAAATGGATACCAATAAAATATTTATAGTATATACGTGTTCATATGTTGTTATCTCTTTCTACGACAAAGACAAAACTACCTTAAGACGTGTTTCCGGTGTGTCACCGCCTTTAGCAAGAAAACCGATTTTTGAAAGAACCTGCGAGTTATGTAGCACGATGTACGAGTATGTACATTCTTACTCTAACTTTATATAACCAAATAAAATATTTCGTTATTATCTTATCATTATTAAAATTTACCTTACTTTGCATGTTAAAATTCATACACCGTGTTCTCATGCAAATGAATTTTCGTAAATTGTTTACTGTGTATACAATTAGAAAAATACATATACATATAAACATATAATTAAAACAAATTAACATATAAACAAAAATATTGTGTATATGCAGAAAAAATTGAACAATACCAGAAAGAATTGATTTATTTAATTTTTAAACGTTGGCCTTCATCCGATGGTGACCACCGACGACCACCTGCTATGTTGCCAGTTTTTATTGAGTTGTGACTTCATATATGTCTACACCATTGCCTAAATAAGTGTTCATGATTATGTAAACACATAATAATTTTACGGCTACTGTCCACGACAGCTTCATTTGTAGGTTACATGCAAGCTGCAAATGAAGCCAGACGTATTCTTCATCTCAGTTCTGTACACGTAACGTCATACAAGCGTCATGCAAGCTGCAAATAGGGTCATTTCTCTGAAGTTTAGGATTAAGAAAGTACGTCGTTTTATTGGGAAAATGTCAAGTGATGAAGAAGATATGATTATAGCATACGAAGATTAGAAGACGACGAATCAGACGTAGACGTAGAATGTATTGGATTCATCCATACATCGAAAAGAACATTAACCGAAGATTGTTTGTTGCTAGAATAGAGTTATCAGTATTCAGTATACAATCAGTATACTGAATTGTTGATTATTGTTCAGTAATATGAAATTTACTGCCGAGCCCGTCATTTAAAAAAGAATATTACGTCTATGCGTCGTGCAGTACACTAGAGCTATTACACTGCCACTAAGCAAATGCGACGGTGTACCTAGGGATGGCAATCTGAGATCGATTAATCGAAGAATCGATCTTTTGTGTCAAGATTTTTTAAATCGATGCCAAACAATGAATCGATCCCGTAAATCGATCTCAAACACTCGAAAATCAGGATTCGATTTCTTTCTTATAAGAATGCAACTATTCACTCTTCACTTATTCTTTAATTTTAAAAAAGACTTGTATTTTTTTAACAAATTTAATAAAAATAAAATCAATAAAAGATCGTCTTCTTTTTTCTTTTTTTGGGTTAGTATCTTTTTTTATTTAAAAACTCAAAAATAATCGAAAAATCGATTTTTGAGAAATCGATCTTCTAGACTTCGATTTTTTTCTGAATCGATTCTTTAGACTTCGATTCGAATCTTTTTAAAAATCGATCTTTTTTAAGAAAAATTGCCGTCCCTAGTTGCACCTCCGTGGACAGACTCTCTTTGCTTAAATGCAACCTACAAGAAAACGTACAACAAGCGGTAAATCAGGACGCTACGTGTACAGTAAGCCTTAATATATCAACTAAACCCATAAAATATATCGCTCCTCTGGGGATCAAACCCGATTCCATAACAGTCTAGTATCAAGTTTTGAACACTGTGCCATATAAAACAGGAATAAAAGACATATTTAATACATATTTACTCGTTATCTTTCAACATTGCATTTGTGAACGAACATCTGCATTTGATCTGTATCAGTGCAGCGTAAAACAAAATATTTACCGACCTATATTACCGACTCAACCCGACAGATGTACTGGTATTAAAAAGGCTAAATTACAAACAAACAACAACGTATCAAAGAGCAGAAGGTTAAATTAATAACGTACAGTCCCAAGCAAAAATACTCGTATATTAAATGGCAAATAACAGCCCAATTTAACTCGGCAACAAAAAGCAGTCTGCTGTTCCAATGAAAGAGACTTCGCCCCATTTAAAGGTTTCTTGCTGTTCGCTTGATGGATAGAAGGCAAACAGTCACTAACGAGGGAAAACTATGACCGGAAGTTAGGGAAACTTGCGAAGTAATTACAGCGCTCTACTATTTTCTAATGAAACAATTTCCAAAGGAAAAGCAACGTGTGATTAATTCATTTTGTATTTATAGATGTTTAATATATAAATTAACATAGAAACGCTATTTTACAAACTTGGAAAAGAGGAAAATCCATTTATATAGAATATAAGTAATAATTAATGTTGAATTCAGTTCCCTTGTTAAAGCTGAAAAAATAATTGTTTCTTTGGAGGCACTCAGAAAACGTTAAGGCAGAGTTTGAGTCTTCGATTCGGAATAAATTTACTGCGAGATTCAAAACAGTTAGGCCGTCCGCACATGAGTCGACTGATTACAAGCGCGAGCCCCGAATCTGGCCGAACCGAATGAGAATGCAACTGTGTTGTTAGTGAGAGAACGCGCACGGCACGAATGAAAGAAAACTGATTTGAAATTGGTTTTGAGCGACTTAGTTTCTAGGTCGCAGGCATTTACGTTGCATGTTTTTGATGGTGAACATCATGAGCAGAGATGTGCACAAATACTTTTCAAAAGTATTTAAATACTTACATACATACAAATACCTCATAATACAACACAATAAAATTCCCTATTATGCTATTGTTGAAAATTCTATAGTCACGAAACATGGCACGGCATGGCTCGTTTTTCGTTTTCGTTGGAAACTTCGACTTTGCAATCAGTCGACCTGTGTGGGGACGGCCTTATAGGGTTGGTTACGGTTGGTTGCTGAACTCATAGTTATAGCAAAAGGTAGTTAACATGACAAGTTAATAAAAAATAACAATAAATTGTTCTATCGACTTTGTACTGTATTGAATGATGTGTAGTAACAATACTATCAAATTACATGAAACAAATTATCCTATCATAAAAATGTACCAGTATGTTTTCCAAAGTAATTCTTTTTTATTAATATTTTATGACGAACAAATTAAGCAAATTTTGGATGATCAGTAATGCGCCACTTGGTATATGCCACGCACATTTTGTAAAAACTTCGCAAATTTGATTGCTAAATATTTTTTTTCAATATTTTACACCAAGAAAAGTGGAAACCTGCTTTAACAGATTAAACATAAAAGTTTTCTTTTTATATCTGTACATTTTCACATCGTTATTAATGAGTGTAAGTTTACCACCCGGGTGAGGACCCTAGTAGTCTACTACGCTTTGTTTTCCATCGGTGTTGAATTTAACACACGCAAACGACGTTTCCGGTTACGTTATTTTAAAATTATGAAAATGAAAACGGTAAATAACATGTAATTATAACACATCACTTTGTGTTAATTTATGTAATCAAATGAGTTACAGGAAGTGCGATGGCACGACTAGCTAATGATCTAGTGGCGTCAAGTGATACTCGTACTTTGTCATGGAAAAGACAAATTTATTTAATTTTTAATTAAGTTTTATATTGAGGAAAACTGTAGTTATCTTTTGCACTTTTCTAACTTCCGGTACAGTATTACAAAGGCTCTTTGTGTACTATTTAAAATTATATGCGAGAGTACGAGCATTTAAATCAGTGGAGTAGCTTGCCTTAGAGGGACCCCGTATCAAAATTTGGTGGGGGGCCCAAATGATGGGTAAAAATTTTTCACCGAAGGAACAAAAACGCTTGCATAGAATTAAAATAATTATATATTGTTTGTACGTTACTACTTACAATAAATACTCCTAGGAACTAAGCTAGCCAAACAATTCAAATCAAATATACATTTTTTTTGCCTTTTGTTCGGCGAACTTATTTATTAAATCATTCGTAGTTGAAGACGATTTTAGTTTTTCAAATTTTCTTCCTCTATAGACAATAGTGACAAGTCTGATAGCCTTTCCTGTCATATAGAAGTGTTTAGATAATTTTTTATCAATTTTAATTTCGAAAAACTTCGTTTAACTGTTGCACTTGTAAACGGAAAAACTTCTTGCGCACTCTATGCTTATAACTCTATGTTTATTATAGGTCAATTTTTAGGCACGGGAGCCTGTGCCTCTGCTTAATATGGGGTCTACTACAATTATTTAGTAAAACTATCCCATGCAAAATTCATTGTATATAGTTATAATTAAATATAATTGAAGTCAACCTAATAAATGTACATATATTTTATGTCTCTTACTAAAATAAAGGAAAATTTGAAGTAGACAATCTTTATTTAAAAAATTATTAAAATACATTTTCTTAACTAAGTCTAATTTAATAATGTATACTATGTTTTAAAACGTAAGCACTCGTATAAGTATATGCTTTAATTTATTCTTTATCTTAGAAGATAAAGAGAATTGTTCTCTTCATGAATTTTCTGAAGTTATATTTCTTGAATAAATTTGAATTACTTATGAAAATTAATTAACATCAAAGTAATAAAAAGTTCATATGAAAAATTAAAAAAAAAAATTGAGTTACTGTACCAACATTAATTGTAAGAAGCAGAAGGATCCGTATTTATTATACATTACAGTACTGGACAAAACGTGAAACCGCGACTAATTCGTTCAAAACAAAATATTGGTTCACATTTATTATCGTGTAAAAATAATCTGTATTAATGTACTTGATCAAAATTAAAAAAGACAGCACGAAATAACTCTTACTCAAGCAAAATACGTAATTCTCTCTCTCTCTCTCTCTCTCTCTCTCTCTCTCTCTCTCTCTCTCTCTATGTTTAATTCTTTTAAATAATACATTTTAGCCGATTTTGTGGATGTATAATGAAAAGATTTCCTAAGGCTTTACTTCTTTTCAGGCATTGTGCATTGTTTTACAAATCCTCATTGTTACAAAAATAATAAAAACACAAAAGGTTGCTGACCATTTGAGATAATAACACATAGCCCTTCTAGCTGTGCCCTACAGTACTTATCAGTACATTTTATTCTCTACAATTACGGATGTGCTTGTAGTCATACTCGTTGTGCTGGGTTTGGATAAGGGCCTTTCACACGATCATATATGTTCTGCGTTTCAGTTTACGTTTTTCGTATGTATCAACAATAAAAATTGAACGGAAAACTGAAACGAAGACGTAGAATACCCGTTCGCACCGACAACTCAGAAAAATTGTGAACAAAAACAGTTCATGATCAATATCTCCTTACTAGTGGGTCCTATGATAAAAATAGTTATTATCAATCTTATAGAGAACTCAATTCCCTACAAATTTTGTACACAACATTCTTTTGTATGTCTTACAGGGACAGAGCTACGTCACTGTAAAGTTCAATAAATGGGAGAGCCATGTCCTTATTTCTATAAAACTGCAATATATTGATAAAATTGGTTACCGTAACCTGATATGTTCAATTATTTTTTAATAATTCGTTATATTTTAAGAGATATTAACAATTAAAATAATCATTTCTTCCTTTTAATTAAAGGAGTACAACGTTATAGAAAATTCCAATGCATGTAATGTCACATCCACTAAGTTGGCGTCTCTTTTATACAACAGAGCGTAAAAGACATAGCACACTTTACACAGAACTCTTATCTTATACATATAACAAAAAAGTGACCTATCTCTTAATAGGGCGACATGTTACGTCATAAATATGGCGCACATCTTTATTTTTATTTGAAGTCGAGATATTATTACAATCTGTCGGGTTTAGAGGACATTAACTGATAAGTATGTAAATTTTAAGTGTCTTGCGCGGGGTGTGCCCATTGATCCATCGCTCAATTTCAATAGATCCTAGAATCTGATCATTTGGTTAATAGGTCCTGAGGAATTATTGGACATGAGACAACTGGCCAAATTGTTGGATGTTCAAGTATTCTCTCCTTGTAGGATTTGGTTTTGGGCCCTATTTCTTAGTTCTTCATTAATTGCAGTTACATCCAGATTCCGATGTATTATATTATTAGGTACAAACCATGGTACGTACATTCGTGACAATTCTTAGTATTATAGACGGCAATCTTTGGATTATTGGAACCTTTGGATTATATTGGCCGACATCTGTAGCGCTAAAACTATAATTCAAATTTGGAATTGCTATATCTCCGTCAACATTTAGATATTTAATAAAATAAACACGGCAATATACATTTATTAACATCTAATTTAATCAACAATTAAAAAATCGACCACTAAAAAATAAGCTGATGGAGGAGAACGAATTGTGTAAAATTCGGAACTGCGGAAATAAGAAATGAAACTAAAATCGAAGCTGAAACTGAACTGAAAAGTGATTTGATCGTGAAAAAGTCCCTATATTAGTAAAAGTAGCACATAAACACAATATGAATAACTCGTAGCTGCTGCGGTGGTCGCAGATTCCGAGAGACGGCGTAGCGTACAAAGATTCCGAGAGACTGCGTATTTAACAAATAATATAATTATTATACCAAACCTCAGCTAAGCGGACCTTAGATTTCAGCCTTGTCCGAATATAAGGGAAAATGTGGCAATGACGTAACAGTAGAAAATCTCAAGTAGTCATAGCTGTCACTCCAACACAAATGAATTCCACTCTCAAAACGAATGAAATAAGAGGGTCTCTCATTTTATTTAAAAATTCTTAGGTGCATGACTTTAATAAATAGAATTATAATATAAAAAATAGGGTGGGTTAAACAGCAGCTGCGAATATTAAAATTTCTGAAGCGTTATGGGTGGCGGGGGTTGGAGGGGTGGTAGAGGAAAAATGAGGAGGGGTGGAGTAGTACACCAGTCGGTATCAAGAAAGGTTTTCATTTAATTTATTTTTATATACATAAATAAAAAAATATAAAAACGAGTTTTTATTTTAGCCAAATTATTTTTTAAAAATTCCTGTATATTGTACCCAGAGTACTACTAAGGAGCAATGGACGGGAAATGGAGGGGCAACGCTCCATAGTTTAAGTAGACTTATAAGGTTGCGTATGCACCAAAAAATTGTGGCATAGAACCACTAACATTTAACAGATTATACTTAGGTTTCTCCCACACTGAAACAGGCCACGCTTAACTCTCGGTCGCATAGGTATGTCGGTCCTTTTCCGATCTTGTAAATACGATAAGGACCAACATAGTTTTGCGATCAAGATTTGGGCCGGTTGGTGAACACATAGTGATCACAAAAGTTAGTTAACATGACCAGTTACAGAGAAATTAGAGTTTAAATTAATGTTGTTTGTTTGATACTCTTGCTCACCCCTGCAGTGCCGCTTTATAATTTGCGGTTCAAGTGTTCCAATATAATGTAACCATCTTTATACAAACTCCCTTTACTTGGCAACTTACAACATCCTTTTGCTACTATAGATCAGTGTTGATATTATATTCCATACACACCAGTGCGAGTCCAACATTTTTTTTACTACACTAAGTACAGATATACTTGTCTAGTGGCTTACATTCTACTATTACACGGTGTGGTAGAGATTGCTCCAATGGACAATATACTACAAGATTAGATTACTAGGTCCAAGGGTTTAGTCCTGTGAAGTCTTCGAACATCATTACTATCAAGCAACATTTGCGTCACGCCGATATTTTCGTAGTTACGAACTCTCAACTCGTGCTTGTTGCTAGAGATTTGATTTCTTCTCCGACCGTGTTAATCTTCAGATCTCTATGTATGTATGTCATTGCGGATATAACACGGTGCATTAACTATTCCTCGCAGAACTTTATTTTGGAACGTATGTTTTTCTTTAATGTTCGATTTCTTGGTGCAACCCCAGAGTTGCACTCCATACGTCCACACTGGCTTTAGCACTTGCTTATATATAAGCAGCTCGTTTTCAATGTTTAGTTCAGAACGTCGTCTTATTAGCCAATACATATTCCTGTAGTTTATGTTCAGTTCTTCCTTTTTCTTTTTGACATGCGTTTTCCACCTTAACTTAGCATCTAGTGTCATTCCTAGACATTTTGCTTCATTCCAATGTGGAATAGTGTTTGCGTTTATGAGTATGAGCAGATTTTTAGTATTCTTTTGGTTTGTGAAATTTACGTGTAAGCCATACTTTTGTCTAAGAGCTGACCTTGTCTACTGCCTTTTGAAGTAAACTCCAGCATACAACTTTCATAAATTGTAATTAATAAGTTGCAGTTCTTTAGACATGATTGTACAAAAATATGGATGGATGATGGATGTCGCATGTTGCAGTCGCTCTAGTGTGTACCTTGCCTTACATTTCCCGTTTGGTCGTATTACTGAAACAGCGCAGTACCGCAAATGAACAAACAGCACGTTGTTCAATGTCAGCTTCAGTGGTGAAGAAACAAAATTAAAATCAAAATTCAATTATTGCCATCTAGTTGAGCTGTTAACGGGTACAACGACAGCGGCGACGGTTGAATGAAACAGCTCCTGTACTGTGTATGATAAGACCAAGATGAAGAAACGCCGAGTAACCAAGCAATCCCCCTGATTCTACCGCAACACCATTCACTCTAAATTAAATAACATTTTATGAAAGAACATTTCGCATTAGAGAGCCAAGCCTGTTAATAAATTTGAATATAAATAATATACGAGTATACCTCCATGACCATCGTAAAGTAAATAAAGTTTAGAATTATTTTAGGATACTTAAAAATAGATTTATTATAGGTATTTAATTTTATTAAAGGTAAGGAAAAATATGTAGTACGGAAATAAACGTTGTACGTAATATTTCTGTATTTATTTTTCAAACTTACGGTGTAGTTATTCTATTGTTACTTTAAGTGGCCACGTGTTTACATTTAAAGGTCTACGAAAACATATCTGCACTGAGCCAGACATAAAATGCAAACATGTATTGTGGAATAGGAGTACTCATATACAGATATGTAAAATGAATAAATAGTGTGAAAGTGAGTAATGTTGGTTTTACACCAGAGAGACAAAACAACAAAACACGAACAAAAACACCAATGATTTGTAAAAACTGAACAGTTCTTAAAACATTTTTGTCTTTAAAAACTGTTTTAGTAAACAAACCACGTTAACATCTGGAGTCGGTAAGATCAAAGAAAAACACGTTTGTTGTTGATTTTTAGTCATCTTGGTTTGAACACGCACTTTTGTTCTTTGTGAACATTTTTCTTGGCGATTTTAGGTTCTACCAAATTAATTAACACTTCAAAATTAGTACTTGACATTCTTGTAAAGTTGTGAAAGGCGGATCTAATTCTTCATTTAACCCAATGTCGTCAGTGTATTTAAATCATGCAATAATTCTTCTGTGCCATAAGGAACTGTCCTTTTCAATAGAGAACTAATTTTTCTAATGGTCATTTATTAAAAAAAATCTCATTTAATTATAAAATCAACGTCGTCTGACATTTCTATGCAACACGCAGAAAAACACTAGAAACAAACCAGCCTGCTCAAACTGAACAGAAAAACAGAACTGTTTTAAAATAAACATGTTTTTGTTTTGTTTTTTGATAACAAAACTGTTTTCAAAACTGTCTCTTTGGTGTATAACCGGCATTATGTGCTGTTTAATTTTTAGTTTTAAAAAAATGTTGGAATAAAACGTTGAATGTTGGATCAGTGGAAACGCTCTTTAAAATATAAACAATATAATTTTTGATAATGTGGTTTAACTGGTCTTTGCTATTAGCCTTACTTCGTGATCTCACGGCATTATACCCCCACCCTTTATTTACAATATCCCCTCTATCAATATTTCATTATTTTTGGTGAAGTTTGAAATTTCAGTGTGTACATTATAATGTACTTAGATAATAAGAATAACCTTTTAAAGAAAATGGGTGTAATGTCTGTTTATAAAAGAAAAGAGAGTACATTAGATAAACTCGTATAAAATATTACTTTTATGAGAAAACACTGTAAGCGATCGATTTCAATTTAAAAATAAAGAATAACGATTTTCCAACGAGTAACGACTAGTGACTATGGTATATCGCATAGACGACCGGCCCCAGCAGACACCTTTACGGAGAAATAGGAGCATTACGGTGTAAAGCGACACATTTGGGAACGGCACGGCACGGCGGGCACACCACTACGTGGCAGGCCAGGATGTGCGATGTGCGAAGTACGAAGTGTGGGCGAAGCGAAGCAGCCGCGAAGATTGATTGAATACTCCGGTTCGGGCTCGGGCTCAGGCTCAGGCTAGGAAAACAACAACAAAATAAAATAAAAAAAACTAAAAGGTTTTCTCTCTAACTAAGAATAAAGGAAAATCTGTTACTACAAATATACGATATTCCCTAGAAAATTGTATTAAATCAATATTAAGTTAGGATATGATTTCTCAGGAAGTTGTGACGCAGTTATCAGAGACGGACTTAAAGATAGGTGCCTGCCTCTTGACTTGTTCCACAAGACTTTTCAAAGGAATGGGCTTGTGTCCTATGTCTTAATTTCTATAAAAATGTACTATATATTGACAAAGTGGGTTACTAGAACCTTAAGTGTCCAATTATTTTTTAATAACTCTTTATATGTTAAAAGATATTAACAATTAAAAAAGTCATTTTGTCTCTTTCTCAAATTGTATGTCTCATTTTTTCTCAAATGCATGTGACCTCACAACCGTTAGTTGCTATCTCTTTTATACAACGGAACGTAAAAGAGATATATTCTTGTTAGAACTCTGACAAGTTTACAGGTCACCAGCCTTACAGCTCATAAATCTCTGCTATATGTATTCATATATCAAAATATCAAATATTATTTACAGCTATTTCAAGGAACAATAAAATTTTAATATTCTGTCTGCCGTAACAAGGTTAAATAAAATAAAAACTTATTATTCTTTGACTTGACTTGATTATTTCGATTACCAACAGCTACAAAACATTACCACAGCACTGACCTACTCAACAAATAACTGACATATAAAATGCATTTCACGTCATACAAATATGGCCGACCATCTCTAGCGCTAAAATTACAATTCAAAATTTTAATTGCTATATCTCCGTCAACATTTAGATATTTAATAAAATAGACAGGCCAATACACATTTATTAACATCAATTTCAATCAACAATTGAAAAATCGACCACTAAAAAATGAGGACACAGGCCCATTACCAAAGCCCTACTACTACATTTGGTTAAATGTTAAATATAATCAAAAATAATTATAGTATGAGATCATCGATGATAGCAATAGTTCAGAAATTAATAAATTTAAAAAGAAAAATGACACAATACATGTTTTTGCCGCACAAATCATGTGTCTATTTCTGTTCACGTGTCCAAACAAACGATGGTAAATCGCATACCCCACCCCCAATTTTAAAGTTTTAGTTTACGAGATATAAACGCGATAAATTTTGCTATTGTCTTCGTCGCTTCTGTTTTCCTAGAGCTTTATACACGAATATCATGACGTACTCACGCAGAGATTTATTGCAATTGTTAAAAATTAAAATTTTCCATTTGTTATGACATGTTTCAAAAGTTATCTTGTAAACAAGTCACAGTTCTCCAAAACTGTAAACTTTGTTATAACTTCTTGAAATGATATAATTCTACATCCGGTCACCCCCTGAGCCGTCACTGGCAGATATAGATGATTGGAACAAGTCGATTTCTCATAGCGTTAAACCACAGAGCATTGTTCCCATTCTTTTATAAAATCAATGTCATTATATGCCATAGCACACCACATCAGAGAGTGAAACTTAAAACATAAAAACAAAAGTATGAGAGTGAAATGTCTCTCTCTTTTTCTCTCTCATCTCTCGGTCTTGTTGTTGACTTCCACTTTATTTTGTTCGCTAAGCATTTTCTTCATCCATGTTAAAAACTTTTTGCAGATTCATCAAAATATTTAAATTCAAAAACAACTTGACCTTGACGTCAAATATCTTACATCTAACCGTTAAATGTTAAACCAGGTCACGTGGATGATGTGAAAAGATGAGAAGAGCGTGCTGCCAATAAACACAGTATCCGAACTCTGGAAGACTCTCTCTCTCTCTCTCTGTGTGTGTGTAAGTTATAAAGTTTTTGGAGGTAATTTATGGCATCCTCGTAAGTATCTACGCTGGGTACAATTTTAAAGAACACGTGAGCAGTGCACCGTAAAAGTTTAAAGAAAATAAAGATACGGTAACTTAATTAAACAACATCATTGAACATGTTCGCCCCTTCAACTAGAAAAATGCAACTACAATAACGTAAATTCATAAGGCAGTATGTAGAGGTTAGGTAGTAGGAATAATTGAATAAGGCGACTTGACATTCGTGAAAGATTTAATTCGAAATTGTTTCCCGGATCGCCACCTATAAAAATGGTAAGCATGCATTAATAATAAAATATAGTGTGTTTGTAAAGAAATTATATTTCTTTAGTTGGTAACACTGACCAGAGTTTATATTTGCGGTATATATTAGTTATAGCTACTTTTTACTACTTTAACATAGTTTATATTTTTAGCTGACAGAACTCAGTGTGCATAATGTTAAATTATTATAAAATTAAATAAAAAGGAATTGACAATTTAAATAATAAACTTTAAATGTCGTTTCTTTGATTTCAGGGATGACAGTATAATTTAAGTCAAACAGTGTATTTATTATAATATGTATATGTAAATTACTAAAATAAACTTTGATTTCAGAGTAACACATAAATTTGATTAAAAATTTACAATTTCTAAAATGTCTTATAAGTTTTTAATACATAAATAACGTGTTGGATTCGTAGTATAACATAGAATATTCACGTGAATGCTTTATACTCGTATTTGTATTCTTTCAGCAAACGTTAGTAAGGCATTAGTTGATAAATATCATTCTGACTATGTACTTGATATAATCAATTAAACAAAACCACACAACCATGTCCGAAACATATGGTGATGATTTTGAAATCGAAATGCTTTTGGAGGTTGTGTTTTTCAAAATATTTTTACATAAAAAGAGAATTAAATTAAAAATAAATACAGATTGAAGTACTGTGCGGATTAGAGTTAGGTATGGTTCTCATTATGCCCGTTTATCTCAACATATTTTTTGTTGCAATCCTCATTCAATACAGCATTTTGTTAGTAAAACTAGATACTCGTATATTAAAATGATTAATGGTTTATTTAAATTATAGGAGTATAACGACAATTATGTAAATTCGTTTGTTCAAAATAATTGACAAAATCTTCATTAAAGTTAGAAACTAGTTTTCGCAGAACAATTTATAATGTTTAATCCTCTTTAGATCCAGGATCTTACCACCCAGTTAGTTTGAATGGCTAATGTTGTCCTTACATTTATATGCTATTGTTCGTCCCTCTCAAAACCCTCCAACATTTGCAACAAGCAAACTACGAGTATTGTTACATTCAACTGGAATATTCATGCATGTTTAGTTGTAAAACCGTTACACCGTTACACGCTGATGCTGGTGTCTTGACAGCACCACCCACCATCTCTACTCTAACTCTAACTTCAACTCCATCTCGCTGGTCCAGCACTGAACGGTCTGTTATTACCATAAAATAACTATTAATTATAACCAACTTAATGTCCGCATGAGGTATTCATAAGTTTACATAATGTTACAGAGTACATACATATTAATTAGTCATTAGCTACATTAAGAGCAATTAAGTACACGGGCGGTCATTAGCAATCAAATTAATTATATTTATATCGGTGAATTAAATATATTACAGTCATTACATTTTCTGTAATTATGAAATTATAAATATTAAAATCAGTAATTAAATGTTTGCTCTGTTAATTACGATTGTCTGACAATAGATCGTTAAATCTATTCATATTGGTACGTGTGAAACTGGCTAAAACTACATTTTAACAATTCAAATTTATATTTAGTTCCATTCACCTCTTATTCACACACAAGGTCTTTAGGCTTTTGTGGAGGTCTAGCATAATATATTACCTTGTCATCATACCGGCATTTAGTTACGCTACATTTCCGAAGCTGTGGACATCCTACAATCAATGGAGCTGCATTATAAGTTTTATAAGTATGAGCACATATTCAAATTAATCCTGATATCAACGAACTCCATAAAATATAGCACTGATCTAGGGATCTGGTGTTCCGTCTCTCGTTTGGGTGAATTACGAAATTTACTATAAACATCGCTAGATGCATTTTCCAATATCTGCTTCGCCGTTTAACGATTTCGTACAGTATTAATTACTATTTCTTCAGGGAACTATTGTTTAGTAGACTTGGAAATGCATTGAAAACATGGTAAAGAATCAAAACTAGTCAAGAACGACTTAACCATATAGAAATTTGGAAGAAGTTGAAGGTGGTGCAGGAAAAGTACATGAAATGGGTATTGGAAACGAATAAATGTACAGGATATCTGATAATAGAAGAAGCAATGGAATAACTTGAGGATAGAGGCAAGGATAAGAGCGATGAGGTGGGAGGAAAAAAGTAAGAATGCAGAGACGGAATCGTGACAGTGGTGATGGAACAAATAAAAAATGAAGGAAACAAGAAGGGAAAAAGAGAGAAGAAGCTATTTTGAAAGAAGAGAGATAACGAAGACGGAGATAGGAAAACTAAGAGAGGAAGGAGAAGACAGGCACGGAACCTGATAAAAGTAAGAGTTATAGAGTCCCAACAACAGGATAGGATGAAGATGTTGGAATACCAGATACAGCCAATTATGGTCGAAAGTAATACCTAGATAGCCGCAATACCTGGAAAAAGAGGGAGGCAAAGAAAAGAAAATGATCGCGAGGTTTAGACTTGGGAATGAAGAAAGGAGCAATAGGTTCTGGGGTGCAGAGAAAGAGAAAGGGAAAGCAAGATGTGTGGCAAGGAGACTGAAACATTAGAGCATATTAAGGGTAGGTGTAAGGAAAAGGTAGAAAGTGAAGTAAATCTGATAGAAATCTTGTAGGAGAAGAAGAAGGAAATAAAATTGATGAATAAAGTTAGAAGTAAGAGTAGGAAATTAACGACAAAGGAGATGAAGATTGATAAGTAGTGAAAAAAAAATCAGGTTTGTAGTAATATTCGTATTAGGATATTAATTTTGAGGCTTAAGAAATTAAATGTCAAAAATGCGTAAGAAGATTGTAAGTTTATAGTGACATATACAATAAATTACAATTTACATTTAGAAATGTGATTGAAAGTTGATTTTACGGAATTTACATTAACAAAATTACAGATTTTGAATAAGTTTCGTACTCGTAATAATTGAACAGAAGAAGACTGCGCATCTCAAGTGCCTTACGTATTGACCTAGTGAATATAGAAATACGCCTCCCCGTGATATAGTCCCCCAAGGAGTAATATTCCAACTCAATAATCTTATTCAAATTGCAATTTAAATTACGATTCCGTTCAGGTACCTGAGTTTGGAAATTCATCGACATTTAGTTATATTCTCAAACATAAAAATCTAGCCATCTAGGTACTACAAAATTGTTTGTAACTCCTAAAATATTTTGAACATTGAAATAAGCAAGAAAAAACTCTAAATGATGAATTAAGTTTTAATTAAATCCTATGTATGTCTGTGGTATAGGTGACATTTGATAATTTGCTCTGACTCATACATTTCTTATGAATGATACAAGCTGACAACAGTACTCAATATATTCTGCTGCCGTGATAGGTCACGGAGATCATGTGGTAGATATTATAGTGAATTTGTCTATTTTTTATACTATGGTTACATACATACAATCAAAATAAGACTATAAATTAACAAACAAAATTTAAATATTTATATGAAAAAGAATTACATAATAGAAACAATATATCAGTTTTGAAATCTCATTGATTTTAAATGAATATATTATTAGTTAGCAATCCCCTATTTTACTTGTTAACGGCAATAGTTTTAAAGTTTTATAAAGTTTTTTTCTATCAAAACAAAAACTTTTGAATTTTTTATGAATGTTTCAAACTTTAATATACTGATTTATAAAGGCATTATTTATAAAGACAAAGTAGAGAATGATATACTCGTAATAATAAACTAAACAGATAAGGGTATGGCGTTTGGAGTGACGTTTTATAAACTAATAAAAACTGTTTTCGAAAAATGAAAATTAAATCATTACTTTCTGAGCACAAAACGCAAGTATTATTTAACGTAATATTTCTACATACGTAATGTTTTGTTATTTACCGAAGTTTAACATAAGTCTGTTTGCGAAACCGAAATTTATAACAGCAATAGCCATGAATAGATCATTCTTGTTGTCAAGATATAAAGTTTAAAAAAAAGCAAAACATTATTAGGGGCGATAAAGGCTACGTGCCTAGGAAGCCCGCGAAATCATAAATCATAAATATCAGAACCTAAAACCTAATCTACCTAAAAAAAATGTTATGTAACAGGTGTGTAACTTTTGGTATGTAAGTAGTAGTTAGTGGGTATTATTACATAAAACACAGTAAACTATTTGATAAAATGTTATGCTTTGTAAAGTTTTCTGCATTTGTCCAATTATAGTTCGCATTAATTTTTTATCGTTTGGATTCCGACAGGTGAAGTGATTTCGTCATTTATAGCCCATAACTGAGACATTTTATATGAATGAAAAACTCATTGAATCCATGAGATGAATGTGCTGGCGATACATTATTACTATGAACATTTAAGACGAAAAATGGAATACGAAAGACGTAAATTTCGGAATAAAAGATAATAAACTAAAAACTTGTATAAATCGTTATTTTGATACTTTATAACTTCTCTCAAATATCGCAGTATCTCGCGTACGCATAATGCTTTTAAAAGGTCACAAAATTTGGTTTTTGATGATTTCTTGTAGACTATCTAGTAAAGCTGTAGAGTATAAAATTCTCTACAAATTTGATTTTAAACATTCTTTAGTGTTCTCTACTCTTTCTGAGATATAGCGCAGATAGTGGAAGAGCTATCCTTGTATAATATAATGGAATTTATTAGTAGAGAGACAGTGCAGGTTTACACTGCACTTTCTGATAGAAATGTGAAATTTGATTCAATGAAAGAGTTTAATGAGCAGATAATTTTTAGATGTGGAGCCTCTTAAACTTTCTCTCTTTCACTGTTTTATGGAGGATTCAAAATAACGGCTATCATGATCGTTTAAATGCGATATCTAATGAACCGCTTATCATACTTTAATCATTTTGACAGTAATTGAAACCTGAATAAAAAACGCAAAACTTATGAAATAGATTTATACAAGTTTTTAGCTTATTGGTTTTCATTGCAAGGTTAAACTCATATTTAATTGGGCTATATACGCATATGCCAGAAGCAAATAAATGACGTCATTCACTTCTCTACCTAGGGGTAGTGCTCCGTTGCGCCTTCCTACGAACGTCCATGATCACCAGCGAACTATGTACTCCTATTTTTAGTTAGTATTAAGAATAACGTATGTATGTGATACGAGGCTGTAATAACACAACTTTTACTTATTCATATGAGGAAACAAAAAATACAGTCATTTGCCAGGTGAACTTATTCTTGGACGACATTAATAATTCATAAACTAAAATTTTGTCAGAATATTCCGTCGGCAATTATATATCAAATACCACAAGTATATCGTCGCACTCTAACATTCTTTCCAACAAGTATTATTGCGTAGTACATTTATGTACTTAAATATTTAATTCAATTCAATTTACGATACGTTCTTAGTTTGAGTAATGTGTCCCATGGCGTGATGTTAGACATGTTACACAACCTGGCTAACAAGTCGAGTGCCATAGCAATAAGGAAACATGACTGATTATAACATATTTGACAAAAACGAAGATATGACAATAATTAGGTTAAGGCCTTGGTCATGAAATCTATAAACTATACAAGCCGTTTCATTTTAAAAGTAGGGCAAGTTAAATGTTGCTTAATTAGGTAATAAGTAGAAGCGCCCTCTGGTGAACGATGTTGCTTTATCAATTGTACAGTGTAGCCGTTTAGCCGTGGTCTATTGTGAACTGCTCTAGCTAAAAGTCTATTATTTCAGGTTGATAGGTTATCAGGTTAGCGAGTGTGTCAGATTTTGGACCGATTTTTCAATTCTCAGTTTAATTTCAGTTATGAGATAACTATAAACATAGCCCTACAAACATTTTCTTGTATCGTAGTCATGCCGAATATGTCGCTCTTGTGTAAGGTTTTTCGAAGCAAGTTCTAGGCCACAGTTCGTAAATAAAATTGGTTAATATTTGGTTATGTTCAGGAAAAGACTTTTAGTATTTTAAAGTTTAACTTCATAAATGAAGTGTGGCCTATTTATACGATTTGAAATATCTCCGAGATAGAGACTAAGAGATTGGCGCTATTTGTATGGCTAGATTATTTTAGAGAGGGATATGTATAAACTTATTTGTTGAAATAGAAGTAGGCGTGGGGTAATACATTTTGCTTTTGAAACTTTTGCCTCAGTTTCCGATGAGAAACACCGTGGAAACGATGACGCTTCTTTTTTGTTGTCCGTAGGTCACTCTATATCGCCCAAATGTCGATTCAGATAATAGTCTGAGAATATAGTATTCTCTATAGTATTAATTTTATACGCTTCTGATCCATATTGTTTGTAAAGAGTTAACTAACGAAATTTGTAATCGAAGTAATTCGCTTGGTTAAGTTGGTTAAGAATATTTTCAAAAAATCGATTTTTTTATTTTCGTAATGTACATGTGTTTAAGTACACACACAGAAAATTTCAAGTCAATCCGGCGATTATTTTCAAAGTTATGTAAGTAAGGTGCTTTTGAAACTTTAAATGCGTTTTTTGGTGACCAAGATTTCTCGAAAACGGCTGAAGCGATCAGTCTCAAATTTTAACACAAACTTCTTATAAATATTTTTTTATATATAATACCGATTTTTTTTCTTTGAGAAGCCGTCATTTTGTCAAAAAATGTATTTTGCTTATTCCTTCGATTAATTACTAGATTATACATTACTTTTAGGAAATCCATTTGCTTTCTTTTTTGAGAGGAGCTTCTGGAGATCAGGCAGTTTCGAAATTATTATTTTTGCAAATACAAAAATATTTCAATACAGTTAAATAGTAAAATACTCCCCATAATATGTGTACAAATTTTACATTAATACAATTAAAAGTCTTCTCAGGAATTTTTTTTGAAAAATCGCTATAGCTACGGTTAAAACAGTTCTGAGTAGAATATTATACTGTAAACTCACCAAATATTTCTAAAATAAGACTGTAATCATTACTGAATAAAAACAAATACACCCCTTACGTTACTTTCGTTACAATATTCATAACTAAAGATAGAGCCTTATCTATTTATTGAAATGTAAATTCTTATAACTTAGTAGTAACAAAATATGGACTTGCCCCAGTTTCAAAATCAACAGCTCATATATGCAATATTATATTATATTGGTAATTATATTTACAGTAATGTTTGTCTATTTACTGTGACATTAACTGTCCCATTACCTATTTTAGTTCATCTACACTAATACTGTCAAGTACCTTGTGTACCTATAAACATTATATGTACCTAATGATCATTAAAACAATCATAATTAAGCTGAAAAGCCATCAAAATTAGATTTAAAAGTACTTCACATAACTTAATAGATTATGCTAAAGAACCAACGTAATGGCGAAACCTCTGAGTTGAAATCAACCAATAGTCTAATCAACCGGCAGTGTTGTAGCTGGAACTGTATTGATTACATCCGTATGACTGTACATAAATTAGTTGAATAGATTAATATTAATAATGTTATTTCGGTAATAAAAACACAGCGTCATTCAAATTAGTCGTACCCAGCAGATCGCGAACTTTCTAGGAAGTCATCTTCATAATTAACAGTGACATAATATCATATGTCATGTTGATATTTACATTCATTTGCATTAATGTACTCGTACGAGATAAAAATAACAACAATAAGAAACAATATATTTTGCAAGCGTAGCTCATTGCTCATTGCTTCACACGAGAACTTTGTCACACAGTTATGTCACTTGATTGAATAGTTTGAAAGAAATTAGCTCACTCTCAAAATTAAATTGTTTGAAACTTGTTGATGGCGCGTAATTTGAATTAGGTGGCCAGTGATTATGAATATGGCTTCTGTATCCGAACCCGCCGGGTAATGGCCTTAAACTCGGACTCGTCTGATAATATCCTTAAACCCGGAATTGGTATCCGGATGTAAAACCCGATCAGGGTCCGGTCACAAAGAGCTAATTTTAGCCTGCAAAACACGTTGGAGTTCTTTAGCAGATATGAAAAGTGTTTTCGTGAAACATTAGAAATTTAGTGAGTTTTGTTAGAGTTTAATTGTTCACAATAGATTAGTTATTGATCGTTGGAGGCTGATGATTTTGGAAAGTAAAGCAGGAATTTGCCCTTTTTAGAAATACAAAAAAACGAATCTTGAACTTCGAGATGTTTTATGACGTGAAATGCACAATAAAACCAACTTCAACGTATCACGAACAAACATTCTCGGATCTGCAAATTTTTGCAACAAACTGAGATTGGCATTGGGAGATAAGTCTCTTAATGCTTTGGTGTTTCTTGCAACAAAATAGATTGTAAAGTTATCGTGTAATAACTTAAATAATAAATGAATTGCGATAAATACTTATTAATTAAGATGTTTTTATATTTTTTTAATTTTGAACCCGACCCGGACCCGGGTTTCCGTTGGGTTTTCAAAATATTGGGCACAGACCCGGCGGGTATTGAAACCCCTGGTTTTCAGAAGCCCTAATTGTGAAATTGTGATAGTGATAAAGTTGACTATCAGAACCCCAAATATCCAAGGAATTTAATGGATATGTTATAAAACTAATTTGTTGTTAGACAAATAATTGTAAATCACCTTGCAATTAAAAAAAGTATGTATTACACGAGTAGTCCTTATTTATACTGTAACATTTAAAAACCAGAGAAGTGCATCTCCGAATATCACATCCCCATGTTTTAAAACAAAGCCAGCGATTTCCTGCAATTAATAGTTACTATTCTCATTTGAGAACAATTTTTAGATCATAATGTCACATAATTTCGAGTACTGTTGTAAGTTGTTCCAGTTTTTATGAATCGATAAAATCTTCCATAGAACAGCTATATGGTATACTTCAGTAGGTATCTATAATTACTAACCCAGTAATAAGTTAACAGTGTAGGTCGCGTCCTTGCTATTGTTCTCCAGAGGCATATAGGCCATAGATAGGCTGTACGCTGTATTACCATCTAGCTCTAGCTCAAAATATAGAACACAGAAACACTGGGTACGAGTATATTGGAATTGGAGGATGCTAGGTGCTAGGTATAGTTCGTAACTTGATGGTTTGGAGTCGACCAAGCAAACCAACACTCCGTTGTGTCGAGGCTTAACAGGAATCACACAGGATACAACTGCTGACATAGGCGTCCGTAATCGGGGTAAATGGAGGTCCACATCTTTTAAATTAGGATAATAATGCTCCTCACAAGGTGGGACTTATTTTGTACTTTATTTAAGGTCCTCAGTAGAACCTTTTTTTTTATTTGATTACTAAAGATCATTACAATCTGTCCTGCTTAGAGGACATTCAGTGATAGGTATGTCAAAATAAAGTGTCTTGCGCGGGATGTGCCCATCGACTCAGTTGGATAATTGGTCCTGAGGTACTTTCTTTTTTAGTCAAATTGTTTAGATGTTCAAGTATTCTCTCCTTATATGCTTTGGTTCTAAGCACTATTTCTTCATTTACTGTAGGTATATCCAGATCCCGATGTATTATGTGATTATGTATAAACCATGGTGCATTCGTGACAATCCTTAGCATTTTGGACTGAAATATTTGGATTATCTCAATATTAGAGGTAGATGCAGTACCCCATAGTTGGATACCATATGACCATACCGGTTTAAGTATGGATTTGTAGAGCAGGAGTTTGGTTTCTGTGCTAAGTTGTGACTTACGTCCTATCAATCAGTACATCTTCCGCAGTTGTAGGCCGAGTTGCTTTACATTCAGTAGAACTGAATAAAAGAATGTGCAAAAAAACATTGGAAAATTTCCACTGTATAGAATTAATTCAGTCGTTGAAGAGACATTCTCTGCAATACTACCCCAACGCACCGCTCAGGACCTGAAAAATTTACCACAGACGCCAATGACTGCGAGAGCAGGAATAGTGAAAATGAAGGAAGAAGGAATAAGAGAGATATCGATCTCCACACGGTCACACATTAAACCGACTCAACCCAAGAACAGGAGCGTTACAGATTTTTCAGAAACTTGAACGTTTTGTGAAGTACCATCCGGCCATCGAGAGACAAGATCCCTAAGCGATCACCTAAATAAAGGATGCAGGAAAATAGAGACAATGCCTACCTCCTTCTCCTCCTCCATCCATCTATCCATTCACACTAAAACGATTCGATTGTATTACAGAAGGTTTGAAGAGGTCAGATTTGTTTAAAAGCAAACATAGAAATAAAAAGATCATAATATGTCTGCAAATGCTTCAAGAGGGATAATAAGGAGCGTTCCCACTGGTACAACATATAGTGTTTTGCGACAATATTAACATAAACTTATGATTTCTTTTAGATTTTAGGTGAGGATCAAACCAAAATTTGAAACAAGCGGCATGGACAGTGGTAATGATTGCGGAAAATTTGTTGGACACACCTAGATGGGAACTGGAAAGATGTAGCATCAACATCCTATATATAACATATAACTCAAATAAATTGACGTGCACTTAAGGAATTTAGTAAGCTCGTTACTTCGATGTCGAATTCAATGTTGCCTTATAAATGTTTGATTTTATTTTGGGATTATAGAGGATTTTCCTCTGGTCTACACATGACGTAACTCAGCTTTTGAATCTTCTAATAACGTCACATATTTAAAACATCTCGCTTTGTATAAATCCGGAAATCAGTATTCATCACAAAACCATTCCAGGTATTTATACAGCATTCCCCGGATTCAGAGCGTGGTGGAACTTTGAAACATTATGGAACATACTCGTATTGTACAACTATGTAATCTACTTGCCCCTGGCGTCTCTAGTTCTGATTGTAACTAACATACCTATCTGGAGCAATTGCAAACGTACGAAATCAAGGGTAAGAAATTATCAATATCCAATAGATATATAGGTGTAAATGTATATATGATACAAGTAGCTCGGAATAGTGATACTAATCGTTGATAAAACACGTTTCATCATCTGTATTAGATTCAATACTGTTTTGGTCCAATCATAAAAGGCAATATTCTCGAGTATTTTATGTTTTTAAAATTCTCATTTTGTAAGAAATCCTCTTAAGAAAGAATCAATGACTTCATTCGGAATAGTCATAAAGTTTTCCGAGAAAAAAACAATACTTGAAGAAGACATGAAAATAATAGAAGAACTCTAGAATAAATTGAGGTTAAGAAAACAAAAACCAAGGAAAGAATTCAAGCAAATTTCCGAACATGGAAACATCTAGAGAAAATAGAAATCTTGGATATGAGTTAAAACAATGTTATTATTGTATAGATTTATTTCATTCTCATGGCAAAAGACTGAGTTATTGACAGTTGTGTGTTATGCTATTCAATTTTACTGTGAAATAGCTCCAAGCGTAATTTATAAAAGCTGTCAAAAGCAGCAGATAAAGCATTGAAACAACTCACTTTACCCTCAATATATGTGATGTATGATAGGTATACTCGACAGGTAGATAACTAGCGAATAGAGAAGGAAGGCCACATATTCAGTGCTTCATTTAGACAGTCTACCAGAGAATAGCGTGATGTGTTGAAATAAATAACAAATTAAGTTCACGTGAAGGTAAATAAATAAAACAGGTTTCATATTAAGCAATATTCAAGATTGGAAAACCTTCGAATATCTGAATAATAGAAATACAGGACATAAATGAAAGATTTTGATATAAACAAACTACTCACAAAATTATCTATTGAACAAGTGTTTACGATTTTTTTCACTACATGTATTCTTGCTTATCAAGTTTATTAATTCCTCTCTAAAATAGACTTACACCACTTTCAAAATAAACCGTTCATATCGTATAAAGTGGATCTGTCATATTATTATAATAATCCGAGCACATTATAAGCTCAATACGCAAATGGTCCAGATCCAAGCATTTATCACAGCATCCCACATAACGATGGTACATGTACCAATGTACGAGAACATCCAAGCTCGTTATTTATCAACATAGCACAACACATTGGCATATAACGATTACAAGTTAGCAGATATGGCAGATAGGGAAGATAGATACATTCCTATGGTGTCAGATGATATGGTGTTGTGTTAGATAGGTCAGAGGGTTGGAGTTGAGGGGAATCTGTAACACGAAACCACACGATGTGAGCATCATTTATTTCAGTGTTATTCATATGTCACGTCAAGCAGACGTTTGAGTCGTAAGCCTCAAAACATCGTAGAACGTTGTCATTCGACTTGAAACAGCACAGTTTGCCATTAGCTGACATCGAGTGGGATATATCCTCCTGATGCCACCCCCTCTACCGGATCCGGTTGTTATGAGTCTGCTCAATGCTCACTGCTCATTGCTCGTCTGGCATCAAAAAGACAGCAGCCCGAATGACTGACTGACAGTGACACCGACTGCGACTCCAACACGGCACGGACTCGTTCATTGTAAACCGCACAACCATGGCTACTTGCTTTTAATTCTGTTGTATACTATACATATAGACATATAGGTTGGTAGATAGAATGACTTGTTCAAACAAAAAATTACCACGAAACACACGTTTTGGTTTTATTTTTAATTTACTTTTATATAAAATAAACATCTGACTTAGTGGTATTTTGTATTTGCTTATTTTATATGTTTCCCAAGTAAATAATATAATGGAACTCGAAATTCATGACAAATGAAAAATGAAATGATAAATTACAACTACTCTATTTTTAAACGGGATTGTCAATAGACTCAAATTTGAGCAAAAGTCTATCCGAGACAGTTTTTTAGTAATCAAGTGTCTGCGTATAAATGTAGATAGTATAACTACTGCACTATTATAATAGCCTGGTCAAAATAAACATTTCAATTAGCTATAATTCGTTTATAGATGAAAGTTGGTATATACTAAAAGTCCCCATCGATCGCACATCTGCATAAAAAGTTGTTCAAGGTTAAAGGTCAATAAAAATTGTTTTTCCAATTTTTCCGGTAAACGGTAAATTTTGTCATAACCAACTTTCACCTCTATGCGAATTATAGCTAATCTACCTACATTTTATCGTCTATTTTGACCGGGCTATAATGTTTCTAGCACTAGTATCTAGATCTAGTATCTAAGTATCTAGATAACTTTTCTATATTGAAAAATATAATTAATATCCTGTATTAATATCTAGAAACAAAATGTTGTAACACTATCAATATGCAAATGAATTTTAAAGAAAACTACTTCCAAAGTTTCACAAATGAAACTGATACATATTTAAAAGCTCCAGCATACATTTTACATCTGTATTCTACGTTTTACACCATTTGTAGAGCTTTTAAAATAAGGCCTTAAGCTTATCTGAAAACATCTTTGAAATGAAAGAAGAAAAAAGAGGTTCAAAACATAAGAACAAATTACATTATTCTACTTTGTTTTATTCAGTAGGATTCAGCACTTGTTGTCAGCGGCAGCGGCAGCGACGGTGGCGGTGGCGGCGGTAATGGTAGCGAAGTGGTACTCAATCCTACAGAGTAGTAAAACGAAAGTAATCAATAGAGAGCATACAATTATAATTCAATTACTTTGAGCTTTATTTCCTCAGAGACAATTTGTTTTTTTATTTAAATAATTTAAACGAGTTTCCAATTATTTTTAATTCGTTTGTAAGCATTTACGTACTGGGAACGTCGCGTCGCTACAACGCCAACGGGTTGCTTAGGGAGATAACGATTTTTGTATAACGTATTGTTTATAGCTTAACAAAAATATCTTTTTAATTACGTTGTTATATGCATCACTTACAAACGGAAATAAATATTTACAAAGCGTTCCAGTAAACAATTTCGACTTCATTCGAAATCATATTTACTAAAATCTATGAATTTTTGTCATGAAAGAGCTTACTCACAGTTCAGTCGTTCATATGAAATGTGCATAAAATATAAATGGCGATACCACTTCACTTTGAAAAGATTCATGAAAACTACGTTGGACTTCCTATGTTGACTCAAACATCACCTATCGAACCATTTCATCAAATCATAGCATCAATTGGGTTAAGTCGAAATTAGTTATTGGGGCATTTAAGTCGATATAAAAGATGCTGTGAAAAATTCTAGAAAACAGTGTCTAGCAATATTTTTTTGGTTTGGTTCTGTCGTTCCATTATATGCATTGTCCTATATTATAAAGTTCCAGGTGTATATTTCTATTCTTACATTATTTTATGTTTGGTACTGAATTTTGTATGGTAGGTCGAAAACGGCTCCGTCAATGTCTTTGAAAATTGCCTATTTCGTAGAGAAAAAAAATTCTAAGACTT
This sequence comes from Panorpa germanica, assembly GCA_963678705.1. Lineage (NCBI taxonomy): Eukaryota > Metazoa > Arthropoda > Insecta > Mecoptera > Panorpidae > Panorpa > Panorpa germanica. The sequence goes on along the minus strand of OY783212.1, from coordinate 1,217,587 downwards.
TTGGCGTTCCCGGATTTTTTCCTGAATTTCCTGGAAACCCGCAATTTTGAAAAAACTGGAAAAAAGGTAAGCTCTTTTTTGCTGTATAACTTTTTATTTGTAGAAGATAGGAAGGTGAAATTTTGCATATGTATTACGCTATTGAATGCGAACATATTTAGTAATTCAAAATTTAATAACATGGGCGCCGAGATAATTAGGGGGCCCGGTAGGAAACTTTTAAGAAAGCTCAAATTTTGGATTGTGTACTGACTAAAAAAATAAATAATCAAAATTTTTATATGGGGGCACGGGTGCAGTTTTTGCCGAGGATAAAAATTGTGCTAGAAAGTTTTGTATATGGCCTAACTTTGGTACCTAATTTACGAATCGAAAAAAAATCCCAAATTTTGAAAACAAACTTGTTCAAATAACGAATTGAAATATGAATTCAAATAAAAATTGAAAATATTTTATATTTTATAGAAAATAATATATTTTTTTAGACAGTTTATATGAAAAATTATTTGCAGTTATATGTAAAATTTATATAGAATGAGTTAAATATTTCAATTTAAAAATGGAATTAAAATTTGAAATGAAATTTAATTCACACACAGTCGTCGCTTGCGACGGGGGTTAACTCTAGTATAATTATAAATGTTAGACAGTGGTGTAGTAAAGATATATGAAGTTTGGACACCATATAAACTGTCAACATAGTAGGACAGAACCGTACGGCCTACAGCACAGTTGCAAAGCTTAATACAATAAACTTAATATAGTTGTACGACTTAGGCATCTTCAAAACTCAGTACACTAATTGCAGAAAATGTCAACTACTTATTAATGTTGAAGTAAAATGATAAATGATGTACCAGTGAGTGCACTCCCTAATCTTCGCCTCCAAATGATTAGGTATTGAATATTTGAAACGTACAACCGATATAAACTTTAGCAAGGAAGCCTTATTGTTGTGCACGAAGCACGAAGATATTCCAAATCGACCTGTTCAACTATGGCTCCCGATACGGTTGCGCAAGCTGAACCAATTCCTATCTGCCTTGAAAAGACCAAGCATAATTTCGTATCAGATAATAACGACTTCTCACTACTCTTTAATATTAACCATCGATAAAACTTTTGTAAACAATCTAAGATTTCTTAAAAAGATTAATACGAAAACTTCGTCCCCCTATCTTTAAAAATGAAGTATAACCTTCAAAGAATTCTTTTCCTCTTTTTAATTCTTCTGACACTATTCCAGAAGACTTTATCTTTTTGTAAGATAATACGCTTCCTCTGAAATGACAGATAAATAAATTGTGAGGCTACACAAAAACTTGTTTGTTGTTATATTTCCAAGGTCATTACAAATGAAAATCACTAGAGAAGAGAGAGAGAAGTGAATAGGAGTGGAATCCACCCACTGTCAAACAGAGAGGATGAAGGGGAGGACGGGGGACGGCATGTGGTGGGTACTGAATAGTAGCGTTCATATTGGTTAGTAGCTACGTCGTAAAATGTAACAGTTCATGAAGAGACATGGTGATGTGTACAAGGAGCGGAGTTTATTAAAAATCCTTGTTTCATCCAGACAACGGTTTATGAAAACTCTTCTTATAATGAGGTCATACTCGTACTTTTGTAAAAAGAACATTTATATACCCGTAATGGAAGTCCTCGAAACAAAAAATTAGAAACAAAACTTTTGAAGAGCAGAACTTAGAAACTAGTTAGTTACTTGTTTCCTGTCCTAGAAATAATTCTGTTAAGTTTGTCCTTCATTTGCTTGTTATACTCGTATCTTCCAAACAGGAAGACACAACATTCAAGAAACCGGAGTGAAGTTAGTAGCACTGTCGTTAAGATAATAATACATACAATTAAACATTAGAATTACTAGTAGATTACCGCTGTAATAAGCAAAATTTGATTGGAATAAATTCAATATGTGATTGATCCTTAATAAATAAAAATTGATTAAGAAAAGATAATGAATGGTAACGGTGTGAAAAGAAATGAGGAAAACAGCAAAAGTACACATGTAACACAGCATAAATAGAAAAAAAAAACTCTGAAGTTAGCAACAAGTTTATAATAATCTTAATATGGAATGTATTAATGAGAAGGATAGAGATTAAAAAAAGGAAATGAATGACAAAGAGGTGAAGGTGGCTGACAACGGTGTTGAGAAACATAGAGAGATAAAAATATCCCTTTCTTTTTTACATAAATCCTCTTTATGTAACCTTTAATATGCTGTAATAAAAATATACCTGAAAAACACATTTCATTGGTACATATTGTGCTAGTAAAATATATATTTTTCCAAGAACCTTTCAGCACGGTCAACAAATACCTCAAAGGAAAGTAAGTAGAGCCTTAATTATACATTAATTCAAATGAAAGCTCAAGTCAAGAGCTTTTCTGCAAATACAAGCTTTTGATTGCTGTAATACAGACTCAACAATATTACAACCAAACAAATGAAGTAACTAAAATTAAAATTCGCAAGTTTTTCAAGTTGGTACTCATGTGAAAATTTCAAAAGAACAGGTACTTAACCTAATTGTGTCAATAACCTTTTTTATGTAAACATAATTTTGAAACAAACCATAATCGTTTGAACAACCCTAAATATGGTAACCCACACTCCCCATTCCAGCTTTACTCCATCAAGTCTACCAACAACAAGCTTTATAGTCGTTACCACCATCACGTCCCTCCCCATGGTAACCCCGTACGATCAATAGTATTTATGGTGTTAGAAAGAGACGAATATACTAGCACAACATATATGAAAAAGAACATAGCTGTATTAATATAACAATGTGCGAGAAAGGATAAAATATATAGTTGTGTATATGTAAAATTTACGTAAGAGCAGTAAAAACGGAGATAAACATGAAAAATCTACGGCCGTTGAATATAAACTGTTTTTAAAATATTTGGATTATAAATTCATGTGATTTTTAAATAGACTCTTAGAAAGATATCACAAAGAAAAGGAAGAAAACCCACAAAATTGACGGGTTGTCAATTTAATTTATTGTTGAGAAAACCCGTATCGAGTATTAACGCCACAAGAGAAGCTTTTCAAAGATTGACAGGTGTTCGTTTCTCTTATTCTTCCTCTCGGTACTAATTCTACCATAAACGACCTCCTACAAGCAAAAGTCAATTGTCAATTTCTGTAGAATCAAAGACAGATAAGTTTCTTTTATTAACTGTGCCCTGGAGATTTGTATTTTAATAAAAGATTTATTTAACGCTTGTAAAACAAGTGATTAATTTCGTAAGAAGGAAGAAATATGGATCATAAATAACTCCGAATTCATTTCAGTGGAAGTGAAATAAATTTATATCACTTATGATAAAACCCATCTAATAAATAAGAAAGAACAGGACAGGTATATATTATAATAATAAATAAGAGTGAGATGCCCTTAAAGGAATATAAGTTCATCTCTGTATGTGATAAGCTTTTACCAGAAACATTCTGAGACAAAATACGAACATAAAGAAGACGTACGGGTATATAATTTGTAATACACAGGCAAAAAGGAAAAGAATCGAGAACAGAGAGAAAAAAGAGAACCTTGAAAAAGCAAAAAGAGAAAAGAATTAATTGCTCCAATTACTAAGGAAGATTAATCTATCCCTCGAAGGGAAGGGTATGTATGTGTGTTTGTTTATAACTGCACGTTGCACGTGAGAGAGAAGTTTCAATGAAATTACAAAAGCAGAGATTGTTCAGGAATAAGGGAAGCGATCTCAGTCTTTCGGTCTATATATATGTAAAGAAATGATATTTCTTTATTTGATACAAAGCTTGTCTGTCGGTAAAACAGTGACCATTCAGTGAAAACATATACTCATGAACGCAATAAATGTCTCTATAGAAATAACGACCAACACAGTTGATATTTGGAGTCGACAGAACTCACGTTTTTAGTTAGTTAGTTAGTTAAGTGCATTGCAAAAGGAATTTATGGTAAATAATAAACTTTAAATGTCATTTCTTTAAATTTCAGGTATGATTTAAGATAAACAATGTAATTATTAAAATATATATGTAAATTACCAAAATAAACTTCAAATTTCAGAAGCAACATATGAGTTTGTTTAAAATTTACAATTCCTAATAAAACTGGAGACATTGTCTTATATATACATATATGTACGTCGAGTATATTCGAGTTGTTTCGCATTATGACACTATATCACGAGAGCAAACTTCTACTATAACCTTTATCAATTCACGACTGTATCGCAAGTAATAAATGTATATATTATATATCTGTGCCATTTTCCCCTCTCAACGATAAAGAAGACCGCGTTCGTTCTGTACGAAGTTACATCTATCCCAGCGAGTTGGGATCATCTACACTGCGTGTAGAACGTAAAGCGATATTATGATTATAAAGATTACTGGAGTGGTGATAATTAAAGAGAAGGTATAGAAACTCCTCTCATGATTAAAGTGTGCTAGTGCAACTACACACTACTGAAAAAGTCATAAACTGCAAGTAGTCTGTTCAAGTGTGAGAACTTCCTAACAATTACCTGAATTCGGTAATTACTTTGGAAGGATACCAGTGAAATATCTTCTTACCCCAATTGGTGAGGAGAAAGAACATAGAGTAAGTGTAATTGCCTTACTACAGACAATTTTTTATCTTTACTCCAATTCGTCAAAAACTTTTTCCAAAGTTCCAAACAAACTGTGGTAGCTTTATTGAATTACGTATACTAGAGCAGGATGCGATACGATACGATACGACACATAATATAATTTTGCTTAATAATTTAACGATTTTCCATACAAAAAGAAAACTCTTTGTTTCTGTAATTTAATAAATGGTCTGATTTTATAATAAACTTTTGTTCGTTTTATAATTGAATTACCTTAGGATACAGAAGTTTGCTGGCGCAGGGAATGGAGGAAGGAGTAACATGATTGATAATGCAAGTTGGAAACTTCTACGCAACGTTTTTAAGGGTGTTATTCAGAAACGGAAGCCGTGGGTAGCCCATGATGGCTAAATGGTGAAATGGGGTGAAGTAATGGATAGAAGATAGACGGTCTGAGCTTTGTGCATGTTACTACGCATTTAAATAATACTAGAGTAATATTACTTACTTAATAGAATATTACCACCCGCTAAAACTCAGTTTAGCTGTTACATAACATATTTTAGGTTAATATAATGTAAAATCACATAACAGAAGTTATCTGTTGAAATAAATTTACGTTCTCTGACGTTAATAAAGATTTATTTTGCGTCTATTTAAACACAATGTAACAGAATTATGTTAGAACTATGACAAATAACAAAATATTACATTAGGGAAAAAAAATTACGTTATATAATACATGAGTTAACGTTTTGTGCTTAGAGGGCACTAATATAATATCTAATGTATGATACAGACTGGTGCGACATAAACATGCGATACTAATAAAACCCTTACTTATGCTATTTTAAAAAAATTTAGGTAGTATTTTATGAAACAAAAATGTTTCAACCCTAAGGCAAACATCAAAAGAAATTACGGTTTTGAATGTGATCTTGAACAAAAGGGTGGAGTACCTACTCAGTCTTCAGTATAATCTCATTGTGCGTTGACGTTTTTCTTAGTTGTGTTTAGTAAATAAATAAAAATAATTGAAAATGGTTTTTAAATGGACGTACAAAAAGTAGGCCCTCGTCAAACAGTGTTAACGTAAGCACGACTTAGCACAGACCTTGTTAAATAACTGAGTTTTATTGCTTTTTTTTGTAAATTTTTTTTTTTCTAAAGCAGGTTGAAGGAATTCGTTCGAAATATGAAAGCTGCCGACGTATTAAGTTGCATGTCGCACTAGTGTAGACGTGTTGTACAACTTCTTACAACAAATGTTGGATATCGCATGTTTAAGTCGCACGTATTTGTACCATACTTAACACTATATTTATGAAGCATAGTCTCTAATGAATATATTAGACTATTTTTATAATAGCTAATGGCTTCATTAACTACAGTAGTGAGTTTAAATTCGTAGATCACCATCATCACAATCATAGGCTTCAAATATAAATTTCTGGATTTATTCAACAATTATGTTTATTTTATTCACCTTCTGTTGTTGGGGCTTCAGGTGTAATTGGTAAATGCGTGAAGTAAAAATTTCATTAAAGACAAAACGTTGGGAGCTGTTGAATTGTCCTGGTGCAAAATCCTTACGTTTTTCCATAGTGCACTGTTGGTTCTCAAGCTACAGAGTTTGTGTAATGTTATTTGTGGTAGATTTCTTATACATATCTGTACATTACATATACAGTCTGAACATAAAACATTGATATTACCTTACATACAACATTTTAGCTAAGCGCCACTTACTAATACTTCATGTATATTGAACGTAATTTTTTTTATGTATATAGTGTATATGTGTGTGTGTTTGTTTGTGTATAAAATCATATTAAACAAACGTACGTAGATAATATGTATATGATAGTAAAATATCTATGTAATCATGTATAATGTGGGTATAACAAAACCCATCAAAATTATGAGTAGTACGTGAGCCGGATCGACATAATGGGTGTAATTCATGTGTTTTGCAAACCCGCGCTTGGCTCAGGCTCTGACTCCGGATCAGGATCAGTTCAAGTGCTATCAGTGTGCCACACTGGTTGCTAGCATCACAGGCGCAGCTCAGTTACAATGGGGTAGTTTTAAACAACGTGTGGTCAGAGCAGAGAGTTTGAATTATGACTTAGCATGTTATATATACATGATAATGGTTTTGAATGCACCACGATTGTGATCATTTTAAAACAAAAACTTTTCAGTTTACTTTGTTAATGAACTAGAAGATCATGTATTCAGTCGTGTAACAATGTAACATTGTGTAAATATTTCGCAACATTTTCGCTAGATGTTAATAACAAAGTATAAACAGAGAAAACTACCCCTTAGTCCAGTCACTGAAAAACCAATGCGTGGTGTGAGTTTGTCAGCCATGAAAACACCATTTTGAGAAAAACGCTTTTAAAGTTTCAAAAGCACTTTTTTCAACTTACATAACTTCAAAAATAATAGCCCGATTTACTTGAAATTTTATGTGTGTGTACTTACGAAAATGTATCATTACGAAAATGAAATTTAAAAAATATATTTTTTTTAAATACTTAAGTACGCTTACAGTGTCCGACGGGCCTTAAGCGATTTCAAGCAATGCGTAATATAGATACCGCGTTGTAGGGAACCCACTGAGTTTGTTTTGTTTTTAATGAAAGTTGAACATTTCCGCTGTATTCCCTACATAAACATGTCAAACTCCATAAAAGTAAGTCGCCAGGGGCTCTCAGTAGACTTAAACTGTCTCTAGTTGTGATGGTCACAATGAGCTGCTGTACTTTAGAGTTGACTTACGACAGCTTCAACATTTAAAACTTATTCGTCGTAAACTTTTTCTAAATTATTGATTAAAGTTAAATGCGCAGTTCAGTTCGTTACAATGTACACTGTACTGTACACTGTACACTGTACCTTGTACGTGCACATAACAATATGCCATATTGCCATAGATATACCGATACCCGCACTGTACTATATTGACTTGTTCCCTTTTTTAGTACTACGTCATTATTTAAATACAAGAGGTTGTGTCACATCGTTCCACCTTGGAAACGTCACCCACTGACATGACCTGATAATCTTCTTTTTACTAAAAGTTTAGATTTGTTCTGAGGGGTAAAAGGCGATAGGTCAACTTTGGTAAAGGTATTTAATATATGTATGTATTTAAATAATGTTTAAAACAACTTGCAAATTTTATGAAATTGACGGGAACGATTAAAATAAGTTTTTACATAAAATATATAGGGTTTCCAATAAAAAGTAAATTTATTATGAGAGGATTTTTTTTTATTTAACTTCATCCTATTTCTGATAATAATTCCTATAATCGACGACCTCCTAGTGTGTTAGCAGTATTTATGTGTCGTAGCTTCATATATATGTACTACACAGCTGTCTAATAAGTTTACGATTATGTATGTATATAATAAATTTAATTTGATAACAAGCAATCCCAGAAAATATAACTCTGATCCTGAGATTGAAGTAATGTAAATGCTGCAGCCCACTGTGTCGTCTAAATCTAGAAGCATCACTAAAACTAAACCAATTTTATCTTAAGATAATCTAGTTTGTAGTATGCAGGCTAACAAACAACAGTGTTATTTTCAGTGCGCGTCTGATCATGTTGTCACACTTTTATTTTATAAATATTTAACATGTATTCTCTAGTGAGATAAAAAAATTAACATTTACTAGAAAATTCGATATTCGATAAACGTTTTACGAATTCCATATTTTCTAATATCAAATGAAAATGTTATTTATTATTTATTTTATTTAATGACAAACACAAACGACCTCTTTGCCGGTTTCACACCAGAGAGACAAAACAACAAAACACGAACAAAAACTGTTTTTCTAAACAAAAACACCAATGTTTTCACCAAAGACAGTTCTTAAAACATTTTGCCTTTAAAAACTTGTTTTAGTAAACAAAACACACTCCTGTTTGGAGTAAGTAAGATCAAAGGAAAACACGTTTGTTGTTGATTTTTAGTCTGTTTGGTTTGAACACGCGGTGTTGCTTTCTGCGAACATTTTCGCTTGTCTGTTGTTGTTTATTATTTGGCTAGCAACTAGTTCCAAGAGCAGTTATAAATAAGTGCAGAATGCAGTGGATTAAAGATAAGACCAGCAATTTAATACAAATGTATCGCCAACACAATAATTTGTGGGGTACGAAATTTTTATGGGACACACAGAAAAACTCCAAAAACAAAATCAGTCTGTTTTCAAAAAACATGTTTGTTGTCGACAAAAACATAACTGTTTTAAAATAAAACAAATAACGGTTGTTTTTTTTTTTAAAGCAAAACTGTTTTCAAAACTGTCTCTTTGGTGTAAAACCGGCATTACTATAATGGCAGTATTTAAGGCGTTAGTTTTTCACTGTAGGCAAGTTTGTGATTATGACGCAACATATTCGAGTGTGTCCGTGACTTTACCTAGAACGCTAAAAGACAATGCCTGGTAGCATTTAAAGTAAAATAATAGTTACTATTTTAAACTAAGAGCTATTATAGTTTAAATAGAATAAAAACGTAAAACCTGGTTCCTCTGATCTTCTCTGAAATATTAACATAGTTTAAATAGCATAAAATATAAAACCGTCTGTGAATTATAAATTGCATCTACATATATGATTAATTCTTGAAATTTCTCAGCAAAGAACAAAGCTAACGAAACACACCTATTTTTGTGTAAGGAATATTATACTCGTATCACAATCAAAATAGGCCACAGGAAGTACTTCTTTCTTTATAGTATTCAACTGAAGTAAAATAGTCCATTTACATTTACGAGGGTACTTAGCCTAGGCCGCACCTGGCTGTTATAAATCGTGAATAAACAGCTTCTTGAGGAACTTACCGGATATGTGTTACACGTGTGTTATTTCTTTAAAAGCGTCTGGCAAGACGACGGAAAATATAAAGTTCAAAATGTCGAGGTCAATTCCTCAACGATAATAGAACTTTTCTTTTGTTTGTATTGTATATACGATAACTTGTATTTTGTATTATAGAAAACTTAATAGGAAATAGGAAAAATGAATTCTTGGATTTGAGTTTCTATCTTCGTAGAACCAAATTAAAAACTGTTAAAACTGTTTTCGTTTTTCATATAAGTTTCTTTTAAGGTAAGCGTTGATTATTCAGCACGGAAAGCAGCCAACCCATAGAATTTATTTAATAAAAAATGCAAAAGAAGATAAGCGAGATGGAATTCGTATGCTGTATTTCGAGCGGTATTTGTATGTTTTGTTGTGTTAATGTATTTACCGACCATCGCTGAAATGCTTGTTGACAGTGACACATTTATACGAGTAGAGATTAATAATATTCATTATATTATTGCCCATCTTATAGATTTTTTTTAAACGCTTCATTTCTCAATAAAAGATATTTTCGGCCAAAAAGCGCCTTTTATCCTCCTTTAACCTCGATACATTTAGTCCAGCGTTTTTCCAATTTTTTTATTCCTTCTAAATATTTTCTCAAGTCTCTCGAAATATACGTTTGTTGACCTTTTGTTATGTGGTGACTTCTTTATTGGACCAAAATCTCTTACCGTCCAGCCAATTCTTCAGGTTTGGAAACAAGAAATAGTCCCAGGGGACTAAATCGGGGGAATATGCTGGGTAGGGCAGTTCGTAGCCCAATTTATATATTTTTGCTATGGTGACTACAACCCAATAGCAATCTCGGCCTCCATCGTGTGGATAGCTGCTTTCAATGGCTGTCATATACCGTACACACTGGTGCGACTTAAACATGCGAAATCCAACATTTGTTGGAAGAAGTTATACAACATATCCACACTAGTGCGGCATGCAATTTAATACATCAGAAGCTTTCATATTTTGAACGAATTCCTTCAACCTGCTTTAGAAAAAATATAATTAGAAAAAAAACGTAATAAAACTCAGATCTTTAACAATAGACAACGGTCGACAAGGGTCTATTGTTCAGCACGGGTAAGCAGAGAACCCATTGCAAACGTATACAGCGGTATCTTCTTTTTTCAAAATTATTAAATTTATACAAATTTTATTTGACCATTTTAAATTATTTTTATTTATTTAAACATAAACTAAAAGAAACGTCAACACACACTGAGATTATACTGGAATACTAAGTAGGTACTCGCCTCTTTTGCTCCAGATCACCATCAACGTCACAATCCTTTTACACGTCTGCCTAACGGTTGCAACATTTTTGTTTCATAAAAATACTACCTAGAATTTTTAAAATAGCATAAATAAGGGTTTTATTAGTGTTGCATGTTTATGTCGCACCAGTGTGTACGGTATATTAAACACAAACTAAATAACGCAGCTTGCTGACAATTTGACAGTAGTCTATTAATATATGGCATTGGACGGAAGTTGCTCGGGCAATTAAAAAAGTCACTGAATTAACAAACTATCCTTGATACTTTTCAGTTATTGTGTACCATGTCCTAAATTCTATTTACATTATATGCCAAATGCCATTAACCACGCGACAAAATTCTATACATGACCAACACGTCCGCCACTGTAATAATACATGTACAAGACGTAGCCAACACACATAAAGAAATAAAAACATATTTTTTCAATTATTAAAATCGATAAAATTAGAAAACAATTAAACTAATAAAATTATTAAAATAATAAAATTCAATTTCAATCATATCGTACATAAATTTGAGATATTAATGCAAAGGCACGTGAACTACCTTCCATATGATTCACTGACTTAACGATATAACGTATGTAATTTAACGTTAATTAAATTTTATTAACACAACATTTCTGCGCAGTATTTTTATGGCACCTTAAAAAAACATTGAAATGTGTTAGAGCCGTGACCCGCGGACCTATGACCCGCGGTTTAGTCTGACACCCATGACGAAATGGTTCACTTACAAAAGTTTAAATAAATAAAAATTCAATCAAAATTAATTACGATTAATTAGATTAATCTTAATGATCATTAAAAGATTTCGGAATTGTTATAAATTTAATCTTTTTTTTTTTAATTATATATAACAATTTTATCGTAGTCACTACTAGTTCATTTGCTTACTTATTTAACATTAAGAAATTAACATGAGTTCCAACAATACGACATTTTTAGGTCTCAACTGACTACGATTCAGGTTAGAGTCGTAACCGAAAGAAAAAGTATATACCTATATTAAGTACAAGACGTTACGTACTACTACGTACTTTTTTTGAAACTGTAATTAATGTAAGTAGTAGCAGAAGGTGAACATTGAACCAACGGGAGGAGGGATGATATCCGCAGAGAGGCAGACACGTTAGCATTGGAGGAACTATTTCGTAGAGAAAAAAATTCTAAAACTTTTGACTCTAAAAATTCTAAACTCTAGTATAGCATATATTGTTGTGTACTTGGACCAGACACGGTGGAGTGTGTTCACACGATACTACTTACTCAAGTCTGCGGTATATCTATCACTGACGATTTTTTTTGGCGTGGCAACTGTACATAAAAAAGTGGCATTCTTTAATACAATCAATACTCTTTTTAAGTCTCTTTTAAACTTTAAGAAAAATGAAATGACTTTTTTAAATAATTTTTGTTTGTTCTTCGAATGCACTAGAGGAGAATTGTTTGTTAATTTTTGTAATTGTTTGTACAAATGGGGATTGATTACCCCTGGCTCCGTGTACCCTGGCATCTGATAGAGGTCACCATGAGACTATTATTAGCCATAAACGAATAAATAGCAAAACAAAAATACAAATATCTGTAAAGGTAATAACAGTGAAACATTTGAAAACTACTTGTTAGTATATCACCGACGTCAGTTTACATCGAGTCTTCTTGGTGAGCGCACGTATTTACAATAAACAAAACAATAAAATAAATAGTGATCTTTTTTTTTTTTTTTTTTTGCAAATTATAATATTTTTTTTTTTTCGTGATTTATTTTTTTTTTTAAATTATAATTTATATTATTATTAAGTGTTATTAATTAGAAGTGAAGTAACTTCTATTTAATTATCACTGGTTAATTAACAATATGGATATGGAGGTTGAACCTCCCGATAAAAATCCGATCAATAAAAACAACTCTGTGACTAACAAATCAATTCCTACAGATAAAACATCCAGTGATATAACAGAAAACTTAAATAACAATAGTGACAATGTTAAAAAAATATTTAATAATTTATACAACACAGAAACAAAATATGACTCGTATAAAGTAATGATAGTTAAAAATAATAGTGATGGAAATACATTTTTTAGTTCTCTTAAATTAGCAGAAATAATATGTAAAATTAGCAATAAATCTAATATAATAGAAATTAAAAAAGTGGGAAGAAATAGAGTAATCGTTCAATGTGCTAATGCAGTACTAGCTAACGAAATTACCAAATCAACATTGCTGAAAAACAATGGGTATGAAGCGTTTATCCCATTTTACTGGTGCACAAAAGTTGCTATTATAAAAGGTGTTGATATTGAATATTCGGAAGATACAATTTTAAATAATATAGAGTGTCCACCTTTTAAAGTAACGAGAGTGCAAAGGTTAAATCGAAAACTAAGAGTTGACGGAGCTATTAAATATGAACCCAGTACAACAGTGAAATTATTCTTTGAAGGACTTGCTATTCCTGCTTATGTTTACATGTGGAGAGTGAGACGAGCATGTGAACCATTTGTACAACAGACGATACAATGTTATAATTGTTTTAAATTTGGACATGCAGCCACAAAATGTAGAGCAAAAGTAGCAAAATGTAAATTCTGCGGAAGTGAAGATCATTTACGTACTGCATGCACATCTCCTAATCCGACATGCATAAATTGTAAACTTAACCACGAGGCTACAGACAATGAATGTCCTGAAAAAAAAAGACAAATCAAGATAAAAGATCTCATGGCCCAACACAATCTCAGTTTTTATGAAGCAAAATTAGAATTAACAGAAAAAAATACAGACTATTTATACTCAGTAAGAACTCAAAACTCTTTTGAAGCTCTAAACTACAATGAGACTTTTCCCAATATCACTAATAAATACAATAGTATCAACATAATTCCAACATACAAACCAAACCCTTTAACCAGAAGAACTAATACCAGAGTGAATAAATCAAATACAGGTAACTCGTTACAAAGATCTTACAGTCAACCACAACCTACGACATCCACTAAAGAACCAATTCCAAAAAGAAGAAGAGAAGAAAAGAAACCTAACAATGAAGAAAGCGACACATACCTTAAGATAACTAATCAAGGAAAAAACAGAAAGCAAATCAACCAAGAGACACCTGATATTACAATGGAAAACAATGATAATGATACCTGCTATACATCAATATATAATAAAAATAATGATGACAAAATTAAAAATACAAACAAAGACCCAAATATTACATCCCAATCCCTTAGAAGCTACAAGAAACAAATATCTAGTGTACAATGGCCAAACTCGTAAGAAAACATCGATATATAAATTAAGTTTATTTTTTAAAAATCTATTCACATCACTAAACCTAATCGTTTAATAAATTTACTAAAATATTAAATCAACAATAATTATATAAACGGAGAGAAAATAAAATAAAATAAAATATATAAATAAATCTAACAACAAGACCAAGGACAGATATAAAAATCAATAATTAATTAAAACAGTTAAAATGATAAATTTTATTCAATGGAATTGCAGAGGAGTCAGATATATTAAAGAGGAACTACAACATATGTTACAGAAGCATAACATACATATATGCATACTATCAGAAACGTTTTTAACAAAAAATATCAATTTCAACATCAAAGGTTATTTTATTGAAAGAGAAGATAGGATACAGAATACAAACTATAATCCCCACGGGGGTGTTGCTATCTTGATTCATAAATCTATAAAATATAAAAGAGTAATGCTAAATAACCCATTTAATTCGGTCGAAATAGTTGGAATAATTTTAACACATAACGAAACTGATGTAATATGTATTTTATCAATCTATGCTAAACCGAATCATAAACTATCTAATTCTAATTGGTCACAGATAAAACAACAAATAGATGTTCCTGTTATACTTGCTGGAGATTTTAACGCGACTAATCTTGCTTGGGATATAAATTGTCCAGGTAGTCAGTATGAAGGTAACGAATTGTTAGATTTCATAGAAAACGAAAATCTAAATATTATCAACGATGATAAACCAACTAGAGTAAGCAATCTCAGTACAAGGGACAGTATATTGGATCTCACATTGGTATCAATGACTTTAACACAACAAATTACTTCGTGGCAAGTTCTTGCAGATAGCTTAGGTAGTGATCACTACCCAATTTTTTTCTGTTTGAATGACTATAATAAAGACCGTTACCGTACATCTGAATATTTAACGAGGAGAAATTTCCGAAAAGCAGATTGGGAGAAATATAGCCTTGAAATAGAAAGCAGAATTTCAAACCTTAGCACAAATGGAATCACAAGTAATCCCCAAGATGTTGAAAACAAATACAACCAATTTAGAGATGTTATTAATAATTCGGCAGACATACATATCCCATCTACCAGATTGTATAATATAACTCCTAATAAAATAAAACCGTCTTGGTGGGACACTGAGTGCAATAAAATGATAGCTCAAAGAAAATTAGCACTAACTATTTTTAATAAAAACATGACAATGGCGAATTATTTAAATTATAAAAAACATCAAGCTAAAACCAGACGATATTTTAGAGCCAGAAAAAAAATAGAATGGCAAAATTTCTGCGAGAATTTAAACCCAAACACAACAACCAACATTGTCTGGAATAATATAAGAAAAATTAACAATAAAAGCTATAGTACTAAAAGGATAAGTGATAATGAAAATTTAATAGAAGAATTCATTAAAAAAAAATTTCCACAGAACAACAATTTAAATATTACTACCACCACCATCGTAAAAGATAATTTTCTAGATAATAACATAAATAAAAATGAAGTAAAATTCGCGTTAAATCATAATAAAAACAGTAGCACAGGATTTGATAGAATAAATTACAAAATGATACAAAACTTACCTGACAATGCAATAAATCATCTTACACAAATATACAATCTGTCATTAAACACTGCTGATATACCATTAGACTGGAAAAAACATATCGTTGTTCCTATATTAAAAACAGGAAAAGATCCAAACAAAGAAGAATCATTCAGACCAATTACTTTACTATCATGTATGGGCAAAACTATGGAATCCATCATCAAAAACAGACTGGAGTGGTATCTCGAACATCATAAAAGATTACCTGAGTTACAATTTGCGTTTAGAAAAACAAGAAGTACACAGCATAACTTAAACATATTGAATATCGATATTCAAAGAACATACAGTAAAAATCATTATATGATAGCTGCTTTCATTGACATTGAAGCTGCTTATGACAATGTTAATCTAAAAATATTAAAAGAAAAAGTAGAAAACATAGGTATATCTTCCAAAATATCCAACTGGATTATAAACTACTTCCAAAATAGAGAAATAACAGTTAGATACAATAATAAGTTAACTGGTCCTATACTATGTAATCACGGAATTCCACAAGGCTCAATATTATCTCCCTTATTATTCAACATATACACAGAAAAGTTAACAACATTATCAGATAACAACACAACAGTACTGATGTATGCAGATGACATGGTTATTTATAGTATGGGTCATACACAAGATATAGCTCAAAACAGATTACAATCGAAATTAAGAAAACTAGATATTTTATTAAAGGAAATCAAATTAAATATATCGTCAGAAAAAAGTAAAATAGTTATATTTACAAGGCATAGAATAAACTGCAGTCCAAAAATAACCATCAGAAATAAAAATATAACTGTTACTTCAAATACCAAATTTCTGGGTATATTCTTTGATACGAAAAGCACTTGGGCGAAAGAAATTGCACATATTATTAACAAATGTCAAAAAGGCTTAAATTTGATGCGATGTATAGCAGGATACAAATGGGGCGCACACCCAACAACCTTAATAAAAATATATAAAGCTATTGTTAGACCGCATATTGACTATTCTAGTACTATGATCTGCACCGCAAATAACTCAAGATTAAAAAAAATTGAAATTATACAAAACAAATGTTTAAGAATAATATTAGGTGCAATGGTTTCAACACCAATCCAAATCCTCAACTATCAAACTAATATTCCTCCGGTAAATATCAGAATACAACAAATATCAGACAGTTTCTTTTGTAAAAACAGACATAACTCATGTGGCCCCTTAAATACAAGATTATCTAAACTATATGTTCTTTATAATAAACCATATTGGACAACTCATAAAAAACCGGCACTTTTAACTAGTTTTGATAGATATAATAACTTGAACTTAGAGGTACACAACATTATACCTTTTTTCAAATTTCCATTAGAAATAAGCATGACAACAATACATACAGAAATAAATTTGTTCAAGAAGAATGACAGTAAGGAAATAACTTATCAAAAATATATGGAATATATAACAAAAGATGATATAAACTGGAGTATATGGTTTACCGATGGTTCATTCGAAAAAAACTCTAGGACTGGAGGAATTGGCATTTTCAATTATAATACAGATCAACAGTACAAATACAAACTTAACAACATCACAAATTCTTATAATACAGAAATAACAGCAATTATGAAATTACTAGAAATAATACAAAAAACTGACAATAAAAATATATTAATCTTCACTGATTCTCGTAGTGTTTGTGTATCTTTAAATAACAATAAATTCAAAAACAATAATAATAACAAAATATGTTCAATTAAAGAATATCTTTTAAAAATGAAAAAAAATGATATCAATGTTAAACTTATTTGGATTCCTGGACATGTAGGCATAAAAGGAAACGAAATGGCTGACAAACTGGCCAAAGAAGCTTGTGTAGATGGGGAAATAATCGAAATAAATTGGTCAATAAATGATTCCAAAAAAATAATTAAAGAAAATTGTATGGCAGAATGGCAGAATATATATAATGAGAAAAGTCAAAGTACTGGAAAATTTTTTTTTTGCAGCGAATCAAAAATTCCAACAACCACATGGTTTAATAAAAATCATTCACGGAGATATATTTCAACAAATTGTCGAATGAAATCTGGGCATTCTAGATGTCCAGCTCATCTATACAAAATAAATATAAAAGACACACCAAATTGTAGATGTGGAGAAGAAGGGTCTTTGGACCATATAATTCTAGGGTGTCATCTTTTAACATCAAAAATTGATAGACTTTTAAATGATTTATGTAATGTAACACAGTTCCCAGTCAATATGTCCTGTTTAATGACAAGTGAAGCAACGGCGGAAATATTAACAAACTTTGTGATAGAAAATAATATAGAAGTGTAATTTAAGTTAAAATATTTTATTTAGTATGTATTTAATTTTAAGTTTAATTTTTTAAAAGAATCAATTTGTTTTGTATTTATTAGAACAATTATAATTTATATGTAAATTTTTATATAATCTTACAAATAAAAGCAATGGCAAGAAGGCTGAATAAGCCAAAGCCTAAATAAAAAAAAAAAAAAAAAAAATATATCACCGACCATTGTGACCGACAATTCTATGAGCGCGATTCTTGAGCCGTGACTATCAGCTGGCTGTTATCAGCGTGACATATTCTGCCATTTGGTGTTATATCCATATAAAACCATAAACAAATAACAAAACGCCTGGGCGTTATTAAACCGTCCGACATTAGATTAACCGGAGATTGTTACGGACTTGTAATTCAGAAAAAAAAAATGGATCAGTGTCACTAACCACTTCATACCTACATGTGAATATAAAAAACAATTGGTTAATTTCCCAAACGACGAAACGAATACTGAAAGGCAATGTTTAACTGGGTGCATTATCATCTAGTATACAAACAAAATGGATAGTATTATTTACAATTTTAATATCAATAAATATATGTTAATTAGTTTGATTAATGTGAAATTAATCAAACATCTGTTTTATAAAAGAGAAACATTTAAATATAAATAGAACATTACGAATTATTATCATAAAATTGAAAATAAACAAATAAAATAGCAAACAGATAACAGTCATACCAGTACATATCTCCGTTCAATGTCAAATTCATGAGAATGAGATTACAATTATATAATAGCCAATGCGTGATGGTGATGGTCACATTACGTCTACTAAATGCTGAATTTCAGAGTTTCTTCAACTATTCCATTCTATCTAGTGTAAATGTGTAGTAAAATTCTATGAGGAGTATTTTTTTTATTATATTACTACGATTTCAACAGCTAACCAGTAAACATTTTTGGGTCACTTTGCCATCATATTGGAGATGCGTTTGATTTTCTTGTAATGAAAAAGTTCATTTATAGTTCAGTTTTTCACAGTCCTTCCTATGAAATGTATTTTATCGGCTACAAATGGCGAAACCGCTCCATCTGTCGGAATACAAATGAAGATAAAGTTGATGCGAACTATAATTGAAGTGATAGAAATGTCACAAAATAGAACACTTCACCAAATTGTTTACTGGGTTGGTGATATCTTGTATTAATTGTAATATAATAATTGTGTGTTTTGTAGATTTGTTTATTTATATCGTTGGTATATTTATTTATTTGTTATTGGTTTATCATTTGGTGAGTTAATTCTTTGCTAGTCATGAAATATATTTATTCCATCTTCAGGAATTGAACCCGGACCTAAGCATAGCTGAGTATTAGAGGCAAGTACGAATTATACACTACACTGTGTGTAGTAAAAATCTTTTTCCTCTGCTCCTAGAGCCTTTGCGATGCCAGCCTATATTGGCCATAAACTCGCTAAATTTTGAGCAGAAATTGCATCTGCTTGTGTACACGGAAGACGGAACTTAGGTATGAAGCAAGGGGAGATACATCACAAACTAATATGGATATCACTGAAGTGTGTTCGTCCGGGCGGGGGAAAGGAAGTATACGGGTGAAACGAACACTGTTCGCTGTATTATGAGAAGTGCAATGTCACCGGATTTACCCTCATTCGCATACCACCACAATCACAATCTGAACGGGCGCAATCTCGAACACTCATCCAAACTGTGACTGGACCAACTGGTGCTAAACTTCCCCAATTGACCAGATCTGGGTGCGTTCAACATGGTATGACCGTTGATTTAGAGTCCATGAGTCCTTGACCTAACTACCTCGGCCACCCAGAGGACAGGAGTAAATTTGTTTTAGTGTAGATTTGTCAAATATTTCATTCCATTTAGTAAAAGAAACTTGATTTTCAGTGACGAGGAGAGAGACTAGTTAAGCCAAATGGGGTAATGGTGAAATTATTTAGTGTAATGAAGGCTCAAAACTTATATAATACAAAATATAATCATTATACACCTTTCAGTAAAATCCATTAGGAAATTATTTAATAAGATTTTTATTACATGTGTAGATGTGTAAAATAAAAGCTGCTTTTAAATTTAAAATAAAAGAATTCAATATATGTATATACATATATTTCAATGAAATTCATATACTCTTACATTCCGTTCTTTTATTTCTTCTCATCTTTTTATCAAGTTTGCGCGATAACTATAGCTCCCATGGAAAAAATAACCTTTCTTTTAGAAAACGGTATCATCTCTCTGTCAGTTCATAACCATAAACTCCTATTTTGTAATATTTTGCACCCGTTAGCATTAGACGATTTTTCGAAGAACTATTTCTAATAAAAATGGGCAATTTAAATTTACTCATTACATTAATAAATAAATTAAAAAATAAGTTCCATTAAAACGAGCATACGTAGAATAATTTTAAAAAATATAGGCATTTCAAAATATTGCTTATATTTTAATGAATTCTTAAAAACAATAAAACAACATTTAGCTCGTTGTTATTTTTCTATGATCACAGTCTGATTTTAGACAAATGCACTGGAGTATTATTATTTGGTAATTCCAATAACCGCAAGATTCGCTAAAGCGACTGACGTCAGTGCAACTTGCAGTTGTCCACGTTCGCAACACACTGCACTGCATATTACATATTTTGCAATACATGATTATGTCACCCCTGCCCCCGTATGTAATAATACGAGTATTCGTTGCAGACAGTTTTATTACCCGCATGGTTTTTCACAACGTGACATACACTTGCTATTTACGTTATTGTAAACAATCAGCTGTAACCTAGATTACCTCGTACATTGAAAACTGTATTTTGAATATTAAACAAGAGTCGTTTCAAGAGCCTAGACAAGAAATCAATTTCCCTTAAAGTCATACCAACCAACGTCAAAACTTGAAACACCAAACTTAAGCTTACGAACAATAAAATTTAACAATACCATTATAGAGTAAGATCATAGAGTGGCCAGATCTATGTCGTTTTAAGAAAGCTGAAATTTTGTGAATAAATAGTGTAATATGTAGTTAAGAATGTTTGCGACTTGCTAGCTTGAAAGCACTTTTCCAGGTAATAGGTCGCTTTGTAAGAATCGCTCTTTATATATACAAAGAAATTATATTTCTCGTCCGTCAGTAAAACAGTTAAAACATTATACTCATGAACGTAATAGATGTCGGTATAAGAATAACGGCCAACACATTTGATATTTGGAGTCGACAGAACACACGTTTTTAGTCAGTTAGTTATCGGTTAATTACTTAAGTGCACGTTGTGAGGTTATAATTAAAATTAGATAAAAATGAATTGACAATTTATGGTAAATAATAAACTTTAAATGTCGTTTCTTTAAATTTCACGTATGATTTAAGTTAAACAATGTACTTATTAAAATATGTATGTAAATTACCAATATAAACTTTAAATTTCAGAAGCAACACATGAGTTTATTTAAATTTACAATTCCTAATAAAACTGGAGACATTTTCTTATATACAAAAAAAAAAAATAAACATCTGTGCGGAAGCATTCTAAGTTACAAAAGGTGTGTCATAAAAATAGGCTCCCCTTTCCTTTTTTATCCAATAAAGCCAATGCGTTTGATGCGAACAGTGTGATTTCTATCTCAACTACTCAATTTCTAATGTTATTTATTATGTTGTCTACGTGTCTAATTGGAAGGTTAATCTAACCAACAAACATACAGGTGTCAGCACTCGAAGTGTTACCAATTAAAAATGCTGTCATTTTGTCAATTTTGATTTTATATTTATTTAAAAACTTCAGTATATCGTAAAAACATTTCAAATTAAAAAAAATGTTATTGTTCGACGCAGCTACCTTTAGCGCGGATAATAACATTGAGTATGTGCGAGAAAGCTTCACACGCTGCACGAATTTGATCTGATGGTATTTTCTACCATTTTCAGCGAAGAGCAATTTTTGAGGTATCGACCGTCTTATATTTTTTAGTTAATACTTTGGCCTTCATTATGGTCCATACGGAAAAATCCATTGGGTTTAAGTCCGGATAATATGGTGGCCATTGTTGTGAAAAAATGAAGCTGGGAACTTTTTCTTGTAAAAAGAGTTGTGTTTCAGGGGCTTTATGAGATGGCCTAGTCTTGTTGAAACGTCCTATGGTTTCTACCGAATTGTTTACGAGCTTAAGGTAACCAAAGCATCGTTTAAATTCTTTTGTTGGATTTGTTGGTTTACCTTTACGCCTTCAATGGAAACGCGTGGTGAGCGTCTTGTGGCAGTTACCGAGGCGAAAACAATCACTGATGCAGACGCTTGCTTTCGGATAGTGGAGACGTAGTTTATGATTTACTGTGACCCATCTTAGTCGCTGTTAATAGTTAACAATTCAATAAGTATCAGAAATTAATGTCCATTAGCTGGTGTTTAGTGAAAATTGATATACTGTAAACAAAGTAGTATACATTAAGCAAAACAAAAACAAATGCATCAGATACAAGGCAATGCTATAGTACGAGTACATTATTCATTTTGTGCGATTACATTAATAAGGTAGTATTTGTGATGGCAGTATGATTGTATCTGACAACGATCAATCAACAGAGCGATTGTTGATTAATCACGTAGTGACAATAAGAGGTGCATTGTTTTATTAAAACAGTGCACATTTGTACTTGAAGTAAATACAATCTGGTTCAAATGACGTCATACAACATGATTGTAGACGTCATGTCGCGGCCGATGGGAATAAACTTTTGTGATTTAATCAAATTGTTTTTTTGCTGGTATTTTAATCACTATCATATGCTAATAAACACCCAGACATCTAAGTTCCTGTTTTCTTTGTTTTTGATTTAATTAACTGATAAGAACTGTGATTTTTCAGTCTCGAAAAATGCATATCGACTATAGGAATCGAACCCAATATCATCGTGAACGGCGTGTTGTAATGAACGACTGATCTTATGTATGTAACAATTCTTTTCTGTGTTAAGAAACGCTTGTAAGAAATATCTGTTATCATCAGATTTTTCATGTTCTATTTATTTATTTTCCTTTCAATACGGAGATTGTTGAGTTTTGTAAATAAAATAAAACGATGCTTTAGGCTGCCATTTCCGTTCTCCGTTCTCCGTTTTCTCAAAGACCCAGCATCATTGAACGTCTGACGTTTGACAGTCTCTTCAGAAGTCAAGTCACTGCTGTACGAGTATGTACGGAACGCGAACGCGAACGCGAACGCGAATGCTCAAAGCATGAAGGTGAAATAGGTGCATGTAAAAGGAGTTTAATTGTTATTAGAGCCAGGCAGACTCAAACGACATTCGAGCATGGCATCCTTTATATACATGAGTACAACATATTTACGACTCTGTGTAGATTATTACTGCACCATGCACCATCTCGAGCAAATTCCTTGACGTCGTGGAATCTGTTTCTTTAGCCTGTGTTATTAAATGTTTGTCTTTATCAAAAACATTTTTGCAAATAAGGGCGTCCGCAAAAAGGCTAAGGCTTGCGCCTCGAATCTGCCAGAACCGAATGAGAAAGAAACTGTGTTGTTAGTGAGAGATCGCACGTGTATACGAGTGAGAGAAAACACACTGTACGCACGGTATTCGCAATGTGATAAAAAAGTATTCGTTAAGACTTCTATGATTGATAAGAAGATAAATGCTTTGGATTAATATGTACCTTAACAGAGGCGAATGCAGTCTATTCACACATGTAAAAGGTTAATGAAAGAGATAGCATAATTGTGTATACCATTAAGTATATGTTTGTTGAAAAAGGATAGCATACTTTACACAATCCTATTAAATATAAATTATATAAAGTGTGCAGTTTAATTAAAAATGGAATTTTGAAAATGAAATATCTATAAATGTTACTTTAAATGCATGTAAAGAAATTATATTTCTTTAGTTGGTAACACTGACCAGAGATATTACAACTGCATTCTGGTCAGGTCAGCTAACAGTATATATTAGCTATAAATACTTTGATTGTAGTTTGTGCTAACGACCCATACAGTTGATATTTGGAGTTGACAGAACTCACTGCGCATAATGTTAAGTTATAATAAAATTAGATAAAAAGGAATTGACAATTTAAATAATAAACTTATATGCCGTTTCTTTGATTTCAGGTAAGATAGTATGATTTAAGTTAAACAATATAATTATTATAATGTGTAAGTAAATTACTAAAATAAAAGTCTTTGATTTCAGAAGCAACACATAAGTTTGATTAAAAATTTACAATTCCTAATAAAATGTCTTATATGTATGATGTTGAAAAAAGAAATAATTTGGATAAGAAAACGTTCTGATAGCGCAGATAGTTAATGTGAAATATTAAGCACTGAGCACTAAAAATCAAGTTTTAATCACACGACTAAGTGAATTAGTCATGCACAACTCAAAAGAGCAGTCCGATACTTAAAACGAAGTCGTAATCACTTCGAATATAGTACAGGCAGGTGAACCTCGCTAACGCTAGCTTTTGTGAGAAAACGATCCTCATTTCTCACATTTTGTAAATCAGTGTTAAGACATGTGGTGTCGGTATTACGTGTCTGATAATAGCACAAGCCTTTGAAGCCTTTAAAGTGCCTGAAAAATGCATATAAACCATCTGACATGGAAACACCACGGACTGCCGGCAACAATATTGATAAATATTACATCTTTTGTTTTTTTTTCTTTTCTACAAATAGTGATCCTATTACGTGAACAAGGAATTATATTATTGTCAAAAATTTAAGCAATACTGTTCCTTCCTTTTTACATGTATGTATATTTCTTTAGTAGACAACACTGACCAAAGATATCACAACTGCATTCTGGTCAGGTTAGCTAACGGTATATATTAGTTATGGCTATTTTATTGTAGTGTGTGCCAATAATCAACACAGTTGATATTTGAAACTGACAAAACTCACTGAGCATAATGTTAAGTTATTATAAAATTAGATAAAAAGGAATTGACAATTTAAATAATAAACTTTAAATGTCGTTTCTTTGATGTCAGGTAAGATAGTATGATTTCAGTTAAACAGTGTAATTATAATGAAATAATGTGTATGTAAATTACTAAAATAAAAGTCTTTGATTTCAGAAGCAACACATAAGTTAGACTAAAAATTTACAATTCATAAAATGTCTTGTATGTATACACAAATGTTAAAGAGTGGTTTTTAAGGTTCAAAAATACAGTCTTGTACAAAGAACTATTGTGGTAAGAAATTGAAAATGTGAACTAAAATTAGACCTATACTATAGTACAGTTATTATAAAACTAATTATTAAAACTTATAAGACTCTATTAATATTGCCAAAATTGTACGATATTGTTAGTGATAGGATTCAGCATCGAAAATAGACCGATGTTAAATAAATTGAGAGAACACAAGTGATCGAAAAATGGCAAAAAAAAACTATCACCCATAATTTAGCGGTTAAAATTTTGTTGTAAAGAGGATATGTTCAATTCTAAAATAATGAGTAAGAGGAGTGTGTAACGACGAAGAGAGGAGTAGTAGCGCTTCTGTTTTTTCGGTAGCGCAGTAGTTAGTAGGCGCAAGTTGTGGATTCTTCTAACGCAAGAAAGAATTCGAAATTATACCTCTGTCAGAAGGAAAAGAAAGTATAACTAAAAAGATGTTCGCACACTATAAAGGCTGTAGGAGCGCAAGTCCTGGTTTTAGTAATAAGTGCAGCACTGATTAAGAATTTGAAGAATATTTGGAAGCTCTTGGTTTAAGATTTTCTCTCAACATGAAATATTAAATACATAAAATTTTGAGAAGCGATGTTTTTTCTATAGAAATCAAAACGATTGCACTCTCAATATCCAAGCTGTCAGATGCTAAACGAGATGTTCGATTTATTCCCATTGAACGGTGTTTAATAAAGAAACCATCCGATGTCGTCTTTTAGTCGTTCAGATAGTTTCTTTTTCATCTTGTACGGTGCTCGGTGTTCAGTATGGGTACCGGATGCCGGATCTTGGGTGCTCGGTGTGTGGGGTTCCTTTTCCTGTAGTCGCGGTATTTTTGAATGACATTTCGTCGGTGTTGTGGACACGTGTCTCCGTCATAATAAGTAAATGTCAAAAATGATAAGTTATGTCTTTGAAATTTATGTGAACATCTTGTAAAGGTATTTCCTTTAAGAAAAACTTCAAATATGAAATTTAACAGTAAATCCGACTATAAATTATAGAGTTCAAACTTTAAATGTCAATTTGGCATCGTTGTTGGAGGATTTAAGACGTTGTTGGAGCACTCAAAAATGTTGGACTCTAAAGAAAACAGACGCCACGACCTTGCTGGCGGATGCAATTGTCTTCCCCTTATTCGGAGAAAATTCTCCCCAAGATGGACCCAAGATTCATCCATTGTTAGGAATCGACATTTAAATATAAAAACACTTGACAGAAACATCTGCATGACTTTGTTTTTGTTCCTATCTCGCAGATCACAAAGATTAGAATTAGTTAGACAATAGTGGTATATACCAGAGAAAGATAACCAGAGATGTGCGATTTTCAAATACATATACTCAAAAGTAAATAATTATTTTCTATTTTGTATTTAAATATCTTTTAAGAGTATAGAACTTTATATTTTATTTGAAAACTTTTACAAACCTATTTCCTTTTTGGAAAATACAAAATACTTTTTTCATTTTTGTTACTTCATAGAGTTAATCAGTAAATATTATTTTTTGAATATAAACTTAAAATCCTACCAACATTAGCTCCATCTATGATCTAAAAGTATCTGCACAATTGTCTTAATACCCCCAACTACCCCCACATGCGACAACTAGCATTTATATATGTTCCAGTACAGACCAGTGTGACATAAGCATGCGACACTAATAAAACTCTTACTTTTGCTATTTTTTTAAATTCTAGGTAGTATTTTTATGAAACAAAAATATTTTAAAACGAATTCTTATAATTATTAAAAAAAAATAACATTTATATTAGTAACATAAAGAGTATTCTATTTTCTCAAAAGTATTTTTAAAATACGTATTTTGTATTTAAATACTAACATGAAATTTATTTTTTGTTCTGTATTTGAAATAGGAAAATAACGAGGTATTTGTATTTTGTATTTAAATGCTTTTGAAAAGCATTTGTGCACATCTCTGTAGATAACCTATAAAACCCAATTTATACGACATAATTTGCAATCAATTATGACTTTTTACAAAAGCACCTAAAATAGGGTAACTAAATAAAAATTGTGACACGCCAGAAATTCTATTAAAAATACTATTTGTAAATGATTGAGACAGACACGTAAAAGTTCGACATCCCTGATAAATAATATTAAATTTATTCCTTTTTCAAGACTAGCATCGATGTATTTTATTTACAGGACTAAATCTTGTATTTAAATATTTGTTATTAAAATATTTAAATAAAAAGAAAAATACAAATTCAATAAACCCATAGCAAACAATTCTTTCGATTTTCTCTTATATTTTATCTCCTTATATTTAAATGGTATACAAAACCAAATAAAAGAAATAAGTAGGCATTGTATTATGCCCGTGTGTGGCAGTGTGGCACTGTGTTAATAATATTTGAATGGAATATAAGCGGATAAATATGGTATACGGTTTATAGATTATATCAACAACAAAAAAATATAATAAAAAAAACTGTTCGGAAATATATGTCTCTGGGGTATTCTACCCGTAAAAATTGTGGAGATTCAAAACCACGAAAGTGAGGGAAAAGACGAAAGAAGATGGAAAGTGATTGACAGCACCAGAAAAAGAAAAATATAATTACAATTTAAATGAAAACTGGAAACGAATAATAATGATGTGAAATAAGAATTTACTGATACTGGCAGTATACCCATTGAAAGTTACGAGACAAAATTTAAATTAAAAGGTATTTTTAAAATGTGGCAAAATAAGTTATATAAAAACATTTTTTTGAAACAGTTTGAATCTCAATGTCAAGAAGCCTATTGACGTGAGCATATCTTTAAATTTAATCCGGTATTCAGAATGCGACAGGGAACAATAAATTCAATTTATATCCTTATTAAAAATAAAATTAATTGTAATTAATAATTAAACATGTTGTACTTGTAAATACGTTTGTGTGTAACGGGGCAAAGCACTTGTGTTATTACAAGGCTACAACACAAAACTTGTTATAGCTCCCAGATGATTAATCCCAAAATTTGTCTCTGAAATATCGTAGTCAATCGTCGTCAATTTGTCGTCAATGAGTTATATTTAATATTATGTTTCATAAACATTTTTAAGTAAATGGGTGGGTTTCTAATACAAACAATTTTCTCCAGAGTATTTTCTTTCAGTCATTAATAGCAATATTCCGTTTAATAATAATAAGTAACTGGTATTTTCATTTTCAATTATGTACTTTGCTGGAACCTCTTCCTTCTTTGTTGTTTTCTGAATTTATCGTATTTTTTAAAATTAGGCTGCAAACATAATACACAATAATTATGTTGATCTTTAGATTTTATATATACTTATTAGTACAAAATATTGTTTTCAATACCTGGTGATATATCTTTCATTCTAAAAATAATATATTATACTATTTAATTTATTTTAATAAATGTTATAAATAGTTTTAATGTGTTCCCATATTCTCCCCGTCATTGATAGTGTAAATGTCGTCTTTTGTTCAATAATCTTATAAGTAGATCGAAACTTTGGTGTAATAATCGAATTCTAACAAAAAGCACTAAGTTCTCGAATTTAATAGGGTACAAATTGCAATGCAGGAATTGAACAATTTTATTTAATATTGAAAACACTATATTTAATAGCAAAATATCTTACGGAGGAATATATGATTATTCTTTCTTTATTTTTAAAATGCTTAGTTCTTAAACTTATCCTATCTATTTACTTTATCAGAATCAGCAGTTATTAATAAAGTACTAAGTTAACAATGCTTACTTACCAGAAAAAACAAAGAATGACGAACCGTAGTGGTAGGGACCAGACTACAAAATGAATATTTTATCAGCTTGTACCACAAGTTAATTGAATTCAGTAATCGGCGTAGGGGACCTATGTCCTAGAGTCGTAGAAGACGTAGCGGGGCGTAGAATGACGTAGAGTATAAGAAGCTGCGTTCCACTGTCGTAGAGATAAACACACAGAAAGCATATTGTCACGACACCAGGAATTAATTTTAGGTATTTCGGAGTGTTATAAAATCAATAATTCATTTAAATGTACGCAAAATAAGGGTGCTTAAAAGGGTAGTGCATATTTTATAAAATGTCAATGATATTTTAAATTTACTGATAAAACCATAGCCTTATAATATAACGAATTTTATTTCGATATAATTTGAAGCTTTATGAATATGTACATTTAGGCCGTCTGCACACGGATCGACTGATTGCAAACTAGCCGCGAACGAAGTTTCCAACGAAAACGAAAAACGAGCCATGTCGAGCCGTGTTTCGTGACTCTATAGAATTTTTAACAATAGCATAATAGGGGATTGTGTCGTATTATGAGGTATTTGTATGTATGTATGTATTTAAATACTTTTTAACAGTATTTGTGCACATCTCTGCTCATGATGTCACCATGAAAAGCATGCAACGTAATTGCCCTGCGACCAAGAAACACAGTCGCTCAAAACTGCCCAAAACCAATTTCAAATCAGTTTAGTAAAATCCGTTCGTGCCGTGTGTGTTCTCTCACTCGTATACACGTGCGTTCTGTCACTAACAACACAGTTGCGTTCTCATTCGGTTCGGGTAGATTCGGGAATCGCGATTACAATCAGTCGACCCATGTGCGGACGGCTTTACTGTTCTACCAACAGACACAGAAAGCTTGCTGCCTAACTATGTTCCAAGACAGAGACGTATTAATTTAGAAACAATGAAGAAGGCAAGTGATAATGAAGACATTTGCTACCTGAATGATCTACGATATTTCCTCTGATTGACTAATGACTATAAATATCATTATTGGCACATAAACATATTAAAATCATCGCATGAGTATAGCGGGTTGACTTTAATCACGTTTCTCTCGAAACCACGTTTTTTGAACTTGGCGGAAGCATACCTGGAACATAATTTCATCGATCGATTTGAAAATTTATTAACAACTATATGTTTAGTATAAGACTCTACAGAAGTATGTAATTTTTGTGTTGTTCCATGAAGAGCTATTTAATGATTATTTCCAAAAAATTAAAAAAAAAAAAACTCTATCAATATATTTAAAAAATTGCATATTTCCGTCCGTGAGCACTTCCGAAAAAAAAGATTAAAAAAGAAAACCAAGAATAAAATGTGAAATGCTGTGCAGATGCCATTTTATTATAAATTACTGCACAATAATTATTTTTTATGGTTTATTCATTGTTTCGTTACCAATAAAATCTCAAAGTATTTTTACTCATGAACTCATGAAAATTAGGTAGGATTAAATAGGACACTTGCGCTTCTCCCTCAAAATTTCGAAATTGACACTAAAGATACTGAAATCTTTAGAAATTTGCACTAATTTGAATAGAGCCCGTGACAGAATTACACAAATGTATACTATACGTTCAAATACTTAATTGAATTATTAATCAATAATTAAATTGTTTTCTTTTGATTAAAAAAACGACTATTAGGACGTTTAATTATCAATTAAGGATTTAATGAATTATTTATACGCCAATTAAACATGTACAATTTTTAATCAGGACATGGTTTATAAAACCAAATGATATTATAGGGTGGAAGCAATGAAAATTACCACCCCGATTAGGAGATTGAAGTGATTGAATATGTAAATGATTTAATTAAATCCTTTTAAGTATTTGTGCTGCAGATTTCATTAAACAGTGATTAGTGAGCATTCTCAGTGATACAGTTTCATTACTCGCATATTACAAAGCAGAGATATTAAACTCTCGCTGCACTGCGCTTGTGTGAAACGACACTGCTTCGTAAACGCGATGCGAGTGCATTATTCGTTAAGAGCAATATGCAAATACTGGCTAATTGTGATAAATCAAATATTTCATTATTTTCTCATTAGTTACTCTCTGCTTATTTATAATTAAAAGCATCTGTTTAAATATTAATTAAAAGTTTCTATAAAACAATATAGAGAATTCCTTGACTGTTATACACTATTAGTAACAAAATTATCTACTATAATTATTATAAACTGAGATATAAATATTGTGCCGATTTCAAACCAGAGAGACAGTTCAATAAAACACGAACAAAAACTTGTTTTTCTGAACACCAATATTTACACCAAAGAGACAGTTCTTAAAACATTTTTGTCTTTTGTTGCTGTTTTAGTAAACAAAACACATTCTCATCTGGAGTTGGTAAGATCAAAGAAAAACACGTTTGTTATTGTTTAGTCTGCTTGGTTTGAACACGCAGTTTTGTTTTCTGTGAACATTTGCGCTTGTCAGTTGTTGTTTATTATGTGCATACGCACAGTCCCATGGAAAACACTAAAAACTTTTTAGAAAAACAGAACTGTTTTAAAATAAAACAAAACATGATTTTGTTTTGTTTTTTAACAACAAAACTGTCTCTCTGGTGCGAAATCGGCATTACTCGTCGAAGAAATTAAAGAATATCGAAGAGGAAAGAATTAGACACAAAATGACATAAAATTTTTTTTTTATAATAAGTTTAATAATAAAAAAGATTGTTACAATACAATTCATTTTTTCTTATTAATTCTTTTTAACGGGATTTAGCATTACAAAATTTATGTCTTGTAAACAATAATAAAACTGTTTCAACATACTCGTACTACGATAACAGCAACAGCACATTAAATTCACTGAATCATCAAAAAAATTGATATGAATCATGTTACATTCTCGCATATTTTTCTGTGGTGTGTATAACATTTTTAGCTCACATTTTGCGGAGATTTAATTACAGATGATGTAATATTGTTAACACAGAACATGTTATCTGTAAGTATAGTTGAGATCTGTTAACTGCTCGGTGTTCATAGTGTTCGTAATTCAAATCTAAAACTAGCCAACATTGGAAATGCTCATTCCACACCAAACGAGCAGGCGTACCATCCATATCATCATACCATACGTGACCTGTTTTAAACTATCTATTTCAAATTGGATTTTATTTCAAGTTGACATAGTCAGACCATTACCAGAGCCAGAGCCAGAGCATATGAATCCCAGATCGTGTCAGAGATGATTTGAAGGTTCACTGCCGAATTACTGGTGGGAGTCCAAAGGGACGTTGAGATCAAAGTTTGTGAATTTCCTAACTTAAAATGAAGATATTTTATAATTTTACATTTTTTATTTTTTTAGTTTGTACAGTAGTGTTTGTATTTTGCGATGCTTCAAGGTTACTGTATTGTATTCAATTATAAAGGTTTGTGTTGTTTTGTGTCTTCTTTTGTTCATTAATTTGTATTTAAGTGTGTTTTGCTTTGTATAAGCACGTGCATTGAAAGCAAATAAAAGAATATACGAGACACCGAGATTGAAACCGATATCCAGTGGCGGATGAAACATTTAAAGCGCCCCAAACGTAACCAGGTTTAAAAGCTACAAAAATGCAACAAATATTTAAAAAGGGCTTCTTTACCCGACCCGGCGAGAGCCCGAGCCCGCCGAGTAATGGTAATAAACCCGGACCCGAGATTCGGGTCTGTTTACAAAACAAAATTATGGCAGAGCTAGGTCACAAAGAGCTAATTTCAGCCTGCAAAACACTTTGGAGTTCTTTAGCGAATATGATTATTATTTTCGTGAAACATTAGAAATTTAGTGAACGGGCTTTGTTAGTTAATAGATTTTGAGTACTGAAGTTATTTTGAACATTTTGAATGAACTTAAACCTACCAAATTTGTAGTTAAAGTCTTAAGTCGTAACAACACAACACTATATTCAGCCGGCATCGCACCGAATTATATGAAGAAAAGGATGGCAGATTCACCAAGTCAAATAGCGAGTGAATTGCTGCAACACATTGAGAAACGGTTGAATGATAAATTGCATTCAAACTTATTGAATTTATTTAAGTCGTTTGAACAGCTCCATTTTGTTCCTTCAAAACGAACCTTAAGTTTAGCTACACAGTTAATGAGTAGATATTCCGCTAACTTGACAGTCTATTCTACGGACAACTTGGAGAAGTCGTTATTGGTCGATGGAGGCTGATGATTTTGGAGAGTTAAATCAGGAGTTTGCTCACAAAAAAAAACGAATCTTGAGCATTGAGATGCTTTATTACGTGAACTACACAATAAAACCAACTTCGACGTATAACGAACGAACATTCTCGGATCTGCAAATTTTTGCAACAAACTTAGATTACCATTGGGGGGATAAGTCCCTTAATGCTTTGGTGTTTCTTGAATATGACTATATTAGGGATAGTATAACAAAATAGATTGTAAAGTTATTATGTAATAACTTAAATAATAAATGAATTATGATAAATACTTGATAATTCAGATGTTTTTATATTTCTCTGGTTTTGGACCCGACTCGAAACCAGATCCGGGAACCGTCGAATTTTCAAAATATTGGACCTGGATTCGGCGGGTATTGAAATCCAGGTCTCTACATTTAACGCCGTGCGTAATAGTAAGCAACATACTAAAAATATCTGCTGGACACAAAACCTATTGCCTTAAATTCATGTACATTATATTAGTTAAGCGAAATTTAGTAATATTTTATCTAAAAAGGCTGAATGTTGTTTGAAATAGGATTATAAAGACACTTTATAATCATTTTATGCTTAAAAAGGACTTTTCAAGTAACAATCAAACATGTTGACGACGTCTGTTGCGAAGGTAAGATATTCGAGGATGAAGGCGACCCTTTAGAAGAATAAATCTTCGAAGAGAATATTCGATTTGTACAAGTATGAGCAGATTCATTCAATTATCGCTGCTTCAGCTGATTGCATTCTATTATTAGAAGCTGCCCTCTCATACGTACATTTGCTGATTATGTAAAAATATGAATTCCTCGCGAATTATTTGAATCTGTATTAGATGTTTGTCATGCACAGCGCGCAGCTCGTGGGTATCCTTATCTAACAAAATGCACAGGTACAAAAAACAGCAAGTTGACTTGTTGACTTACTGATTTACTGCGTTTAATTATTATTTATGAGGTAATTATGTAAAAACAAGACAAATAATTTATAGAAGTAATTTTCGTTGAAAATGGTGATTTAGAGGAAAATAATGTTAAGAAAGAAGGAAAATGTATTATATATTAATGAGTAACTAGCTCGAAAACGAATCGAGTAAATAAATTAAGGTTGAGGAAATACTTTCTTTCCAAATGATTAACTTCAGGAAAATAATTCTTGGAAAGGTTAACGTTCACTATGTTACTTACTACACAGTTAAGTAAAGTAGTTAACAAACAGGATCTATAGTTCCTGGATATTTTATCGTAATGCAGTTATGCAGTTCATCGCTAAAGAAGCGAATGTGAGAGGAGGTGAACAACTTACTAGAGCATTTCATACGACTCCGTGTACTCCGTGTAATTACTGTGTACCATGTTAATGTGAAAGTATTGAGTCAGCACCGTCCAATGCAAGTCGTACACTCGAGCACATCGCCAAACGAACGTTAAATAGAAGCAAGAGCCAAAGAAAATCGGAGAGTAACTTAGAATTAGTGTACCGCACAACACAGTAAACGAGTGCTCATACACGTTAGGCAAAATCCCAAAATCCAAAGCGAGTGCATGGTAGGATAAATTCCACAGTTCATTTACTTGTTTGTTTTTTTTTCGTTTTCAAAAAATTTAGCGCTAAGACAGATTTTGTCAAAGAGTCAATTTTGAAATTCTGATGTGTCAAAAATTGTGTTTTAAAGAAAACAATAGTAGGACTTACACCAAAGGAAACATTGTTGATGTTACGGCACTGCTATGTATAATTTTACGAAATATGCACGTGATATAAGTTTGTCTTAGAAATTCTATATTATAATGTTCCAAGTGGTTCGTGGTGGCTCGGAAACGGCTCCGTGCATTTTCTTGAAAATTGCCTATTTCTTAGAGAAAAAATTCTAAGACTTTTGGCATCCTCAGATTTTCCCCTGAATTTCCTGGAAACCCGTAATTGTGGAAAAAGTAAAAAAAAAATTTTACTTTTTGCTCTATAACTTTTAACTCGTAAAAGATAGAAAGCTGAAATTTGGCATGTGTATTACGGTGTTCAATGTTAACATTTTTCTAAATTTAGAAATTGAAAAATTGGAAAAGGGAGCGTTGAAAAAATGAGAGGGCGCGGTATGAAACTTTGAAGACAACTCAAATGTTAGATTGTGTAATAATTGAATATCATATTAAAAAAAAAATTATTGGGGGGCACGGGGCCGGTTTTTGCCGAGAGTAAAAATTGTGCTGGAAAGTTGAAATTAAAATTTAAAATGAAATTCAAATTACACTCTAATTAAACTCTAGTTAAATTATAACGTCATAATAATCACAAAATAAATAAGATAGTAATATATTTTTTACGTGTTTTAAAATAAAGCCGAGAGCTGTGACCTGCTAGGCATGCGGTATACACGTTTAGAAATATTTCTAAACAGCATTTTTATAAAACTATAGTGGAAATATTGAATTAGGAAGTCAGCAAAAAAAGTTAGCTCGTTAGCTTCATATTTATTAAACAGTTTTGCGCCGTAAAGCTCTACATTTGTCAATACACCAGAACCAGAACGCTCTGATTGGGTACAAACAGTGAAACAGACAAGTCGGACAACTCAACTGACAAGATATGTTTCTAAAACGAATGACTTTCTCACTGAATTGGAATTTACTCGTAAATTTAAATCCATCTTAAGTGTCCATTTCCTATATAATGGATGGTCCATTGCCGCAAATATGTTGACGTATATTGATTTGACAAACCCCATCTACCCCTCACACATAACTACATATTCCACTCTGCTTCACTCTACATTCTCTCGCTCTCTCTCTCTCCTTTTTCATTTCTTACAAACCACAACGCGATCTATTAGACCTTCTCGTAGCCTTCTAGCTAGCCCTGTGGCTTCAACTGGATCGTCAATGTTCCAATGTCCCAAGAATCCAGCAAACTGAAGGCAACTCCCGTGGGAGAGATTGTATAACTAACCAACTATTGGAGAACATGTGAGTGTGACCTATCCTTTACCTAATATCAGGGTTGCACTGGAATTTCACAATTTAATATGGTGTAGTTCTGCCTGCCTGTGTGAAGGTATGCTTGAAAACTAGAAAGAAAATTCTAGCACAATAAAGGAAATAATATTTTATATACATGTAAAGAAATTATATTTATTTAGTTAGTCTGTCGGTAAAACAATGACCGTTCAGTGAAAATATATACTCATTAATACAATAGATGTCACTGTAGAAGTAACGGCTAACACAGTCGATATCTGGAGTGAACTGAACCCACGTATTTATTCAATTACTTACTTAAGTGCATATATTGTGAGGTTATAATAAAATTATATTAAAAGGAATTGACAATTTATAGGAAATAAACTTTAGCAATTATAAAATTTAAGTTAAAGCTCTCTCATACTGGAACAGACAACGAACGACTATTGTAACTAAGGAGTATTGGTGTTGTCTCGCATTAGCAATCTTTACCATGAGAGCAAACTTCCACGATTTTTCACGCGTCACCACAAATTCTCCATCACCATCTCGATAGACCAGTGCAGCCCTGTCCAATACCCAGTCACCACAAGATCAGAATCGCCAGAATCGCCGGGATGGAGTTTGGCTAATGCTTCACCATAGTAAAACTTCGTAGACGTTGGTTATAAAACGGCAGAAAAGAAAATATTTACTGAGAAAAGAAAAGTCAATACCGAATAATAGTAATGTGATAATAAAAACGGGTTTGTTGTTGATTTAGGAAGAAGGAAAATTGTTCAAAGTTGAAATATTTACTTTTAATCAGATCTGTACACATAAATTAAATCCTCTTGCAGACATTTTTTAGAAAACAAGAAGAAAAATACCGGAACGTAAAATATGGATGTCGATATTAAAGAAATACGAGTGTATTACTCTTTAATAAATCTAAAAATGAATTTCATTGACTTATTTCAATTATTATATGGAAAATATATAATCCCACTAGGCGCTGTTATATGCATATATTTTATAGGTTTATTTAACATAACAAAGTTTACCTTTTACATACAGTGTAAAGTTAGGTTACATGACAAATATTATCTTTAGTTATGTAACCTTGTTATGTAGAATAAACCTTAACTATACGTAACTCGCACAGAATGATGAAAGAATGT
The DNA here is from genome assembly GCA_963678705.1 of Panorpa germanica. NCBI lineage: Eukaryota > Metazoa > Arthropoda > Insecta > Mecoptera > Panorpidae > Panorpa > Panorpa germanica. The sequence continues at coordinate 1,180,249 of OY783212.1, read as the reverse complement.
GTTACATTTTTTCGTCTCACCGACCAAAACTGTACTAGTATGTTTTAAGACTAATGCCGGTTTCACACCAGAGAGACAGTTTTGAAAACAGTTTTGTTGTCAAAAAAACAAAAATATTTTTTGTTTAATTTTAAAACAGTTCTGATTTTCGAAAACAGATGGAGTGTGAATAGCCTATGTTTCCTATAGATTAAAAGTGTGTCCAAAATTGCGCATAGAGAACAAATAGGAACATATACCTTTCTCTCTCGCACACATTTTGGACAACCTTTCAAGTTCAGCATTCTCCCTCCATATATATATGCTCTAAGGTTCACACTGAACAGACTGGTTTTGTTTTTAGTGTTTTTCTGTGTGTCCCATAAAAATTATAAACATGATAAACACAAATGTTCACAAAAAGCAACACTGCGTGTTCAAACCAAGCAGACTAAAAAACAACAACAAACGTGTTTTCCTTTGATCTTACCGACTCCTGATGGGAATATGTTTTGTATAATAAAACAGTTTTTAAAGACAAAAATGTTTTAAACACTGTCTCTTTGGTCTAAACATGGAGTTTTTGTTAGGAAAAACCGTTTTTGTTCATGTTTTATTGAACTGTCTCTCTGTTCAGTTCAACAAGTTGTATTGGGTCACCAAATCATCGACATTACTAATAATATATTCATTTAACATTACAACTAAGTATGTCGAACGGTCGATCAATACTCTGAACGGGCTGGAATTGTCACAATATTTTTCATTACGCTCATCGACGGTAAAACTGACATTGTAACAAAGGCAAATAAATTTAATAGTAAAGTACGAATACATCATTAGTAGGTTACATAAATTGTCAAGTCACATGCGAGGGTTTACACGAGGGGCAGGGGGTACGAAGTAGGGGGGGCCGCAAAAATATAATTGAACTGTTACTCAAGTCCATTTAAAGCGGTTGACAATTCTGACAGTATATATTAGTTATACAAGTTTTCCAAACACCGGAAAATTAATTTTATAGATAAAACATTTCCATAACAATATGTATGTAAATTAAATCTCAAATTTGCATGGCGTGTTTGATATTTATATTTTACATGAACAAAAGATGATTAATACTAGATAAACCATGTTGAGTTACAGTATTTAAAATAAGCTTATTTCCATTAAAAATATAGAAAAAACATGTAAATGACATTAATTGAATGAAGTTTAAAGGTCAAGGTTTTAAATCAGGTGATACTGTGACCTAGAAAGTACACCTATTATAAAATATAATAAAAAATTAATATTCTGGTCTAAGAAATATTACTATGTTGTTAGTTTTATGATCCGTAGTTAATGTATAAATGGTATTTTTAAGGCTCTCACACACTGGAACCGATTACATGCGACATCGTACTTTTGCAGTAGGATGATTTTTACTGTAACGTTTATCAATAAACCACAGTTATAAAATGATCCTCAGATTCATACGTTCGTGTTCATTTTATTGTTCATACGGATGTTGATCAAAGTGCCACCTTTTCTTTATATGGATCTTGCACGGATCGAACCCATTATAAAGAGTTCTAAAGCAACTACACCCTACTGAAAAAGTCGAATGTCGCTTTATTACGTAGTGCAGTTCCACGCTAGTTTTTAGGAGGAACAACTCCTTTGCAAAAGACAAAATTATAAAATAAAATATTTAACAGATGTTTGTTCACCAGATTTTATATTTCGTAAATTTACGGCCTAACCTTTTTTGTAATAAAAAGGTTCAACCTTTAAGTTGCTGTTAGTTTATTTTTCTAGCAATATTTTTTTGAAATAACGCCATCGAAACCAGAAACGAAACTCTCGCGTCTCGCCGTATATGGTCTCGGTACAGTCTCAATAGTTTTCAAAAATGTCCGTCTTGTATCGTCTCGCTTTTACATAGCGAGAAAAGTCTCGTGCTCGTGTAAAGCACTAGCCTCTTCTGATATTACACATTCAAATTGTCACTGAAACAATGCTACAACCTTATAAATTCCTGCAATTAAAACTTCTAGTGAAAATCAATACATTGGTTGCTAAATGCACTTGATAATCTATAGAAATATTTTTTCAAACGTTGAAGCTAATTATTAATGTTAAAACAGTTACCACACGTACAAGCATAAAAAACTAGAAAAGTTTGACATCAACAAATAATTAAAAAAATAAATTCAACGAACATTTTCATGAAATATTGAAAACATTGAAATGTTTTCCAAATTTAAATGGATGGTATAAATTAACTAAAAATGTACAGTGGAACAATAGTGGATTGACAATATAAAGATTAATTCTATAAATGAGACGAAACTAAAATAATTATAATTAGAAGAATGTAACGCCTAACAGGAAACACTTTTAAGGAATAAATAAAACTAACAATGTAAAGAAATTTGTTCAATTCCTAATTTTCAACTTATAACGCAAACACATTATTGATTAAGAAATACTCCTAATAAAAAGGGTCTAAAAGGGTTGGTAGACCTTTTTCAACTTCACGGATATTACATGAAAAACGCCATTGAAATAAAAGCAAAAAAAATTTTTGATAAAAACTTTCATAATTAAAAATTACATTATTAATTATCGCACATTTCAATCATTTTTGTTGAACATTGCGTATTTCTAATTTAATATTATTTTATCAAAATTTCTTCATTATTGCTACAAAACGTTAAACACCTTTTGAGAAAGAGAGAAAGAGATGTTATTTGACAACTTTTAATGAGAAGTGAGATATTAATAGTCGTTAGCTGTAGCTAAGGAACAAATTGAGTCATACAGCCGAGTGCTGATTTATCATATTGATCAAATATGAATCTTTCATATTGCCTGTCTAAATCTTTGATCGGATCATTTGTCGTCGCATTCTACAATTGTCGTTTGATGTTGTGTTTTTTCTTAGATGGCTATATATATTTTGCAAGATATCAGTAGATGTAGTACTGTTATTTGAAAGTGACGTGTATTGCATTGTAATGTAGGGTTATATAGGGTATATTTATGTAAACATATAGGCAATAGACTTGAGAACAACCCAACCCAGAAAATAAGCGCTGTCGTTCAAAACATTTTACTTTATAAACTGAAACGTTACTGAAAATACGAGTATATGGTAAGGTAAAGTTTCCTGGAAATTCTATCGAATAATAATCCATATTGAAGCATAGACAAAAAGTGGGTCACAAGCCAAATTAAAATAACACAAAACATAATGGTTTAATGATGACTAATGTTATATAAAGATATTAATCTAGCATAAAAAAGAAATAAAGAAATGATAGAAGTTTTTCTTAGGGAGACTTGATCACGAACGTTCAGTCTTGTTCAGTTTTCTCTGGTAAATAAATTCAGCCTACCACTCGCCCATTTAGATCACAGTTTAACACAAAGCTCACCAAGTGAGTTCGAAGTTTATTTACTTATGTTGTGATCAATTCGTGTAGACTATTTAATGCCGCGTCGGTCTCTTTGGAATCGACAACTTCTGCAAATACTTTTGTCAAGTTTTTATGCTGTCGATTCACGTCTATATAACCAAAGCACTGCCTAAATATCTCATCTATTATATAATTATATAAAATGTATAACCAATTAAAACATAAATGTGATGTCACTCAATAATTTAAAGAGATTCCCTGCTAAACACAAAACAATCAATTCAGTTCATGTATTACTTTACGTAATATTTTTTAGCTAACTTTATAAATAAATGCAAATGTCATTAAAAATCTTTGACTAATATATTAATTTAATATGTAACATTATATAATCTTGCGTAAAAAGCTTAAATAACGTCAGAAATTATAAATTTATATTGAAAGATAACTTTTGTTATGTAATCTTACACTACATTAACCAAATAAATTTTAAGTAAAGATACTTTTTTGTGTTTAAAAAACTGTACTTATATGTAACAGTTTTTAGCTGGTTGTTTTATTTATTATTTTTAGTTAGTTACCGTCGGCCTGATTAATTCCACACTTTACCGACTCTTAAACTGTGTGACATTTTCAATTTTTTTTTTTGCTTTCACGTAAAATTCAATTCTATCCAGTAAAAATTTAAATTTTTATCGAGGCTCATGGTCCATACAAGTTACAACGCAACTAATCCACGAGTTGGCTATAAACAATTTCGACTACAGTGTACAGTATCGGTTATATTATTATTTTTAGACAACAATTATATCATTAAAGACAATTGCTTTGAAATATAAAAAGAGCGTGAGATGTTTGTTCAATTGGTCTAACGATGGGCTATTAAAATAATTAGCAAAGATTGTCATAAATTATACAATGTTTTTCTTGAAGAGAATAATAACTTAATATAGCATTTAAATCATACGAAATGGAACACAACTGCCTCAACGATCCTGACCACTGTACTGGAAATCTTTATTATTGCTAATAACACAAAACTGAAGGAGTCATAAAATAATACAGGAAAATAAATAAAACAAAATCATCAACATTGTAAACATCAACACTGCAAATAGCCTATGGGCCACACTACAGCACATGCGACAAATTAAAGGCGGTAGCAAAATTATATATTCATAAAAATTATGTTTCTACGTATTTGAAATAATTACCTTATCAGTAATTAACAGAAAAAAATATCACATTTCTTTAAACCAATTAAAATTGGAAAAAAATTTAGACTAAATATTATTCAATCAATATAACATAAGAATATATCTATATTTACCAATAAGTAAATATATAATATATATTATAGAGAAATAATTGATTTTCAAAATCGTCCGTCAATATCGGTATTTAACTTTCACGATTTATCGTTTGCCCTAGTTCGACTGGTACGTTCGAATAGCTCACCCGCTCCGGTGGGTTTGCCGTTCACGACTGAAGCTGCTACGCTATACGTTGCTACGTTGCTACGTCGCTACGTTCGCTACAGCGATGGTATAATGCGAAGTACAGGATTTGCTGCTACGACTATAGCTAACTCGTACTCGCTCACATAAAGTAAAGTAACAGTCTACAGCGTGGCAACACGAAACAGCTGGAACGTAGAAGGCGTAGAGGGCGTAGAATAAAACGGATTGTCACGTGATACAAAGGTATTATATTCTAAAATGGAATAGATAGTTGTACATTACGTTGATAAATGTACATGCACAGGTTTACCGGTTTACCGATTGACTCAGTCGAATACTGAGATTGTAGTAATATCGGTACAATATTAAATTAAATATCACAATTGAATAGATTAAGCATTCTATATTTTTCTAGTTAACTACCTAGATCACCAAATTTGATTCGTAGCGATTATTTTCTGTTGAGATTTTCTCAAACTTCCGGTTTACATAAAAATAACGACGGTCAAAATACCCATACGATATGGGTAGCATATTATTCAATATATTAAAACCAAGATCGTATCTTACATTTAAAATGAATAAACAGCTACTGCATAGTACTATTTATTTTGTTTTTAATCAAAATTTGAGTAATTTTGCTGATATTTAACAAATACCATCCATTTTTATTTGCACAAATGTTTTTGATATTTTTAATATGAAATTATACAAATACAAAATAATACTTATTAAAAAAGAAATATGAGCTCCTGCTTTGGACTATAATTAAAAAAATAATTAATTTTATACTCTTCATAAATGTAAAAGAAACATTTTTATCCGTAAGGCTCTTACTGAAATGTATAACTAAAAAATATTACAATTAATATACGGACGAGTTAAAGTCAAAGTGGGGTCAAATTTCTTTTAAAAAAATCGTTCAAGTGTTTATATTCGAAATATAATCATCTAATAATCATATAATATGAAGCCTAAAATTTGAAAACGTAGTAGGAGATCGTGGGTGATATGACTACCATCTAAATTAGGTATTATTCTTCTACTCTTGCATTCTTTTTATTTTTGCGTTGGTTTTTCTTGTACATTCATATTAAAGAAGTATAATATATAGATCGTAAATGACAAGTTTAAATCTATAAAATATACACATTTCACCTTTATTTACATAATGCTAAAAACAAATTGTAAATTCTAATTCTCCGTGCTGAAACAAACTGGAATGATGATAATAATGAATATTGATATGAGGCAGATAGTATGACGGAACTGTAAAAACATTTTTTTGAATTGTTTATGTTTTGTAATATAGAAATCAACTTCTCATCCTGTATAAAACATTTAATAATTTATTGCTGATCAATTACGATTCAAACAATAAACCATTCCGGCCGCCATGACAAAGTTATAAAGTATTTTGAAAACAAACAAGCATTGACAGTCAACGTCATCGGTTTACGTTTCCGTTACAATAAAGCTTTTGACAGAAGGTAAAAAGAAGACAAAGGTTATGCAAGAAAATATAACAGCGACATTTTTATAAAAAGAATAATAAGATTGAACGCACATGGAAGACAAGACTGCCAAAAATTATAGTTTGGTTGTTCGCTCCTACTCATAGCGGAATTAAAATTGGGCCCCATGGATCGGTCTGTCCTCTTGTAGCACGTCTTAAAACAGTTGTCCCTCTAACATATTTAAAAATGGACCATCAGACTATAAGTGAGTTTAAGTAACTTTTTTGTCAGCTTTAAAGCGTCTGCAAGGTAATACAACATGTTACAACTGTTTTAAAACGTTTTGCAAGAGCACAGACCGATCCAAGGGGCCAAACATTCTCTATATAGAGAGGGCATTATTCGTGCACATGAAAGTGAGTGAGAGAAATAACTTGATTACATGATACCTGTAAAATGGCCGGCTGATCAAGCTAGCAGGTAAGCATAAGATCATTGTACATACTTACACTAGTCAATCCTTTGTTCAACACATTTTGTTCTTCAGAAAATATGTGATGTCTGGTGGGCCTGGGATCTTGCTCTATTATGTTCAGACAATCGTGTCAGCGATGTGATCGCCTTTATTTAAAATTAATATAATAACTAATAATAGTAATTTAATAACTAAATGTTTTTAAGAGATCATTTGATATTATCTGGTACAGTTTGTCTCCCCCGGCCTGACTAGTGACTTGACTACCCTCTAAACAGTTACATATATTTACATATAGTTACAAGTTACATATATTTAAGGTTTATGTAACATAAAAAGTAAACACAGTAAAACGTTACATAAACTTTACATAAAATTTGAATGTCTTTGGTACACATTTTGGTACACACTTTTTGCATGTTAAAATTGTTATGTAAAATTTGGCGTACGGAGTCTTGTATCAATTCCTACAGTTTCAGCAATCGCACGAATACTTAATCGACGATCAAATCGAATCAGATTTCCGATTTATTCGATATTGTCATGCGTCATTGACGTGCAAAGGCAACCTGGGCGTGAATCATCTCGAACATCTTCTCGGCCATCTTCAAAAACACGTGCACACGATTGCTATACACTTCTTTCAATAAATTATAAGTTTCATGTGCAATTTCACAAAAATTCTTTATTGTTATTCCTAATATTTATATTGGCGCATATATAATTTTTCTGTAGCAGCGTCAGTCTCATTATTAAATAGCCGCACCTCCTACATTTTGTGTTACAGATAAAAAATCTGAATTTTCAGTGGTATATCCAAAAAATAATAACTTTGAACAGCACTGCTATAAGAAAAACCTTCTTTGCTCCTGTTTCTGACGACCTGACAAGGAAAATGAAATAGACCTTGACAATTGTTATAGTATTGGGTTATGGATTTTTTTGTTGTATCAGTTTCACAATATATGAATGTTTTTCACAAAGTTTCCCAACAAACCCTAAACACGTATAGTACGAGTATAACAATAAGACACACAAAAAGTAAATGAAACTTTATAACTTCAGTATTATATGACATCAATAATACCAACAACTTTTACTATAAATATATTATACAAATTTTGTATCTTCTTTCAACGACATACGACATACTGCTGGTATACGTCAAAGTTTCCAAAATATTTATATGTATTTGTACGTTCAAACTTAGTTATGAAAAATCTGAAAGTTTTTTTTTCATGATGGTTTTATTTTGTTAGGGTAAGAAAGTGACAACCGTACCTTTCTCAGGTTCAATCAGATTCTGTTTTGTATAAAGAAGTATTTCTTATACGCATTTTATACCCAAGAGGCATGAAATCGATTTTAAAATATGCAAATCAAATTAATTTTGAATGACATCTAAAAACAAGTTGGGCATCGCAAACAGCACAACAATAAAACACAAAGACAAGACACACACACACACACACATAGGCAAAAAGATAAGATACATGATAGTATAGACGGAACAAAGGCCTGAAGAAAATAAAAAATATATTTTAAAAAATCAGCTGACTATTCAGAAATATTCTTCAAATGTAAATATCACATTCAAAAAAAGTATTATTTCCCTTACAAAAAAGTGAAAATTTGGTGGACTATGTCTTACGAACCTAAATAAATCCATTGGTGTTCGGGTGGTTTCTCTCTAAAACTATGTATTTACTAAAAAATACTAAATGGTAGCAAACATTATATTTGTTATGTACCGTTAGTGTGGATTCCTGCTCACAAAGGAATCACGGGAAATGAAAAAGCAAACGACGCCGTACAACAAGCAGCTAGAACAGTAGCAAGTGGAGATATTCAATATGAATTGGACTTATTGGCAAAATTTTCAGTTTACAGTCTTCGGTGTGCGGACGTCGTTGGTGGTGGAAAGCCCAAGGTCCGACATACTTATCTCGAGACTGAGGGTAGACCATACTTGGTACAAGAAGATATATGCAATTGTGGAGAAGGGCAGATCCAGAACATTTGATCTTCCAATGTACAAAAACGGAGGCCTGCAGAAATAATTTGTACAGAGTTTTGGTAAAAAATGGAGTGGTGTTGCCAACGAGTATGGAGGAACTACTAAGATATCCGAGGTGGCCAGTGTGCTTAGTGATAGACATGATATGGAAGATAGCGGGTTTAAAAGTATAGTTGTAATAATAAATAAAATGTAAATATGTAAAATGTTAATAAAATTGATAAAGAAGGGCGAAAAAAGGACCGTGGTCCTAAGAAGCCCGTGAATTATTATTAAAAAAAATATATATATATATTTGTTAATGTATGTCATTAAGGAAAAAATTGAATCAAACTCCACACTATTACATAAACTACAAAATACGAACACAAATCGTGTGTTAAATTAATAGCAGATAGCAGTCGCCGTAATATTGTTATTGCGTAGCTTGAATCCGCATTGCTGGAGCTCGCGTTAAAGAGGTCTACTATACTTATACGAGTATATTATCTTTCAATATTTAACAGGCTTACATTTGCTAGTGCTATGCGCGTTTGTTGTATACCTGTATATACAGCTTTATAAAATGTACGAACAAAATAATAACTGCTTACATGATAGTAACTTTGTAAGAAGACTTGGTGGACTCAAAACGACAAAAAATGAGTAATGACGATGCAGGAAAACCCCCTTCCCCTTCGTCCTCTTCCCCGAAGTGAAATGATAACACGTGTCGTGTTTTACTTATGAAACAATTTTATTTGTCTGTGTTTTACATGAGCCATTTGTAATGGTAGATAATTATCTTAAACATACACCTATGCACATGACTTAATTAACCATCTAATAAGTTCCCTTCGTGTGTCTCATTGGCGTAGTTTATGAATAAGTAATGCTTAATTATTATCTCGCTACAGACAAACTATGTTTTTTATCTTATACAATTCTTTTCATTTATTATATTAGAAAGAAGGTATTTTACGACTCTAATAATTCAGTAAGATTTTGTGTTTGGCTCTAATAATAATAAACACGATAATCGGACATTGTATTTAAGTTAAAAAATGATTTGAATAGTAATATCTGATGTTAAATAAATAACAAGTAGATATGAACATAAGGCTGTGTTCAATGAAATCGGATTATAGACCAGCAAACTAATACCTAGCAGAGTTTTGCACTAGATGTTGTAAGCCAAGTCAGGTATACCGCATGTCTTAAGGAATATAACGCAGGTGTATAATGCTTCATAAAGGAAAGCTTGTTTAAGGGGTTATATACAGTCAGCAGGCCCAAAAAAAGCGGTTTTTTAAGAATTTTTCCTGAGAAGCTTTTAAATGTATTAATGTAAAAATTTGTACACATATTATGGTAACTTTTAACTGTGTTTTAACATTTTTGTATTTGTAAAAATAATAATTTTAAAGCTGCTATAGCTGATCTCCAGGAGCTACTCTGAAAAAAGGCATCTTGCGATGACTGCGATATCTCTGCACTGAATCTTCTAAAATGAAAAAATCAAACGGATTTCGTTAAAGTAATGTATAATCTAGTAATTAATCGAATGACCAAAAAATATTTTTCGACAAAATGGCGGCTTCTCAAAAAATAAATTTTGACCTTAAATTGTTTATAAAAAAATATATATTTAGCGGTGAGAAAAAACCTTCGATTAATTACTAAAAAATATACTTAAGAAGCTTGTGTTAAAATTTGAGACTGATCAGTTGAGCCGTTTTCGATAAATCTTGGTCACCGGCTTTAAAAACATAGTTTTCAGAAAAACGCATTGAAAGTTTCAAAGCTACACGTAGAGTAAAGAAAAAAAAAATCAACTTACCTAACTTCGAAAATAATCGCCGAATTGACTTGAAATTTTCTGTGTGTGTACTTAATTTGATAATTTACTTAAATATATGTACATTACGGAAATGAAATAAGAAAAAAACGATTTTTTGAAAATTCTATCTGTATATAACCCCTTAATTTATTAATACATAATTAATATGAAAATTTCATTTCGTTATCGTTATTTTATGGTTAATTACTTGTTTTTTTAACTACGTGCTATATCATTATATAAAATGCTATAGGCGTCATACTTCGTAACTGTGAACTACATAAATTATGTTACGTTAAGTTACCTTACTTTTCCAATCACTGTTTAAAGTCGTAAAATATACATAACTTATTTAACAGAGAGTTGATTCTATTAACAAAGTCACAGAACGTCTTAAATATTATATAATAAATATCTCACGGTAAAGATCGTTCCGTTTGAGTAATAAATTACCAAATATTCCCCGGTTTAATTTTAGAATCATTAATTTTAAACGCATGTTTTATTACAGTAATTCTTCCGGACGCAATATTAATTTTTAATCTAAAAATCCATTTAAATTACTTTGATGAATAAACCCTACAAAAACATCAACACCTACCTACACCTTCTCCTACCCACACAGGTGTATATATCAAAACGTTTTTAATTAATTTACTAATTTATTAATTTACATACCACTTAACTACTACTAGTATTAACATGCGAACGGCGGACGTTTTTATTTTTTCTTCAGTGTTTTTTTTATTTATATCTTAGGGCTGGGGGGTTTGTTCGTTCGTGTTATTATCTGTTTAATCTATTATTTAATTACAATCCACCAGCTTGTAATTAATAACAAACATTTTTTAGATTAGATATCAACCGCGCTTAACATTTGATAAAGCATCCTTAGTTCGCTTTGCATATTGTTCATGTACTCGTATACTCGTATCCTTTGTACGTGTTACTTGTCTTAAAATAACTTTTGCATTACTCACTAATTAATACGTTTTGTAAATAAATTTGTACAGTTTCAAACGCATTGAAGAAGAGAATTATTTTGTAAATGAAAATATAAGCGCTCTTTCACACTACACCAGATTACTTAAGACGCCGACTTTTTCAGTATGGTCTATTCGAGTTGTACTAATACAAGATAAAAGTTAGTAGAGTAAAATCTGTGTCTCATGGTAAAGTGTGTTAATGCAATTACACCCTCAGGGTGGACATAAAAAAATGATTTAAAATTTCCCTGATAATTGCAGGTTTTTCAGTAAAATTTTTCGTACTTTTTCCTGAAATAGAAATTTTTTTCATATTACTTAAATATTTAAAGTTTTGATTATATTGTAATTGCTAATAATTAAATCTAGTATTAAACTATATAAAAAAACTAGCTTTTACCCCCGTCGCAAGCGACGTCTGTTTTTTGTGTGTGGCTTGAATTTCATGTCAAAATTTAAACTCATTTTTAAATTGAAATAATAAATAAACTCGTCCTATATTAATTTTACATATAATAACAATTAATTTTTCATACAAACTGACCAAAAAAATATACTTTTTATATTAAAATAAAAAATATTTTCAATTTATGCGTTATTTGACCAACTTTTTTTCAAAATTTGGGATTTTTTTTGATTAGTAAATAAGTTACCAAGGTTAGCCTAGATACAAAATTTCAACTTTCTAGCACAATTTTTACATTCGAAAAATATTGTCCCCCGTGCCCCCAAATAAAATTTTGAATTTTCTATTATTGATAATATACTTATTTATTCTAGAATTTAGAATATGAACTTTCTTTGACGTTTCCTACCGGGCCCCCGAATTTCTTCAACCCCCCCTTTTTTAATTTTTGAATTTCTAATTTTTGAGAAATGTCAGCATTGAATACCTTAATACACATGCAAAATTTCATCTTTCTATAATTTACGAATTAAAAGTAATACAGCAAAAAAGGGCTCACTTTTTTTCCATTTTTTCCCAAAATACGGGTTTCCAGGAAATTCAGGGAAAAATCCGGGGATGCTAGAAGTCTTAGATTTTTTTCTCTTTAAAGTCCCTTTTAAAGTCTAAGGTTTACCCCCGTCGCAGAGCGATGTCTTTTTAGCGTGTAATCGTGTAGGCGTGTATCATTTAAATCCAATAAAATAATTCGTAATTAAATTTCATATTTAACTGTTCTATTTTTAAATTGAAATAATAAATAAACTCGCGCACATATACACACATATAAATTGATTAAAAAAATATTTTTTTTTTATCAAAATAAAAAATATTTTTAATTTATGCGTTAAATGACCAACTTTTTTTCAAAATTTGGGATTTTTTTTTTCGATTCGTAAATAAGTTACCAAGGTTAGCCTATATACAAAATTTTAACTTTCTAGCACAATTTTTACTCTCGAAAAATACTGCCCCCGTGCCCCCTAATAAAATTTTGGAATTTTGAATTTTTTTTTATTAATAATATACTTAATTATTCTAGAATCCAGAATATGAACTTTCTCCAAAGTTCCCTACCGGGCCCCCGAATTTCTTTAACCCCCCCTTTTTCAATTTTTGAATTTCTAATTTTTGAGAAATATCAGCCTTAAATAGCTTAATACACATGCAAAATTTCAACTTTCTATCTTTTACGACTTAAAAGTAATACAGCAAAAAAGGGATCACTTTTTTTCCAGTTTTTCCAAAATTACGGGTTTCCAGAAAATTCAGGGAAAAATCCGAGGACGCCAAAAGTCTTAGAATTTTTTTCTCTACGAAATAGGAAATTTTTAAAAACTTCCCTGGAGCCGTTTTCGCGCTGCCATACAAAATTCAGTACCAAACATATAAGAATATAAGAATATAAACATATAAACATATAAGAATAGATTCAAACAGTTGGAACATTATAATATAGGATGTTCATATTTATTTCTTATTTATTTTTTATCTCATTGCCTTAGTTGGCGTTTAATAACTAATTAAATACGATTAATTACACGTTAATAAAAAGTCAATTAAATTGAGTAAGACAAAAATAAGCTAATGACTAGTACAAACTAGAACAAATTAACTCTTAATATTTAATAGATAAAATTATAAAAGGTTTTTAAGTTGGTCATCAATAACTTGAATTTCAGCTAAATATTTAGCTTTTTTTGACGCCTATTTTTTTTTTTCATTAGCTACACGTTTTCTTTTTAAATTTTCTGATTCATTTCGTTTTGAAATTTATATGAAATATAATATACTATATACGAAATAGTTGCCGAAATCAAATTCCCTGAAAATTTCCAGGTTTTCCAGGTCTGTGACCACCCTGAGCCTACTGAAAAGGTTGAAGGTCGCAAAAAGTCAGTCTCAGTGTTAATTTATGTTAATCATATTTTCACGCACTTTGGTTTCTTTGAGATCTTTTACAAAATATCACGGACTAAGATGCGTGCTTTCAACATATTACAATAACTTAGATCTTTTGAAACACACATATTTTACGGTAATGTTATTTATGGATTTGTTACACCCACAAAATGTCTGGAGATTTTAGAGATAAAGAATCATTGTTTTATCATATTATACGAAAATAAATATTAGGACGCACAAAAAGAAAAAGATATAATAGTCTACTTTCACAAATATCATAAACTTATTAGGCAGTGGTGTAGTTCACATATACGTGATCATAACACTATTAAAACTGCCAACAATAGTAAGATGTCGTCGATGATAGGAATTAGCATTGGTAATAGGCCGACGTTAAATAAATGAATTTAAAAAAAATAGTCTACTTTTTGTTAAATAGTACTATCCGTGATATACTGGTAATTACTCATTCTCATGTCTCTTCACGTAATTGAAGTTATTGTATAAATTACAATTTTATACAATTATCTTTAGTGATCCGTTTTCGTGTGCGAATGTACCACTGCATGTGTCGTATATCATATTCGTCTATGCACTTTTGTTTCTTCGAGTTCTTTATTCGTTTTTTATCTAATACGGTTTTGTCATAGAACCTAGAAGTATTACTGTCATCTTCTACATTTGTGTAGCGTACATAGTTTGATTGTCAGGGTCTCAAAAACTAAGTTCTTCTTTTTGTCTTTTGTTCTTTTAGCTTCTTCGGGTTAACCATGTCGGGGCCCCTAGACAATGTACGTCTCGGATCACTTATACCGTATTAAAATATAGTTTTTCCACCACAACGCAATTTTAATTATAATTAAGCCTTTTTTACTATATTACGAAGGTTTAAAATTTGGCAGAAATGAAATGAAAAATATATATTTTCTTTATTAAATCTTTTTGTAAATTACAATATGCTTAAATATTAACTCTTCTAAATTATTTAGATACAAAATCGTTTAAAACATCCTGAAAGTTAAACTTTTCCAATATATCATTTTCAACCGCCATTATCGCCAATAAATTTAAAAGGTTCTGAGACCACGAAGACAATTTTTGATCAGGTTTAATTTCGAAAAGTTATGTTCACCAGTGGTGTTTATCCGCTTCTATATATTTGCAATGCTGTCATTACATTCGGGAAAGTTGATTGTACCATATTACCAAAAATTAGTTTATACGATTCCTCGCAGGTATTTTTTCCCGGGGCAGTTGCCTACACTGCCTAATGGATAATCCGGCTCTGTTTTGGGTCTAACAACGAGTAATTCTCGCATAAACTGTTTACACGTAGTAAAGAGTATGCCACTGCAACGAAATGTACTTCACGTACAGGTTTGTGATCATTTCTTTATCGATTATGGCATAAATCTTTAAATTTTTAACCCGTTTTAACAATATAGACAAAGGCAAATTGCAGCCGAAGTGGAAATATTTCAGTTCTAAAGTTTAGTGCTAATTCCTTACTTCATAAATTACGTAACAAATTTCTTAAAACTTTGAAACCAAGTACCATTTTTTGAGTTATTAACTGGAGACTATTACGATTACTGTCTCCCGCTTTCAGTGTTTATTTTGTTCCCCTACAAAGTGTCAAAATTAAAAAAGGCACCCTTCAAATATAGACTACCGAAAGACACAATTCTTTAGACACAACACAGACAGACACATATTTCTTTTTATCTAAAATATCACTACAGCAAAATAGGTGATTTTAACCACTTTTCACTATACAAAAACACAAGACAAAAAAAATATAATACAAGACATCAACCAAGAAAATCAAAATTGTGGATATAGGCGAAAGCTAGGTATTATAGAATTGAGAAATAGACTAATAAAATTGCAAACTTTTGTAAATAATTTATTAAAAATAAACTGATTAAACTGAAAGGGTCTTCCAATTGCTTAATCCGGGAAAAGTAAAAGTAAATGCGGATGTAGCAATTTACTTATTACTTTTGAGGCATTAAATCATAAATGTTGGATGTTACATGTTGATGTTGCATCAGTGGTGACATTGCTTAACAGTACATACAGTTTAGTTATCTATCAAGTCAGGGAATCCCGCCACAGGTTCATATCATATTTTTCACTAATGACTATGTAGCTCCCATTCAGAAGATTAATATGTTTTGTTAACTCCTTGTGGCTTGTATTGTGATATGACGGGCAACGGCACGTTAATCACACGTCGGTTTCCGTGTTCCTGCGTTTTTACTTCATGTTAACCCAAACACACCAACACACACACACACTACACTTACATTATAGTTTAATACATTGTATTTGACATTTTTATGTGTTACATTGTATGGTGTTAACAGTATAATGAAATTCAATGAATATTTAATGAAAATTATCCTTATCTCGTTGTTCAATCCTTGTGGCCGTGGCCAAGAACCGACGCCGATGCTGACGGCCGCCGAGAATGCCTTATTAATATAATATACTGGTATGTACTACGAAGTAGCTTCTATTGTTGGTAGTCAAGATTTATTCATCGTTTTGTGTACGAGTGCTTCGGATAGGCTGTAGCTGTAGGCATAAAACTAATTCTTAGCGCAATTCGCATTGAAATGGATTTAGTAATAAATGGTAATTTAATTAATTTTGTAAAGTAAATACAATAGCAAACCCTAATAACTTTGAATTTTTAACATATCAGCGTTTCCGTGTCTCGATTTGAAAGATATCGAAATGGAGTGAGTTGTTTGTTGTTCTCTTGTTTGTGTGTGAATTTATTATATTTGCGTGAGAGAATAATTTATAACAAAAATTTAAATAAGAAGTTGATATTTTTTCAAAACTGTTGAGTATACAAATCAGAGCCACTATTAAGTGTTCCACTAAGCGTTCGTAACGTCCAAAATATTATTTCAGCTGTTCCACATAGCGACCAGGGTCATTGTGGTCGCGGCGAAAACGTCACTAACCACGTCATTAATTTCGCTCACGCCAATCTCACAACGACCCATCTGAAGAGTTGAGTTATAGTGGTCGTTGTTGAGCATTTCGACGCAATTTTTAAACATAACGCAAAACTTAAAGATGACGATGACAGAAAAAATGATTCAGAAAGAGATATTTTATTGGATTTTATTTTATTATATTTAATTCATAAATTATAATTAAATTTTAATTCATATTTAACTGCCATTTATATATTTTTCCTCATACCATAACTTAACTTAATAAACAATGTTCATTATCATTTAGAATATATTCCTTTTCTGAAAAATTTATTTTGTTTGTAGGTATAGCTTTTGCTACAGAGCTATTTAATCAACTATCGCAATCCTTATTTTTTCAACGCTCAAAACCATTCAAAACGCTTCATAATCCATTCCACTTGAGTGTATGCTTGCAACGCTCGCAAGCAAGTGAAACGGAAAAAACTGAGGTCGTGAGTGTGATTATTGTCAACGCTTAATGAAACGCACCCATAGGAGGGCCGCGCCGCAATTTTTTTCATTTTTAATTTATTAAATAATCTAAGCCTCTATACCCTTTTCTCACGATGATTATTTGGTAATATCTTAAATAAATATTCTCTGGTAATATTTTATATTAATAATTCCACTAAATACATAAGAAGAGCAAAATAAAAGAGAATTCAAATTCAAAACATAAAAATTGTAAATGTCACCACAATTATAATTGCAATTTTTTTTAAATTTAACTATTAGAATTCACGTACTATCAACTTAATGATATTGAGTAAATTTTGTAACACTGAACTACTAGCTTGTGAGTAGTGGATCCAGTGATCCACTTCCTCCTACTTTAAATTATAACTGTATGTAATTGTTTTATATATTAATTGGTCGGTATAATTGCAAACGAAACTAATTAATTTAATCTATCAATAATTAATGAATTTTAGGCCAATCCTATATGGAACACTGATATGTTTAATATAAAATTCATAATTGGTAAACCAAAAATAATAAATATTTATTTACCACATCAAACATCATATGACAAAAAATAAAAGAATGCTTCAAACTGTGAGCATCATGTGATTGCCACCATTACCCTCACCCGCTTTCCCTTACTCATGAACACCTGTCATCGTTTCATTACTTTGGACAGGTATATACGCTGCTATATATATGCTGCTTGTTTACAGAGAGGTGCAACACTTTTACAATTGAGAAACAAAAACATTACGAGTGTACTAAATTTTTTTTTTTTATTTAATTTAGTAAACGTCGGCCAATTACCAACGCTAAGTTCTATCACCGACGACATAGTAGTATGTTAACAGAATTTATCGTATCGTCGCCTCATATATGTGTCAACACACCGCTGCCTAATAAGTTTAGGATTATGTATATACATAGTTTAATCAATTTAATTTGATAACAACCAAAACCAGAAAATAACTCTGATCCGCAGATTGAGCAACAAGACACAGCAGTCTAGTGTAAACTATTAATGCTCTCACGTACTGTGTCGTCTCGTACTCATAATTGAGACAGTTGGAGCGAACCTACGCAGTTTTTATCATTTATTTTATTTGCCATAGTTTTTTTTAATTTTATTTTATTTTTTATTATTTTTTTGTTCGCTCTCCCTAACTTGATGTGGTGCCTAAATTCCCTTTTCCACTTTTCTTTTATGGGAACACCAGATTTTCAGTTTTTTTGGAAGTAAAAAAAATTAAGTTCCACCTTAGGGGGGAGTTCATGGTAAAAGCGACGGTATGCCATAGAGGATGGAGGAGTTTAAAGAGGAAAAAATGGAACTACGTAGTTTATGGACAACCACTAGAACATTTATTGAATAGAATCGCTAATAATTTATTTTAACAATTACAATTCATAACGAGATAGCTACTTTTTGATTCCATATTAATACTTTTAATACTTTTAATAATTTTAAGTTAATATGACAAGCAAATTCCAACAAATTACTCTTCAACATAAATTTACGATTTCTGATGAAAATAAAACTTTTTATGCAAGATTAGATAATGTTAATGTATTGAACTATTACATTAGTAAAAATTTATGTGTCTTTTACATTTATTTAATGACATTAAAAATATTATGTAAAACAAGGGTAAATAGTAAAACGTAATATTAGGTAAAAAAATATAAGTACTAAATACAATTATACTTCACTAATAGCTGCCAATACTTTATTTACATCCTTAGTCCTTAAACGATAGTAGTTGTGCATTGTTGTTAAAATAAACTTATATTTTATTGAGCGGTTGTGCACCTCTGGAATAATTATGTACAGATGTACGTATGTATGCTGCATACATTTGTGCATGTGCATGTGCATGACAATTATTACGGACAGGTAGTTGTAGGTCCGCGCTGATAAAGGTATTCTATTAACGTTCAAATGAATGAACGGTGAACACTTTATAGATGCTCTAAATAAATACTAAAACTGTCGTGGGATTTATGATTTTGCACATATTAAATGGGCCTTTTACACGATCAGATATTCTATTTGTTTCAGATTCAGACGAACTGTGCATTTATCATATGGGCAAATCATTCTGTTAAATTTAAAACCGAGTCTGAATTGAAGATCAGATCTGCTCGTCTAAAAAGGCTTAAAGACCAATACAACTGCGTAATGGCATACAAAAACCTACGAGACTTGCTAAAATATTGTGTTAATTACCGTATGTACATATCATAATTAATAAGTCTGGTATGTTATTGTGTTAAATTACTTAAAATGTTTTTGTAAACAAAATTAATTTATCAGGTTAAGACAAGGGTGACCGTTTCGTATACTTACTAAATGCAAAATAAAGTAGGTCAAGGTAGAGGTTTATGGCACCTTAAATTTAAGAAATGTAGTAGTAGATTTTGTATGTATAATGGCTTGCTACATTTAACAGATAAAAAGATGTTATTAACGTATTAGTCCTATTAAATAATTGCAATTATTTTTTTATTATACTCTTTGGTTATACCATTAATAATGCCTTCAGGGCACTAAACAATTTAAACAAAATATGTATAATCCATATATGTACTTATGAATTACAGCAGATCATTAACTAATCCAGTTTCTTATAGAATTAAGTGAAAGGAATCATAGCCGTTCTTTTAAATTACCAAACAAAAACGCATATAAACACAACACGGGCAAGAGCGTGCGGTGACATTTTGCCATCATGTAAAGATCAATATTAAATTTCGTGTTTTGAGTATAAAGCCTGGTTCGACTAAATCTCTCAGAGTTTAAAAAATGTAAGGTCAAAGAATAGGCTAGATACTAAACATAACATTTGATATGTAAACAAAAATATTTCAAGTAACCGAAATAAAACAATGTGCAAGAGTTTGGTTAGACCAAAAGTTTTAGCTTTAAGGATTGAGGCCGTCTGCACACGGGTAGACTGATTGCAAACTCGAAGTTTCCAACGAAAACAAAAAACAAGCCTTGTTTCGTAGCTCTATAGATATTTTAACAATAGCATATTAGGATGATTCGTATGTATGTATGTATTTAAATATTTTTGAAAAGTATTTGTGCACATCTCTGGTCATGATGTTCACCATCAAAAGCATGCAACGTAATTGACTACTTAGAAACACAGTCGCTTTCAATTTCAACCAATTTCAATTTCAGTTTCATTCGTGCCATGTGCGTTCTCTCACTCACAACACAGTTCCATTCTCATTCGGTTCGGGCAGATTCGGGACTCTCGTTTGCAATCAGTCAACCCATGTGCGGACGGCGTAAGAGTCATGTGATCATATATTTTGCAGCTTAAGTACAATTTGTTCAGCATACAGCTTGAGAAATTTATAATAATCTTCAAGAGATGGTCTATCAAATATGTATATTAGAATTGACCACTTCTTCAGCAATTTATTTTAAAGCGATGTTGCTTTCTTAAACATAGTTCTTAGGCCTAGACTCGTATATAAACTGAGAAGACCCACCGAATTTATTCGCAGTGTATGCTAGGTAAGTTTTAGTATACGGAATTAAACTGTGCGGAAAAAACTATTCAAATTAATCTTCAATCGGGTCTAGGCCTTAGTTTCATGTACCTATGTATGCCACAACAAACCGGTTCATTAGCAAACGTTCTCCTCGTATAATACGTACCAATAGAGGCTGCTCAATTGGTTAATAATAGGTTCCATCTGCCTGATGCACAATAGGATTACAATTATTTAACAAATAATCGACATTTAAGAATAAATTAAGTATTTTTACTGACAAATGAACCACAATCAACCCAATTTATTTTATCAAGTATTACTTTTTTACCGTATTATTATTATTATGCTTATTATTTGTTTAGATTTATTTTTCCATGAAAAATGCGATACAATATAAAATTTACTGTTTAAAACAATCATTATATTTAAATGTAAATAACATTGCGATAAGATCAATTATTTATCAACTAATTTAATTAGTAATGCAATAAGGTATGCATATTCTTATGGTCATTACAGATTAGATCAAACAAGTCTGTTTAGAACAATTATTATAACAATTAATTAGTAACAATAAAAACAATAATGTTATTAGGAATGTACGGGTAATATTAAATATATAAATACTAATTATTCTATATAATGTATATGTAAACAAGCTACATAATCGTTTTCAAAGAATGCGTTTTGCGGATTAGTATTTAAATAATATTCATAACCGGTATTTCACAACGAAGAACGGTAAATCTCTGTTAAATGTACAAACAGTCATTAGAACATGTGATGTTCGTTGAACGGTTCTGTATGTGTCGATTTTTATCGCCTTAATTGTTATCATACCGAGGTCTAAAATACGTCGAAATCAACGTCACTGCACTGGAGTACAGTAAATTACGTGTGCAATTATTAAAAACATAAACAGTTTTTATTTATTTATTGTTATTATTTCTACACAAACAGTAAATCTGCTTGCATGTACTACATAATGTTCTATCGTAGAAATTCTGATATAGTCCAAATTACGAGAGATCGACGATGACTCATGCTTAAAGGGGTTATCGACGATACGTTGGTCAATTTGATCTTACTCGCTGCTACATATATATAAAAAAGCAGGTGAGGCAGTGCTTCTTTATTTTTTCGCAGATTTACACGGCACAACTTGTTTTAAGCATTAACCACCGCCGAACTCTCGCAATTTGTACTATACCACAGATTAACTTCTTAAACTCATTGCGATAATAGGCCTGTGAACCATATCCTAATTTCTATAAAACTGTGCAATATATTGAAAAAGTTGGCTACCAGAACCTCAAATATAAAATTATTTTTTAAAAACTCGCTTTTAGGAGATATTGGCAATATTGGCAATATTTTTAATTATAGAAAATTCCATTACATGTAATGTCATGTCCGGCATGTTGCCATCTCTTTTATACAGAGATGTAAAAGAGATAGCATACTTAACATAGAAATCTTATCCATATAACAAATAACTGACCTATCCCTTAATAGTGCTCCATGTTTACGACATGTATATGGCCGACATCTGTACCACAAAAATTACAATTCATATTTTGAATTGCTTTATCTCTGTCAACATTTAGATGTTAAATAAAATAACAACGCCAATATACATTTATTAACATCTATTTCAATCAACAATTGAAAAATCTACCCCTAAAAAATGAGTTCACAAGTCCATTCTTATATGACTACTGTTCTGTTACTATGATTTCATTAAAATAGTAATTTATTTTACCAATTCTTTTAATCCCTTTTTTTGGTCTTATCACAAATTTAATTAGTTAATAGTATCACCTCATGCGATGTCACACCTGGGTTAATCCTGTGCAGGTACCTAATATTATATTTGTATTGTATTTCATTGCTTTATAAATATAATTATAACAAGTACAATGTATCAAATTGGAAACAAAATTAAACCAACTTAAGCATTTAACAATATAAAGAAGTTTGATCAACCCAGTAAACAATTTGGTGAAGTGTCCTATTTGGTGAAGTTCGAGTCACTCGTACAATTCTATTCTAACGCTTTACAAGTTCTCTACCTGTCACAGATTTGGGTTAGTTTTTCATAATAATATTCTTTCTTTTTCCAACATCATTCATTAAGTATTTCTGTTTCTTTCCCACATGGGTATATTTTTATTATCCGGTCATAAATCATAAACCTACTCCGCTTTTAATTCAGCAGTGAACCGTCGTTGCAATGTCTGTAGCTCATAAAAAGGACCTTTCCTATGAACGACTGAATAGAAAACGAACACGTTCCAGACAAAAAATTCATGATATGTAATCGAAATTAAGTAGAATTTACTCCAAAATGTTTACTGGGAAGGAACATTTCTGATTCATTTCTTAATGTAAATAATTACTTACATACGTTATAATATTAAAATTAACATACAAGTGAAACATTTGAAATGTGGAGCGGCCGAAATGAAATTCTACAGAGCTGGTATATTTTGTAAAATATAATTATGCAACAAGAATTTAATTTTATTATTTAAACAGTGTCAAGAACGTGTAACAATCAAAATCATAGCGTAGTTTTATTCTTAATTCATTTTCGCTTTAGATAAGATAAAATATAAATATATTATTCATAAATTAAAATCCCAACACTGTGTTAATTATGTTTTGATGAATTTATGTAGGATTTTCAACCAAGATAAGTAAAAAACTAACAAATATGTACTTCAACTCGTGCATATCAACAACTACTGTAACAGTTTTATATAATATATACAAATAATTTTTAAATTATTAACTATACATAACTAAATAAATACTTTATTATTTACTTTAAAATTCCATACATAAGCGACAAACTATGCTTTTAAAATAATAATTATATATTCCTATTAAACGAGAGACTGGTATAATTAGATTTTATAAGAAATCGAGTTAAACTAAACTAATTAAATAGTCATTTTACCTTCAGTGCTGTCCCGTAGTTACATATAATCAAAATATAATTCGCAAAAGAAATGGTTAAACTCATATTGTATATAAACTTAAATTTCAAATCTAAAGCAATCGTGTTTAATCTAATTTAAATCCAGAAGGATTTAGAAGAGAAGTGATTAACATTTTCATACAGATAAATTTGTAGAATGTAAATACGAGTACATATATATAATGGATTGATAAATATGATATTTAAAAAATATATAGTACAACTGCTGAAATTATTGCGGCTTTCAACAATAGATTGAATTATTTAAATACAGCAACCTGCAAAGTGCTCTGTTATATTTGCATTACTAATTAGATTTTATTGACTTAGAACTACCTACTTAAGAGTTCAATTATAAATTTATGTTTCAAATAAAATATCGTAAATATAAAAAGCAATATATGAATTAAACAATAATTAATTCAGTATAAAAAATTAGCATATTATGCGACAAAGATACATTGTAAAAAATGTATTATATTTTAATAATCATTATCAGACGTCATGATTTCTGGAATACAATGTATCAGGTTTTTGTTTGACATTGAAAGATACACAACAATAATACAGACTATGTTATTTATTTTTGTTGATGAGCTTAAAAGCATAACCTTTCACTTGATTGTATACAAAATCAATACCGGTGAATTTACTTTTGTATTAGATATATATTTAGAAGTAGAATAATTAAAGTTTTAGAAGTATTGATGGAAAATTTAAAGCAAAAATTTCTCTCAAATATTAATGAAATTACTACTTAAAAAGTATAGAAACTAATTTCGAAAATATATAATTGAGATAAAATATTTAATATTATAAAAATCAAACATAACCTTAACAACATTCACTATTAATTGTCGTAATTGGCAATAATTGAATATAAAATATAGCTGGATAAATTATAGAAGAATATAATGTATTCAAAATAATTACTTACATTTTTCTGAAGTCGCAGTGGATGACTTTAGTAACAAAACACGGGTCTTTTCACATAAAATGTTTATAAAATACACTTAACACATATTAACAATAATTATGGATAAAATATCAACACTGACATGTACTGTAATTGCTCTTTTTACGATCACGAAATATATTTTAATTTTTTTTTTCAAGTAACTAACAGCGCATGCTGGCTTCAATCGTTTCTAGGTTTTGTTCGATAAATGTAACACAAACAGATCCCCGACAAGATCCCTCAAACAAGCGCGTTTTTATTGTGTTGTGTTTTATATCGCACACCTCCACTATTATTACATCTTTGAATTACATAAAATGAACATAACAAACGCGCTGTTTATCAGCCATATCAAACAGAACAGCTGTTTTTTTAGGTTATGTTCATTTTATAAATATGTTTGTATTACATATTATAATTATTATTCAAATATTTACCAAATCAAATACAAATTTAACAGGTTTATTAAGATCACACATAAACTGATTATTCCGTAATCTTTATAGAAAATAATAAACCAATTGCGAATTTCTATAGAATCTTTATAGAAAATAATAAACCAATTGCGAATTTGATAATATTATATCGATATAAAAGGTAATAGGATAAGAGTTAAAAGTAACAGAGTATTCAGATTAGAAACTTAAGTTTATATAATAATATAAAATAAGGATATATATCAAAATGAAAATTGTTTACACCAGCGTAACAATTCGAGAAATAGACTTATTTATTTGTACATTATATTAGATAAAAGCTCAATTTCAGACTTAACCACATAGTTTTGTATAGATAGTTAATAAATGAAAACTTAAAATTTATCTACGAGTTGTAGAATATGTGTCTGCTCCTCATCACGCCATTCGCTGTTTCCAGCATCTCCTAAATTACCGGCATATTCTAAAAATAATTCACGTATTAATAATTGAAAAGATTTTAAGAGCCTACTCTAACTCTTTATTTGTAATGCTACATGAAATAAATGAAGACGAAGCATATATATCAAAGATGCTGATGCTAAGTGTTAGTGTATTGTTCTATCTAGGATTATATATTTACGTTAGATGTTGCTTAAGTAAAAAAGAAACATAAATGTAATAACTAACCTCGCATAACGTGTCGTATTGTTTTCACAGATGCTCCCCTTTGACTTAATATTTGCATAACCCTCGCCTTAACAGTATTTGCTGCAGTTGCACTTATTTCCAGGATAACGTAATCTATTAATTGCAAAGTAAAGAGACCTCCAGATAGCCGTCGTAAATAAATAGCATCATCATCTTCTTCTTCAGTGTCCTAAATATTCCAATTTTCATTAAATAAATCTTTCACTCAATAAATATATTAATAAAATAAAAAGTAATGATTGGAACCAACCTTTTGTTGTTCTTCAATTTCCGTGTCTATTTGTTCAACTTTCTCCAAATATTTAAAATGTAATTCTAGTAATCTATCAACCTTTAAATGAATAAAATAGATTAAGCTTACCATTGCTTAATTCGATATTAAAATGAGGCATTAAGCACATTAAATACCTTTTCATGATCATTTTCCGTGAACTTAGCTAACAATCTTTGTCTTTGCCCTCCACGGCAATTTCGTAACATACTTGATATAATAGAAACTACGTGTTCTGAAAGTATAATAAAGTATTTTAATATAATTTAATCAAAAGCAATACAAAAGGTTATAAAAATTACCTTCATGTTCTTCAGCTGTAATAAGTCTTTTCTTATGTCTTGGAGTTTTCATAAATAATGGAAAGATAGATCGAAGACCTAAAATATCAACAAATTTCGTACAATTATCTTTACCATCAATTCCAGCCATAGCGTGATCCAAAACCTTCAATGAACCGTTACGAGATAATTTCTTTTCTCTAAAATTATTTAAAACATATGAAAGATAATAACATAAATATATCAATCATATTATAAATGTGTATTAACCTTAACATTAAATTCATCAGCTGTACCCCCTCGCCTTTCAAAAACTTTTCCCGATTTATATTTTCCATAAGAGCGCAACAAATACAGTTAAATAGATTTTCCATAAGTTCTTGTTCTTCTGCTGAGGCAGGATCATGACGTTTGTACATCTAAATAAAACAGAAACCCTATAATGAAGTATTACTAAACACTTATAAATAAAGTTTAAAATTCCATGATTAACCTACAGCAAGCTGTTGTAATAAAGTATCAATTCCATCCAGTTCTCCTAACAATAGCCTATTTTGCTCAGAATCTTGTAAGAGAATGGATAACAATTCGCTACAATATAACTTATTAGCATCAAAAGGTAGCTTTTGTTTTAAACGTTTTAAAATCCAACTAAGCAGACCCTGCTTAGCCGATTCTTCAACTAGCTCTGGCTTATACTCAGTTAAGTTCTCAAAAATACCTGAAATAAAATTACCACATAGTTGTATATATAAATTTTAAATAAGTGAGAATAACATAAAACATAAAATAATACCTAAGGTACTGTGAACACCTTCAGCTTCTTCTTTAACTGTTTCATCTAAACGATCCAAGTTTTGTACAAAGAGAGCACTAGCTTGTCTCTCGCCAAGAGCTCCTAGAAACATTAAGATTATGTCATAAATATAGCTAGTTCTGAATAAAATTATTCTATAGTATTTAATTATATAATATAGTAGCAATATGTTTTCTCCAAGAAAATTAAAGCAAACAAACCGATTAGTTCTTCAGCGCCTTCCGGACTTTCATGTAACACATCAACATCTGTTATTTCTTGGAAAAGATCCACGATTGCAACTGCAATATCCGTGTTCTGGTGCGACAGTAACTCTAAAAGTGATCTAATAGCATTTAGAGATACTAAGACAGGGTACAAATCTGGAGTAGTAGCAACAGATCGAAGATCCTGCAAATATAAATTATAGATTAAATTTTTAACAAAAGTATCAGTAAAGGGAAAATTGTAAAACAGAGAATAATAATTTAATATTGTTTCTTTTTAAATTGTTATTTACCTGAATTATTTGATGTAATTCTACTTCACTTTCCATAAACTTGTCTGGAGAATCAGGAAATTTTATTCTCATTTCTTGATTACGTAGTACTCGTTTTTCCATGAGTAAAATCATTCGCTTCAGACTAGCTTCATCTAAAACATCACCCTAAAAACATACCATCCGTAAATATTGAAAACATATACAATAAAATCTAATTATTCCAAAGATATACCTCAGTCTCTTCTGTATCTACAAACTTTAATATGTCCAATTTTTCCTGTTCACTAACTTCAATTGAATCTTTTGGTGCTTTTCTAGTAAGTTGTTCGGCTTTTTGTTTAGCCAGTTTCCTCATTTTATATGTCTGTTGATCATCTTCATCATCAGACCCTTCATCTTCAGCCGGTCTTTTAGGTGTTTGTTGGGGCTACAAACCGACAAATAAATTAAATTAATCATGGACTTCCACAAAATAGATACTAACACAATTAACCATCGAATAACATAATTGTTGTTATTATGAATAATCAAATTAAATTTTATCTACGTAATTGTAGAAATGAATAAAAAGTATTAACAATTATAGGTTATGTCAAAATTGCAGTATATAGTGAATCTAAGCAACATTCTAAGATACGTATAAATACCTTGTATGATAACAATTCACCGATCTCCATTTTCTATAGCGAAAAGGTAATTAGATTGATTTTTTTTAATATGTAATACTAATTTTTGTTTATGACATAAATTTTAAATAAATCTCAATCGCTTTTATTAATGTCAACTAATGTTATCTTTGGTTGTGTTGTCTTCTTGATGTTACAAAAATATAACCACCATTCACTTCACTTTAATAAAAAGAGTGGCATTTTTAAAATACTTTCATTAATAAATACTGCGATTACTCTTTACTATAGTACATTTTAGTAATACAACTGGAAACGCTACATAAGTAAATTAATTTTTTTGAATAATAATGTATGTAGTTTATTCAGTTGTTCAAATTTTTTCATTCATACAGTTCTTTTATTTTCAATTCCAAAAACTTCCATTTGACACATATCTTTTTATTACATTTATTACTAAATTGAGATTGTATTATTTATGATTACAGATAGTATAGCAGTAATATGATCATTAGTTTACAATTATACAAATTTACGCTAATTATAACTGGTAAGAATATACACAAACGCTGAAAATATATATTGCCGCTGGAACGCTGTTTCTTTGGTTTGTTTCTCGGATTAGCGGATCATGTTTTCGCATTTTTGTGTGAATAATTTGTGTTTTGTGTGAATTAGACAGCGGTATAGTTCACAACTCTGAAGCCTGTGAAATACATAATTTGACAATATATTGTAGTACCATCGATGGTAGTTCTAATATCAGAAATAAACTGATGTTAAACAAGTACACAAAATTACACAGAATAGAATGGAACCTGACGGCATAATGTGCGAAAACACTTATACTTGATGAAAGATTGTTGTGTCTTCGGGTTCGATTTCCAAACCAGCCCTATTTTCTGGGTTTGGTTGTTATCAAGTTTAACTAATTATGTGCTTTCTTAATCATAAACTTTTTAGGTAGTGCACTATCTAATAATATCAAGGTGTAGTTGACATATGAAACACCTCGACACCGTACAAACCCAGTAAACAATTTGGTAAAGTGTCCCTTTTTGTGACGTTTCTATCATTATTGCACTTCGAATATAGTTCGCATCAACTACTATCTTCATTTGTATTCCGACAGGTGGAGTGGTTTTGCCATTTGTAGCCGATAAAATAGACATTGTATATGAACTACTGTGAGAAACTAAACTATAAATAAACTCTTTCTTGACAAAAACATCATACGCATCTTCAATATGATGACGAAGTGACTCTAAAATGTTTACTGATGGGAAGTGACAACATATTAAAAGGTCATTATGACGGCGCAACGACTGCTCACTGTTGAATAAAAGCGACTCCCGTGACAGGTAGGGAATCAATTAGAACTAACATGGATTGCCTGTGTGTTGCTCCACCTTGTAAAACGTTAGAATTGAAATGTAGAGAAACTAGAATTTCACATAGCCATTCTAGTTCACAAATGTTTACTGTGTAATACCTGAAATTTTGAGCTCGAGACCGAACTTGCAATATTATGGTTTCAAATATGATGGTACTTCATTATTTAATATTAATATATGGTTATATTTTCATTAAATCAATAGACTGACAGTATTACCCTGTCCCAGCTAAAACATGGTTGATTCGAGATGAATTATAGAATTCATATTCAGTATTGCTTGTATAACAACAGAAACAGATTATTAAAAGCTAAATTAGTTCATTTACTATATAAATCAAAATAATGACACATGTTCCCATGGCACGCCTCTGTGTACTCTTGTTCCGACATGTCGCTGTGGGCGGGACTACATTTTATATAACAGTAACAATAAATAGCGGTTAAAAAGGTGGGGTACTTCAAATAAGGTAAACCGTGTCTGTGTTTACATTATTCGATCACGTCCGGTATACCTGTTCACTTGTCATGGTTATTGTCGAGTTTTTACATTTCACGCCCTTAATAATAAATGCTGTTGTCAAGAATTACCAGAAAGGGATGAAGTGGGGTGAGGGTATTGACGTATTATGCCTTATTATTTATTTCTAGTTACTAATAGTGAAGCAACTATATAGGACGTAGTCAAATCTACAGAGCTGAAACTTTTGGCGCCTAACTGATATGCTACGACTCCTACAAGCTAGAATTTTATGAATTAAATTGCACGTCGATCGAAAAACAGTTTCACTATTAATTTAATATAAGCCCTATAGATTGGCAAACAAGTGCAGGTTTCTAAGCAATTGCCATTTCTACTTGTTGGAAAACAGTATAACTTCTATTTAAAAAACGCCTGCAATAATGCGTAAAATATGTCACAAAGACGACAAATATTAATGATGATAAACTAAGGTACATGAATGCCTTAAAAGATATACGCAGTGATTCTAGTGGGATTTCTAAAGAGCGAGGCGCGAGATTCAAATACATATATAGTAATGAATTTTTCTATTTGGGTTATTGCGCAAAAATGCGAGCCCCCTACAAGAGCGAGGCCCTGTGCGGTTGCCCTGCTTGCTACCCCCCTAAGGCTGCCTCTGTGTGTATTTGTATTATATTTTGTTGGTAGATTTGATTAGGGCTTCACACAAGCACGAGACTCGTAAAAGCGAAACGAGCCGAGGCGAGACATTTCTGACAACTATTGAGACGGTACCGAGACCACATATGGCGAGACCCGATAAAAAAATTCTTCAAAGTTTAAATTTTTTTAAAAATTTTATACAATTAATGTGACGAGAGGAGACAAACGATTACAGACGGGACCGAGACTAAAACGATAACTATTTTTTTCTAAACTTTCGAGAACGTCTCGTATGAAGTCCTAGATTTGATGTCTTAATGACTCTTACATGTGTACTACACAGTTGCCTAATAAGTATCTGAATCTAAATTAAAAATAATTAGACAAACTAACAAGAAAATGCAGTACATTCAAAAGAAGCAGGCTCAACGATTTCGGCGGTTGTAATAAATTTTAGCTGTACTTATTCTCACAACTAGAATGCACCCCTTTTGGTACTTGTTATTGTGCTATTAAATACGCTGACAAGCGCAAACAGTGATCAGCGATCAGCGATCGGTGATCAAACTTTATCAGGGGAAATGTAAACACTCACATCGCGCCTAAAGTGTGATGTGCGGCAACACTGATAACACGCCGACATAATGACAGCAACTGACAGACCAATGGGATAACAATAGTGTGTGAAGTATTAACCACTCACATAGTCCAGCAAGCACAAACAGAAGCAACCCTCCAGTAGGTTAACAACCACCCACGAACTAGGGGGGTTGGAGTTCAAACGATCAAATACAATGCCAACAGATAGACAATACATGACATAAAAATGACAACTTACCTCTTAGGTCTGACGGCGTGCAAAGATTGGAGTCGTCGCAATATTTACAGATACATGAGTGACAATCCGTTCATGTCTGTTTATCATCTTGAAGGAACAGGAAGGAATAGGAGTGATTATTATAGGGAAAGCGTCCACAGATTTCCATGGCTTACCTCAATTCGTTTGTGTATAAATAATAGTAATGATGAATTATTATTGAATATACTCTGTAACAAATCTTAAATATAACACTTATGTAAAAAGTGATAAAAAATTTGGTGTTATTATGTATTTAAGATTTGTTTAACATAAAAGATGTAGTTGTTACATTACATTTTTTAGGTTAATATGTTGTTAAGTTACATAACAATAGTTGCCTTTCGACATACATTTTTCGTTTTTTGGCGTGAGCTTTTAATACAGAATTATAAAATGTTACAATTAAATTAATTTATTAGGACGCGCAGGCCCGGATCTAAAAGGGGGGGGGGGGGGAAAGGCTGGGCTAACCGGGCTACTTGCTCCGAGCGATGAATAATTCATGGAGGCTCTCAATTCTGAAAGGCACTGCAACAATATGTAGTCTTTTTAGTTTGTTAAAAAAGTTTATTTTTTGAGGAAATGATCTTTTTTACAGAGTTATATATATATATATATATATATATATATATATATATATATATATATATATATATATATATATATATATATATATATATATATATATATATATATATATATATATAATTATTATATTAATTGTGTGCCTTTCGGCTGTACAATCTACATTATTATATTTCTTAATACTTACAACTATTCTAAACTGTTATACTTCTGAAATTACTTTCTACTTCTTCTTCTCTTAAACCTCTCCTTTCATCTTCACTACACCTCCTTCTTTCTCCTCGCTTCGTACTTCTCCTTTCTTCTTACCTGTTCCTCTCAACAAACCCTTTATTATCATTGCACTATCCTTCCTCTCTTCTGAATTCATTTTCACTTCTCCCCCCTTTTACCTCTATCACTCTAATACAGACACAAACCCTCTGGTTTTGCACCTTTAAGCATATTTAACTAGCCTCCGCCTTCCTCCTTCTAATTATTTATGCCATCTATCTGTTCCCTTCCTTGCCCCCTTTTTTTTTTGAGTCTTCACCGAGATTGTCAGGGATAACTAAACCTATCCTGTCATTTTTTTTTCACCAATGAAAAAAGAAAAAATGATTCTTTTTTTTTAAATTTGCAATATGTATGGAGTGGGGGGCGTTAATGCTTCGAAAAAGTCGTTACTGACTACAAGACATTTAATATCGTTAGCATTTATTTAATGACAATATAATTAAACTAGCTTTTACCCCCGTCGCAAGCGACG
Source organism: Panorpa germanica (assembly GCA_963678705.1). Lineage (NCBI taxonomy): Eukaryota > Metazoa > Arthropoda > Insecta > Mecoptera > Panorpidae > Panorpa > Panorpa germanica. The sequence goes on along the minus strand of OY783212.1, from coordinate 1,147,076 downwards.
TTTGTTTTTTGTGAGTGGCTTGAATTTCAAGTCAAAATTTAATTTTTAAATTGAAATAATAAATAAACTCGTCCTATATTGATTTAACATTTAATAACAATTAATTTTTCATACAAACTGACTAAGAAAATACATTTTTTATATCAAAATAAAAAATATTTTGAATTTATGCGACAACTTTTTTTCAAAATTTGGGATTTCTTTTTCGATTCGTAAATAAGTTGCCAAGGTTAGGCTATATACAAAATTACAACTTTCTAGCACAATTTTTACTCTCGGCAAATACTGCCCCCGTGCCCCCTAATAAAATTTTAAAATTTTGAATTTTTTTTTTATTAATAATATACTTAATTATTCTAGAATCCAGAAAATGAATTTTCTCCAAAGTTCCCTACCGGGCCCCCGAATTTTTTTTAACCCCCCCTTTTTCAATTTTTGAAATTCTAATTTTTGAGAAATGTCAGCATTGAATACCCTAATACACATGCAAAATTTCAACTTTCTATCTTATACGAATTAAAAGTAATACAGCAAAAAAGGGATCACTTTTTTTCCAGTTTTTCCAAAATGACGGGTTTCCAGGAAATTCAGGGAAAAATCCGAAGACGCCAAAAGTCTTAGAATTTTTTTCTCTACGAAATAGGAAATTTTTAAAAACTTCCCTGGAGCCGTTTTCGAGATGCCATACAAAATTCGAACCAAACATATAAACACATAAACATATAAGAATATAAATATACTAGCTTTTACCCCCGTCGCAAGCGACGTCTGTCTTTTGTGTGTGGCTTGAATTTCATGTAAAAATTTTAATTCCACCAGAGTTTACCCCCGTCGTAATGCGTCTTTTTGGCGTGTATATTTGAATCCAATAAAATAATTCGTAATTACATTTCATATTTAACTGTTCTATTTTTAAATTGAAATAATAAATAAACTCGCACATATACATTGAGACATATAAATTGACTAAAAAAAATATATTTTTTTTATCAAAATAAAAAATATTTTCAATTTATGCGTTATTTGACCAACTTTTTTTCAAAATTTGCAATTTTTTTTTTCGATTCGTAAATTAGTTACCAAGATTAGCCTATATACAAAATTTCAACTTTCTAGCACAATTTTTACTCTTGGCAAATACTGCCCCCGTGCCCCCCAATAAAATTTGGAAATTTTGAATTTTTTTTTATTAATGCTATACTTAATTATTCTAAAATCCAGAATATGAACTTTCTCCAAAGTTCCCTACCGGGCCCCCGAATTTCTTCAACCCCCCCTTTTTCAATTTTTGAATTTCTAATTTTTGAGAAATGTCAGCATTGAATACCTTAATACACATGCAAAATTTCAACTTTTTATCTTTTACGAATTAAAAGTAATACAGCAAAAAAGGGCTCACTTTTTTTCCAGTTTTTCCAAAATTACGGGTTTCCAGGAAATTCAGGGAAAAATCCGGGGAAGCCAAAAGTCTTAGAATTTTTTTCTCTACGAAATAGGAAATTTTTAAAAAGATCGCCGGAGCCGTTTCCGCGCTGCCATACAAAATTCAGTACCAAACATATAAGATCATAAGAATATAAGAATAGATTCAAACACCTGGGACATTATAATATATACTAGCTTTTACCCCCGTCGCAAGCGACGTTTGTTTTTTGTGTGTGGCTTGAATTTGGAATACAGCAAAAAAGGGCTCACTTTTTTTCCAGTTTTTCCAAAATTACGGGTTTCCAGGAAATTCATAGAAAAATACAGAGACGCCAAAAGTTTTAGAATTTTTTCTCTTTAAAGTCTTTAAAGTCTCTTTTAAAGCCCAGAGTTTACCCCCGTCTTTTTGGCGTGTATGATATTGACGCAGATGCAGATATCTGCATACTAAATTTCAGGTTTTTATTTATATTTTAGCATTAGTACCTCCCACAAACCTCCGCTACTGAACGAGTTTGTCAAATTTTAGCACGGGGATCTATTTTGTTTGTATCTAAGAACATATATTCTAAACTATAGCCTTTCATCTCTATATATTTTATATTTCTGGTTTTTGGCCCCCAGCGCCCGCCGCCACTGGAAATTTGCAATTTTGTTTAATTTTCCTTTAATTACTATCTATATAGGGCCTATGTTCCAAATTTCAACGTTCTAGCTCTATTGCGACATTGCCCCCAAAAAATCACGCCGCTACTGAATTAAAATTTTGGTAATCCAATTATTGGCAAACATGCGCAATTAGTGTTTTAATACATACCCTAAGTTTAAATACTACTTTTTCAATATTTCCAGCTTTTACTGTCTCAACTCCCGCCGCCACTGGAAATTTAGGGCTGTTAATTTTTTTTCATTAATTACTGTCTACAGCGAGCCTACATATTAAATTTGAACATCCTAACTCTATTCTAACATTGCCCCCGGAAATTTGCGCTGCTACTGAACTCAAATTTCAAATTTCCAACTATCGGCAAATGTGCACAATTATGATCTCAATACACATACTAAATTTCAGTTTTTCATCTTTTCTAGTTCGTCAGATATTTGCAAAAGTATTTTTTCAAATTTTCCAGTTTTTCCAAAATTACGGGTTTCCAGGAAATTCAGGGAAAAATCCGGGGACGCCAAAAGTCTTAGAATTTTTTTCTCTACGAAATAGCAAACTTTCAAAAACATTGACGGAGCCGTTTTCATTCTACCATACGAATTTCAGCAACAAACAAACATATAAACATATAAACATATAAACATATAAACATATAAACATATAAATATACACCTGGGACATTATAATATATGATGATAAGAATATAAATATACACTTGGGACATTATAATATACTTGAGTTTACCCCCGTCGCAATGCGACGTCTTTTTGGCGTGTATCATTTGAATTCAATAAAATAATTCGTAATTAAATTTCATATTTAACTGTTCTATTTTTAAATTGAAATAATAAATAAACTCGCGCACATATACACACATATAAATTGACTAAAAAAATATTATTTTTTTATCAAAATAAAAAATATTTTCAATTTATGCGTTATTTGACCAACTTTTTTTCAAAATTTGGGATTTTTTTTTTCGATTCGTAAATAAGTTACCAAGGTTAGCCTATATACAAAATTTCAACTTTCTAGCACAATTTTTACTCTCGGCAAATACTGCCCCCGTGCCCCCCAATAAAATTTTGAAATTTTGAATTTTTTTTTAATAATAATTTACTTAATTATTCTAGAATCCAGAATATGAACTTTTTCCAAAGTTCCTTACCGGGCCCCCGAATTTCTTCAACCCCCCCTTTTTCAATTTTTGAGTTTCTAATTTTTGAGAAATGTCAGCATTAAATAGCTTAATACACATGCAAAATTTCAACTTTCTATCTTTTACGACTTAAAAGTAATACAGCAAAAAAGGGATCACTTTTTTTCCAGTTTTTCCAAAATTACGGGTTTCCAGGAAATTCAGGGAAAAATCCGGGGACGCCAAAAATCTTAGAATTTTTTTCTCTACGAAATAGGAAATTTTTAAAAAGATCGCCGGAGCCGTTTTCGCGCTGCCATACAAAATTCAGTACCAAACATATAAACATATAAGAATATAAACATATAAGAATATAAGAATAGATTAAAACACCTGGGACATTATAATATATGATACTTGGGACTTTATAATATACTTGAGTTTACCCCCTTCGCAATGCGACGTCTTTTTGGCGTGTATCATTTGAATCCAATAAAATAATTTGTAATTAAATTTCATATTTAACTGTTCTATTTTTAAATTGAAATAATAAATAAACTCGCGCACATATACACACATATAAGTTGACTAAAAAAATATTATTTTTTTATCAAAATAAAAAATATTTTCAATTTATGCGTTATTTGACCAACTTTTTTTCAAAATTTGGGATTTTTTTTTTCGATTCGTAAATAAGTTACCAAGGTTAGCCTATATACAAAATTTCAACTTTCTAGCACAATTTTTACTCTCGGAAAATACTGCCCCCGTGCCCCCAAATAAAATTTTGAAATTTTGAATTTTTTTTTATTAATAATATACTTAATTATTCTACAATCCAGAATATGAACTTTCTCCAAAGTTCCCTACCGGGCCCCCGAATTTCTTCAACCCCCCCTTTTTCTATTTTTGAAATTCTAATTTTTGAGAAATGTCAGCATTAAATAGCTTAATACACATGCAAAATTTCAACTTTCTATCTTTTACGACTTGAAAGTAATACAGCAAAAAAGGGATCACTTTTTTTCCAGTTTTTCCAAAATTACGGGTTTCCAGGAAATTCAGGGGAAAATTCGGGGACGCCAAAAGTCTTAGAATTTTTTTCTCTACGAAATAGGAAATTTTTAAAAACTTCCATGGAGCCGTTTTCGAGCTACCATACGAATCGCGTAAACATATAAACATATAAGAAAACAAACATACACCTCGGACATTATAATATAGGATTAAATTAAACTTCGGTAAATGACAAAACATAAAATTAGGTACGTATGAATTACGTTTCGTGTTTAGAGGTTTCCTAGTTACTCCACATTACTGTGGCATATACTTGTATATATTTTACTAAATTATTTGAAAGTTTTGAAAAGCGACCGCTTGGTTTACAAACTGACCTTTGTTCTTTGCTCCGCGGTTACAGCGTGACCGTGTTAGGGGACGTAGGTTGGGGTGTAGGAGTGTAGGGATGTAGGGGTGGGATGGCTCTGATTTACCTACAGGGGTGTCTTCAACACTGATGTCTTATTCATCAGGTGTTCAAACTATTTATTGTATTTCAATTTCTATTTTCCGTCATTTTATCGGTGACTGCCTTTGGTCAATCATTAGTGACATGATTCAGTGTTGTGATTTGAAAAATGCATTTTCTGCAACTGTAAAATAAAATGGGTAGGTCAAATTAATTTAAAGAAAGTTATAATTTTATGCTAATAGAGTATTTTGTGTAATTACATATAGTGAATTTTGGTGGATTTTTGTTAAATTGTCATAACAGCGAAATAAAAATTTCACCTAATATTAATCCGGTCAATTTAAACATAAAAATAGTGGTCAAATAACAAAAATTCCCGGAGAGCCAATTATTGGTGGAGAGCTGGGGTTTACCATTTCAAATAAAGTTTTAAAAATCTCATCGATTCTATGTGTGCTTCAAAAGTTATTCGGAGTCAAAGGTAAAAATTTTAGGTTTTTTTGGATTTTTCTCGAAAACGGTAAGTTTTATCAAAAAAAAACCTCAAACCAAAGTTGTAGATCTTAAAATTCTCTACAAAAATGGTCCTTATGATTTTTTCCCTAAGAAACCCCAGCTCTCCACCAATATTTGACTCTCCAGCAATTTTTGTTATTTCAAATGTCTATCTTGACCGGGCTATATGCTATTGATTTTAAAAGTACACAATCAAAAAAGTTATTTCGCTTTTCATTAAAAAGAAAGTTATTCCCTTGTCTTAAATACTTTTCTAACTTACTGATAAAGCGCGTTACTTTTGTGTTGTATTGCAAAATGACTTTTGTCTAAATTTTGTGGCTTAGATCGAAGAAATTGCAAAACGAAGACAACATATTTGTTAATTTAAAATTAATTAATTGATTAATTAGCTGCAATAAACAATTTGTTTCAAAAGCCAGCCGAATTGTAGCAACCCTATGTGGCGTTTGTGGTGACCGAGCTTCCGGAAAACATTATGGCGCCCTCTGCTGCGACGGATGTTCCTGTTTCTTTAAACGAAGCGTTAGAAAAGGAGCTCTTTATGCTTGTATAGGTAATTTATTGGAATATTTTATTATCTCTATTTTAATAGTAGTGTTGGAATGTTTTAGGTTGTTCAATGGTGTATGTGGATCTGTAGGTGCCCAACGTAAAAAACTATATGAGCATTCCACGCTTAAAATTATCAAAAAAAAAGTTTTTCTTGTATAGTTATAAGTTCCCGCTATATTCATACATTTTATAGAGATAAAAAACACAATCTATTGATTATATCATTATAAATGTTCTATCCTTTACGCGACGGCATAATTCCGTTTGGGGATATCCTAAATTTCATACTTCACAGTTCAGAGACCTCATGCCGAACACCACTGATATACTACGATGTTTTTAAGTTTCTATTTTATTGTTCCTGTATTTTCAGCTGGAAAGGGCAACTGTGTCATTGATAAAGCTAGAAGAAATTGGTGTCCTTATTGCAGGTTGCAACGCTGTTTGGCAACCAAGATGAACGTAGCAGGTAAGACAAATTTGTATAATATCTCATTCCGCCTGAATTACAAGCAACACGAATAACTTAAATTAAATCTTCTAGAATATAAGATCTTATATGTCGAATGTAAATATCCCATAGAACTTTAATGGTTTTAAAGCTCAATATTCGAAGTAACATTACGTATTCAGTCAAAACAAAAGTAGCATTTAGCAGAAGTATATTCAATATACGACTAAGTTATTTATGTGTTTACTTTCTTTTCTATAATCTCGTACTATAACTATGTATAGATATACTTATATAGTGGCTTACATTTCTATAATTACACGGTGTGGTAGAGATTGCCCAAATGAAAAATTCTACTTGACTAGATTACTAGGTCCGAGGATTTAGTCCTGCGAAGTCTTTGAACATCATTACTATCAAGCAACATTTGCGCCACCAACTAACATTTTCGTGGTTACGAAGTCTCAACTCGTGCTTTGCTGCTATAGTTTTGATTTCTTCTCCGACTGTAGTAATCTTCAGGTCTCTATGTATGTCGTCATTGCGGATATACCACGGTGCATTAACTATTCCTCACATAAATTTATTTTGGAACGTTTGGATTTCCTTAATGTTCGATTTCTAGGTGCAACCCCAGAGTTGCACTCAATACGTCCACACTGGCTTTAGCACTTGTTTATATATAAGCAGCTTGTTTTCAATGTTTAGTTCAGAGCGTCGCCCAATTAGTCAATACATTCCTGTATTTTATGTTAAGTTCTTCTTTTTTCTTTTTTACATGCGTTTTCCAGCTTAGCATCTAATGTCATTCCTAGATATTTTGCTTCATTCGCATGAGAAATTGTGTTTGCGTTTATGAGTGTGAGCAGATGTTTAGTCTTCTTTTGGTTTGTGAAATTGACATGTATTGACTTAGACTCATTGAGTTTAATTCGCCACACTTTTGTCTAAGAGCTGACCTTGTCCATTGTTTTTTGAAGTTTTATTGTGGCTTCATTGATAGTGTTCCCAACGGCCATGATCATCCACATCAACCACAAAGGTATCTCTTGTATAGGGCAAGTACAGTATTGGGCCAAGCACACTACCTTGCAGAACTTGTGCACAGATGTTCTTCAAGTCTGAATATTCATTGCCACACTTAACACGGAAGATTCTGTCTGTCAGATAGGATGTGTTTAGTGATAACAAAATAATTACTTAAGTTAAATTGCAAAATAAACATTTCGATTTCTGTAATTACAGCTGTACAAGAAGAACGAGGGCCGCGCAAAAACAAATCAAATAACAGATCGTATTCCCCATGCAAATCTACAGCAGCGCTGGTAAATAATCAGCACAGACACTTGATGACATTTAACGGTCGTTTTATCAACTACACAGGTTTAAATTTCGCGCTTTTTTTACCTTCTTCTTTAAGACACAATATTTAAATGTAGGAATATTATAACATTTAATTTTGTTATAGGAGAATATTATCATGAGGTATGTGCTCAGATTCTCCTGACGAGCATCAAGCAGGCTCGAGTCAATGAACATTTTGCACAATTTAGTAAAATTCAACAAGACGCCATTTTGAAATACGTTTGGAATGAACTATTTATTCTTCGGATATCTTACTGGCATTTTGACGTATCGTCGTTCTTGTTAAGGTATAAATACGAGAACTACTTAGACACTCTTAGATATTATATTGTTATTATAGGTTACTAATTGTTTATTAATATCATTTCAGAACGGATGCAACTTCGCAGAAGCCTAACCTTATACTTCTAAAGCAGGCCGTCGAGATATGTCAAAATCTAGAAGCAGATCCGGTGGAAATAGCATTTATGGAAACATTAATTTTATTTAGAAAAGGTTAATTGATTATTTAAATATAATTGAAAGTCCTAAGGATGTAAATTAATTATTGAATTGATTCCAGAGTATACAACAACCCGAGAAGATTCCAAATTGGCCGAAATAATAACCGAAAGGACACTTTTAACACTCGTGCATTATGAGATGACGTCATATCCCAATAAACCATTGCGATATGGAAAACTACTAGTAGCGCTGCGATGCCTCTGCGGTATAAATGGAAAACATATTCAAAATTTGTTGTTTAAACCCATTATTGGCGAAGTGAGCATTGAAAATATTGTTTGTACTATTTAAAATAAGCAAAGATGGATTCTCTAAGTAAGTCTTTTACCTTTTTGTCGGAATTTCTTATTCTCCAAATGAAATTGAAGGAAGTATGAATAATAAAATGTTATCGATAACACTATCTTATTTAAAATGAAATTTCTCGCAAACAGTGCAGTTTAATTTTCAATAAATGTAATTGGTAATTAATTGAATAATTGCTTGATGCATGAGAAGATTGTATTATAGAAAATAAATAAAATATCACAAGTTTGTATTTTATTTTACTATTTTTATTATATACTATAACTAGATATTTAATTTCATTTAAGGTTTAAGATTTGTAAGTATGATTGCACGTCTGTCATGTAACATCTAGGCTGCCCTGCATAGAGTAATGATGCAGATCTTTCAAAACGGGGAGGTATTTTATTCGGATAGGGGTTTGCAGTTTTGCACTTATTAATGTATATGCCGCTAGTCATATACATTGTGTAGTGCAAGAGTAGAAGCAATATAGAAGAATATATGTATAGACAATATAGATATGCAAATGTAACCACTTCTTTCTTATTTAAATAATGCTTCTGTATGGAGTAGTAGAGTTCATATTATCAACTACTGCTGCCACCTATTGATTGTTAGTTTAACGAGATTATATATGGATTTAGAAATATAAAGTAGTGAGAATACAAGGAGAATCTCATAAACCGTCATAGTCTGGAGACGTGATACACCGGTTAGTGAATATATTTTTATAAATAGTTTTATTTAAGGGGAGTAAGGTCAAATCGATACAAAAGAAGCATATATTCGATAATGTTTTTGACGACACACTTAATATATAATTATTTCTATAATTACTACACGATAAAATAACATTTATAGAATACTTTGTGAAACTTTCATAAATAAATATAAAAAAATGAGCCATTGACAGCGAATCTTCGCAGATGTCACAAAAAAAGTTTCATTGCGGTGTCCGTCATAACCAAAATGATTTCATTAGTTAATAAGTTTTTGCAGGTAGTCCTGTCGAGTTTTTTTTAAATTGATTTTTCAGTTTTCTACAGCACATATAGAAGTCAAAATACTGATTTTTCAAAAAGAAAATTAGAACCTTTGTTTTAACATACGTTAAAAAAAAAACTAGACAGCGTTACCTCGGCATTTATAAACTTAATATGTTGTACATTAATATAAATGAATAAAAAAAGAAATTGAAATCTTACCCTCATATTTAAGAAATATAAAATACAACCCTTAACTGTAATCTACAGACAGATAAAAGTTGTGTAACAATTCGTAGAGAATTAAGGTAAAAATAATGACAACAATGAACACATTTACAGAATTCACACTTCTGTTCGTTTATTGCTATTTGTATTTGAAATACATGAGAATCCATGACAGTACAAGTACACATTGTTAGGTTTATGCCTATGGAGTTACGAGTTACAATTAATCAGTTTACCATATTACGAGTTCTAGGACTAGCCAGTTCAGTGTAAAGAGTTTTACATTTACATTTACTAAGGGTTTAATATAATTTTTATTTATTTGTAACAGTCAACAGTTTGATAAGGTACAAATCTAATAATATGAAGTTAGAAAATACCAAATACACTTGTTTACAAACACCAAAAATAACAGGTTGCTAATCATATCACCAAATTTAATAGCATTCAACATATTTACGAAATAAACAAGAAATAACAGGTGTAAGTCTTATTTGACGTTTGAACGTGTCATTTATCTCTTTTACTCTGTTGTATAACAGAGATGGCAATTCATTAAAAGAGAAGAGTATGGAAAATGAATCCCTTTAATGATTAAATGGATAAGATTGGCAATATTTGAAAAATAATTGGATATTTGAGTTAACTTGAACAAATGACCTCTAAATGTGTTATATTGTAATTACTTCCTCTTAGCACATCTTACTTCTCCAAAGTTTGCGCTCTTCTGCTCTAGATAATACAAATATCAAAAACAGTTTGTAAAACTTAAAGCCCTAGTTTTCGAAAATTTCAACATTAAAAAGAGATTTAAAAAATAACTCCACTTAAGCATGTCCAAGAGACCATTGTTCTGACTTTTGCTCACTCGTAATGTGTTGGGAACCTCCTCTTCTTTTCTCCATACTCAATTTGATTTTTAAAAAAAGCAAAAGTCAGGGATAAGGCCCCAGGTACTTACGTCTGGTGGCTGTCGACGTGCTCTTAGCCCGGAAAATTAATTCTTCTTTAGTTTTTTGAAAGTATAATGATTACCATAAGACAATCTAATAAATTTGGTGATATTTCATAAGAACATTTATATATATTCGAGTAAACAACATTCAACATTAATTTTTTTGTTTACAGGTGGTACGATTGTCTACGTTGGATTGATTTGTATATATTTAATTTATTGTTAATTCAACAATTATATCTATTTTATATATTTTGTGTTCTAGACATTTGTGATAATATATAATATATAATAAGAAAATATTTTTACGTTACATAATGTATTTACTTAGATTAATATATTTTTGATTTTAAAATGAGACTCAAAATGAAATCATTATCTTTTAAATGAACGTAAGTTGTGAATTTATAACATAACCTTCAAATATTTTTTTACAACCGATCCTGTAAATAATACATAAGAAACCGTTTTTGTTCTAAGTTATTACATTTGAATTTTCTTTCAATTATTTGAAGCGTTTTTCTTTTGAAATATATTTAAATTTTTTCTCTGAAGAATCAGAGTCTCAATAAAGAAACATCCACATTTCCGTTGTACTCATACTTCCGCTAGATAATGCCTGAAGTTAGGAAGAGATACATTCACACATACAGAGCCGGATATAGTTAGAGATCAAAGTCAAATCATCCAAGAAATAGGCGAAGCTCTGTCAGAAGTAATGAGCCTCTTTTCTCAAGCGTTTCTAACACCACTTGAAGAGCCATCTTTTGCAATACCGCACAATCAATATATTCGTGGAATTCACGAAATATGCGCTTATCCCAATAGTAAAACAAGAATAAATGATTATTCCATTAACGGAAAGCTAACGCGTCGACGCTCAGCGAAACAGCGTTCTTTGGAATAATAGGAGATCGTAAAGGCAGCTCTTCAATTTTTTCCAAATCGTTTGCAGCTCCTGCAGAATTCTGTTTATGCAGCTGGTGTTTCTGTGAATGGCTCGAATTATTGGCACCATCACTTCCAGAATCGTCAGTGCGATCCAAGCTAAATTGACGTTTAAGAAGTCGACTTTTGTCAGGCTTAGAAGCTTGACCTAAGTTATATTCACTCGGACTTAGGCACTTGTAATGGTTGTAAGGTATGGTTAAGTCGTGTTCTTCAATTAATTCTATTTTCCGTGAGAATTTGTTCGGTTGTTGGAATCGGGCACGATCTGTTGACGTTACTCCAGACAGTTCGATGTTCGGAATTGGCACGAACGTGGCGTGGATATCGGTGGAACTACTCTTGGACACTCCTATTGGAGTTGTCTCAATGATTTTATTGAAGTCATTTAACTTGGAACGGAGTTTTGTTTCACTCTCCGTAGAGAATAGCGATGAATTCGTATACAAATCTTGTTTACTGGGCGTTGGGTTAGGTTTCTTGCCATCCGTTGACTGCTCAAGGGGAAGCAAACTGTTGTCAAGGGTGTCAACCATAAACGACTGAGACTTGTCGAAAATTCCTTTTGAAGGAGTTCCAGGATCACTCACTGATTCCACTTGATGGACCGGAAGTGTGTTGTTATCATTTACTTCCGATATTGTTTCCCGAACTGGTAACCTACGAGTATATGATAAATTAAATACATAAAATAAATGTTAGAAGATTTTCTGAATAAAAATATAAAATAATAATAGTTGATTTACGAGTGAAATAAAAAGATATGCTTACCCTTGTGCCTCACTGCGTTCACGAGCCGCGCAGCATAAAAAACAAATAAACAATTTAATATTCCTTCCCGTTATATAAAAAGCACACCAAGAAAAGAAACGATAGCAATATTTACTGCACGTGTGGGAACATGTGTATCATGCGATAAATCTAGAGGGAGGATAGCTTAATGGAGCTTTCGGCACTTACCCGATCGGAGGAGGGGTTGGAAGAACTTTGTCGAATCCTATTTTACCCAACAGCCAGAAAGTCGTCATGACACCCTTGCCTTTTACTTGAGTGGAACCGCGTGGCTGCAGAATGTAACCCTCTACTTGCTGTAGGCGATCATGGGTCGCTTGTGAAAGATGGATTCTCCAAGGAGCGCCTATTGTTAATATTACGTGATAATGGATTACATGCGTAATTTATTATTTATTCTTTGAAGATTAAGGTATAGACAAAGAATAGCATATTGAAGCAAGCACTAACCTGTGGATTCCATCCTACTAGCGGTATTGACAGTGTCCCCGAATAAACAATAGCGTGGCATCGTCAGCCCCACGACGCCAGCGCAAACCGTTCCTGTTAAAGAGAAGTTAGGATTATAATAGATTCGAAATATATCAAAATGTAAAGTATATTATAGGAAGAAAAGAGAAAACTACCTGAATGTAGGCCAATGCGTAGTTGTAATGGCGTCCCTGGCAGATGACGTATTTTAAACATTCCAGATTGATGCAACAAATCAAGCGCCATTGTAGCAATTTGCTCTGCGTGATCCGTCGTTCTGGTTGGAAGGCCACCCACCACCATGTATGCATCACCAATGGTCTCTACCTACAGAAATATATTTGTGGTGTTTCCATTATAGCTCAATTTTGTTCCTTGTTTTCTTGGAATAAAAACCTTACCTTATACACGTTGTAGGCGTTGATAGTAGCGTCGAAACACGTGTAGAGATCGTTCAGAAAATCGACGACTTGCACTGGGCTACAATGCGCTGCCATGGAAGTGAACCCTACGATGTCAGAAAAGTAAATGGTCACATCGGAGAACTCCTCTGGGTCTACCGTTACACCTATTTTAAGCCTCTCTGCCACAGTACTAAAATAAAGAAAATATTGGTAGATGTTACTAGAAAATGTGTTGTATAATTGAATTTAAAATATGTCTTAAGTACATTGGAAGCATTCGGAAAAGTAGTTGCTCCGTCTTCCTCCTTTCCAGTTCTAGCTCCTCAGTTCTATTACGGACCAGCGTTTCCAAGTTATTACTATATTTCTCCAGCAGTTGGAACATTGAGTCGACGATATTGCCTTTACTGAAAACAAATAAAACAATTTAGTGTAATTAAATTACCACGGAATGCAAATGTTGAACTAACCGTCCGTGATTCAGTTTCTTGAATAAATCGTGCACTGCATTGGAATCAGGTCGCATTTCCGGCATTTCAGCCCAACACTGCCTCATGATGTTAATTGCCTCTGGGGGCGCTGCACCTTTAGAGACTGAAGGACGTATCAAGGGTGGCGGACGTTTAACCTTCTCTATTATTTCTGTTATAAACAAATAATTAACCTGAGATTAAAGCATCTATACTCGTATTCATTAATTGAGCACTAAATGTAACGAAATTTGATCGCCTAGGACGTCGTCGAACTACGCAATAAATTGTTACGTTCGAACTTTATAAAACGTATAATAGCGACTAAAGAAATGATGATCCAATATAGATTATTCTGTCTATCAAATGTAAGTTAGTACCTTCTGGCGTCAACGATAGCATGCAGTAAGGGTCACCGCGAAGGACGACCTCCTGCATGATAATACCGAAGGAATAGACGTCACTTGGTTGTGTGACGTATGCTTTTATCCCTTTGGTGTTTCGAGGGACTTCCTTGTTGGCACATATTTCCCTCAGGTGCTCCGGCGCAGTCCACAATAACTCTGCAGCGAAATAACACATTTAATACAACAGCAATTAATTTGATGAGTGTACTGACGAATTCTCTCGCCTATATATTTGAGAGAGAAGACTCGAGTTTCAGAGACTTTTTTTCCTGTATAAATAAAGTATTTTTAACGTTTCGTTAACGAGTATTCCGGAAATGTAATTATAACAGATCGTTATCTACCTAATGATGTTTTTAGGGTCTCAGATTTATAATGAAAAAAGGTAGGTGGAGTACAGCCAGATGTACAATTTATAGAACGAAATATTTCTGGAGGTGATATTATATTAACTCATTCGTCAAACGAAAACTTTGCTGGTGTTGACGGTGTTACAGACTAGAGAGAGAGAGAGTGGGACAGAGAGGGAGAGAACTGAATCTCACTAACACATACAAAGTGTAAGTTTTTACTGAAGGACTTGCGGTAAATAAAGGTCAGAGATCCAAATAATCTTTAGCGCTTAAAGCTACCTTTCAATGCCTTTTATCCAGTTTATAAAGAGTTTTTGTTCCTTCAGGGGAAATAATAATATGTCCTTACATTTCCATCAACTTTCTTAGTTCCATTCAATGACGCTAGTGATATTTTTAAAAAAACGGACACGGAATTGAAAACATAATCATTCCATAATAAAAACCTAACCTTTCTGGCAAAAAAACTTCAAAAACACAATAGTTATTAAATATAGTTGCCGTAATAAATAAAATAAATAAAATTATTTGAGTAAATTGAATTGACTCATGTCAAGTGTTGAAGTTTTGTTGGAAAATAACTGATAGAATAGAATACTCTCCTGTGATGTGGATTTATCTTATTGCATCTAAGAACATAAAGTGGAAGTTGGAATTTATATTTCAATACTACACTACTAAGTTTATAATAATATTGGATTATAATTCCTGGAACCAATTCATATTATCCAATTACGCGAAACAATTAATAAAGCTTTTAGCACTCGTGATGGGACATGGGAGGAGGGAGAGTGTTCACTGATCATGTTCTAGAAACTCCACTTCGAAACTACGAGTATTGTATTCAAGTATTTCACATCTAAACTTATAACAATGTATGAGAGCTAGTTTGAAATGAACAACACGCCGTTGTAACGCGAAAGTAACATTTATGTAGCAGATCTGTTTTCAAGTATTGTTGCTGCGTAAATAACTCGTAACAATATGCCTAAAATTTCCTTTTAGTAAAGAAAATCTACTGAAAAACAATCAAGCAGGGATTAAATAGCTCAGGCTGTGTATCAATACCATCGCGGATGGAATTAACATTCAATCTGCTGTTACTATGAGTTCTCTAAGCGGGGAGGCAGGGGGAGGGAAGAGAGGACTTACGTTAGAAGGTTGTAGGAAACAGCAATGTCTACAGATAATGTTACAGATTTAAATTTACTCGGAAACTCAGAGTCGTAACCAGAAAAGTACATTACATCGCAACTTCCGTATGTAAACTAAAATTTTACATGAAACGCATAAGAACATTATTTTAATACGTTGCTAAAAATAGACATTTTCGAATGTCCAAAAAATAATAAGTAGGGCGATGCTTCTTAAAGTTAGCTGTCCAGTATTCTATATGGCTTGCATAAAATACATTAGATTTATCGTACATAACATGGAAGTTTAGAGAAGTGAAGTAATGAGACAACAACTGAGACCAAATGAGATCAATCATCTGAGATAGAGTTTTTCTAGAGAAAATGTCGACAATAACACATTTGTATGACTGAACATACCACTGCATACCAATTCACTCTTTCTTCCTTTTCATATACGTTTGATACGATAAAGCCATGCGTACATGTGGACGTTTACCTTAAAAAAAATGACTTTAGTTTTTGATTGAAAATTAATAATATTTTTAAATTTTTATGGTTTACCTGAAATGCGGAGGCGGCGTAGAGCAGGGAGGAAGTGAAAGACAAAGAACAGAGCAAAGCAGCGAAAAGGGAAAGAAGCAACTGTACGATTAGTTATAGTTTAAGCAAACTGTATAAATTAGGTTAAGTTTAGGATCAATTATATTAAACGAAATGTAATGGAGATTGTAAATCCACAAGGCAAATCAATTTTCAGAACTACAGTATATAATATTTCTAGATCAATGAAAGTGAGGGCAGCAGTACGAAGGGCAGCTATTAAAAGGGGGAAAGGAAGGGAACAGATGGATGGCAGAAATTAGAAAGAGGAAGTGAAAAATCAGAGGATTTATGTCTGAACAGAGTGATAGAGTTAAAAAGCAGGAGAGGGAAAATGAAGTCTGAAAGGAAGAAAGAGAAGTGCAAAGATAATAGAGAGTTTGTCGAGAGGGGACCAGGAAGGCAAGAAGTGAGAGGCGGAGGTACAGGCAAAATGTAGGGAAACATGAAGGGAGAGCGTTAAGAGAAGAAGAAGCAGAAAGTATTTTTGGAAATACCATAGAAAGGTCTAGAATAGTTTAAGTTTAATTTTAAGATGAAGGTATATGCAATGTATTAAGAAATATAATAATGTAGATTGTAAAGCCGAAAGGCACACAATTAATATAACAGCAATAGATACATATTATTTCTAGATTTAAAATCCATTTAAGTAGTTAAAAACTAATTGGGCAGAAAAAACAAAAATCTCTTCTAATTATAGGTGCAAATAGTAAATAATCTCTATTTTTATTTTATCCACGCGCGATTACGGTACCCTGGAAACATCTAGGCGTAATACAATTTCAAATTACTGTATTCCTGCAGATAGGTAGTAATGATAAGCAAAATAACGCCATACGCCTCTGTAAAGGAATCACATGATCTGGGGTTTAAGGAAGGAACACAGAACAAACACGATACACTGGAAAATACTCTTACATTGTTCTAAAGCGATTTCAAAACTCACCCCGTGCCGTTTTAGTGGGTGGTGTAATCCCCTGGTGTTCATAGAAAGTAGGTAGTCCATAATCCGTCAGTTTTAGAGCCCATCTTGCATCAATGACGCAATTCCGGGACGTCAAACCACCATGCGCTCGTACCGGCGAAGAATGTAAATATCGCATTCCCTGGAAATCAACATGAACATTCGTTTATATTTTTTATTAAATCTGACATACTTTTAAATGGCGTAGGTTTAAGTAAGAGGACTTGTGGGGAGAGCGGAGGCTCCCGACAGGTTTTATTTAATTATCTTCCTGATGTATTTATATCTAAAGTCTGTCTAAAGAATGCTGTTGGATTAAAAATTTAATGAAATATTTTTTAATAATATTCACAACATGATACTCGTATTTATGACATGTTATTTATATTACAAAACAGTCTTCTAATTTATATTGCTGCAGTATTTTAAGGAACTGATTCTTGCACAAATACTAATAAGGGTGCTCACACACTGGACTGATCTTTTTAATAGTCTTTTTTTTAAAATATTTATTTGAGTGCATCAACTTTCAAAAGTTATTAGTACTTAAAAGCATATATACATTTATAAACATTTACAATATAATTTACAACTTATAGATATGACTGAGGGGTACCCCCTTTCAATTACTCAATTACAATGATGGGTTTGCATAATCCATTACTCGACTCACACCATTGTATGGATCGTGACTTAACGCAGCGCATTTGCTGTTTGTTTTAATCAACGTCAAGAAAAATATTTTTAATAAAAATTTCTACAGGAAGCAAATCCCCACGAGATGAACTATGATAATCCGGTGCCAATGCAGTGGCGTCGCAGAAATACTTAAGCACCTATGCGAAGAAATCTACTTCTCCCTTCACCAGAGTCACAATATTCAAAGTTATTAGTTTCTATTTGATTTTTTAAATCGGGGGTTTGACTCTCCTTGTAAAGCCCTATTTACGCCACTGTCTAGGTTACGATTGCTGAACGCTCATTATACAAATGCACTTGATTAAATTCTCTATAATAATTTAGACCGCATACTTAAAATCGTGAGTTATTCATATAAATTATTGCACCGACGTCGAGAGGACTGAAATGATTAATTGGAACAGAGATGGAGATGGAGATGGATGGGTGGAAGCACTCGCTCTACACTCGCCAACAGAGTTGTGTACGAGAGTAGTTTGATAACTGAGTGACTGAGTAAAGATATTTTTTCGGCAAAAAGCGCTTTAATTATCAACATAGCCTCCTTTAACTTCGTTACATGACTAAAATAAACTCTATTGTCCTTGAAATCAACCATATAGAACCAAACCTTGAAATCTACCAAAATGTCATTATATTTTTAAATTTAATTCAAGAAACGAACAAGCGGTCTTATAAAAACTCGACTGCACTCTAGCACACATAGAATAGTACTCTTTCTTTAAGCGCTATACATTTAGTCCAGCACATTTCCAATTTTTTTATTCCTTCCAAAAAATAGGTTTTCTCAAGGCTCCTAAAATAGGCGTTTGTTTCTGTGATTTCAGTGACGACTTCTTTATTAGACCTAAATCTTTTACAGCACAGCCATTTCTTAAGGTTTGAAATCAAGAAATAGTCGCGGGGGCCAAATCTGGAGAATACCCAGTAAACAATTTGGTGAAGTGCCCTATTTAGTGACGTTTCTATCACTATTTCACTTCAATTATAGTTCGTATCAACTTTATCTTCATTTGTATTCCGACAGGTGGAGTAATTTCGCCATCTGTAGCCGATAAAGTAGACATTTTATATGACAAAATGTGAGAAACTGAACTATTAATGAACTCTTTTATGACAAAAAAATCATAACGCATCTTCAATATGATGTCAAAGTGACTTCAAAATGTTTACTGGGTAAGTTGGATGGGGTAGCAGTTCGTAGCCCAATTTATGAATTTTTGCCATGGTGACTACACACTCAATCGAAATCCTGGTATCCGTCGTGCGGATAGCTGCTTTCAATGGCTGTCAAACACAAACTAAAAGACGCGGTTTACTCAAAATTTTACAGTAGTCTATTAATAGAAATTTAAAGAGTCACTAAATTATCAAATTACTCTTGTTTTATCGAATACAAACTTTTACAAAAACAAGCAAACATGAGGTTTACATTTTCTCTCTGGATTTGCTATTTTTAAAACTTCTAAATGATTTCTTTCATATAATATACAATTTGATTGTCCTTATTAATTTAGTGATAATCTTTCGATGCAATGTGTTACTTTTAAAATTATTTATTACGTATTACGAATTGTGTGGTATCGTAGGTATGAGTTTTTTTTTTAATTTTTTAATATTTATTTTATTTGTGCATCAACTTTTAAAAGTTATTAGCACTTAAAAAAACATACACAAATATTTATAATACATAATTCGTAATTTATAATTTATAATTTACAACTTAAAAATATATTTAAAATAAAGAAATTAAGTTTGTTTTGTTTATATGTTTTAAGTTTATGACTTTACGGTTTAAAATGAAATGTTATTTTGTGATTATAATTTAATTGTTGCTTTGTTTACGTATTGCATTTAAATTAAAAATTATTATTAATGATATAAATTTGAATATATTTTTTATATTTTGATCCGAGTACAGTAATGTAAATAGTGATGCTATTAATATCTACGGGAATATGTCACTTGAAATGCATTTAATGTACATTCATAGTTCGTTCAAACCCGTTACAAGAAAGCTAGCGAATTGATGTGTGTAGATATAAGTATCACTTAAAAATAGACTAGAGTTACACACTGTGAGCAAATATATAAATGATAAGTTTTACTTAAGAACACCTTGTGATAAATGAATGTAATAAATATTATATTATAATCAATATTATTTTATATATTCAATTACTAGGATCCAATTTATCTTACATTTTACCCTAAGTACTTTTCCCAAGCAGCAAGGATAATAAAACATTACGTCTAATTTAAATTCACTGGACGTGTCGGATCCCCTTGTTTGTGCCCCCCACGCTCCCATTCACCAGCAAACCCTGAACCTCGGAGCCTCCAGCCCCGAACCTCGACCTCCCAACCCCTGAACCCCTGAACCCCAGTTCCCACAGAAAAACATTATTCAATGTTTTTATATCAATAGTCTCCAATTATGTTTTACTTGAGATTTACGTTTGTAATTAAAGTGTGTTCTAAAATTTATATAAAGTTACTTTTGTTTATGAACTTTCATTAACTAAGGGTCTGTTCTAACCTCAAAAATGTCCATTACTGACGTGATTCATGACTCCACATCGTTCTACGTGTCTGACAGTTTCTTTCGCGACGACCTCGCCATCACAGGGGGCTGGGGTAAGGGGTTTGAATCGATAACATATAAATAAACGCATGATTATGCTTTTAAACTTAATTCTGATGTCATGTTAAAATAAAAGGAGAAATTCTATAATTAACTATAGTTAATGAAACATATTCATCAGATACAGTACTAAATCAGATAGTTACTAAATATTACGTCGGGAACACTTTGAAAACGCAACTATTTTAAGACAGTTTTGTCTTTTTTAAGAACGATACAGGTTACGAACATTTACCACATATAAACATGGTGAACAACGTTAACATTTTAAGATAGACAATGTGTTCGCCATGATCCGTACAGCCATGACCCACTAGTAGCCATTTTATCAAGATGGCGCGTAATTGTCCCGACATTTTTTTATTTATTTTTTATTTACTACACCATAAATAATCAACGGTATTGTTAAACTAAGATTCATGCTGATAGCCAGAAGTGCTGAATTCTACCATTTACTGTCTAAGCTAAGCTAAGCTGTCCCACTTATGAGTTTTACAATAAGAAAGAAAATTAAAATATTTCGGAAATTGCCGGATTAAAACTTTGGAACTAACGTCTATTTTGACGTCTTAACGTTTTGATTTCTTTTTTCGATACCGTCGCGCCATAAAGCGTTAATCTCATTAAACTTAAAATACTAAATAAGATTTCTTGATTAAAATTTCACTTTATTCTTAAAAATAGATTAACACACTACATTGCCTTTTTTGAGAGAAGGTTTTTCATAGAAAGTGTATCTGCTTTTTTTATGTGTTAGCTGTTAGCCCAACCCAAAAACTCATCAAAGTGGCGATAAACTTGTATTTATAACTTATTTTCGCCTAGAGAATAATTTCATAATATTTTTTCTATAAAATAATATTATAAAAGTAATGTTATTTTATGTGCGTTTTACGATTGCAATTTATTTTATCGGTAAATTATGTACGCGATCGTATTGGGTCATGCTGTAGCTGGAGCTTGAGTTGTATCTCGTGAATTGTGCCTGGGTTTATATATGACTCTATATCAATCTTGCTGAGGGTGGTAGGAGTGAAGAAGTGGGGGGAGGGATAGGGTCGTATGATTTACACATTCTCTTTATTGTCCATAAGCCTCTACAAATTAATTTCAAAATTCTTCGGCAGAGTGAAATAAATACGTTTTTAAATGTTTTCGATCAAAACTGGGTAATTGGTTTTAAAAGCAATAAAATACAAAGTACATGTTATATAAAAATGAAGGGCTGTTTTATTTGCTTTCCATAACGAATATAAATAACGTAGGTTTATATGTTAGTCTCCTCATTGGTGTAACATCCAACATTTGTTATAATCAGACCCGTATCTAAGGAGGGGCAAGCAGGGATATTTGCTCCGGGCGGTTATTCATGGGGGCGCTAAATTTTGAAAGACACACAATTAGTTTGGTAAAAACATTAGTTTTTGGGAAAATGACCCCAAATGATTTTTTTAGTCGTCACGGAGATTGTTGGGGACAGTTAACCTATCCTGTTACTTTTTTTTCACCAATGCAAAAGGAAATATTAATTTTTTTTAAAGTTCGTTGTATGTAGGGGCGCCAATATCAAGTTTTTGCCCCGGTTTATCAAAAATCGAAGATCCGTTACTGGTTGTTATGAGTATACGGAATTTTTAGTTGTCTTGAAGGATTTAGAAATTTAAGATCACGAAAGAGAAGGTTATTTAATACTACTTGAATTGCTTCTCTATGCGTTCTTTTTATTTCTATTTTTTTAGTTTATCAATCGCAATTGAAACGTAACTCTAGATAGAACATGGAACATGGATCGTCGAAGTAGATTTGTGTTCACGAAAGTTGGGAAAGTCATTTCCGGTCGTCTACGTCTACCTTTGATAACATGATAAATCTTAGCAATATTAGTATCGCATCATCTTAAGTTTTCAGAAGAGCTTTATCTGTTTTTGACAAGTCAATTAATTCCAGTATTACAGTCGTTTACATCTGCTGAATCTGATGGCAGCATCTACAACTACTAACATCGAGACATCTAGACATCGTTCAAAAACTTAAATTAGTTTATCAAAAGGGAAAGGTATATTTACCTTGCCTAGACGAAGATGAGCTCTGAGTAATGATGAATTAAAGTGCACTTGCCATTGTAACAGATCTATTGTGAACTGTCTTAGTGTTGCCATATTATGGACATTGGCTATAGTTCAAATGGGCTTCTGTTCTTATTTTTTAGGGGTCGATTTTATAATTGCGAATTAAATTTGATGTTAATAAATGTATATTGGCGGTTTTGTTGTATTAAATATCTAAATATTGACAAAGATATAGCAATTAAAAATTCGAATTCTAGTTTTAGCGCTACAGATGTCGGCCATATTTGTACGTAATATGTCCCACTATTAAGGTCTGTTATTTGTTATACACCTATATATAAGAGTTCTATGTTTAGTATGTTACGCTCTGTTGTATAAACTAGATAATATACTTAACACAGAATTCTTACATGTATAACAAATAAGAGACTTATACCTTAATCGTAGGACATGTAACGTCACATGTATTGGAATTTTCTATAACGTTAGATAATTAAATGAAAAAAATTACTATTTTAATTGTTAATATCTCCTAAAATATAATTAGTTAATAAAAAATAATTGAATATTGGAGATCCCTGGTAGTCAACTTATCAATATATTGCACAGTTTTATAGAAATTAAAACATGGTTCACAAGGCCGTTCATCGCAATGAGACTTATGCTCAAAGCAAGTTATAAATCTGCGATACAATGTAAAAGCACTGCCTTACTAATTTTTTATACTGTATATAGAAACGAATAAGATAATGACCATCGTATCGCAGATTTGTTCGGCTCTTATAACGTTTTTTAAGCCAGAAGCACCACCGAACTCTCGTAATTTGAACTATATATACCGTACCAATAAATATATTATCTCTTATAAGCAGTGCAGTAGTTTATCAAGTGTTATAGTATTGATATTCTATTGTAAACTCACAAAACATTTTTAAAATGCAACTTTATTCAATTAAGACAAGTGGCGCCTAACTTGATTTTCAATAACTACGAGTACACTAGTATTGAAGTTAGTATCCAAATTCGTAAACAATATTTTTCAATACTTGTGAATAAATTTTTCAATAGTAAAAAACAGTTTTATTTATATCCAAGGGAGTTCCGAAGAGGGGAGGTGAAGAGAGTCCAGCTCAGACCTCGACATAACATAGGTTCCTTGGCAATTGTGACTAGATACTATATGTGCGAAGATAGAGTTGAAAAGGACACATTTCTTATGTATACTACATTTGACTTATTTACAAAAAAGCAGCTGCGTGCCACTCAATTACTTCTAAGTCCTTCCTCTCCACATTAATATTTAACTGCGCCACATGAGTACGATAATTAATTACAACACTTATGAAAGTTAATTAAACCTAAGTGGATCCCCGAATATGCCCATGGTACTAGCAAATATGTACAAACAATTTAAATTCTTTTGTAGTTACGCAAAAATGCGTAAAATTAAAATGAATAAAGAGGCCTTAATGTCCCGAAGAAGCGTAAAAAATCTTGCATTCAAAAATGTTATTCACATCATCCCGCACAAGAGCGTTACTCTAAGTTAGAATAGGACAACAATTTAATTGTGCATCAGCCAAATTTATCTATGTGGCAGTGGTAAACCTAAATGGATGAAAAATGGACAAAGGCAACTGCGTATATCATTTGATACTCGTATACGTCATGCAAAAAATTCAAATAGTTTTTGAATAACTTAAACAAGTGAACTTGACGATAAAATACAAAGTAATACGTAACTAAAAACTGCGAATGGCAGGCAAACAAAAAATGATATTTATGTATTTCTTTGAAAGTATAACAATCTTCTAAAGAAAGCTACGTATAAAATAAAGCAACACTACGCCAGAAATAGTTTTGTTTCGCTCTGACTTATTTTGTTCTAATGGGTGTGAGCGAAACAAACATATTTTTGAATCGGAGGGGAGGATCTGTAATAGACAGGGTTATATCATATTATGTCTGCAAGTGTCAGCTGTCCGATTTGCGACAGACACATCTTCTGCGAAATACGATGACGTAGACGACCAAAAGCGGTGGTGAGTTACAGACAAAATAGTCTTCGTATACATTTATTAATAGTTCATCCGTGGAATTATTGAAGCGTATGAAACGTGAATCGAGGAGATGGATTTAATTGGATGAACTCTTGGAATTGATGACGCAGTTGAAAATGAAGGATTAATGTAGGTGTCAGAGTTACGATTAATATAACGGCTCTAGTAATATAAGATTCAGCAAAGCAACGCAATTTATGGATGACCCAAAATAGTTAACTTGTAAAAATGAACAAAATGAACTAATTTATATATTATTATTCTTTAAAGTTTCTTATAAATGTAAGTATACGCCTTCCTAATGGCAGTTTTACACCAGAGAGACAAAACAACAAAACACGAACAAAAACACTAATGTTTTGTAAAAACTCAAAAAACAGTTCTTAAAATATTTTCAGTCTTTAAAAACTGTTTTAATTTGTAAACAAAACATATTCCCATATGGAGTTGGTAAGATCAAAGGAAAACACGTTTGTTATTGATTTTTTGTCTGCTTGGTTTGAACACGCGGTCTTATTTTTTGTGAACATTTACGCTTGTCAGTTGTTGTTTTTCATTTGGCTTGCAACTAGTTCCAAAGCAGTTATAAATAAGTGCAGAATGCAGGGATAAAAGATAAGACCAGCACGCCGCAGTATCGCAGACACAATAATTTGTAGGATACTAAATGTTTATGGGACATATAGCAAAACACTAGAAACAAAACCCGTCCGCTTTCGAAAAACAGAACTGTTTTAAAATAAAACAAAACATGTTTTTGTTTTAAAATAAAACAAAACATATTTTTGTTTTGTTTTGTGAAAACAAATCTGTTTCTTTGATATAAAACCGGCATAAGAGGACTTCACATTTAAAGTTATTTCGACAAATAATTTTTGAAATATGGTACTTCGATTTGAAACATTCCATTTTCCTATTTTCAACATGTTTGTATAACTTTAGCGATTGTTGGATGTTTTCTTTAAACATTCTTTAGACTTTAAACACTGAACAGTGCGATCTACAATATAATACCCGCTGGTTTTATCGACAGTGCAATAATTTGATCTGTACGTACGAGTCTATTTAATTGGTAAATCGCACATCAACATCTCCACAGCGTGTTCATTATTCAGCAAATCTTATTGCTTGTAATTCAACCCTACGCTGTGTACGGTACACACTGCGGTACATGTACCTGCTCCTTCATTAAGCCATAGACATGGGCGTCCCGCGATAAGAGCACACGGGTATATCGCACTCTTTGGAAATTAAGTTTTATACAGGGTGCGGCAGCATAACTTCCTTTTTTAAAAAGCTCGCCATTCAGTTGTTTGATGTCGTAGCAGAGCGTTAGTGATCTTGTTCGAGAGGCGGGACAATAAAGTTTTGTTCCGACATAGTTCAGTCGCCATCATGCGTAGGAACAGCGAGGATCGTGCGTTTGCCGTTGAGGAAAATTTTCGAGCAGATGTTCTGTGATCGCACCCCAGCGCGTCTTTAGAAATCGCTTTAATTTAGCCCCGTTGGCCCCTGTCCCGGACCGGAAATCAATTGTTACGTGGGTCACTACGTTCAGACAAACTGCAAGTGCGACAAGACGAAAAACTGGAGTCCCTCGGCCCATTAGATCACCTGAGAGCTTCAATGTTGCGATCACCACGGCGTTCTGCCCGCAAACATGCGTCTGACTTTGGACTTTCCGATCATTCTGTGAGGAGAATTCTTCATGATGATCTTCATTTCCATCCATACAAGATGGCGATTGTGCACGAACTTTCTAAATGTGACTTAATTTCTGAGAAGCTAATTTCTAATTACGTTATTATTCTTGTTAGTGATGAAACCCATTTCTATGGGGTTTTTAAAATCTTGTGTTTATGTGAACCGTCCAATGACCAAACAAGATTTGAAGACCAACATCCAGGTAGAAATTGCCAAGCTAACGCCAGAATCATGACAAACGCCAGAAATCGGTTTACTCAGTGTATGGAGAATGGAGGACGTCACCTCTCTGATTTGATGTTCAAAACTTACTAAAACAAAACTTTATGTATGTGCCTATATTATAAAAAAAACAAACAAAAAATTTCTGTTTTATACAATGGGTTTTATTAAATTTTGAAAAAAGGAAGTTATGCTGCCGCACCCTCTACTTGATAGAAATGGATAGGTAGCAAATTTTTTTTAGATAAAATGTAATGTTGTTGTTACGCACCCTCAAATATTCTGCGGACGCCTATGGCCATGGAAGCATTTTAGTTAACATAGCATGTCTGATTCTCTGACCTGGGATGTTAACATACAACGCAATACGAAGCCCCAATTAAAACCTTTAAACTGTGGAGAAGGTTCACTGAAACCCGAGTCGGGTTACTTAAGCTACTCACACTCGACCCACGGAATTTCAAATAACAAACCTACTTATAGCACAGTACATCTCGCATCGAACCGTCCATTTTGGATTGGAAGCAAATTTTTTGCTGTTCAACTGCTTGTCGGTTCATTACACAACATTCATAACACATTCTAGATTATTTTTGCTTATAACTTTTTTATTTTAAAAGTTACAATAAAAAGTCATAAACAAAAGTTGTAGATCGTATTATTATCTACAAGAAACGTCTTTACAAGATGTTTGTGGGAGTTATATTTTTTAAGGTAAACAAGAAAACTGGTTAGTCCCTTATTTTCAAGATGAAAGTTGCGTGAGGGTTACATAACTTTACACTTTTACATAATGCAAAGAAGAATTCCTGTTTGCTTTCTTTAACGACTTTTTACTGTACTAGTATTGTTAGTCAGAAAATACCGGGATGTTCTTGAACGGACGATCAGGATCACGAGTCAAAGGGTCCAAGAGAGTTAGATTGGGGTGAGATCGTTTTACAAGTTTTTACAAATTGTGTTGTATTTCCATTTGGCTAATAAAGATTACCCTTCTATATAATGCTCCTGGCTCCGATTGAATCAATTTATTTTAGGCGCTTTATGAGATATCATCTTGAGTGCTTGGAAAATTTCCAATGAACTTTCCACTCTCGCTGCGGCTTCATATGTCAAGTTCAATAAAATTTATCTTGTCTAGTCATTGAACTTAAAACAGCAGAACCTCGTACGTTGTCTTGTTATACATTCTATCTACTCGCGTATTGACGTTCTGCCGCCGCGCTGGTTGTGGTTTCTTTAATGTATTACATCAAATCGTATTTTATACAAGGCCGATATTTTGCAAGGTTCACTTCTTCAGATATTTTCCAATGATTAAGTGGTAATCACATTCATAATAATTTCATACTTATTTCGAAAAATCATATCTTAACAAATAAAAAAAAAATAAAAAACAAAGGTACGATTTGTAAAAACTTGCTTCGAAATCAGCTTTATATAGTGTGTTAAGGAAAATATAGTGTTCCGAAATTACACAGATATATAACGGATAGACAGATATATATGTGATTTAAGGGGGAAGGTGAAGGGGTTCGCAAGGTCAAACCGATACAAGAAAAGCATATTTTCGTTAATGCTTTTTGACGACACAGATAATATATAAGTGTGGGGTTATTTTTTGAAGGAGTAATTAAGTTAGATTATATTTAGTTTTAAGTAATAGTAAGATAACTGTAAACTAGGGTAGAAATCTTGGATAAGAACGGGGTTATATTTTAATGCATGAATAACCAGTGACAAACACTAAAAACCGTTCAATGGTTAACGCTTAGCCGTTCACTTTTGATGTCGAGCGTACATCTCAGAGAACGTGGCGTATGGAATTGTTCGCTAACTTTTGAACGTGTTGCGACATGTTTTGGGCGAGGCAGAATATAATGATGGATATACGTGTACAGAGTTTTATAAAGCAAATGGCGATAGAAATGTGTAAAGAGTATATATGGTCGTTATTGAGTGTTTTATAATTAAGTTAACTTTATTACGGTGTAATAGTTGTTATTTTGATCATTGTTTTTGTTAGAGTTAGGCAGCGATATTAATATTTTAGTACTAAGGTGTATTATCATTGAAATTATTGTGCTGATAACTATAGACAATTACAACTGCGTATTGTGTACTGAGACGTAAAAACATTGTGAAAAGACATTTTAATCTATTGTATTTTGTTGTGAATATAATTAAGATTGATTAACTTTATTTAGATATAAGTTTATGTCTTTGATAAGTGATTAAACAAACTATTAATAACCAAATTAAGTGTTTACTCATTTTAAAAGAAACTATATTGTTGTATTGTACATCAACCTTAGGCTGATGTTAATTGTAACTTATAATTGTGGAAAGTACCTACAAATTGGGACTCAACCGGGATGTGTGCAGAGTCAAAACCTACAGATTATGATCTCAACAGATGGTTAGAGATAATGTCTACAAATTGTGAGCTATCAATAGTGATTGAATAGTTATAGGCTGCATAATAGAATCGCAACACGTGGTTGTAAATTCTAACCTGCAAAGCGGAGTCTGTACCGGGATGGGAATAGATTCAAAAACTACTAATGTAGATAATTAAAAAAAACCTACAAATTGGGGGCTCAACCGGGATATCCGTGGATGGTTAGGGGGTCTACCTACAAATTGGGGGCTCAGAACCGGGATAAGGGCGAAACCAAGTATATTTAGTCAAAAATATATTTAACCTTAGAACCAGACTAATTGATCAGAACCGGGATAAGGGCGAAATCAAGTATATTTAGTCAAAAATATATTTAACCTTAGAACCAGACTAATTGATCAGAACCGGGATAAGGGCGAAATCAAGTATATTTAGTCAAAATATATTTAACCTTAGAACCAGACTAATTGATCAGAACCGAGATAAGGGCGAAACCAAGTATATTTAGTCAAAAATATATTTAACCTTAGAACCAGACTAATTGATCAGAACCGGGTTAAGGGCGAAACCAGGTATATTTAGTCAAAAATATATTTAACCTTAGATCCAGACTAATTGATCAGCGGAATCAAGAGGAATACTGAAAATTATAATCATGACACAAGAATTGGACAATTTGTCAGTGGCAGAGCTACGACAAGAACTCAATTTTGTTGGACTTAGTCAGCGTGGGAATCGTGCAGAATTGTTGTCAAGAATGAACTCATTTAATAGCCGTGTCGGTGAACAGAATAGGTCTGTAAACAATGAAACAGTCAATAAAACTAATTATACATTTTTAGATTTAGAATTGGCTTTACCTAAATATGATGGGCTTAAAAATGTCAGATTGTGGATTAAACAATTTGATGATTTCTGTGACCAGGCAGAAATAGATACAAAATACAGATATTTGTATGCCAGGAGATTGTTGACTGATACCGCAAAACAATTTGTTAATTTCGAAACCAGGATAATAAATTGGGATACATTTAAATCGTATTTGATTGATGAATTTGATACGAGTTTGAATAGTGCACAGGTTCACAAAATGCTTCAACAAAGGGTGAAGAAGCCAGCTGAAAGTATCCGTCAATATGTGTATGATATTTTAGATATAGCTAGACAAGCAGATGTCGAAGAAGCAGCTATTATGGATTATATCATAGCAGGAATTCGCGACAGTGCAGCCAACAAGGTAATACTTTATGGAGCTGAGAATATTGGACAACTTAGACGTAAGCTGGAACAATATGAAAAAATGAAAATGGATACCCAGGACTATGATAGGAGATCTAGGTCAGGTACAAAAACTAAAATCGAGACAACAGGTGAGAAGATTAAATGTTTTAATTGTGGTTCGATGTCACACTCATCTAAGGTGTGTCCCGATAAAGACAAGGGTTATAAATGTTTTAATTGTGGTAATTATGGACATATTAGCCGAAATTGTAATACTAAAATAAAAACTGTTAAAGCGGAACATAATGTTATGAAAGTTGAAATGATAAAATCAATTTGTGTTAATAACGGGAGTAATGTAAATGCTTTAATAGACACTGGCAGTGATTTGTCAGCAGTGCGGGAAGATTATTTTAAAACATTAAAGAATGTTAAATTATATGACTCTGAAATAACAATACGTGGTTTATCAAACTCAAGAGTAAATTCTATAGGTAGAATTGAATTGGACATTGAAATTGATTCAGAACCTTACGTGGGTTATTTTGAGGTGTTGCCATCTCATGCAATGCATATGAACATGGTGATAGGATTGGACATTATAGCTAAAGCTAAAGTAGTTATTGATAAAACCGGGGTTACATTTCATAAACTTTATAGCGATAAAGATGTAGATGAAAGTGAGGTTAAACAATTAATGACAATGAAAATAGACTATGGTGATAAAGAAAGTGAATTAGATTTATCTCATATAAACGATAAAATTGTTGTTAATAAAATACCTGAGTCAGTGGACAATAACAAACGTAAAGAGTTACGCAACTCTGAAAGTGTAAAGACAATTGTATTGAAAAATGATACTCCTATATTTTCTAGATCGCTTAGACTACCACCTGCAGATCGACTAGTTGTTGAGGAACAGCGGGGTGAAGGGTCAGAAAAGGATGTCATACAGGCAGCCCAGGAAATGAACGACCTAGGTTGTGCCGTGAAACAAGACATTGTTCGTCTATCTAAGGATAAGGTAAAAGCAGCCAAGCATTTTCCGAAGCCGAAGATGAGGAAACAAGGCAATGTTCGTCCCTCTAAGGATAAGGTCAAAGCAGCTAAGCATTTTCCGAAGCCGAAGAAGACGCAACAAGCAAAGAATTATACCAGGAAGTGTATAACAGAAAATGGATTGAAGATTGGGGTTAAAATGAAAACCAATCAAGACACTGTTCGTTCCTCGAAGGACAAGGATGAAGCCGTTAAGCATTTTCCGAAGCCGAAGGAGAGGATACAAGCAGCAGAAATACAAAATGAGTTTGTAGAAAAACGCAAGAAGCTGAGAGAAGAGGATAAAGGGATTACTCTAAGAGTTCAGCAAGAAAACAGAATTAGCTACGGTAGAAGGTGTAAGACAACAAGCAAAAAGTATAAACATATTCTCGTTAAAGTAAATGCTTTTACAAAGTTTGTTTGGTTGTTACCTACTAAAGCAACAGGAGCTAAAGTTAAAGCTAAAACCAAAGGACCATACAAAATAACGAGAATTAAAGGAAATTATCGTTATGACGTGGAGGAAGCAGGAGAGTATGAAGGGCCAGACAGGACTTCTACATCTGCAGACAAGATGACATCAAGGGGCAAGAATGATGTAGCAACTGAAGACAGTTACTAGTCAGGAATGGGCCGAGATGTGGGGTTATTTTTTGAAGGAGTAATTAAGTTAGATTATATTTAGTTTTAAGTAATAGTAAGATAACTGTAAACTAGGGTAGAAATCTTGGATAAGAACGGGGTTATATTTTAATGCATGAATAACCAGTGACAAACACTAAAAACCGTTCAATGGTTAACGCTTAGCCGTTCACTTTTGATGTCGAGCGTACATCTCAGAGAACGTGGCGTATGGAATTGTTCGCTAACTTTTGAACGTGTTGCGACATGTTTTGGGCGAGGCAGAATATAATGATGGATATACGTGTACAGAGTTTTATAAAGCAAATGGCGATAGAAATGTGTAAAGAGTATATATGGTCGTTATTGAGTGTTTTATAATTAAGTTAACTTTATTACGGTGTAATAGTTGTTATTTTGATCATTGTTTTTGTTAGAGTTAGGCAGCGATATTAATATTTTAGTACTAAGGTGTATTATCATTGAAATTATTGTGCTGATAACTATAGACAATTACAACTGCGTATTGTGTACTGAGACGTAAAAACATTGTGAAAAGACATTTTAATCTATTGTATTTTGTTGTGAATATAATTAAGATTGATTAACTTTATTTAGATATAAGTTTATGTCTTTGATAAGTGATTAAACAAACTATTAATAACCAAATTAAGTGTTTACTCATTTTAAAAGAAACTATATTGTTGTATTGTACATCAACCTTAGGCTGATGTTAATTGTAACTTATAATTGTGGAAAGTACCTACAAATTGGGACTCAACCGGGATGTGTGCAGAGTCAAAACCTACAGATTATGATCTCAACAGATGGTTAGAGATAATGTCTACAAATTGTGAGCTATCAATAGTGATTGAATAGTTATAGGCTGCATAATAGAATCGCAACACGTGGTTGTAAATTCTAACCTGCAAAGCGGAGTCTGTACCGGGATGGGAATAGATTCAAAAACTACTAATGTAGATAATTAAAAAAAACCTACATAAGTATTTCTATAATTACTACATGATAAAATTACATGTAAAGAACACTTTGTAAAATTTTCATAAATAAATGTCAAGAAATGAGCCATTAACAGCAAATCTCCGCAGACGTCACAAAAAAAGTTTCATTGCGGGGCCACTCATAACTCATCACTCGATTATATGAAATCAAAAAACCAAAATGATTTCATTACTTTATAAGTTTCTGCATGTAATCCTGTCGAGTTTTTTTTATTATTGATTATTTAATTGTTTACAGCACTTAAAAGTCAAACTGCCGATTTTTCATGAGAAAAATCAGAAAATTTGTTATTTTAAAATACGTTAAAATTACTAAAAAAAAACTCGACAGCGTTACCTCTACATAAATATGTAAAGAAAGAGTGTGCAAAATTTCAAAAGGATCGGTTTAGTAGATTTTTAGCTAGAGAAAACATCGACTCTGAAAAGCTAAGTGTGAAAGTGCGTTTAAAAGTTTCAAAGAAAGACGAAACCAGACCAGAGGTGAAGACTTAAAAGTCTATATCTCAGTTTTACTACAATTGACTTTAAATTTTTTCACACAATAAACTTAATATGTTGTACATTAATATAAAAAGAAAGTTGAAACCTTAGCCCCCTCTTAAGTTGTAAATAGTTGTATCAATAATTTGTCGTTTGTAATAAAGTACTAATTTTGGTTTTGTTCTTTATCCGACTTATCAAGCAATTATACAGTTCACTGCTATCAAATAATTTACTTTACTATTAAACACCGAGAATAGTGGGCAAAAAAATTGTGACTAGATACAATTGATTTGGTCAAACAATTGTGACTAGATATAATTGATTTTGAGTGTGTGAAATTAGAAGGCAATGACTGAGGATGGAGTTATACGATTAATTATGTGTAACGAATTTCATCAACGGTGAATTGTTAAACGATAAATTTTATTGCATTGAATTGTTAATTCGAGAACTGCTAAATTGTCGTATATGTAGTCGGAATACGAGTGCTTTTAAACTCAGGGTGGAGCAGCCCCTTAATGTTTTAATTAGTGTAAACGCCTTACAAATTACCCGTTACATTTATATTTAATTGTACGCGTAAGTAAACTAACTTCCATGTAGAGAAAATCATAAAATGATAAAATCATTAAGCAAAACTCCTTCTGGTAATTTCCTGTCTAATTGATTTAATAAGGGGCTAAGGAGGCTTCAGCGTCTTCGGAAGCGTCACGTTCCGTATCGATAAGCAAAGGTAAAAGAAAATGCATGCGCGACGAAAAGAGCCGGCTGACACTTATGTACGAGTACATTAGGACCCAGGAACGCGAACGGGGTCCGTAGGGGTAGTTAAGCTAAATTGCTTTTATTGCCTCTGAAGGGGAAATACTCGAAGTCGTGGAAAATAACATTATGTACTTCAAATATGTATGAGAAAATTTTAGTAAAAGCAAACAAATAAGAACTAATTTGGAACGTTCACAGAGCTTGTTGAATAGAAGCAGTTTTATGGTTATACTCGTAGTGCTGTAGCAATATAAAGTCAGTATGTTGTGACCCTCAAAGCGCAACGTTTAGATGTATTGCTGTAGAAGATTGAGCAATAACACTGCCATCGATTATTGCCTTTTGTGCGTTGTGCAAATAAAATTTACATAACATAACCATTTACGTAACATTTATGTCACACACGATGAGACATAAAATATACATAAATATTACTTAACTACAAGGTAAAATTTAATGCGTTAAGGACGTTTCCAAGGAGCATTCTTGCTCAATCTACAGGAAGAGCCCCCCATGTAAACTAACATGTTTTTAACATGCGTACAATAAAGAAATTGTTGATGCGCTTTGTTACACTGTCGCGATATTCTAGTCACTAAAAGAAAAAGGATAAATGAGGAAGAAACGAAAACGATCAAAAGAAGCTCAATATATTTTATATAAAGTGAATACCACTTGCTGTAATTTTCTTTACAGAATAATACTTCTCATATTCCCAATGAATGATTCTAAGTTTTTCAAAAGAATCGTAAGGAAATTTCCATTGCTATATCACAAAACATCCGTTTCAACATAGGTCGGTGTCGGAATCGTATGTTAAAAATACAAATTTTAACGGTCAACATCTAAAAATTTAGTACCGCAAGAAGTATTGAAACGTGTTCTACGTATAATGGAATATTAATAAAGTTATATCGGGTTTTTCAATAAGAACTTTGTTTTTTAAAACAAAATAAAACAAGGAATTTAGATTAAGATATTGTATTAGAAAGAGTAAGGTCTGGCAATTATAAACGAAAAATGATATCGAACAAATATTCACTACGACCATGCTGACAGATATCGATTCTTTCATCGAATTTTTCAATCACTTTTTGGCAAAATGGCGGGTCTATTTCGTAAATCGCGTCACGGATTTTGAGTTTTATGACTGCAATCGATTCGATTGGTTCCGTATAGACTCTGTCTTTAACATAACCCCACAAAAAATAATCCACTTAACAGCTGAATTTCTTGAAATTATGCGATCAAGAAATTTAGTTTGCAATAAATTCATTGTTTCGTTGGCTGTGTGATTTGTGACACCATCCTGTTGAAACCACATGTCAGTGATACCATATCATCAATAATAGGTCAAAATTGAGTTGTTAACATCCATTGAGCGTAACCACATTTCCAGCCGCATTTTCGAAAAAAAGAAGTACGCCTCCAGATCACGCCTCCAGACCACATAGCGCGTCATACAGTGACACGTTGAAACTGCAAAGGCTTCTCTACAATCTCTTTTGGATTTTCAGAGGCCAAAATTTGGAAATTTTGCTTGTTGACGTGTCCAGACAAATGAAAATGGGGTTCGTCCAGATTGTTTTTCTAGAAAAACCAGAGAGTTGCTCTTGAATGAATTGAGCGAATCTACGACGGTATGAATGGTCGGCCCGTTTCAATTCTTGCCCCACTTGCACTTTGTATGAAATAATAAGCTGTCAGTTTTTTACTAAATGTTGTCCTTTAAAATAGGTGTAGTCTTTTAAGTTTCACACGAAATTCAACTGTCTTCAGTACTTTTTCAGGTCTCATTTTGAATTCCATTCCTTCAAACACAAATACTTACATCTTATATCCACTCACAATTCTTAATTTAACTAAGCTAAGATTCCAATCTTTCCGTCAAATCAGGGGACTATAGATAGCATAGACAAAAATATATTTGTTCTATATATTAATAAATTGCAGTAGTATAAGTCATAATTTGACACATAATAATCTCAAGAAATATAGGGCTCTTTCGGAAATCGAAGTCGAAAACACAGCTGTCTAGCAGGAAGAATCAATACTCAATTTTAAACAAAAACAGTGTTAGACGCATAGAAAAGCTAAGCATAAAAGAACACCAATATCCAAATCTTTAAACAACGGTAACTTTTTCTTGAAATCATAAATTCTACAACTATTTTCTAAAGCTACTAATCGTTTTTACTATAAACAATAACAATAAATTTTTGTCAGGAATTAAGCTCAGACAAATGGTGATATTCGAGAACATACATTTTTGCACGTGCCTGGAATTACCTTCTCGTGATTTATAATACAGAAAATAATGAAAATGTCACCCTCACGAGTCATAATATATACTCGTAAGGGTTGTACAATATCACATTTTACTTTCTTTGTGAAACAAAACTCATCGTTAGATCAAGAGCTTTCGCGCCGAGCTTTTTCTTATGTATGTAGGTACTTATTTCTCTTAAAGCTGCAAAACATAAGTTTTCAAGTAAGTGATCAAGTGACCGACAAGGAACAGGACTAAGCCCTTTCATGTAGAACAAGGATTAGATAGCAGAAACAGGATTGAGACAACGTAACCGTAAAGTTGTGTTTGAAAAGGATACCCAGACGTGACACTGACAGGTAGAATTTAACCGTAGCACAATGTAGTGTTGGGCTACGACTACGACTACGACTACGTTGCGAGCTTGACGTAGCGGAAGCTGTGCATGTAGGAATTCCGTTGGGCAGTTAACCACAAGGTTGTTTGACAGGATGTGGTTTTAAGTCCAACTTTAAGATGTGGACAACTTAATAAACTTTATGCGTTGTAGGAAAAGTGTAACGCACAGAAAAATGTATCTTTTGTTTTATCAATAAATCTGATCTAATATTATCCGTGCTCTTGCTATGGTACGGGGGTGGTTTGATAATTCACGGACTTTTCTTTTGGCAAAAAGTGCTTTATTTATAATATAGTCTCTTTTAATCCCGATATATTTATTACAGCCTTTTTCAAATTTTCTTATTCCTTCCAAGTAATAGGTTTTTACAAGACCCTCAAAATAGGCGTTTCTTTCAGTGATGAACTGTTTGTTAGATCAAAATCTCTTACCGCACACCCATTTCTTCAGGTTTGGAAACAGCCCAATTCGTAGCCCAATTTATGGATTTATGCCATGATCGTGCGGGTATCTTTTTCATGTCCAAATATTCTTGTAAAATGTGATCTATCCGCTTAGTTGAGATGCCTACAGCGTCAGCCACCTCACGCACTTTCATTCTCCGATCGTCCAATATCATTCCATGGATTTTATCGACTTTTTCTGGCGTGACGACTTCTTTTTGGCGAGCTGAACATTCGGCGTCACTTGTGCTGGTACGATCACTATTGAAATTGATGGTAAAGAGTCGCTTTTTATCAAGCTTTTCTATGGTTTCGGTGATGATTTTTTTAAGCAAAAAATTCTTAATCAGCATATAAAATTCACTTTTTCTATTTTCGTTAAAATTCACGAGGTTGTCTGCTTTCAATGGCTGTCAAAATTAGACTTAGCGCTGAAGCCTATTAATAAACGGCAGTTGTCGGGAC
This sequence comes from Panorpa germanica, assembly GCA_963678705.1. Lineage (NCBI taxonomy): Eukaryota > Metazoa > Arthropoda > Insecta > Mecoptera > Panorpidae > Panorpa > Panorpa germanica. The sequence continues at coordinate 1,109,453 of OY783212.1, read as the reverse complement.
CAGTGTTACATTTAAAGCTACTGCGCGGTAATCATTTTCTCTTTGTGACTTTGTTAGTTGTTGCTAATGAAATAAAATCACTTAATAACCAGCGGTCGTGCATAATAATTGGCGCGGTCGCTCGGCACAAAGTTATGCAGTAAATAAGAGTTTACGAACCCCACAGGAATTACGCGCAGTTATCACGGATCGTATGTTTAATTAATTTTGCTTTACTATGAAATAAAGATATGAGAGATGGCCAGCTTGTCTAATCCTTAGAGGTTGGCATTCTAAAGCTGCAAACAAATAAGTTAAAGCAAGCGCACAGCGCGGTAGAATAGCTGCAAGCAAAATTTCGTGGTTGAAAAGGAAATTGAATACGAGTATTAAGCTTCGAACGAGACCTTTCAAAATGCTTTATAATTATTAATTAAGATTGTTTCCAAGATATTACAAGCGCTGTAATACCTCTGAAATTAATATTAACAACACAATATCCAGCAAGTTTCAACCTAACCTAAAAAAAAACTTTGCAAAGTATGCTTTCAAGTAAATGAATAATATAATAATACAGGATTCTGTAAAACCGACATCTGCTTTAAAATCGCTTGTACTTAATACTAAACGTACCTTAGGGGCGACTGTTGTTTGTTTTTAAGTGAGGTGGAAAAATATAATGACGTATGAATCCTACCATAAAGAGAATGAACTGAGCGCCATCTATTGTGGTTAGAAAATGATTTCGATTCATTATTTACGCTGACTAAGTACATTATTCGTTGAATAATGATAAAATGAAATCGAAATGAATTTATATAGCTTACCTGAAATGAAAGGAAAAATATGAACGAATTCAAAGTAAATTTATTTTCATTTTCTGAAAGATCTTGTCATCTCAGAGATTTAGACTTTATAATATATTTTATCCTCATGGTAAGTATATGGAAATTTAAATAAGTACTGAGAAAGAAGAAAGAAGTTAGGAGTATATGTTATAAGAGTGAATATACTCGTATCTTCAGTGGCGTACCCAGTGGGGTCCGTTACACAATGTGATTTGACCCACCGTTTTACATATGTGAACAAGGGATCCGCTAAAATTGTCGTTCTTGCTTTGGCCACTAGAATCGCTACATACGAGTTTACGTTGTAAATGGCGAAAGTATTTATTTCTTGTAAATTTTCAGGAAAAGTTTCTCAGCGGCGTTTTTTAATTCTCAGTTAACTAAGGATTATTATAAACCTTTGTTGATACTTCTATTTCTTACCTTTCATTCTTGTTTTGGTCATGGTTTTGACGATACTGGGCGATAATGGGCTTATTAACCATATACTGACTAAGTTGGCTACCAGGACGTCAAATGTCCAACTATTTTTTAATACCTCGCTATATTTTAGGATATATAAACAATTATAATAGTCATTGTTTCCCTTTAATTATTAAAGACATCCAACGTTATAGAGAAATCCAACGTCATGTCCAGTAAGTTGCGATCTTTTTTATACAACAGAATAAAAGAGATCGCATAGTTAATACATAGTTAACATTCTTTAACCAATAGCAAATAACTTACCTATCCCTTACTAGTACATCATGTTACGTTATAAATATGGCCAACATCTTTAGCGCTAAAACAACAATTCGAATTATTAATTGTTATATCTCCGTCATTTAATTATTTAATACAACATTTAGATATTTAATACATTAAAATCGCCAATACACATTTATTACCTTTCATTTCAATCAACAATCAAAAAATCGACCGCTAAAAAATGAGTACACAAGACTTTCTTTTAGGTTAAATTTAGTTATGCAATATCAGAACAACCCTTCTTGCTTGCAGTTTCATACCCGTAGTACGCCTCTGTGTGTCTTTACCGAGCAAGGGTGTAAAATTATAAAACGTGAATATATAGAATCAGAATATATAGACTGTCTAAAGAATTATCTGCTTATTATACGTAGCAGATTCTTTTTTTAGCTCAAAAAGAAAATAGGTTCTTCACCATACCATATATAATAAAATACATAATAATTTCTAAGCTCGTTGTACAATGAAACAATGTTTATTGAAACGAATTGCGACTTACTTCACTAGACTAAACTCTACGTCTTATAAAAACAGCCTGGGGACGATCCTCAGTTGTAGGTTTATTTCATTACAAAATAAACTTTGTATTTTATCTACGAAACACAGAAGAGCTTCATTTACACATGAATACATTTTTATCTCACTAAAATATGTTCAACATCCGGTTGGAGCTAGTGGTATGCAGAGGAGAAAAAGGGTGACGGGACGGAGCGGTTCAGAGGGGGATTCTTGGTGCTTACGATCAAAGAGAATGAACGTTTGACTTGCAGACTTCAGGAAACTGGATGCTCCTCAGCTAATATTTGTGAAATAACTTTTTCCTGACTTGCTGTAATAACTTTAGATATATGGAGAATTCTAGAAAGGCAATCATTAGAATTTGAGATTTACGTCATATAATTGGCCCTTAGTTTCCATCCAAAGTCCTTATCAGTAATTGGTTTGTCACAGACTTGGTTTATTGTTATCTACAATTTCAGTAGAATTGTATACTGTTTCTTTAGTCAATAAAATTGTCCTATATATAGGACATGGTAGAATATCCCCAGTTAATTAGTGCCAGTATTACAGCAGAAATTAGCAAACTGCGGTTTAAACAGGCTGCGGCGTTTCGCAACATGTTTTGAGTACCAGTTGATTTTATTGTAGGTGTACCTCAGAAATTACTGTAACGTAGCTATAAAGAAATTTCAACTCGTTCAAAGGAAATGGTCTGTTGAGTGCCGAGCTAAAGTAACAATTAATACATGTTAAACTATTTTCGCATTGATTACTTCAAAACATCTATCAAGCTAAATTCAATCCCATCCTCATGGTTTTATGACAAAAATTCATAAGTAAAATATAAAAATTACTAAGACTATACAATAATTAGTTACAGTAGAATTTGATGCTAAAAAAACACCATTACATCACTCTGGTACTATGCCACATAGTATTTTTACTGTTTATTTCTTACACTGTAGAGACCCTCCAGATTTGCGTAAAGCATTTAGAATCTATCCAAATTTGCGGTGAGGGATTTATCAAATTTATGTTCTTTACCCCATTGTAATAATTTGAAGTTAGGCCTGTCTCAGTATGGCACCGTAATTCAACGAATTTGTAATGAGACCTCGCACACTGCAAGCGGCAAAGCCGTCCGAATATGGGTTGCACCTGCCTCTCACATTAGAACCAACAACAGCGAATTTTAACCAAGCGATACCACCACCACAACGCTAACCTATCCGAACCTTTGTAAATGCAAACAGTCTCCTCAGACGGGAGGGGATGTCTAAGAAAGTTCGTTGTATCGCCTCAATCCGCTTTATTTGGGATCTATCAGCGACATCGCTTTGTGAAGGAGTATGTTCATGCTTCAGTTTATACAACCACCAAACATATACGATAGAACTAAATTAAAATTCACGCCAACCAGAACTCAGATATGTAATAAATGCTAAAGTCTCTTTAATACCAATGGTGGGTGTATCGATAAATCGGTATGTATATATTGTGACACACACAGTCGGTTTGCTTTGAGAATAGTAGCCGCTCTTCCAACCCGCTGATTTACGTTCGAATTCGCCGTCGCTTAAATACGTTGCCATACTGCGACGGCCTTAAGCAATTTTATTGATATTAAAAATTAGATTACATTAATAATCACCCTGCATTTTCCTCAAAATAACATAACGAAATAACGATTGCCGTAGATCTGCTACACTTTGCTACGCTTCTGCTACGTCGTAGCAATACGATCAGCTTCTACGTGCACTTACGAGTATGAATTGAACATGCTATTCTTCGAGTTCCCTTAGGGCATCCATTCTAAACCGTTTCGAGCCCGTTATGTAGTTAAACATTTATATACAAATTAGAGCTTGTAAAAGGTGAGCGTTATAAATGACAACGACGTCTACGTCGGCGTCGGCGTCGGCGTCGCCATTAACGATTAACGCCTAGGCAAAGTCGTCGTCAGGAAATTACTAATTAGGATAATAGGATTCATTAAGAGAAAACCGACCATTACGCATTCCTAAGATAATACGGTTACGAGTAACACTTTTGTGGTGTTCTGTCAACGTCGGCAGTTCCGTTAGACTGCTAATAGGGAAGTTGCAGAAAGTAAATGGTAATGGTGGCAATATTGAAACAACTTTAAAAGAAATTAATAATCAAGAAGTTAGCGTTCACTAGGAGTTTGTAAAGGGTTATGCATTTTACATGATGGAGTCATTTGCGACTCAGTTATCAACTTCTTCATTATGTATCGTGGTATGCTACTACGCTTTAATTGTTTGCCCGTGCTATACACTCTGCAGCAGCTCGGTGAACAGCATTATCATGCGAGCAAATATTTGGTAATTCCAAAGTACAAAGTAAACCTAAAGTTCGAATGCCTTGTTTGCTCGGGGATGATAAATAAAAGCAAAGCACATGCACGTCTACCTCACATCAAATATGGTATAAATTTTCAAAAGTTGATACATCGGTCGTCTCCGTGTTAAATCGGAAAATAGTTGACTACGTTAATTTTTACAACAATGATAATTATACATAAGTGTTTCAATGGTCAAGCAATGGAAAACCGACTGTCTTAAGATACAATTGTTAGCAACAACGATTGTTACGTTCCCCAGTTCAGTACGATATGTAATTTAATTTTGTTGAATTTCTTGTATTTTTTTTTTTTAATATAATACTACAACTAAGTATATAATACTTATCTAGTGGCTTACATTTCTATAATTACACGGTGTGGTAGAAATTGCTCCAATGAACAATTCTACATGATTAGATTACTAGGTCCAAAGGTTTAGTCCTGCAAATTCTTCGAACTTCATTATTATCAAGCAACATTTGCGTCACGGCAATGTTTTAGTGGTTACGAAGTCTCATTTCGTGCTTTGTTGCTATAGATTTAATTTCTTTTCCGACTGTGTTAATCTTCAGGTCTCTATGTATGTCGTCATTGCGGATATACTATGGTGCATTAACTATTCCTCGCAGAACTTTATTTTAGAACGTTTGTATTTCTTTAATGTTCGATTTCTTGGTGCAACCCCAGAGTTGCACCCCATACGTCCACACCGGCTTTACCACTTTTTTTTATATATGAGCAGCTTGTTTTCAATGTTTAGTTCAGAGCGTCATCCAATTAGCCAATACATATTCTTGTATTATATGTTCAGTTATTCTTTTTTCTTTTTGACATGCGTTTTCCACCTTAACTTATAGTATCAAGCGTCATTCCTAGATATTTTGCTTCATTCGCATGAGGAATTGTGTTTGCGTTTATGAGTATGGGCAGTTTTTTAATATTCTTTTGGTTTGTGAAATTTACGCGTGTTGATTTAGACTCATTGAGTTTAATTCGCCACACTTTTGTCCAAGAGCTGACGGCTTCATTGAATTTCTTGTATGATTTTTTTCAGAATTACGTGTCAATGAACTCTGTTCTTAAATTAATTTTGTGATAAAATGGGCAACTTAAATATTAAAAGCCTAAAGAGAAAACTGTCTTGACAAAGTATTTTGACCTTTAAGAAATATATATTTCACTTGTAGTAAGTAACATTAAAAATTAAAAATACAACAAGACAAGTGAATATGAGAAAGCATAACAGAATATTCAGTCATTCTTCTTATATTTAATTATAAAATAATATACGAATAAATGTTTTAAAAGCTGAGCCCCGGAAGTCCCACAGGACCTAACCTCGACGCCCAACACCAGACCCCCTTGCCAGACGCCTCACGCTAACCGGGACACGGGACGCCACCGGAACCAGAACAAGAACAACAGGTGCATAGTAAAGCTCCAAGCTAATAAAAGATTCAGGGAGTGTTTCTTAGGTATTATACGTTTATAATCGTATTTTCATATCATCTTTACCGTCGCTTTATTGACAGTTAATAAAATATGTTCGTCACGTATTCGTCTAAGCAGACGTCGTCGTGTGACAGGTGTTGGCAGATAAATCTGATTCAAGGACCCTTCAGTCAGACTACCTGACTGACTTGAGAAGGATTTCTGAAAAGAAGAGATACTGTCTGCAGAGTGAGGTTTGGGCGGTACTTATGGCTCTCACACTTTACTTATTTTATGAAAGAATATCGTAACACAGGGTGGTCAGGATTAACTCCAGCACGTGGCGTAAATAAGAGTATACACCAAGCTCCTTAGAAAAACTGCTGAGCTAGATTTACACATTTTAATTTAAACTTTAATTTAAAGATATACATGATGCTAGTTTCCAATGATTTTTTGTTCTTTTATCCGACACCCTGTTGCACGTGATGGTTTCACATTAATATAAATCTGTAGTCTTCGTGTCATGATGAAATATGATATATAATTCAATATCATAAAATACTCTGAGGGCTGAAGATCTATAGTCTTCTTCTTTTACATATTTCAAAGATATTGTGTTTCATGTATAATGTGTTTACTTATCTCAAAGAATAAGACAAAGTGCTGTTTTTGGCAATCTTCTGCACTCTCGACAAGCCTACCCTCCTCTTACTTCTTGTCCCAAGCGGCATGGTGTTTTATATAGGGTAATCTAATAGGAGTGTAATCTACTCTAATGTTATTTTTAGGTCAAGATGCGTAAATGCTAGGGTCTGTGTCTGTAAACTTGATTTGTTTGTTTGTTCTTTGGAAGACCAGTTCTTGGGATATACACAGAACCACATACGAATGTCAGATTTATACACAAATTTAAATAATTTACGTGATCTCAAAAATAGGGACTGTATCATAAAGTAATAATTTGCTTTAATGTAAGTAAAAAATGAATTAGTATTACTTTTAACAAGAGCGGTCATTTTATACATGTTTCCGTCATACAAGACCCGTCACTTCTTACATGTTTCATCAAACCGGTTATTTTATGGATGTTTCATCAAGAGCGGTCATTTTTTAATTTTTTTTTATTTTAGAATTTGAGACGATTCCATTCATATTCGCCTGAAGTTAATTTTATATCATTAAGGAATTCAGCGATCATTTTATAGATGTTCCATCAAGACCGATAATTTTATGGATATTTTATCAAGAACGGTGATTTTATGAATGTTACATCAAGAGCGTTCATTTTATCAATAGAGAACGCAATATTTCCAAAAGAAAGTTGTAAAAAGTGATGATATATTTATTTTATTCCAAAACATAAACTCTGAGTTTACTAATAAAACACAATATCTGCCAAATGTCACCGAAATATTGCGTTTCTCTATTGATTTAAACAGACCGCTCTTGATGAAATATCCATAAATTGACTGGTCTTTTTGAAAGACCTTATATTTTTCAATTAAGAATTTATTTTGAAAATATATGTTATAAGATTTATAAATGATAAGTTTAAATCTACATTTTACTTTAGAGGTCGGTTTTAATAAATGATAATCTTCACAAAGTGGATGCTATGAACTATGTTTCATCATAAAAGAAATTTCCAATAATAATTTTTGACAAGAGCGCTTCAAATGACGTCATATTTATTTGTTTCCGATTAAAATATTCATTTAAAGTAAGTCTTGTTTTTATGAGTTTGTTAATAAAAAGTTTTATGTGTTTTGTACGTTTACAGTTATAAACTGCAGGAACTGTATGTTCAGAGCATAAAACGAAGTTTGCAGTTACTGTTATGCATTTATCTCTTAGTGGAATTAAAGCATTTTGTATTTTGAACCAGGTAAACAACTTAAAGAAATAAAAGCAAAATGCAGATTTTCATTATATCAAAAGAATTTACTGTTTCTGTTTTTCTATTAGTAACGTAGTTTTTATATTAACGTACTTATTCTATAAGAAATTTATTGCAAAATAAACTTATTGCAAATATGTTTCTTATGCTCAATAGTTGATAGAATTATGACTGCTAACATAAGGTTGATTTTATAACAATATTCCCTTTACAAGAGAAATTGAAAGATAGAATAAGGCTATTAGACGAGTAGGTTTCTAACGTTTAGTTCAGAAATGTCACAGAGAGGTTCAACACGGGTCTATGGCAAATATTAACACAGCTTCCAGTATTGCGTCTAAACTACAACAATTTGCTAATGTGTTGGTAAGAACTTCGCTATGGAGATGGGGAAAACACACAACCCACAGTACCCCTCTTCCTCTAGCTGCACTCTTGCTTGACATACTTAAGAACTAAAACTTTAAAAATACACTTCAAAGTTACAAAGTAATTAAAAATAGTTCAGTAAGTTAAATTACTTGACTATGTGTATGAAAGTTGCACAAATTTATTACGCTACAGTTTCAAGTTTCAAAGCGAGGCTGTGCTTAGTTATATGCATAAAATAAGTACACCTGCAGTAAGCATTTCTTACATATAAACTTAGTGTCTTAAGAAATTATACCACCACCAAATTGTATCCACCACCATCATTTGTTTATCATTTTCTTTTTATTCAATTTATTTAACGTCGACTTATTTATGGTACTGAGTCCTATCGCTGTGATAATTAAGAAAAAAAAGAATAGATTGAAATATATTTATTTTATTAAAGTAATTCATTTTCTTTTTCTTGATGGTTTATCATTCATATAAATTATTTTACATTATATTGGTTGATATCCAAACTATACTTTTACATATATTATAATAACTATGCCAGTAATCTAATTTATCTTCTAAGAGCATTTCCCTTATTTCCAATACTTTTATTGTTAGATTTACTTGTCTATTGTTATTTTTTGTATACACTGACCACATTTAAATTTTATTAATACAGAATGAGAGCCAGCTAAATAGGTAATTACCAGCAATAACTTTTCCAGTTTGCTATTTCTACATCAGTAACATTAATTATTTGATGTTTAATTGGTGAATTAGCGTTTCTTCTTGTATACTTTTAGTTTCTAAATTGTCTAAATATTCTAATTTTTGCAAGGAACCTTGCAGTTTGAAACTTTCCTTGCAAGATATATTGAAATTTTAATTCATTGACACCGATGCAAAATCTACCGGTTATATGTACTATACATAGAGCGTAGATGTATTTTGGTGAACAAGCCAATAGCTAAAAAGACCATCATGCTTTATGCATTTTAAAATACTTTCCAAATTCTTTATTTCTCTTTCACTGGTATAATTATTAGCACTTTAAATACTTCGAATTATAGTGCATTTAAGTTTCGGTTTCTGTAACTTCTGTTAAATGGCATTTCGTTTATTAGTTTTAATTACACTATTTTTCACTAAATTCACAATTCACTAATATACTAAAATCACAATTAAATTTTCACGTTTACAAATTAAGAAAACACATCACTTGTTTTTGTTTGGTTAAGACTATAACTGACTATAACTGAACTACAGGGTAGGCTAGTTTGGCAAATAGTATGAGAATAGTATAGCGTGACGTCACAGTATTTTCGACAAAAATCTGTTAGGCATTGTATCTAGGTGGTGTTGGTCTAGACCACTGTGTTTCGAGAAACATCATTGGTTTAGAGACTTAGATGGCAAGAAAACGAATCACCGAAAGAGATCTAAGCTCCAGAAATATTAGACGTTGGAAAATGTGCACACAACCATAAGGACTTCACCTTCATTATTCAGTCACTTAACAGATAAACAAAACTGAAGTCAGTGTGCAACTCGCGATCATCGATTCTAATCGGAACAGACTTGTTCGTTAAAGGAAAGAGTTCTGTAAGAGCGCAGTTTTCGAACTACTTAAGAGCTTTAGGGTCTCGTTCTAAATTATGTTTTATAAGCTTTACAGTGTCCGGGTTCGCAGCGAACCGGGACACATTTTAAGTCGCTTTGCAGAATAAACAATACTACGATATGTTTCAACACCACCCTCTACCTTCTATCACCAGGGGTAGCTGCTTGAACTAATAATTAGTTCCACCATCAAAGTTCCCCGAATTCATTGTACAATAATAAACCCATAATCTGATTAACAGAAAACAATAAACCGACGGATCAAGTAGCGACAAACTCTCAAAGTGGTATCAAAAGGTACGTCAGTTATAAATAATGAAAAGCACCTTTCTAACCCATTTCCTTTTGCGTAATAGCTACACGGTATCTTAAAGCTTTCAAAGCTCTAGTAGAATTCAACAAGTTCTACACTCTCTAATGTACCAGAGCTTTACTATTATGTCAGGTTTGACAGAGTCAGTACAGAAAGACTTAAAGAAGCTCACAGAAAAGCTCTTTCATTTAAGATTGTATTTTTAAAATTAATTTATTTCAAATGAAATGTAAAAGATTTAAAATGCCTTAAAATAGCGACTTATTAAGTACAAAAATAATACTACGTGAAAAGTTTTAATAAAAACATACAACATTCAAATGCGAAAACGAGGGCAGCCGGAAAATCTTTAATCTTCCAAAGATCACACAGCTTTATCTTAAGCTTATGTTTTCTATCAAAAAAGTTAGACACTTGTAAGTGGATTATAACAGATAAATGACTTTTAAAAACAAAATTAAAAGTTGAGAAAATGAAAAATATAAAAGTTGCTGTGGAATTAATTGAGAAAAGGTTTATATTGATCTTTGATGTTTATATTGTTTTTTCTTACTTTTGTTTTATATTCTATAATCTAGAAAATCTATAATCATAGCGAACGGCTGTGCTAAGTGTGCAGGCACACAGTTTACATTTCTTTATGACAATTTATTGTTCTATTCAAACACTTATTATTTTTCAGACAATACAAAAAAATAGATCTGATAAAAAGCAATGCTGCTGCCAGACCAATATGTCCACATACACTCAATCAGGCAATCGAACGAGAGGGGTTCACGGTACACAGCAGTCGTTCATACAGCTTTAGCGGATACACAGTTCGTATGCACGAGCACCGGTTTAAAAGTAGCCATACGTCGTACAAGTATATTCGTAACATCGAAATATAAAAATAGAGTTTTGCGAACTCAAATTTAATAAATTACTTAAGTTAGAAATGCCAGACGTGCTCGAATAATACGAAACAGGGCTACCCACGAGTGCTTTGCCCCGAATAAGCATTTAAATGTCCAAGTTTCTTTTACATGAAACAGCAGAGGTTTGGATTAGCCAATAGACAAGTGAGACAATTTTAAGAGTTTGAGGCACGCTAAAAAATGCAAACGGTTTGACTAGAGATAATTGATTTCGCGTGGAAAGCATATTGCATAGAAAAAGAAATTGCAGGAATGTAGTTGCAATCATAGAGGGGATGAGAAATGAACAAAAGTAGTATGTGAAGTAGTATGTACGAGTATGAAGCAAGTTTTATGAATTTCCCAACATATTTATTCAAACCATGGATTAAATGGCATACCTGAATATTCCCCACAAGTTTCTAAAAATGTTTATTTAATGAAAACTGTACGTTGATCAAATGTGCTCGTATTTTACCTGGTTTACATGTATATGTGTACAATACATACGCATCCAGTGAATATACAATATTATTTTAATCACATCAATTTTGTCATCATCTGCGTAGAACTCCCTTAGGGTCTTCGTTTTAAATAAAAGTTTGCATGAATCAACTGAAATATGTGGAAGCAAACTTTTAGGTTCAACCCTTCGGCCTTCAGCTATTACCCCAACTGAGATTTTTATAATATAAAGTTTTTTTATTTAAATTTTCCAACCCATGTTAATATATCTGCCCACGAAATACTTATAGATCTCCGAATTATCCACAAAAAGAGGAAAAAAATTCAAAGAAAAACATATTTTTGATCTGTCAATTCGTTTCGGTCAATTCTTCTGCTTGTCTGAACAAAATGGAGATCGTGACATTTTTTTAGATGTCTAAACTTCTTTCTGAAATATTTTAAGTAGCGAAGTAAAATTCAGGGCCTTTTAATATTCATGTAGTAATTAAGTAATGAATCTTTGAAAAGTATATGGTCGCTCAATGGTATGTGTGTGTGTGTGTGTGTGACCCAGTTACTATGACCCAGTAACTGGGTGACATTAAACGCAAACTGACTTTGCACAGAGTCGTACATACCATAAAATTAATTCGTTTAAATGTAGCGTTTATTATGGTAGTTAAATGTCTTTAATTTTACTGCAAAGAAACCATTAAATTAGAAGCAGCGCTAAAATCAGTGACGCATTGACAATTTCGTCAATTTTGGTAAACATTTAATATTCAATTTATTCAATGGAAGGATAATGCAACTTCGAATTCTTCGAGTGACTGTATTTTAACTTCAAGTCTATCTAGTAAAACTCTTTTAATCTCAGTTTCAATTCTTTCCAGCAGTATCACTGTTTCAATTCTTATACTAAAAGTTTCTTTCTTTAATTTGAATTTATGCATTTAGATCGGCGCCTAACCTGAAAAAGGCACATCACGGAAGAACGTAAGCAACCACATCTTAAGTGTAGAAAGATATACTGGCTAGTTGGACGCATATCGCATTTATTCAAGAGCAGCAAACTAATGATTTATAAAACGATACTGAAACCTGTCTGGACTTACGGCATTCAACTCTGGGAAACACCTAGTGTTTCAAACATAGGAACCATTATGAATATCCCCTGGTACATAAACAATATATATATAAAAACCATGACTTGGGCATTAAAACTGGTAAAGAAGCAATTAACAAATTTAGCCAAAGATACCAGCAGCGACAACTGAACAATCACCCAAACTATCTAGCTGTGAAGCTACTAGATAAACATACCTGTGACTTTAAAATACTAAAACGACATAGTGTGTTAAAGCTACCACAACGTTTTTAGTTCTCATTCATAGATATAGCCGACAATGGACGACAATCCTTATCTAGGTTAATTTTCATTTTTAGCAAAGGTACTTATAGTTCATACTTATTGTAACAGATTGCAACGTGGTATATTATAACAAAATTAAAAAAAATTAAAAATCTACTTTATCCCGGATGTCAGTAGGTTTTTATGATATAAAATCAGTTTAAAGAGACACAAAAGTTATATAATCTAACGTGACGTCATCCAATGATGCCTCAGTATTGCCTAAATAAATTAGCGTAGTTAGTATAAGAATGTCACAAAACGTAAATTTAACGAATGAATACTCCATTAATTACGTTACATAAAAAGGAGAGAGGGGGTTGTTCACAAACTGAGACAAGTGTGAACAAAAAAAGAACAAGTAAAAAATTAATTGTGACTATTATACAATTTATTCAACAGGGGGGTGGAGTGTTCCAAAATGTATGACATTTGGGACGGGGGTTACAAAAGCATGAAATTTGTGTGACATAATTTATAAAAACCCTTCAATAAAGCCAACTACCTAATTGGACCGTGCGCAATGCAAGAACAATGAAATTATCGTAGTTATATCTGGTGTAGATAGCAGAACCGTATTATTTTAATCAATGGAAATATATAGAAAGCTAGGTTACTACGATATTTTAAACAGCATCATTAATTTCTTGTAAAGAAGTGTTAAACAAGGCCCTCTTGACAGTTTGCAGTCTTCTTCCGCTTTGTAAAGTTTTAAAAAGCATCAAGATCTTTTAGCTTTAACTAAAATAAAAGCAAGAGATATAAGCAGTTTTTGTAAAGTGAAAATAAAAATATAATATTTCCTTTAGGGGTCCGGAAATTTGTTTAGGTTCTCTTTTTTATAAAAACAAACGTGAAACCTCAAGAAATCAGTTTAAGTACTAAGTTCGGCGAGATAATCTACTGAACGTGGCTTCTCCAAGTAAACGAAGTTCAGTTTCCTTCAATGGAGAAACTCCGTTTTGAGGTTATTCTCTCGTGATGATGCTCGTTGGGCACAAAGTAGTCGCGGTCTTCGGTACCCCGGATTGCACGGAGGGGCTTCCACTCCACGGAACACGCTGCCTCTAATGTAGCATTCAAAACAAAGGATTTTGAGAGAGTACTATTTTATTGTAAAATTTTATATTCATTTTTATATCTTAGCACACAAAGTTAACGTTTAAGAAGTTGTTTGTGTTATAATCCGTACGCCATGAAACTGCAGTTAGTGCTAAATGTTTATTTTAGTGTTTTAAGAGCTTCTAGAACGGTTATAAAGTTGTCATATTCAACTCACAAGTCAAAGATAATTTCGTCGAGCTAGAAAAATTTGTCGCGTAATTGAATTACATCCCGAGAAGCGAAAATTTTCAATATAGTTAAACAGTTTATCATAACATAGACATAACTCGTCTAAAGAAATTACAAATGCAAAATAATAATTACCGAAAGAATATATTATACATAAGGGTATAACACAGAGTGCACCACAAACCACTGAATATAGACTGTCAACTGTGAAAAAATCATTCGATACTTTTTGAGGGGTATGAACGTTCTGGGAGGTAAAAGGGGAAAAACGAAATAGATATACTTTTATCTCTTTCATCCCAAACAACCATTTTGACTTCGTATTATAACCTAAAAATATTACTATTTTCCGATTACACTTTCCGATAGGGCGCTGGAAGCAAATGTAACGCGGTTGCCCCACGAGGGCCTTGACGAGCAAACCTTGTAGGGTTATAGTCGGGTAAACATTTATAATTTATTACAATTAAAAAGAAATTTATTATGCTCGTAGATGAAATGTTATAACGGCTAGGGGGTCCCAGCAAAATTTCTACACGAGTTATTATTTCGATAATAAAATAATGCCAAATTTGTTCACGTTTAAAAATGACATATTCCCAAACAACTGCGCCCCCACACATAGTGATGTTCGCTTTAGGCTACACATGATAAAAACATATTAAGTAGAAATATATTCTTTGAATCACATCGGAGCACAAAGCCTGGGGGATGGGAATCTCCCTCCTCCACTTCGCTAACAAAACCACCCCGTGTGTCTCGTCCGTCTCATCCTGAACAGTGCGGCGGAAGGGAGATGGGACACGGGATGAATAAAGTTGGAATCACATAGGAAAAAAGGTTTCGTATCGAATGAAAGCCATTTTCATGAAAACTGATTCATTCTTGGAAAATTAATTTATTTATAGAAAGATATCATACAACAACAAAAGTGAAATATATTAAAGAAAGATACATTTCATTTTTTTTATTTACTTTCTTTAGTATTCTTTGAATAACAGTAATTAGAAATGAATCCATAAAAGTTCTATATGAAAATCAAATTCAAAATGCCAGAAAAGTTTTTGTTATTTAGTATTAGGACCTTAATAAACGAATAGAAAAGAAGAACATAAATGAAATAGCTTCACTTTTCGGTTTACTTCGGTAATCTCTTTTTGTAACGTAGCTACATAGCGAAGCTATATCCCTGACTTGGGTGGTAAACTACACGACTGTACGATTGATAGAGTCTTTCTCTATTTATTTCTTAATTTGAGCTGTGAGCTTTTCGAAGATCAAATTTAGAATGGTGTAAGATGATCTCTATTCCGAAAAGGAGGGATATCGTTAGAGCGAGAAAGCATAAGCATAATAAGACCAGTTCATTTTTATTAACCGTAACTGTTATTCAGTTTTAATAACAGTAGGGCTTCCGAACCCGACCCGACTCCGGGGTAGGGTATTGGCAATAAACCCGAACCCGGGTAGAAAACCTGACAAATCCGGGTCCGAATGCTTTTGTTGGTGTAAATGCAAAATTAAATAAAACCCAATGCGCCGCTCGAATTACACAGCTCAAAAATTTAAAATATGTCCTAAATATTTATTTATATATCTGTATATATATATGATAGTACCGTTACTAAACAAATAAATCATAAAGTTTAGTAACGGATTAGCATAAAGTATTATATATTAAAAAGAATAGTCCTATTAAATGTCGAGACGACCACCCGACACAACACCAATACAGAAAAGAAAGAACTAATAGGATTAAAGTAATTTAAGTAGCTATTTAAATGAAAAGAAATTCTTAAGATCAAGTAAGCACTTCATTGTGTCTTCCCTATGAGTTGCATAAATAGCGAACATGGTAGTTCAATCATCCTAATCGATTGTAAGTATTGGTCTAATTAACGCAGCTAATGAGTAGACTTTTCGCGGACTTGGCAGTCAGTTCTACAGAAAGGTTAGATATGTTGTTAGTAGATAATGATGAAAAGATCTTATCAATGGAGAAGAATTAAATTTACCCTTTTTAGGAATACAACAAAAGAACGCTAGATCTGGAGAAGCTTAGACCGGTAATAAAAGAACATTCTCGGTCAACAAAACTTAGACCGTCATCGGGAGATATGTCTATAAATGCTTTGGTATTTCTTAAATATCAATATATTAGAGCTAGTAAAGTAAAATAAGTAATATAATAAATGAATTGCGATTATTACTTGAAAATTTAGATGTTTTTTATATTTTTTTGATTTCGGACCCAACCCGTACCCGGATCCGGCGTGTATTAAAACCCCGGGTTTTCAGAAGCCCTATGAAACAGTAGGCTATATCACGTGCCCTGTTATGAACACTGTTGATGTCGCTATGAAAGCATTTACAACTAACATCAGTTCAATAAAAAGAACTTCAAATTATATAACTATGAGAATATTATGAATATACAAATAAATAACTCAACATATTAATCACCAGGCAACTGCACGGACACCAACTTTCTCAACTAATCACTATAGGTCTATAGATACTAAACTTTATAACAAATAACATTGATTCGCAATTGTGTTGTATTCAATATTGGAATAACATTGCATTTATTGCGCTAATAATAGAAATATAATGTGAAATAACTGGATATACATTGTACTCTGGTTTAATATGAAACACTAAACGAATTTGTTAATTATTAAAATTGTTAACAAATCAATTAAAAATATATGATTCTATTTTCACATACATATTAAAAACAAAAGCAGTAATTTTCATTTCGCCTGAAGCGTATAATTACATTTTAACAATACTTTGTGTATTTTATTTATATTTTAAATTACAAACATAAAAATGAAAACGCCATAATAAAAATGAAGTACTCATACCTACGAATGAAATGTATAATTTGATAAATGTTACACATTTCATTAAATTTTCATACAAATTAAAAATATGTGATGATACAGAGTAAACTCTCAACCACTTATATATTGATGCTGGGTAATGAAATCAAAAACACAGTATTGAGGCAGTGATTGGCACATAGCGATGCTTTCCAATTCCAAATTTTGCTTTATTTTATTTCATTATTAAAGCTCTAAACTACTTTTGTAAGGTCCAATTTTTTAAATATTTATTGAATATATATTTTAAATTTTAAAAACTGAAGTCTGTAAAATAATAATAAATCGATTTTATTGAACCTTGCTTGCCACATTTATAATATCGAAACCTCATGTGCTGTTGGAGACAACACTCTTATTTATCTCCGGATGGTAATTCTTTAGAAGGGAAAAGACGGGACACAGTAGTCGAGAACATTAAAGTTTTACGTTGACTGCTGTGTCTTCGGGTTCGACTCCCGGACCACAGTTATATTTTCTGGGGTTTGGTTATTAACTCAATTTTTTTTTAACCTTTGAGTACTGACGTGTTAAGATAGGTCATTAATGGTCACATGACGTCTCACAGACGGTGAGTATGATAAGCACTAGTTATTAATAGTTAATTAATTCTTAATTATTAATAAGTTTTAACACTATCTAGGATCAAAAGGAATAGAAAACAAAATAAAATGTATACAAAATTAACATTTATTTGGCACATTTTGGCGGGTGCAAATTACTTAAAATGACGAAATAAGGTTTAAGGTAAAATTGAAGGCTCCCACGTCACTAATTAAAGGTTAATATTTCTGTGAGTGCATCAACTTTTGACAGTTATTAGCACTTAAGAGATTATATATAAGGTTATAAACGTTTGTAATACATAAATTACAAATACGAGTACCGGTATTTCAAATATAGTGATTAAATTTGTTTCATTGATAAGATCAATAAGGTTTTTAGGACCTTTTCTGCTAACAAATATCTGCTTATAGTATTCAGGCATATTACAGTTTTGTCTGTTAAATTGATTATGCTCATACATAACCATAAACTTAGTCAGCGGTGTTTTCCGCATATATGAGACCACAAAACTACAAAAACTGCCAACATAGTAGGAGGTCATTGATAGGACCTAGCATCGGAAATAGGTTGACGTTAAATATATTAAATTAAAAGAAAATATAAAATTTAGTTTGTAAACCTATGTGATATATACTGACCTTTATAGACTTTTAAATTATTTCTATATTTAACCAGTAGATGTCTTTTCCTACGCTAACAATATTGCAACTATATTCACAGCGAACTCAATTTTCATCTCATATTTAAATTATTTATTTATTTATACTTTCAGTAAATATAAAAATCAAAGCAATAAGCATCTAAATAAGCCCCAGTATTTTTCCATTGACATCGATGAATATCCATATAAATCCTTTAGAGGATGGTGACGCCAATCAGCGTTTCAGCGTTTGAAACGAAAGAACAAAACAAATATATGCAATGAATTTAGCAATATCGTATGATTTTTATTATATACTCGCTATTCCCGTCCCGTGCTATATAACAAATGCTATTACACAATGCAATACAATAATAGAGTTTCCCGAGTTTCAGCACATTGTGCCATGCATCCATGAAAACCATTTTCCATTTCACTAAACAGTTCTCACGAAATCAGTTGTCACGAATCTGCGATGTGAACTGGATCCGGGTCCGGCTCTACAGCGCCATGCGGAAAGAACGGGAAAGGCCGGAAACTGTTACGCGAACTAGTATTAATGCGTTATCAGCGAGCGAATGTAATTGTTTAATCGCAGCGATTAATTAATAAATAATAGAAACAGATAATTATCAGCAATTGCACAATGAATGGCAATTAAAATGGATATTTTAATTGGACTCTAACTTAAATATAAATTTCAATTACAGTTAAAATGCGTTTCGTTAGACATGTTTTTATTCTTCGAATTTTCTAGTGTTTGATAAATTGGATCATTAAAACTGTACCAATAAACAAAACTTTATCTATGTAGTAATCAGAGCTGTGGAATCAGAGTCGAAAAATTTGTTGCGACATAATTATTTTTCAGTTAGTAAACTTGCCCGCTTATATTTCACATAATGTTTGTTTAAGGAATTATCATTAAGTAGAAAATAAATCCGGGTACGTAATATGTTCAGGAGTGAGTAAAAAAAATACTACACAGTAGTTAGAAACGCCCCAGATTAATATGAGACAGGCTAATGTCCAGAATTTATTTAATTATAATTGCTTAGGATTAGGATTTATAAGTAATTATAAGAATTAGTAATTAAATTTAACTAGAAAGCATTTTAATAAGTAAAAGTAGTAAGTATAAGTCTAATCTCAAACTAAATTATACTTTAAATTTTATATAATCTTAATATATATAAATTACGTGTCACTGCATCTCTCCGCGATGGACTCCTAAACTACTTAACCGATTATAATCAAATTTGTACACCGTGTGCAGTTTGGTCCAACTTGAAAGATAGGATAGCTTAAATCTCAATTTATTTATCTTATTGCTAATTATTTGTCTATTAATTATCTGTATATGACATATGACATCGGGCGACGATGATGGCGACATCTGTTGACTAGATTGAGTAAATATTCTGTTGAGTAAATCGAAATCTGTTGACTAGATTGAGTAAATATTCAATAGATGGCGCTACGTTAGGCACAGCAACGCGTGGCCGGGACAGCTAGTTATTTATATATTAAAGAAAATATATCACTTTTTATCAACTACTTTTAGATTTTTGGGAGCACAAAATATGGGCTGAATTTTTATATATAAAAAGATTGCAATAAATTCTTTTTGTCTATACTATGTATAAATTTGTCACATATGAATTACCAGAATCTCATACAACAAAAATGATGAAATAACAACCCAATAAACAATTTGGTGAAATATCCTATTTTGTGACGTTTCTATTAATATTGCACTTGAATTATAGTTCGCATCGACTTTATCTTCATTTGTATTCCGACAGGTGGAGTGGTTTCGCCATTTGTAGCCGATAAAATAGAAATTTTATATAAACGACTGTAAGAAATGTTGAACTGTAAATGAACTCTTTCATGACAAAAAAGTCATACGCATTTTAAATATGATGGCAAAGTGACTACAAAATATCGTAATACTAATTTAAATTGTTAATTCTTTATGGATTCTTTGTTAAAATTTTTATTTTCTTCAGAAAATAAAGTTATTGAAGAGATCTGGCAATTTAGAAGCCAGCTCATCATCTATTCTTCTATATAAACAGGGACTTTTAAAAACAGTGCATCTTGTTCCAGTTATGTAGAGACAAGTATATTCCTGTATGGACTGCATACCGAAGTAACGAGTGGCGTTCCATAGCGTGGCGCGATGTAACGAGCGCAACGTGAGGTTGTCATGCATCGATTACACAGAACTAGGTCCACGGACCATACCGAAACCATGTGCTGTGCTTCCGTTCAACAACTTCCGGTTTACAATGAAACAAAACGAGCTTTCGTGTATTGGTTGTTCCACATTTGAATGTAAGCCAGCATAGATTTTGTACGTATAAATATTTACACGGAATTTTGTATGTAATGTAAATTACGATTAATTAGCTAATTAAAATTGAGCAAGGAATGGGAGAAGGAGGAAGGGAGGACGGTTTACTTAATCCTCGATAAATCCACAATGAGATATTTGAGCTTCTATCTAAAAGTGTGTTGTTAGTGTTATTTTAATCATATTTGATGTTACAAAATATTTAACGTATGATAATAATTAGATATTATTTCAATTATTAATTATTAATTAATGCACACATATAACAAGTCTGTGAAATACTATATTACAGCTACTAAATATCCAATTACGTTAAACATTTCACACAACACTGCAAACGATACTTTGATATAAAAGTACGAGTATAGCGATTCGAGTGTATGCTTTTAATTTATGTTATTTACCGTCGGTCTACAATGAATCCGAGCCTGGTTCTCAATTCCGATTGATTTGAAATTGATACTGCACATTATCGTAGCAAAATTATCCGATGAGTACAAGTATGTGAATTTAAAGTCTATGTAACATAACATAACTTACCTGTTATGTAAAGAATATTACCTTATATACAATAATTTTTCGAAAATAAATTTGCACATACTCATAAAGCTTCTTAAGAATACCTTTTTTTAAAATAAAAGGCTTTAACCTACAAAATAACGAAATAAAACACTGAATAGCCCATAAATAATATAAATATTAATAATAAAAAAAAAATACTTAAAAAAATATTAGTGTGTATTGCTTAAGAAAATATCATTTAAATGTA
This sequence comes from Panorpa germanica, assembly GCA_963678705.1. Lineage (NCBI taxonomy): Eukaryota > Metazoa > Arthropoda > Insecta > Mecoptera > Panorpidae > Panorpa > Panorpa germanica. Next base: position 1,088,116 of record OY783212.1, on the reverse strand, counting down.
ATGTTACATCCACGTCTATGAATGTTTTTTGTTGTTATTATTGTTTATATTATTATTTTGCTACTACCACCAAGGTTTGCACCGATGGCGGTTCCAGGCAGTCTCACGATCAGACTGAGGCTGAGATCCCCAACGGCTGAGTATAGACATAACGCTTCAGCCGTTGGGGATCCTATCAATGTTATTTGATCAACGTGTTTAAATATTTATGACGTTTAGAAGGTAACTATAACTAACTAACTGTAACTAATTTATAATTTTTTTTAAGTTCTCGCAGAAATTAAAAGGGAACATTAAAATCGAAAAATTCGCAGTATATAGCGGGTATGGGGAGCGCCAGTGTGCAACTTCCTGCTCCAGTTCGAAAAATTGTAGATTCGTTACTGTCTATAATATATTTTGTTATTCATTTTACTATCTATTGAATCTGTAGTTAATTAAAGAGAATACACGCTAAACACAGTTACGTATAACATAGGTTTATTTAACATAAAAAATGTTATCTCTTACTTACATTCTTTTAGGTTAATATGATGTAAGATTATTGAAGATACTCTTATGGTTTCTGACGTTAATAAAACTTTGTATTCGAAATTATGGTACATACTAAATTAATGTATTAGTAAAATATTTCCAATGTGTTTTGCATTTATTTAGCACAATGTTACAACATCAGTAAATAACAAATTATAACATTAGGTAAAAAATATTACGTTAAATGATACATATTTTAGTTTCTTTCGTATGTTATCCTATGACAGCACTTATCAAAAGTTTTCCCTCTCTCTGTATAATGCAGTTAGCCGCAGTCAAAAATCTTTGGAAATTTATCTAAATCCTTGCATGTAAACATGTTGTTGAACATATTTATTTACTTTAATAAAAAATAACAAAAACCTAATTAATTTTAGAAAGGTTAAAGGTCATAAAATAACACAACACAAACAAGCCCTGAGTTATTCCATGAAGATACAAGTTTATTTGTTGTTGCTTCAAACATGAACGAGCCCAGCCGGAGGTCGTTGGCCATGGTAATTTTAACGAACTTTATTATCTTCTGTACGTTTATCTCGCTATTAAAATACTAAACTTTTAAATTAATTAGTAAACTGTACCATGTAGATAAACATAAACGGCCAGTAATTATAATTAAATACACAAATCACGCAGGGAGCATAATCGTAATAATACGCATGTTGCAAAATCATCAAAAATGTTTTGAATGGGTTTATGAGAATTGAATAAACAGCAAACAGAATATGGATCGTTGTGTACCATTACTTTTAGTAAATATTTTGAAAGTTTTTTGTGTTTACTTCGTTCTAAGACTCTCAATACAACACTGATGCAGATCTGCATCGGTCTTATCTAAACATAAACAATCCCTGGATATCTGTTGTATGACTATGTATTCCTGAGGAACTAGAGGGTTGAGTTGTTGGAATAGGACTCGAAGAAAGTGATTTAACCTGACGTTGAAAAGGGTACGTCTCTTTTAGCATCTCGCACAAGGTAGCTCCAAGACATTATTTACATAATACTTAATAAAGTTACATTAAGTCTTGCATTGTATACAGTATCTATATTTGTTAATAAATAATATTGTACAAATGATATAATATTTAAATAAAAAATCATAAATATTCTTGAAATATAAAACAAGAAATTAAGTTATCCCGGTAAAACAGTATTGACGTTATTTTAGCTTAAAATTACACTCACATTAAAATAGACTACTCGTTGTCTCATAACTATGCCGGTCCTTTTCTGACCTTGTGAATCGTTTGAGTAATCAATAAAATCATGTACGTTATTTATTATAGAATAAAATAAATATAATTTCCGATATTTCATGTCCAAGCTTATAATAAAGAATGTAAATAATTGTATAGTTGCATTCTTACAAAAAAAAATCGAATCTCTATTTTCGAGTGTTTGAGATCGATTCACGGGATTGATCCATTGTTTAAAACAGATTAAAAAAATCGATTTTTTCGACTTAAAAAATTGATTCTTCGCTATCCCTACAAAAAAAACTTTTAAAAAAGATTTTCTTTATGAGAATTAAAGATATAGCATATAAAGTATCTTTATTTACCTTTTTAGATTAAATATTACTAAGTTCCGATCACAAATTACACAAAAATAAATTATTACATAAATGTAAGGTAACATCCATATCTTGTAGTTAGAGAGGATTATTTTACAAAACTTAAAATAACGGAGACAGGTCAAATATGAGTAGTTGAAAACATGTGAAATAAGAAAGAAAAACTTACCCGAACCAAATCTGTCATTAGTGATAATCTGAAGGTCCAGTCTAGCGGAATTTCATCCTTGACTAGCACATCCTGGAGTGAGCCTCGCGTGCAGAACTCAAAGATTAAAGACGACCGAGAAGGATCTGGAAGCCAGCCTGGAAATAATAAAACAACTGAATTAAATGAACGAAACACATACGAGTATAGGTGCTGCAATAAATATTTCATGAAATAAAGTTATTAATAGTTTAATATAAAAGTTTCACACAGATATAAAGTTCTGTTAGGTCAAGGACGGATTGAAAAGCTCTTCAAAATAAAAGAGCTTAATTCAACTTTAAGTCTCAAATTTAAAATGTTTTTTTATACTTTTTCACCTTTTAGGATTATGTATTTATTATTCTGTTGCCTAGTAACCAATAATAAAAACCACTCCAAGAATAATAGTCAATATCATACAAAATACAGCTCCGTTATAATCTTTATTTAAGATGTATATATTATTTGGGTTTGGTGCTCTATATCAATGGATATCCAGTATTCATTTTATCATATACTTAACCTAAAAATTGAAAAGCTACCTAGGGTAGTATACATATACATATATATAATAAATTCGTGAATTTTACAATTATCAATATTAACCTAATTCTGTTGCTGTTCTTTTCTTCTTTCAGAAATTTTTTTTATAAATAAGAACCAGTGGCGTACCATCAATAGTAGAGCTCAAGGATTCTACGTAAAGCTAGCAGACTTTCGCTTTGAATGAGATTGTTTCTGTGCCGCTGCTGTTGTAGCTTAGGTGAATTTACATATTATTAAGCCCCATTCACACTCACTGAATTTTCGTGTTAATGTAAGGGGGGGGGGGGGGGTTAATAAGGTCAAATCGATACAAAAAAGTACATTTTCGATAATGTTTTTGACGCCACAGTTAATACATAATTATTTATATAATTACTACATGATAAAATAACATATATAGAATACTTTGTGAAATTTTCATAAATAAATATCAAGAAAGGAGGCATTGCCAGCGAATCTCCGGAAACGTCATACAAAAAAGTTTCATTGCGGTGCCACTCATAACTCATCACTGGATTATTTGAAATCAAAAACCAAAATGATTTCATTAGTTGATTAGTTTCTGCAGGTAATCCTGTCGAGTTTTTTTTTTATTGATTTTTTAATTTTTTACAGCACCTAGAATTCAAAATACCGATTTTTCATGAAAAAACTCAACAGCGTTACCTCGGCATTTATGTAAAGAAAGAGATTTTGAGCTAAAGAGGGCACCGACTCTGTAAAGCTAAGTGTGAGAAAAACGCGTTCAAGACTTTCAAAGAAAGACAAAACCAGACCAGTGAAGTGAAGACTTAAAACTCTATATCTCCGACAGTTTCCCACTTATATCTCCCACTTACCCCCCTAAGGTTTTAATCTTAAATGTAAATTTCACGTTAAGAAATATATTAAATGTCATAATTTAAATTAAATAAAGATAGTAATTATTATTAAATGAAATGTATTACTGATAAACGACGCATGATTTCACAACTTGAAATTTACATTTAAGGTTAAAACCTTAAATTAAAACAAAAACAGGGAGTGGGAATGATACTTTATTACCTTATTATAGGGTAGACATTTTTATAGTATCATCTAAATCTTATATTTTGTAAGAATTCCCTTTTTTACATTTTTCTAGAGACTTAAGAACCTTAAGTTGAAAAGTTAATTTCAAGATAATATGGGGACTATAACATATTCTAACGATGCAATGGTCATAACCTTTTTACTATCCCTTAAGAAATAAATACAAAACGCCACTAGAAGCTAAATGACTTACCAATTAATGGATTAATATTTTCATGTCTTAGACCATGAGCCATCTTCATAAAGTCCATGGCCTTGGCTTTAAGCTCGGACGAAGTTCCACTTGGCATTTGCTTCATTTGCACCAGATCACCCTGAAATGAAACATTTTATGAATCATTCCCTTCGCTCTCTGATCAACTTAACGTCACTTTTATATATTTTAACTCTCATAAAAGAAATAAGTGCAAATGTTTTATGTACAATTACGTAATAAATTTCCTTCTTTCGTTAAGAATAATAAACAAACGCGGAAATTAAACTGGAAATTAAATAATGACATAATATGCAAATGTAGGCTAAGCGTCAGGGATTTCAATTATTAAAGAACTCCTTAATGTTTTAAACAGTTTTAATTACTCTACTGATGGGGTGTAACGATAAATAACTCTGTAAAAAATAAATGTAAATGCTACGTAAATACTTGACCAAAAAACAGAAGATCCGTTTTACTAGAAGATCGTTTACTCCGTCAATATACTCAATAATCCGTCAATATCAATATTTCGGGGTACGGACTAAAGAGACTTTAGTGTACAACAAAAACATTATTCGAGATTTAAGCATTCAGGTAGTCTTCCACAAGTTTACCTTTACATATAAGTGTATGTATTATATTCATATCAAATTAGAAGATGTCTCCCTAATGAACTGGAATAATGACGATTTATACCATATAGTATCCCAGTAAACATTTTGGTGAAATGGCATAGGGAGGAAAAGTTCCAGTAAAAAAATCAATTTTTTTCATTCTGATTTCAGGTAAATGTCGCCTATGAAAAAATAATTGTCAGATTCTGACAATGAGGTATAGAGTAGTGATTTTGCCATTTGTAGTTCATATTTCCGACATGACATTTCCTTTGAACGAGTGAAATCAAATTGAACTTCATAAAAAATCATACGCATTTTCAATATGATGCCAAACTGACTTCAAAATGTTTTCTATATATATATACGATGTGCGGCTATTAAATAACGTGACTGACGCTGCTACAGACCGACAGCTGTTTATCGTGAGGCTTCCTCTTTCGAATGCAGTGCCTCTGGCTTCTGTAAACAAATCAGTATAGCTGTAGCCTTCGTTTGCATTAGAGTTGTTTTTTTGTTTCTCCGAAAAAATGTTTAATGTAACAGTAGAACAACGAATTGTTGTGAAATTTCACTTGTAACTTGGAAAACCGCTACTGAAACTTATTAATTATTGAAATAAGTGTATGGCAATGCATGTTTATCGCGTACACATATTTTTAAGCGATTTAAGCATTTTTAAGATGTTTCGCGCCCGAGTTGCTTTTCCACGTCAAAAACGCATGACAATATCCAAAAAAATCGTTAATCTGATTCGATCTGATCGTCGGTTAAGTAATCGACCGTCGGTAAAAGTAATAGGAATTGATAAAGAATCTGTAGGGCAAATTTTACATAAGAATTTTAACATGCAAAAAGTGTGTGCGAAAATGATAGCAAAGTATAACATCGCCGTGTTAGACCATTCGACTAACCTGGCACCATGTGAGTTTTATATCTATTTTCAAAAGTCAAATTTTCATTAAAAGTAACAAAATTTGAGTCAGTTGAAGCTGTGAAAGAGAAACGACACTCTACCTGAAGGACCTGACAGAAGAAGATTGTCTAGCACTGTTTCGAACAATGGAAGCATTGTAGAGATAGAATGAATGTACGAGATATTGAAGGTTATGAAGGTTAGGATAATATGTAAATATGTAAGAAATCAACATGAAACATTTTGCAGCGTTAGTTTCATTATTTAATAGTTGCACCGTGTATATATAAATGTATATTACAATTTTATATAAATGAAGCTAAATAAATCTATGCAATTAACTAATTTAAAATGAGCTTTGAAAAGAAAATAATGACATTAGCAGCAATGTAAATTTAATGAAAAGTATATTCAAGGAGACAGATTTATAAAAAACATTAAAAAGGAAAAAAAATTAACAAATATGAATATGTAAATTATGTTTTACATGGAATAAAAAGAACTGAATTAATTATGCAAAAAAGTTTAATGAAAACGTTGTAGAAAGTGAAAATCAAAATTATCACATCACAGACTTTTGTAAGTCAAAGAAAATTATTCATATCACTTCCTAGATTGCAATGCAATGTAACTAATTCTGCAAGAAATCATCGCGACAAGTGGAAAGAGAAAGAGTAGGTAGAGTAAAGGTAGTATGAGAGGGAAAGAACTATATAAAAATGTATGAATGAGCATTAAACTGTTAAAAACTGCAACACAAATTTTCTTTTTTAAATGATCGACATATGTTTAATTTCTATTAGAATTTTACACGCACACAAAGTTTGGAAGTACTTTGTAGAAACTTCTAAGGGTTTTCATTATAACTGGAAAATTAATGAAAATGTAAGGATTTAACTTTGCAAGGAATATTTAATAAAATCTTAGGCTTATTCATCTACTTTGTATGAATATTAATTAACAACAAAATTGAATAGACGTTAATTAATAAGCAATTAAAGATTAACAAAAGCTTGTACATTCTATCAAGCCGCTTTTCTTTACCGCAGCAGTCTACCAGAGGTTAGATACCAGCACTTTTCTTTTATTAATGAAAATACAAATGTACACGATGTGTTTTATGTAGCTACATTATTTTTGCTGCCGCTATTATTTCCATCGGCTTCCATCCGTTGTGATTTGAATCACGCGCTGTATTAAGCACATTCAGAAATTGTTCCAATAATAAATAATGGTAAAGCTGGTAGTTATCCTAATGCTAAAATGAGCTACAGGGGAGTCTGTGACAAATTTACACCGAATAAAGTGGGATCTTAAATTTTGAGGAGTAGCTGTTCTTGTTGCCGGACACTAATAACCAAAGAGATATAAGAATAGAGTACGCGAAGGGTACGGCCGTGTGTAAGAGAAAGTGATAAAGGCAAAGAGAAAGATAGCAGGCGAGTGTCCTATCTGTCTCTTTCTAGCCGAACCGCTGCTGCTGGCTTAGCTCATTGGGTGTGTGTTAGGGGCTAAGCAGGCAAGCGAACACAGTGTTCGGCTAGAAAGAGACTCTCTTTGCCTTTGGGACACAAAAAAGACACTAAAACAAAACCAGTCTGTTCAGTGTGATCAGTCTGTTTTCGAAAAACAGAACTGTTTTAAAATAAAACAAAATATGTTTTTGTTTTATTTTTTGACAACAAAACTGTTTTCAAAACTGTCTCTCTGGTGTGAAACCGGCATAAGAGGTGTTACAATTGTTGGAAAGAAGGTTAACACGTTATAAAATGACTAAAAAAATACAGTTCAAAATAAAAAGAAAATAGTGCTTTTACATAATCGACATCCTATCCCATCCTGTTAAAAATTCAATATTTCAAATATAAAATCTGTACGTATTTTGAAACTCAAGTTATAGCTCATTCTTAATGAATATAAATGACAAGGCTATTAAAAACGAAGACGAAACGTCGGATGAGTAATTGCGTCGTAATTAAAAAACAACTGCGATTAATCTGCCACGACCGCGACAATACACACAACCGAGTCATTTTAAAAACAAACGATTATTAATTTCATGCATTAATCTCTATATTAATTAAAGCGGAGATATTAATAACACTGTGTTACAGATGTAAGGACACATTTTATAAAGAACATAGCTGCTAGCTGCTCTAGGAGTCTCTTGGGGATGGCGTACTTACGTTGTACCTCGCCCGCAGATCGACGACGTGGTTGTTCCTGACCAAGGAACCGCTGCCCGACGTGTTCCTCTGTGAAGGCGGCGGTCCCACGGCACGTAGAGATCCTACCGAACCCTTCAGGAGGTCAGGTTTGTCGACGCCTGCACTGACACCCACTCCTACTTCTGGACCTCCAAACTCTTGCAGCTGCTGCAGCCAGCAGCACAACATCGCTTCGATTCCCTCATCGACCTGTTCAAAATGTAATACAATACAATAGAAATTTGATCACAGCAAGGTACGAGTGATACGACGAGGCTAGTGGTTAGGCAACTATTTTCAATATAACTAATTCTAGTAAACACATTTCATAAATAGAATGTTTTGACGTGGAATTTCTTTCACCTAAAGTAGGGCACAGAAATAACAACACAGTACCGAGAAAGCACTCAACAAAAATGTTAAAACATGGTCAAAATCTTTTATATATGTTTAGAAGACTGTAACTCATAGATCTAAAAATATAAGATCTTAATATTGTTTTATTTCTTAATCAACGTGTAACTTTTTGACGTGAAACTTCTACACATTAAAAGCTTTGTGACGTCACATGGAATATGAAACATAAAAAATTGTAAAAAAAACAGTTTAAAAAATGTTATTATTTGAGACAACCCGAGTCGAAATTTTAGATGTATCCTAACCCTAAAAGGGATCTATACTCCTCTTTTCATACTAAATAAAGTAAAGTAAACCTCTTCTCATCATAAACATTATTATATGACGCTGCCTTAGTCATAAACAAAATTATGATCCTATCGTCTGATAATATCCCAGAAACGGGTTCTTTTAGGTCGTCAATAGGATCAAAATTTCGACTCGGGAAGGACGGGGTTGCGGATCAGTATAGCAGGAAATTCATGTGACGTAATTTATGGATGGTCCCTAAAGAATAATAATATTATTATCATTTGAGCGAATGTCATTTTTAATAAATGTGCATAAAATAATATTTAACGCTTTACAATTAACGAAGTAATCATACGGCACTCGTAATTAATGAAACATTTGCAGCTCGGAGACGGCGAGCGTAGTGCCACGTCTATTGTTGAAGTTTCCAAGGAAATAAAATACTTTTGATAAACAACACATTTGAATAAAAACGAGCTAAAGAGAAAAGCACGATATGCATGAAGATAATGTATGTAGGTATGTAGGTATAGAGATCCGTCAACAGTAATAACTGCAAATGCGTTGAAATCATCGCGGTTTGATTTCAATGAAACTACCCTATCCTGTCACCCGTACCCACCCCCTTCCCCATCCCACACAACCCATCCATACGAACAACTTCAAGTGCAAAGAGAATACAATTGGATTTCATTCTTTCCCGTGAACCAGGCGCTTTGAACCTTTTCAAAGTCGGGAACATTTTTTATTATATATAGTACGTTAAACATATTTTCAATAAACCTAACAATTTATGTTTTCAAAATTTTAAGTAAGCCTTGTACTAATTTCATAAAAGCTTACTGTTACGAAGAATATCGGTTAACAGCCACTGCCAGCAACAACCAGTACAGAGGACCAAACTTTAAGCTTACGTGACGTCCTTTATAGTCCAGTCAGTTTACTATTAATGTTCAAAGAGTACATTAAAATAAATTTGATTAGGTTTATAATCATATTCGCAATTACATTAAATTTATGGCACTTATTTACTTCTAGTAAAATACATTTACTGGACTATTAATTCATAGTACACTTGTAAGCTTGGGCTGCCATTCTGCCATTCTGCCAGTATGTCATTATGATATCCGTTAAATTTATGTTATAATTATGCAAAGTGCTCTAAGTGCTTTTTCATAGCGTGCATGTATAAGCATGTTGTGAATAAAACGGATGGGACTTCGCGTAAGCAGGTCCAAACTTGCTTTTAACTACGTCGCAATATGAGCTATAAGGTAAGGATGAAACTCATAATGCGTTGTCGCACTTGAATCACGTGTACATCGCGCCTTGTGAACACGGGCGAGGATTAGGCCCTTCGCACACGAGGCGACTGGTTTTAAACCTTAGCCCCGAATCGGCCCGAACCGAATGTGATTGCAACTGTGTTGTTAGTGAGAGACCGAACGTGTATACGAGTGAGATAAAACACATGGCACGAACGTAACTCGTTTTACAGACTGGGATATCATTGAGCATCTCCACTAATTCATTAATATTACAGATAAAGGTTTTACCAGTGAAGACAAATTTCACATTTCAAATGACGTTTATATAAAATGATTTTATTTTCCTATTATAGTAAATATATATAACGTGCTCCTGCAATTCGTGCGCCATGGATTTTTCAAATGAAACTTATTAACCGTAATTTTAATTCGAGCAAGCTGCTAACTGAATAATAAAATAAATTTTAAAATGAAAAATATGAAAACATTTAAGAGAAAAATATCTTACTGCATCAGATCACGAAACCGAATCAATATGGAAGCAGTATTTCAGTTGAAGTACATTGCAAGTACGCCAGGAGTGAGATGGGGAAGTGGGGAGTAGTGTGCAGGGGGTTGGTTACATACAACATTAATAACGTGCAAAGGTGAGGGGAGCAAGGATAGTGGGGAATAGGAAATAAACTAAACCACAGTCAATATATTTCTGCCAGGATAAAATAGTTAGCTTGTATTTCAAATCTGTTCTAGCATCCTACTACTAAGACCAGTGGCGGATTAGGCTAAAATTAAACCGTTGGACGGTGGAGGTTCATGTAAATACATCTGAAAACACATCCAGAAAGGACAAAAATGTAGTAAATTTTTTCAAGCAAGAAAAGATAAGCATACAATACTCTAAGGCCGTCCGCACATGGTCGACTGATTGCAAACCAGAGCCCCGAATCTGCCCGAACCGATTGACAATGGAACTGTGTTATAAGTGAGAGAACGCACGTGTATACGAGTGAGAGAACATACCAGGCACGAACGAAACTAAACTGATTTGAAATTGGTTTTGGGCAGTTTTGAGCGACTGTGTTTCTTGGTCGCAGGCATGCATGGTTGCATGCTTTTGAGGGTGACATCATGAGCAGAGATATGCACAAATACTATTCAAAAGTATTTAAATACATACATACAAATACGACACAATAAAATCCCCTATCATGCTATTGTTAAAAATTCTATAGAGTCACGAAACACGGCTCGACTAGTTAAAATCCTTTTTCTTAAGAATATGTTGCAATTGTGTGGCCCAAATCAATCCTCTGCAGTTCGGTCCTGGTACATTTTCAGTGTAAGTGGGAGTTCTAAATGTTATACACTGTATGCTTTTGCTAGTCTTTTGGTATTTGGTAAAATGTACTAAAAAATCATGAAAATTTTGATTTAGCTAAATCTAATTGCTAAATCTGCCCACATAAGTCGTTGTTAATTATGTTTACATTGTCTATAAGAGTAGTAAGAAACTAATGTACAAGTTGTAAAAATCATAAAATATTTCAGTCCATTTTGGAGGCCCCTTCTGCTTTGGCGATTTACTTTTGAGGCGGAACTGTCTACAGCATCCAACATAGGCTAACAAAATTTAATGCAATTATTTATTAGGGACTATCCATAAATTATATCACACAATTTACCTGACCCTTCCCCCCATTCTTGTCACATTTAAAAGAAATTATATTGCCGCTCGCGGAAATTTTTAAGAATTTTATATTTTTGCACAAAATTACATTTTCCCTTTTTGCTACATGTGATGTCAGAGCGCTTCAGTTTCCCCCCCCCCCCTTCCTTCGCGTTTGACATAATGGATTGCCCCTTAGGATTGTTGTATATAAAATATTCCATATCGCAAGAGAGAACACTTGACATATATTCCCTTTTAATGAAACTAAAGATTCTGTAACTCGATCCCTTTTGTGTAAAACTAACTTTAAGATTAATTATAATTACTTTTGTGCTTCTTTTTTTTTTTTTTTATATTTAATTTAGGCTTTGGCTTATTCAGCCTTCTTGCCATTGCTTTTATTTGTAAAATTATATAAAAATTTACATATAAATTATAATTGTTCTAATAAATACAAAACAAATTGATTCTTTTAAAAAATTTAACTTAAAATTAAATACATACTAAATAAAATATTTTAACTTAAATTACACTTCTATATTATTTTCTATCACAAAGTTTGTTAATATTTCCGCCGTTGCTTCACTTGTCATTAAACAGGACATATTGACTGGGAACTGTGTTACATTACATAAATCATTTAAAAGTCTATCAATTTTTGATGTTAAAAGATGACACCCTAGAATTATATGGTCCAAAGACCCTTCTTCTCCACATCTACAATTTGGTGTGTCTTTTATATTTATTTTGTATAGATGAGCTGGACATCTAGAATGCCCAGATTTCATTCGACAATTTGTTGAAATATATCTCCGTGAATGATTTTTATTAAACCATGTGGTTGTTGGAATTTTTTGATTCGCTGCAAAAAAAAATTTTCCAGTACTTTGACTTTTCTCATTATATATATTCTGCCATTCTGCCATACAATTTTCTTTAATTATTTTTTTGGAATCATTTATTGACCAATTTATTTCGATTATTTCCCCATCTACACAAGCTTCTTTGGCCAGTTTGTCAGCCATTTCGTTTCCTTTTATGCCTACATGTCCAGGAATCCAAATAAGTTTAACATTGATATCATTTTTTTCCATTTTTAAAAGATATTCTTTAATTGAACATATTTTGTTATTATTATTGTTTTTGAATTTATTGTTATTTAAAGATACACAAACACTACGAGAATCTGTGAAGATTAATATATTTTTATTGTCAGTTTTTTGTATTATTTCTAGTAATTTCATAATTGCTGTTATTTCTGTATTATAAGAATTTGTGATGTTGTTAAGTTTGTATTTGTACTGTTGATCTGTATTATAATTGAAAATGCCAATTCCTCCAGTTTTAGAGTTTTTTTTGAATGAACCATCGGTAAACCATATACTCCAGTTTATATCATCTTTTGTTATATATTCCATATATTTTTGATAAGTTATTTCCTTACTGTCATTCTTCTTGAACAAATTTATTTCTGTATGTATTGTTGTCATGCTTATTTCTAATGGAAATTTGAAAAAAGGTATAATGTTGTGTACCTCTAAGTTCAAGTTATTATATCTATCAAAACTAGTTAAAAGTGCCGGTTTTTTATGAGTTGTCCAATATGGTTTATTATAAAGAACATATAGTTTAGATAATCTTGTATTTAAGGGGCCACATGAGTTATGTCTGTTTTTACAAAAGAAACTGTCTGATATTTGTTGTATTCTGATATTTACCGGAGGAATATTAGTTTGATAGTTGAGGATTTGGATTGGTGTTGAAACCATTGCACCTAATATTATTCTTAAACATTTGTTTTGTATAATTTCAATTTTTTTTAATCTTGAGTTATTTGCGGTGCAGATCATAGTACTAGAATAGTCAATATGCGGTCTAACAATAGCTTTATATATTTTTATTAAGGTTGTTGGGTGTGCGCCCCATTTGTATCCTGCTATACATCGCATCAAATTTAAGCCTTTTTGACATTTGTTAATAATATGTGCAATTTCTTTCGCCCAAGTGCTTTTCGTATCAAAGAATATACCCAGAAATTTGGTATTTGAACTAACAGTTATATTTTTATTTCTGATGGTTATTTTTGGACTGCAGTTTATTCTATGCCTTGTAAATATAACTATTTTACTTTTTTCTGACGATATATTTAATTTGATTTCCTTTAATAAAATATCTAGTTTTCTTAATTTCGATTGTAATCTGTTTTGAGCTATATCTTGTGTATGGCCCATACTATAAATAACCATGTCATCTGCATACATCAGTACTGTTGTGTTGTTATCTGATAATGTTGTTAACTTTTCTGTGTATATGTTGAATAATAAGGGAGATAATATTGAGCCTTGTGGAATTCCGTGATTACATAGTATAGGACCAGTTAACTTATTATTGTATCTAACTGTTATTTCTCTATTTTGGAAGTAGTTAATAATCCAGTTGGATATTTTGGAAGATATACCTATGTTTTCTACTTTTTCTTTTAATATTTTTAGATTAACATTGTCATAAGCAGCTTCAATGTCAATGAAAGCAGCTATCATATAATGATTTTTACTGTATGTTCTTTGAATATCGATATTCAATATGTTTAAGTTATGCTGTGTACTTCTTGTTTTTCTAAAAGCAAATTGTAACTCAGGTAATCTTTTATGATGTTCGAGATACCACTCCAGTCTGTTTTTGATGATGGATTCCATAGTTTTGCCCATACATGATAGTAAAGTAATTGGTCTGAATGATTCTTCTTTGTTTGGATCTTTTCCTGTTTTTAATATAGGAACAACGATATGTTTTTTCCAGTCTAATGGTATATCAGCAGTGTTTAATGACAGATTGTATATTTGTGTAAGATGATTTATTGCATTGTCAGGTAAGTTTTGTATCATTTTGTAATTTATTCTATCAAATCCTGTGCTACTGTTTTTATTATGATTTAACGCGAATTTTACTTCATTTTTATTTATGTTATTATCTAGAAAATTATCTTTTACGATGGTGGTGTTAGTAATATTTAAATTGTTGTTCTGTGGAAATTTTTTTTTAATGAATTCTTCTATTAAATTTTCATTATCACTTATCCTTTTAGTACTATAGCTTTTATTGTTAATTTTTCTTATATTATTCCAGACAATGTTGGTTGTTGTGTTTGGGTTTAAATTCTCGCAGAAATTTTGCCATTCTATTTTTTTCCTGGCTCTAAAATATCGTCTGGTTTTAGCTTGATGTTTTTTATAATTTAAATAATTCGCCATTGTCATGTTTTTATTAAAAATAGTTAGTGCTAATTTTCTTTGAGCTATCATTTTATTGCACTCAGTGTCCCACCAAGACGGTTTTATTTTATTAGGAGTTATATTATACAATCTGGTAGATGGGATATGTATGTCTGCCGAATTATTAATAACATCTCTAAATTGGTTGTATTTGTTTTCAACATCTTGTGGATTACTTGTGATTCCATTTGTGCTAAGGTTTGAAATTCTGCTTTCTATTTCAAGGCTATATTTCTCCCAATCTGCTTTTCGGAAATTTCTCCTCGTTAAATATTCAGATGTACGGTAACGGTCTTTATTATAGTTATTCAAACAGAAAAAAATTGGGTAGTGATCACTACCTAAGCTATCTGCAAGAACTTGCCACGAAGTAATTTGTTGTGTTAACGTCATTGATACCAATGTGAGATCCAATATACTGTCCCTTGTACTGAGATTGCTTACTCTAGTTGGTTTATCATCGTTGATAATATTTAGATTTTCGTTTTCTATGAAATCTAACAATTCGTTACCTTCATACTGACTACCTGGACAATTTATATCCCAAGCAAGATTAGTCGCGTTAAAATCTCCAGCAAGTATAACAGGAACATCTATTTGTTGTTTTATCTGTGACCAATTAGAATTAGATAGTTTATGATTCGGTTTAGCATAGATTGATAAAATACATATTACATCAGTTTCGTTATGTGTTAAAATTATTCCAACTATTTCGACCGAATTAAATGGGTTATTTAGCATTACTCGTTTATATTTTATAGATTTATGGATCAAGATAGCAACACCCCCGTGGGGATTATAATTTGTATTCTGTATCCTATCTTCTCTTTCAATAAAATAACCTTTGATGTTGAAATTGATATTTTTTGTTAAAAACGTTTCTGATAGTATGCATATATGTATGTTATGCTTCTGTAACATATGTTGTAGTTCCTCTTTAATATATCTGACTCCTCTGCAATTCCATTGAATAAAATTTATCATTTTAACTGTTTTAATTAATTATTGATTTTTATATCTGTCCTTGGTCTTGTTGTTAGATTTATTTATATATTTTATTTTATTTTTTTTTCTCTCCGTTTATATAATTATTGTTGATTTAATATTTTAGTAAATTTATTAAACGATTAGGTTTAGTGATGTGAATAGATTTTTAAAAAATAAACTTAATTTATATATCGATGTTTTCTTACGAGTTTGGCCATTGTACACTAGATATTTGTTTCTTGTAGCTTCTAAGGGATTGGGATGTAATATTTGGGTCTTTGTTTGTATTTTTAATTTTGTCATCATTATTTTTATTATATATTGATGTATAGCAGGTAGCATTGATGTATATCATTATCATTGTTTTCCATTGTAATATCAGGTGTCTCTTGGTTGATTTGCTTTCTGTTTTTTCCTTGATTAGTTATCTTAAGGTATGTGTCGCTTTCTTCATTGTTAGGTTTCTTTTCTTCTCTTCTTCTTTTTGGAATTGGTTCTTTAGTGGATGTCGTAGGTTGTGGTTGACTGTAAGATCTTTGTAACGAGTTACCTGTATTTGATTTATTCACTCTGGTATTAGTTCTTCTGGTTAAAGGGTTTGGTTTGTATGTTGGAATTATGTTGATACTATTGTATTTATTAGTTATATTGGGAAAAGTCTCATTGTAGTTTAGAGCTTCAAAAGAGTTTTGAGTTCTTACTGAGTATAAATAGTCTGTATTTTTTTCTGTTAATTCTAATTTTGCTTCATAAAAACTGAGATTGTGTTGGGCCATGAGATCTTTTATCTTGATTTGTCTTTTTTTTTCAGGACATTCATTGTCTGTAGCCTCGTGGTTAAGTTTACAATTTATGCATGTCGGATTAGGAGATGTGCATGCAGTACGTATATGATCTTCACTTCCGCAGAATTTACATTTTGCTACTTTTGCTCTACATTTTGTGGCTGCATGTCCAAATTTAAAACAATTATAACATTGTATCGTCTGTTGTACAAATGGTTCACATGCTCGTCTCACTCTCCACATGTAAACATAAGCAGGAATAGCAAGTCCTTCAAAGAATAATTTCACTGTTGTACTGGGTTCATATTTAATAGCTCCGTCAACTCTTAGTTTTCGATTTAACCTTTGCACTCTCGTTACTTTAAAAGGTGGACACTCTATATTATTTAAAATTGTATCTTCAGAATATTCAATATCAACACCTTTTATAATAGCAACTTTTGTGCACCAGTAAAATGGGATAAACGCTTCATACCCATTGTTTTTCAGCAATGTTGATTTGGTAATTTCGTTAGCTAGTACTGCATTAGCACATTGAACTATTACTCTATTTCTTCCCACTTTTTTAATTTCTATTATATTAGATTTATTGCTAATTTTACATATTATTTCTGCTAATTTAAGAGAACTAAAAAATGTATTTCCATCACTATTATTTTTAACTATCATTACTTTATACGAGTCATATTTTGTTTCTGTGTTGTATAAATTATTAAATATTTTTTTAACATTGTCACTATTGTTATTTAAGTTTTCTGTTATATCACTGGATGTTTTATCTGTAGGAATTGATTTGTTAGTCACAGAGTTGTTTTTATTGATCGGATTTTTATCGGGAGGTTCAACCTCCATATCCATATTGTTAATTAACCAGTGATAATTAAATAGAAGTTACTTCACTTCTTATTAATAACACTTAATAATAATATAAATTATAATTTAAAAAAAATAAATCACGAAAAAAAAAAATATTATAATTTGCAAAAAAAAAAAGATCACTATTTATTTTATTGTTTTGTTTATTGTAAATACGTGCGCTCACCAAGAAGACTCGATGTAAACTGTTTTGTGCTTCTGTGAGACGATTTCTGATTATAAATTCTTTTATGCTGCATCAGCTCTGTCATGCACCATTGCATTGTTCTTCAAGAAAAGATCGGGAGGGAATGATGCAACTCCACTTTTATTGCAGTAACTTTCACAAAGGATGTCTGATTATCTCGATGCTTTATTGTAACGAAATGAGATTTTGTTTCTACAGTTACGGGATGCATCCGTTTTAAATCATCTGCTGTATTTTGTACTTAACGACAGAACCGGTCTGTAGATAACGGGGCCAAACTAATAAAACTATAAATTCTAAGTAAAACTAATTTAAATTTTGCACTTGTTAGTTGACTTTGTTTTATAATGAAACTAAAGTTTACCCCCGTCGCAAGCAACGTCTTTTTAATTTGTATGATTTGAATCCAACAAAATAATTTATTAATAATATTTAATAGTAATTTCATTTCAAATTTTAAAACTGAAATAAATATTTAACTCGTTCTATATAAATTTTATATATAAACATTTATATTTTATATAAAACATTATATTTTAACAAAATAAAAAATATTTTCGATTGATTCGTTATTTAACCAACTTTTTTTGAAAATTTGGGGTTTTTTTTTCGATTCGTAAATAAGTTACCAAGGTTAGTCTATATACAAAATTTCAACTTTCTAGCACAATTTTTACTCTCGGCAAAAACTGCCACCGTGCCCCCAAATAAAATTTTGAAATTTTGAATTTTCTTTTAATAATAATATACTTAATTACTCTAGAATCCAGAATATGAACTTTCTCCAAAGATCCCTACCTAACCTCCGCATATTTCCAATGCTCCCATTTTCAATTTTTGAACACCGTAATACACATGTAAAATTTCAACTTTCTACCTTTTGCGAATTAAAAATTATGTGATTTTTTTTTTCTGTTTTTCCAAAATTACGAGTTTCCAGGAATTCAGGGAAAAATTCGAGGATGCCAAAAGTTTTAGAATTTTTTTTTTACGAAATACAAATTTTCAGAAACATTGACGGAGCCGTTTTCATTTTACCATACGAATTTCAGCAACAAACAAACATAAAAACATACACCTGGGACATTATAATATAGGATGTGTAGTAATTATCTTTAAGACATTAATCAGTGCCAGAGGATTCTTTTCTTTCTAGAATTATTGTTATTTGTATGGCCATAACGTACGAATATGCGTTAGGCTCTAATAACTCGTTCTTCAGTAAACGTAATAATAACTACTTTTCTAATTACATTGCGTATACAAAGATCTTTAAGGAATTCGTAATGCGGCCCTTTGTAACACACGAAATAAATAATGACTTGCGTACAACATCATTAGTTGGATAACATAAATATCGTTGAATATTTAATTTGCAATCTATGCTGAGTAAAACATAAACCCAGAACAAAGCGTCGCGACGGTGAAGTTAACGTAGTAGCTTCGCGTCATATACAGCTGGCTAGGCTACACAAGTAATAATGTTCAAAAAGGATCAAATAAACCAACAAACACTCGCAGGGCTCGCAGGGTTCGATATTGCTCATTGAAAATCAAATCAACAACTGAACAAATACGTAAAGCGAGGCCTGCAAATGAAATACGCATACCGGCTTTACCGTACGTCAATAATTCGAATGACAAAAGGGAACAGCGCGGTCGTCAATCTAATTAACGATATGTCACCCAGGCTTTTGTTAAGGGAGATTTCCACTGTGTTTTTGGAAAATATATTATGAAACGTTGAAGTAGAAGTTCGTAAAATTAATAGAGCCATAGCACGTCACGGAGTTGTAATACCTGAAATGGAATTATATGTGCTTATGGCTTATTCTCTTGTCTCCAATATGGACTCACTCTAAAATATTGGTAGATGGCACCTTCTTTTTCGTTGCTCTTGTAATTCTTTCTGTTTTCTTAAGCACACACAGAAAATATAACCCCTACCCGGGGATCGAACCCGAGGACACAGCAGTATGCGCCGTCAATGTTCTCTCTCATTATGTCGTCTAATACTATTTTAATTCTTTTGACTAAAAATTCGAACGTTCCTGTTCGATATACAAACGAACCCTTAGATCCCTTAATTAGGGTCTTACATATGGAAGTGGTTACTTCACTACTAAAGTTGTAGCTTATTTGCTTCTAAAATTAATTCTGAACTTTTAATAATCCTGGAACCTAGATACCACAGAAGATAAACAAACAAATACAATATCGTAAAGTTCGGGTTAATCCGGGCTCATGTTCGTGCTAAACCCATCTAATGGATAACGCGTATTTATTTTTAACAGGTTGAGGAAACAAAAGGCATCATGTTTTGTTTGTTTTTACCTCTTGTTAACCTTTTCACCTGGTCGTAACCATTACATGAAATATTGAAACGGTAAATATACCACCGGACAGCCATCCAGCGAACCAACACCCTTTCAAACATCCCTAATAATGAATAAATAGGGATTTAAATCATTTACCCAAATAATGTAGAAAATGAAAAATTTATTGAATATATTTAAATATGTACCAGCTGATGGTTACGATAGGGTAGTTTGAGAATAAAGGGGTAGATGGAAAGGGTAAGATATAGTATTCAAATTAATATTAAATTCTCTAAGGCTTTCATCATATTCGTTATTAGATATTGATCTTCTCATGTAGAAATAGGTTCAAATAAAAGTTTTAAGATACTTTTAAGTTATCCGCAGTATCCAACTCAGTAAACTAAGAAACACCGTTGAAAATAGATTCAGAAAATAGCAAATGAATAGCACGGCCTCAAGCAAGGCATTTCAGTAAACAGTTTATTAATAACGCTTACTTAGGCTAATTAGGATAAGACCTACACCCTACATAAGTAAATCTTGCAGACTTATGTGTTTTACATTGGAAAGAATGAGACTGTTGTATTGTTTTATGAGATATTTGGAAACTTTATTAATATATACAGGGTGTCCCAAAATTCAACGATAAGCGAGCATCAGAGGGTGGTCCTGCTCATGACTACACGCGAAAAAAAGGAAAAAAGAATTTATCTCATTTTGTATAGAAATTACAAAAGGAAATAAAATTCTTTCGAAAATTGAAACACCTTAAGATGTTTTTAACTACCATGACCACAATTTTTCAAATATTTATGATTTTTCTTTTGTATCGACAACCTAAATAGCACTGCTATCCACCATAACCATTAAAAATCCCAGAATGCTAGTACTTTTTACACAAAAATCAATCGAAATTATTTTTTTCGTTAAATTTTTTAATAATTTTTTTTTATTGCTAGTTTTCCTGGAGCATTGTACCATTTTGGAATCCTGAAGAGTTGCGCCAATTTTTAAAAAAACTTGCCATAGTAGTGTTCATACTTTTTTTTTACACCACGATGAGTTAAAGTGGACTGAAAGAAAAAATCTTTAAACATTTTAGGGAAAAAAATTATTTCGATTGATTTTTGTGTAAAAACTACAGGCATTCTGGGATTTTTAATGGCTGTGGTGGATAGCAGTGCTATTTAGGTTGCCGATACAAAAATAAAACAGAAATATTTGAAAAATTGTGGTCATGGTAGTTAAAAACATCTTAAGGTGTTTCAATTTTCGAAAGATTTTTATTTTTTTTTGTAATTTCTAGACAAAATGAGATATTTTTTTTTTCTTTTTTTCTTGTGTAGTCATGACCAGTACCACCCTCTGGTGTCAGCTTATCGTTGAATTTTGGTTTATATTGTTACTAATTAAGAATGATTCAGCATCTGAGATCCTGGTAGTCAACCTAATTAACATATGTGTGCTAGAATTGTGGCTTATGACGCAGCCCATTTAAAAGTTATAAGTAAACAATTTAGGTAGATTTAAATGTGCAATTACTATATCAAGTAAGTATATCAAGATTCAATGACTTACCCTCCTCGAGTCAGCGACTTGTGGAAAGACAAAATCAGACGCAGTAAGCACAATACGATTCGGTCCTCGTGATAGCCGTCTCTTCAACAAATAGTTTCGTATTGCTAAAGCAATAATAGCAATCACAGCACTGACAACGACTGCTATCAGCGCCGCCAGTAGTCCATGCCAGACACTACGAGTCAATCCTGAACGAAAGCAGAACTCACAATCGAAATCGTATTTGATCGAAATTTGCTGTATTTCCCACTGCGAGAAATACGGCTCCATTTTTGTAATCACTACCACATTACTCTCCAAATCAATTGCAATTTGTTGCTTTGAGTGATTGTATTGCACGTTGGATTCGATTGGATCTTCGATTTCAACGTTTAAAATAGGCCACCATTTTGCTGATGGTGATAAATCCTCCCGCCAGTCGAGCACGACGTATTCAAAGTGTTTACTTTGTTGTTCTGACGTGTATAAGTCAATCGTATTTAAAATATACTCGAACAATTCGTTTCTGTGCGTTAAATTACGTGAATTTACATCTTTTATACTAAGAATTAATAAGTTATCTTTAGTAGATACAGATAAATTAGTATCTAGCTCGAACATATTATGTTCAACATTTAATTGTTCATAAAAAATATCAGAAATATTTAAATTTCCCGGTTCAATAGTACTGGAAGACGACACTGGGGGTGCTAGACTAGAATTACTTGAATTATTTACACTATTCATTAAATTGAACTCGGTTGGAAGATAAGGTATGATACTAGATACGTCTATAGCTAAAATTGTTGTCTGAGTTAATCCTAAATTATTTATTGATTTTAGTAAATTTTGACCGCTTCTTGTGCGAAATGGGGCACAGATAATAATTACTGAAAAGTAAAGAAACATTTGATAATTGGTTTGTGGTCCATTCTTTGTTGTTCGACTTATCACAACTTTGTGAATACTCACCATTGTTAGATACATCCTCGATGTCTTTATCCATTCCAATGGTTATTTTAGCGTTTTCTAAATTGCTCTGCAATTTGGAAGCGAAGGCAGGCCACCAACTGTCATCTAGAAAGTTATACATCGATTTTAGTTTAAATTATATTAGCGGTTTCTTTATAATAATATTATTTATAACTAAAGGAACGGCGTTATCGTGCAAATGAATAATTCTACTCCTACATAAATACAAACACCTTAGAGTTAAAATCGATTGAAGTATTGATAAACATTAAAATATAACTTTAATAGCATTAAACTTGACTACATCTTACTGAAAAAGTCGACTACCCGAAGTAGTCGATGTCACAGTGGGAGAGAGATTAAACATATTATGTCGGTCCTTTTCTGACCTTGTAAGTACGCGCTTATGCGGTTTCAATGTGAGTTTAGCATAATGAGGTTGTGATCTCTTTTTTTGGAGGTCGATAAATATCCAAAAGTTTTAAATGGGAATTTCAGTTTTGTCGCATGTTGTAGTCGCATATGCATAATACGTCAGAAGAAATATGTAATCGAGATAATTTTTTCTTTGTAGCAACCTTCGTAATATAATACTTCAAGGAACACTCAAAGTAAATTTTAGTATTAAATGACGCATCACACTCACACACTTGTGTGCATCTCTGTTGTATAAAAGAGTTTGCAAATCATCGAATGTGACATACCATGCATTAGAATTTATTATAACAATGGATCCCTTTAATAATTCAAGAGACAAATTTACTTTTTGAATTGTTAATATCTCCTAAAATATAGAGAGTTATTAAAAAATAATTGTACATTTGAGGTTTTGGTAGCCAATCCTATACATATACAGTTCTGTTTTAAAAAAATTAAGTCATGGTTCAAAAGCTCATTATGTTTAATGCCAATTCTGTATGTGATTATATAATAAAAATGTTTTTAAATACATTCTTGAAAACTTTTCAGATACAAGAACAATTAAAGAAATAACCTCTTCTGTTATGAATAAGAATTCGTATATCTCGTTCATGCTCATGTCTGCGTTCTGTGAAAGAGAAATAAAACAATTAATCGGAACTTGGTGCGAAGATCTTCCACTTAGTATGTGCAGCTCTAACCATCGAGCTATTCCGATCGGTGTTTAATTCTCGGCTATAATGGAAGACATAACGTGACGTTTTAAATAGGATGATGGAACAAAGGCGGTGGATTTGCATAGCATTTTTAACCCAGTTCACTATTACTACAACATTTCTATACAAGCATTCTGTGAATCATACAGAAAGGCGAAGAACAAAACTAATTTATTTTCAATAGTGCAATAAATAATACTCATACAGCTTTTTCAATCTTTACTGCTACAGTCTTGGTATCATTGCTGAGATATTTTTACTGGTTAAGCTCTTTTTCTGTCTACGGTGTCTTCGTATTTTATTAGCATTTGGCAGACAGTAAGTACTGTATATACATTTAGTTAATTGCAAAAAATATTGGCTGATGTTTTCATTTTTCCAGACGAACCATTAAATATATTAAGTTGAAAATTTGCAGCCCCAGGCAATGTACTCTACAAAGATCTACCTAACATGGACCTTATTAAAATAATGAAGTTTCTTTAATAACTTATGGGTTAGCGCTGTCTCTGTTTGTTTGATCTTATCAATTGGTGTTTTCTCAATCTTTCTACGACAAAGACAAGTCAGGCATTACTTATTCTTTTCAGGTATTACCTCAAACTATATGGGTTTACCATTTTATTGCCCACTCTAACAAAAGAAAGAAATATTCTTTTACATTCTAGAAAATCGAAGAGTAATTAAATTCAACATAACTTATTAAATTAACACATCTTGAGAACACAGTCATATATATTAAAAGTATGTATTAGGGGAAGAAGCGAGTGGGTAATGCCGGTCACATCGAAATCTAAACCTTCGAAAAACATTTCGCTAACGCTACTAGTACCGCCGTTTAGTATACGCCTGAGTACACTTATTTACCAAACACCGTCATTTTACATCGCGCGCAGTGAGTTGGACAGCTGTATAAAAGTAAGGACGTGTTTTGCTATAAAAAAATAAAAAATTCAATGAAAGCTAAAAGTAAGTAAGTTTAAAGTGATTTATACCAATCAATATCTTTTTAAATGTCAATTATTACCCACATATTAGTGTATCATATGGGCTTGTTGGATTTCATGAAAGTTCTAGTGATCAATCAAAAAAACCATTATCGATTCTTGGTTAATGGCAGTCATTTTTAGCGGGTAATACCGGTCATTAAATCCATGCGATTATTGTGAAAGCAAAGGGAGAGTTCTTAGGTGTCTTGATCTGTAGGTAATTTTCATAGTACAAATATAAAAATAAAAATAACATGTTTATTATAAAAAAGAATGTTTTGGTTAATTTTGGTTAAAATTTAAAAAATAAGGAACATGTATGGTTAAAATAAATAAATAAATTTTTTATTTTATTAATTACCTTATTTTACTTCAATTACTTCAGTAAAGCTGTGTTAATTTACTACCTAAACATATCTTAACACCATTTGTAACATTATGGACAACAATAAAGTATTAAAGATTGAGTCATTTCGAATGAAATGTAATACCCCGATAGTTGACCGTTCAACGAAGCGTTTTAAAAAACGATAGAAAAATAGCAAACGCTTAATAGCTTGATAATGTGGATCGTATTTATCTTAATTCTACGAAATAAGCTATGTAAAAAGTCAGTTACTTTTACCCTAAGTCCTTAAAATAAGAAAATGTTTAGATTACTGCTTAAGTGACCGCCATTTCCCTATCTTCCCCTATTGCGATTCGATAAATACCGATGAGGACACATTATGCGAGAGCATTGATGCTTTCTTTGATTAGTTGTTATAAAATTAAATTGATTATATACATACATAATCGTAAAGTTATTAGTCAGTGGTGTAGATTATATAAAAGGTCACAACAACAGAAATACTACCAACAAAGTAGCAGCAGCAGGTCGTCAATGAAATAAATAAAATATAAAAGATAAATAAGTATCGATTGTTCACTTCATTAGTGAGGCATCTCTTCGTGATAGAGGTAATTAATAATAAATTGAAATGACTTTATTCATGTCAGAAAGTAACGATGTGATTGAAACATATTTTATTCATTTCAATATCCTCATTAATTGAATTTAAAACTTTTTCTAACGAACCCAAACAACTTTTAAAGTTAATTGTAAAGTCCACAGACGAAGATGTCTGGTAGAAAACGTCTAAAGTCTCCACTCGTCAATGAAGTGTAAACTCGTAAAACTTAAAAACTTCTAACAACATTTTGCAGGCAATAAACGCTTCCATCAAGAAGACGGACGTCTATCTTTTATTCTAGGTTGGTAATATTTTGAGTGCAAGAAACTGTCATGCAATAAATTATCTTTTCCCGCAACCTGACCAAGTATGAAAGAGAAATATCCG
This sequence comes from Panorpa germanica, assembly GCA_963678705.1. Classification (NCBI taxonomy): domain Eukaryota; kingdom Metazoa; phylum Arthropoda; class Insecta; order Mecoptera; family Panorpidae; genus Panorpa; species Panorpa germanica. The sequence goes on along the minus strand of OY783212.1, from coordinate 1,062,259 downwards.
CTGCAGACAACAGAAGAAAACGTAATCGATATTATCTATTGAACCGCAATGTCACTAAAACTTATTTTCTAAATAACCAAGAATTTATGAGCCATTGAAACTAAAGCTCTCGGCTCTGTGATCAGTCGATTAGAAACTGTTGTCCAGTACGAAAACTAAAGCTATGTACACACTAACTGTGCATAAAGCTAACGACGCAAACTTAACGTAATTCGGTAAATACACCAAGAATTAGCAATCAAATAATTTATGTTAGTATAATTTAATATTATCCAGTGTTCCGATTTAAGTTTAACTAATTCTGCTTTCCGATACGACTGCGTGACTATTAAGTCCATCTGTTTTTTAATCAAAAAAAACACTGTTCTGCTGCAAATACTTTTAATTAAAACTGTTTTGATTATGTTTATACAACTTCGTTCCACTTGTTATGAAGATAAAATAAAATTCATTTCAAAGATAAATATGTAAAAAAATTAAAAAGTTTGGGTTACCGTTTCCCACTTGGTAGCAACCTCTTACTAACGAGGTTTATGCAGGTTAACTTCGGTAAATTTATACGTTATTTAGACTGAATGGTTCTATACCTTTTATAATTAAGACCCTGTTTATTTACCATCAGAAATATTTCAATTATTTGTTTGTAAATTGAACAAAGGAACAAAGCACTTCTAACTTTTAAACTACTAGTTTTTTGAGAAAATATCATTCTTAACAAATTTGACGAAATTTATTCAGCTTTCATTTGTCATTAAAATAATTAAAATATGTTAAGTGGTGGCTTAGATATCGCATTTATATCATTATGTTATGCAGCCTTTTTGAATTTGTCATAAAACATTATAGGGAAGCAGTGCCGTCTTCTCCATAAGGGCACATGGGGCACGAGCCCAGAGCCCCCGGTTTGATAAATGCCAAGATAGTTTATTTTTTAAACGGTGAACAAAATTTTAATAAATCTAAAAAAAAAAAAAAACACATAACATAAAATTGCTTCTGTGAAATGTATATGCAGTACCGGATTTAGAGGTGTGGAGGTACTGGGGCAACGAAAGAGCGGAGGCCCTTAATTATTTTCCGAATAAAAAGAACAATTTTTTTCCGTCGTGTTTCAAAAATTTATTTCTTTTATCTCTATTGTGGGGGCCCATCTCTTGTGGAGGTCTCGGGGCAGTAGCCCCACCTGCCCTTCCTCAAATCTGGGCCTTTGTATATGTATGTATAAATATTGAAATAACTTTCGACTTGAGTATCTCAGCTTTACATATTCTAATAAAAGCAGATAAATTAAAAGAAATTTTCCCAAATGTGGAAGTTGCTGCTAGAATATTTCTTTGCCTAATGGTCACCAATTATAGTGGAGAGTATTCATTCTTACGGCTAAATTTTGCACAAGAGAAATCCCGGAAGAAACCATCATCTTTAACGAAGTCCAATTCTCAAACTAATAACATCACTTATATTTGATTTGTATAAAGCTAACCATAATAACATAACCCCCATAAACTCACTAAATAAAAGTACATGCTGATGTTTTATTCGTATTTTCCTTTTGCTTTCTAAAATGACGCTAAATTCTGTGCCCTATATGACCTAATACGGCACTGAAAAGAAGGAAATTTTAAGTGACTCGCATTTAAAAATTATCCACCTGTGTATCAAATTTCCAACTTTTAACAAAAACTACACTATTACTTGTATTGCTTCCTTACTATATATATAAACATAAACAGAAAATCAATAACAAAGTCAATCGATACATCTTCCAAGTTTCGCAAAGTTTTATCGTGCGCCCCACACGAAACGGTACTTTGTGGTACACGCAAACAATCGCTTGTTTTTTCCGTTCCTTTTTCGTTTCGTGTATATTACACCATACAACTGTATAGGTTGATACATTCTATTTCTTGCTTGATTTAGCCTAAGGATTTAAGTTTATTGCATGACATTATTCAGAAAAACTTCAAACAAATATTTTCAAAGACATTTAGGAGTATATACAAGTAAGGGTACATGTTTATATGGGTATTAAGTACATAGATGTCTAACTTGAAAACGATAAGAAAGTGATCGAATTGAATAATTTTGATAGTATAGTCTATTATAATACAAAATGTCACGGTTTTCAAGATATTAAAGTCTGTTGGGCAGATCGTTAACTAAATTATAGAGAGCTGGCAAGTCTGTCGGTAAAACAGTGACGATATACTCATGGACAGGGGCGGCCTTAGCCATTGCGAGCCCCCGGGCAGTAGATCTTTGCGAGAACCCAGGCGGCGGAACTTTTCGAGGCCCGTGGTGGCAACTCTTTGCGAGGCCCCGGGGCGACAGATCTTTGCGAAGCACTTGTTCTTTGTATAATTTACTTTAATTGGCGAGAAATAAAATTTGATATTGGAAGATTTATAAAAGGTTGCACTGCTTGCCACCACCTAAGGTCGTCTCTGCTCATGGACTCCATAGATTGCGTTGTGAAGAATAACGACCAAGACAGTATTTAGAGTTGACAGAACTCATTGTGCATATTATTGAATTATTATAAAATTAGATAAAAGGGAATTGACAATTTAAGCAATTTTAATTAAAAGTTTACAATTCCTAATAAAATTAGAGATATTGTCTTATACATATAAGCAAACTTAGTTTGCAAGCACAGATTTTTTCAAATAACTAATACAGCCTTAATGGCATCGCATCATATACTTTTACGGACCTGTATATAAGCCTGTGAACCATGACCGTTCTTTGGTGTTATTAACGTTATTGGGATCACTAACAAAAAACCTTACGCAGCAGTTTTAGTCAAAAAGGTTGCTTCATACAAGCAACGATATATTTCAAATATCTATCTAATAAATAGATCAAACTTAAAAGGGGAAATGTATTTCGTATTGATCCTATCCCATAAGTACTCATACAACGTTCAAATCTAAAATACTATAAAAAATGATGTTGGTCATTTTAGATAGTTGAACATCGCTAGCGCCTCCTTGCAGAGCTGTTCGGCAATTCAATTTATTGTTAAATTGAAGTACGAGATAGTAATGGACACATAACGAAAGTATATGATGATACGAAATACATAGAAAGATGCTTGGATAACAACTCGATGTATTCCTAAAGGACTAAAAAAATCGAAATTACTAAAACATTTTTCCCTTTTAATGACAAAAGACACATCATGAGGAAATGCAACGTATCGAGAAATTTCATTACTATTTATTTTGTAAGATCAACATTTACCTGAAAGTTTTCTAGAATTCTGAAAATCGTCGATCATACGGGTAAAATATATTATGTTCCCTTTCCGTTTAAAGATGTAACGAAGCATCCTTCGAAGGGGAAACCGACGAAACAAATCGAGCGGAAATAAATGTGCGGGTCGCATTAATTATTGATAGGATCGTTCAACTGTTGCGAAATACTGAACACTAAACTACTTCGAAATATTAATAGTTTAACCTTGGCTAGAAATCTATTAATGATATACATGTATATCTCTCGTACAGATCATTAGCAAGACATCTCTAAATATTGACTTTTGAGATAATGACGAAAACGTTGTTTGGTTGCATTTATGAGTTATTTAGGCACTCCGCACATGACGGAGCTGTGTGTTTCCTCTTATTCGTATACACGTTCGCTCTCTCTCTAACAACACAGTACCATTCTCATTCGGTTCGGGCAGATTCGGGGCTAAGGTTTGCAATCAGTCGCCTTATGTGCGGACGCCCTTTGTCAGAGAAATCTCGCTAATGAACTGGACGATCAATACATAGGGTATCATAGATTAATCTGTTGCAGAATTCGTGGATTTAGGCTGTCAAATAGAAAGATGGTATATCTAACAATAAGAGAAAGTAAATAACAAAATTCTGTTGTAAGAAGAGCAAGGAAACTTGATGGCAACAGTATGAAAGAAACGAGCAAAATAAGAAAATGAGAGAGACATTATAATCAGTACAAAATCATTGCGGGATTATTTCAGTAAAATGTTACGGATGGCAGGGAGAGTGAGAAAAAAAGAATGTAGAAGAGGGGTGAAAGAAAAATTTGTATTTTTGTAAGTAGATCTGTCAAAGGTTCATCAGTTGCAACGTGAGGAAATTTAGATAGCTAATGAAGAGAAATAAAATTTGAACGCTAATTGGATGCTATTATCTGTAAAGGGCCATCCAAAAATTACGTCACGAAAATTTCCTGCTATTCTGTCTCCTACACATTTCAATTAATAGAATTTTCAAAATATTGCAATTTTGTAGTATTTTTTTAGGCTCTTACTTTTAGCTCTCATGGAAATATATACTTTTTTAGGAAAGAACCCTTTTTAGCACTTTTTTACTATTTTTTTTTTAACTTAATAACACCATTATTAACGTGACAACTCACAACGATTCTGACCACTCCACAATGCCACATCTTGTCACAATTTGTGAACTCCCTGTCTCCCACCCCCTTTACGTGTGATGCGATTTATGGATGGCCCCTAACATACTATTTCTTTTATTTTTAATCTTTACTTTCCCGCTGTACACTCTATACAAAAAGTCATATTCAAGGAATACGTTTTGCACCGGTCACATAAAAATTAAAAATTGTCGTCTTTTAGAATTAAATTTATGAGAAGAAAAAACTAAAGTTTCTAAAGTATATGACTTTACCCTGCAAGCACGCCACTGTTGACAGCGATTTATTTCCTGAAAATTAGGTCAATGAAAGAAATGAATTTTAATACCTGTGGTAACAATGTGAATTGTTTTCCATTTCAACAGTTTAGTCAAAGCCCTTACGACGTTAAGGGTTTCTTCTAGTGACGGTATTAAGGGCGTCCTATTGTCAATTGTGAGCTATAAAAGATATTAAAGGTAACAGTGAAACTTACAGAATCAAAAATGAAATGTAAAACAGTTTTCAACCCTTTAGGGGTTCTTTATTGTGAACTGAAGCAGTGATAAATGTTCATTCCTTAATATTCCTTACCCCCGGACAATTCCAGCTCAATGCTGGAACACTCCAAGCGGCTGATAGAGCGGAAAGTATGCCACAATGGGGGATTCCCCTGTTTTTGCTGTTCATGTGACCTGTTAACAACACGGCCCCCTGTTTTTGTAGAGACAGGGATTTCATGATGTTGGTTATCTCCTTCGATGTTTGACCTCCGCAACCTGAAAAAATGTATTACTCTGTCAATTATTGGATTTGTAGCTACACTGTGAGAAAAACACAGTAAAAATTATTATGTGACATTATACTATGGTGCTGTAATGGTTTTATGACAAAAATTTCTATAGATTAAAATCTAAATTACTGTAAAAATAGTTTTTTATTTAATTTACTTATCGGCGGCCTATTTCCGATGCTGAGTTCTATCACTAACCAATTCCTACTATCTTTACAGCTTTTGTGGTGTTGTGACCTCACATATTTATACTACATCACTGTATAATAAGTTTAGGATTTTAGGATTATAGTATATATCTATATAACTAATTTAACTGGATAAAAATCAAACTCAGAAAATATAACTCCAGACCCGCCAACGAAAATGCGAACCCGAAAATGCGCCAAGCATCAATGCTATTACCCACTGTGTCATCTATATATATTCATAATATTTTTTTTTTAATAATTATTTGAGTGCATCAAATTTCAACAGCTATTAGCTCTTAAAACAATATTACATTTACAATACATAATTTATAACTTATAGACACGAGTATGGGTACTTCAAATAAAGAGATTAAATTAGTTTTATAATTAAAGTCTTAATAAATAAGGTTTTTCAGACTTTCCCTGCTTTCAAATATCTGCCAATATTCTTCACGCACGAATAGTATTGTTTAATATTTACATATGAATTTTTGTCATACAACCATTACAGCACTCAGGTACTATGCTCACATAGTAATTTTTATTGTATATTTGTCACAGTGTAGTAAATAGTATTCTTATTAAGAGGTTTATTAATAATAATAATAATAATAATAATAATAACGATTGTAATTGATTACTTTCTTATTTTTCATATTTGATATTCTATTAAAAATTATTTATTTTCCCTTTCAATTTTCTTGCTCTAAACTTTATTCAATTTTGTTAGTCATTTTCCTATTATAGATAACCTTCCACTGGTTGGTAGTTCTTATGATATAGAACCCTTAGGGTTTTCTCACGTTAGACCAGACTATGTCCGATCGCCGATTATGGAGGAATATTGCGAAACAACGCCAATACGACTAATGATAGTTGGCATTGCACGTAGTGTGAGAGCAACCCTTTGTGTAAACTACATTTACAATATAATAGGATAATAACGAAACACTCAAACTCAGATAAAATATAGCGCAGGTCATTGAATCGAACCAACGTCTGAATGCTCATGCCATCTTGCTGTTAGATAACAGATATATCTTTAACGTAATAATTTAGTAGATTGAGGACCGCCGTAAGTTCTCAGTCCGGTTGTGATTATTAAGGTAGTTGTATCGTGGAATGACTTTTCAAAGGATTTTAATAAAACTTCATTTAATTGCTCTTTAATTAATTATAAGACATATTGACCTCAGGTCGATTAAAATTTACCACTCCATTATTGAGAAAAACGATATTAAAGTTTTGTTATTTTAACACAGGCTCTTATGGGAAATAGTAATTTCAATGTTATTTTTATCGAATAAAATAAAAACGATTCAAAGGAATTCAATAAAAATTTAATATATTATAGAAACAGTAGTTATTAATCACATAAAAAAAATGGAAATTATTGTCCACGCCATTACAGAAATAAAATGTTGTAAACATTGAAAATTTTTATAAAATCAAGAAATGACTGTGTATGTGTATGTACGTGTATGTACATGTAGATACTATTTACATGTAGTGAGAACAGTGAGACTGTACTTTCACAAAAGTTTTTAACGAGACTATTTGACACTAACGTTTCAGCTACATTATAATTTTAGGTTGCTGAGTTATACTTTTGAGCATGACTATCACGATACAACTACCTTAAATTGCCATTATTGAAAAAAAGAAGCAATTCCCGGATCACCACTATATATTCTGGGTCTGATTGTTGCTTCATTTAATGAATTATTTTCTAAATATAAGCACACTCTTTTAGACAGCTGTATTAAGGTCTATGCGCACATATCACTACCGACACGTGACGATCAGTGCCGGAACGTGACGGTCAGTACCATATCGTTTTTACCAAGAGAGGTACTGATATCACTGAAAGTCACTGACCTGACAAGTACGAATAGCTACTGTACAAAATGGATGGAACAATATCATTTTTCACTGACACTGAACGTCACGGCACTGATGGTCACGTATCGTGATTGAAGTGACTACTTTTTTCTGGCAGCTTTGTAACACAAAGAAAATGTAAAACCTGTGGTGTTGATTGCTCATGCTCATATGATTCAAAACTACGCGGAAAACATCACTGAGGTTTAAATCGCAGTGTGTTCAGTGTGTGCCTTATACAAAATTACTTAATAAAATTTGTATTAACTTTCAAACGATACGAACTTTTTAGTTTAAATACATTTAAAAACCCATAACAATATTACGCAGTCTTGTGCTGTAAAATAGGCGAAGGGATTCTCTAGAATGTTGTGTTTCTATAAATTCTCATTTCTCAAATGAACATTATCGGGAAATTCAAGAATATAATTACGACAAATGAAAAACAAACCATTGAAACTTTGAGAATATAGCATACGAGTATATTAATAAAAATAAAAGTAATTTATATAATGAAATGTATTTCTTGAATTCACGTTTATTTACGAAACAATCAATTATACTGACAAATTTTTATAATTAAGTGTATATAATGAAATACATTTGGTTAAATTTTTTTCCAGTGCTCCAGCTAGATTAATATTATATATAAATTTGAAGATAGCCTAAAATTGTTCTTAAAGATACTTCCTTTTGACATCCAGTGGTAATCTTTCTAAGACAACTCTACAGGATGTTAACTCTTTCATAGTTGCATCACGTGTTCTGATTTCTCCACAAATATTCCCTCCAGTTGGTATAGTAAAAGGTTCTTTGCTTCTTAGTTTTAATTGCAATGCTTTTCGTTTTACCATGATTTTAGTTATTTTATTACGTAAAAGAGCAATTTTCCTATTTTTGCCTTTAAAATCCGGTCCATACAGCATCGCCTCCATTTCATTTACGTAAGTGACTATTATATCAGTATTGGAAGTTTCGTATACTTTTACAGAAGACTCTAGAGGTTCAGCAAATTTAACAGATTTTTTTCTGTAAGGTTTCAAATACTGTGTTTTTTTCATTATATTCGCTTCATGTACTTCTTCTGTGTCAAATATTAGATCCGGAGATTTGCAATCTGCATCCTCTTCTAAATATGAAGATGGTGAACATTTTATTACCAATTTATTAGATTGAGAAGTAACTACATGATCTTTAATAGAGGAAGGATCATCTGCTGAATGAAGTTTTTCTAAATGCTTTTCTTCTTCTGCTTCTTCAATAATGCTTGTTGAAAAGATATCTATAGAAACATTAGCAGCATTCGAATCATTATCTTTACATGAGAGAGCTTGAAATGCTTTGTAAAATTGGGGGCACAGGGAATCTTCCTGGATAAGAGGGAGTTCTTTAGCTGGGTTTGTAAATAAATCATCTGAAAGGGTTTTCATTTTCTCAGAAGTAGATATATCTGCCTTTGTATTCGAAGAACATACTTTTAATTTTCGTGAATTTTCAAAAAAAATATCACCGCATTTAATATCTTCATCTGAACTATAATCAAATAGATCGAATGAGCTAGTTGAATTCAACGCATTCTCTATATCAGAAGTGTTTCTGTATTGGTTGAATTCATTTTTATTTTGATAATACAGCTCATTTTTTAAGGGCGACATGTAGTTTGATTTTTGTAAGAAGGGCTTCTTCACGGCAAATACAGCACTGCTAGATGGGCTCATAAAATCATTGTTGCACACATCTTCAAAAACCTTATCTCTTTTTGATTCACTGGTAGTTTTAAAGCCTATTGTAATATCTTGCTCTTCCAACATCTGTGATTCGGAAGTATGATCAATTCTATATTGAAAATAATTTTGAAATCGCGGAAATGGTTCCTGCCAAATATTGTTTTTGGAATTTCTGTCTGTGTTAGCAACAAAGGGTGGTGTTACATTTTGAGTTACTGGCGTGCTTTTAGAATCATTCTTCAGTTTATTAATTGTATTAAAATTTGTTTGTTCTATTTTAAAACTTGGAGATAAGACGTTGACGGACGCCTGCTTCAGCCAATCTTTATTTTCAGTCTTCAAGTTGGATAAAGAAATAGTTTCGAATTTTTTATTCCCTGATTTGAAATCTTTATCTGAAACTATTTTAAAATAAAACATTTTTCTAACACATTATTTCTACTTTCTCTTACATACTTGTCAGTGGCGGTTTGCGTATAGAAGGAGAAGTTTGCCACCGGAGAAGAAGGAGGCGTGACCTCTATACAACAGTAACCAGGTCTATTACAATTACAAATACACACTAGATAGAATTGAAATTGAAATTGGAAATCAAATTAACACCAAATAAAATTGAGTTTTTAGAAGTGGCGGTTACCAAACAAAAGCCGCCACTGGCTACTTTTTACTTTTAAGGACACAAATAAATTCCTATTATTATAATTGAATTACACCTTTCTCTCTCTTCTTCCGGATTGGCTTTTCCCCACATTTTATTTTGAGTAAATAGATTGCCTTTTTGTGACATTTTTTACAGATTTGTTCTTCATCCTACAATAAAACACTATTTGTAAACATTACTGAATCAAACAATGAGATATCATTTTAATTTTAATTACTTATACCTTTAGATTCCTGAACTCTGACCTTATATCGTTGGCACACTGATTTAATTTGAAGAAACAAGTAGAGGTTCTTTTACAGTACGCGCAAATAGGATTCATTTTTCAATTAATTATCTCAAATCCTAACCTACAAATGAACTTGACCTGTTATTTGACAAGAGCATATTTCATGCTTTGTTTTGTTGTAATTAAATATTATTTATTTATAGAACGACCAGCAACAGATGGCAGCATTGAGTGGTTCTAATATATTCATAATAAATTATGATGCTCAAATACGCGCTAAACAATAAACGAAATTATTATAAGGAGAGCGTTCAAGTTGACTGTTATGCATTTGGGTTCGATTTTCTAATCGGTAAAACATTTTATGCGTTTAGTTGTTGTGCCTATATTCCAGTTGTACCGATTGTATACAATATTCAATATATAATAATAAACTAATTAGTGAGGCTTTAATACCATAAAAACTGCCAACCTAATAAGATGTCGTCATTGAAAGTATCAGAAAACGGATGACATTAAAAACTAATAAACAGAGATGTGCACAAATGCTTTTCAAAAGCATTTAAATACAAAATGCAAATACCTCGTTATTTTCCTATTTCAAATACAAAATAAAAAATAAATTTCTTGTTAGTATTTAAATACAAAATACGTATTTTAAAAATACTTTTGAGAAAATAGAATATGTTACTAATATAAATGTTATTTTTTGTAATAATTATGAGAATTTACGTAAAATATATGTTATTTATGTCATGGATTTTAATACCACTATTTGTTCAAACAATTTATCTTTCATTTTTCGTCGATGAGGTCTCATTATCATTCCACCAAACGAAAAGAGACGTTCTACTGTGGCAGAAATTGCCAAACAGGTGTTGTATTTCAAAAATATTTTCTTTATGTATGGATAATTAATTAAGGAATCTATTAGTATTAGGGGTAGTTTAGGGATTAAAGCAGACAAGTGATAAGGTTAGTATGTAAAATAATATATACTCGATAAATACGATATTCAAAAAATAATATTTACTGATTAACACTATGAAGTAACAAAAATGAAAAAAGTATTTTGTATTTTCCAAATAGGAAATAGGTTTGAAAAAGTTTTCAAATAAAATATAAAATTCTATACTCTTAAAAGATATTTAAATACAAAATATAAAATAGGTATTTACTATTTTGTATTTGCATTTTGAGTATATGTATTTGAAAAACGCTAATAAAATAAAATTTTAGTAAAATCTAGTAGGTAATATTTAACGTCTTATTTATGTTACACTTTTACAAATATGTTACATTTAATGTTAAAATATACTTTATACTTTTATTATATGACATATTAATAAAAAAATTATTTGAAGAATTCCAGAATAAACTCGTTTAATAAATTAATGGAACCCTTATATTCATAATTTTTTTTAAATATTTGTTGAAGACGTTTTTCTATTTTCTTATGTTACTATAATTCCTATTGGAAAGTAGTACCACAGGCCTCCTTTTCCTTAAGAGTATCGTAATTACACTTAATTAACACGAAATTAAATTATAAACAGCAGAAAATATTGTGTTAGCAATGTGAAATAAAGTTATCGGAAAGTTAAATTTTTTTTTTTTGTTGTTTTTATTTATGTTTTGACGACACAGTGGGCGAGAGCATTGATGCTTGACGCCAACTGCTGTGTCTTCGGGTTCGATCCCCGGACCAGATATATATTTTCTGGGTTTGGTTATTATGAACTTATATTGATTATGGTCATACATAATCATACAGTTATTAGGCAGTGGTGTAGCCCACATTTATGAGGCCACGACACCATAAATACTGCCAACATTGAAGGAGGTCGTCGGTGATAGGACTCAGCATCGGAAATAGGCCGACGTTAAATAAAAACAACAAAAAAAAAAAAAAAGTTAAATTTTATTTGGTAGATAACTTAGAGTAAGTTAAATTTAATATCGTCTATAAAACGTAGAAAAAGTTGCTTAAGACATAATGAGAGCGTTTGTATACACGAAAGTTAGAAGAAAATGTTAGAAAAACATATCATGGATTTCTTATATTTTTTTATTGGTAGTGGAAAGTAAATAAACACGACAATAAAAAAATAACTTGTACGAAAATGCTTTTATACTCGTATTGAAACTTTGTAGGCAACTGTTATTCGTTAGAAAATTGAATTATATACTTATATATATATATATATATATATATATATATATATATATATATATATATATATATATATATATATATATATATATATAATATGTAATATATATCTGCTAAACACAAAACATGGATGTTACCACATTCATATAATATTTTACTTACACAAAACCTAATTTTTTTCTATTTAAATTTATTCTAAAAGTATTATTTTATAACTATTTAAAAAGCCTTTGACCGAGAGCATTGATGCTTTTGTTCGAACCCCGGACTCTAGTTATATTTCCTGTGTTTAGTTGTTATCAAATTAAATTGATTATATACATATATAATCGTAAACTTATTAGGCAACAGTGTAGTTCACCGGAGGCTACAACACCCCCAAATACCCCAACATAGTAGGGGGTAGTTGCTGATAGGACTTAGCATCGGAAATAGGTCAACGTTAAATAGATTCATTAAAAAAATTAATTTTAATTTTTAACAAGGTGTTCCTAAAATGTTTTATAATTATATTAATGACCAAAAAGGTAAATCAATTTTTCAAAAAGCCGTAGAATAGGTCACAAAACATTGCATATTAGGTAACATTATTTACGCTCTTTGTAACGTCTTGTCACACTTTGTAGAACCTCCCCCCCCCCCCCTTACATGTAACTTAATTAACGGATGGCACTAATTAACAAGTTCTAATCATAGTATTAAATCTAATGGTGAATGTTCACTGTATACAAATTCTTCTTGCGATCATATTTATTGAATATCAACTTTCTTAAATAGTTGTTCAACTTCGTTTGAATTTGCCATTCTTTCAGTGAATGTGTTACACGTATAACACTCTAGTGAAATGAATGAACTCCTGTTGCTCTAAATAAAGAGCCGCAGTTAAGACTTGGAAAATACACTGTAGGGATCACAAATAAATATAGGGACCAAATAACAATAATTTGTGGAACAAAACTACAGTAAAGGGAACAACTACAAAATACAAACAATAATAAATTAACGAGCTTTTGCTTTGGAATACCGGAAATGCACTTTCGACATGTCGATTAACTTCCGGTTTTCGTATTGCATTTGTATTTTATCCTTAAGTGGTACTAAGCGCATAAAATCCTTACCATTATTTTCCATAAATTCCACATCTTGTGTGACGTTCAGATTATTTTTATTCAGCCAGCTTAGCATGGAGACTTTTAAGTCCGGAAATACATTACTCGAATCACAATCTTCCATGACAACATTCACCACCACAGAGAAGACTTTGCGTGCGTCGGAATCATTTACGTAATCTCGAGGTTTGTTTATGTCAACATTTGCGTGATTAACGTTGGTAACATTCCAATTATGTAAGAATACTTTGTCATTGTTATTTTGGTCATTTTGTAACGGTTTCTCGCATACTACTATTGATGTCAAAATAGCCCCGGCCACTACATGGGCCCATAAATATAAAATTTGTGATAACATTAAAAATTAAAAAGATGTCATAACAAACCATAACCGTTCTTTTTCCTCTTCATCTGAAGAAGAATTTATTTGAATTGAAGATGTCTTTGTGAAATCATTTTAGCCATCTACAGATGAACCGATTAAATAATTTAGTAACCTCTAAGCTTGTGAAGTAAATCATGAAACTTTACGTAAAAACGCAGTTTGCCTAAAGTGTTTTAGTTGCTATCAAACTAAGCCTTATATCTTTGTTATATCTCATACTTAAACAAATTTTAATCAAAACAACGGTGTTTATCCAATTACTTCCAAGAAATACAACAGTTTTGCTTTTTGTTGTGTTGAAAATCAAAAACACAGTTATTTGCACTATATTTTAAATGTCATTTGTCATTGGCTATATTTGCATTTAAATTACAAAAACAAACAGTTTTTGCTAACGTTTATTTATAACCTAATTATTTAATAAAAATAATAAACAATTTGAAAAACTGCAATTCTGTGCGAGTTTTCACTAAAAAAGAAACACAACATACAAAATAATTCAATTTTATTAAATATATTATTTAAAAAACAACGATTCCCGAGAGGAAAATAAAGGACGTGAAAATTATGAATGAAAATGTTTTTCCCCGTTATCCTGATGCGCGCTTACAGGACTAGATCAGATCTCCAGGCAGACTGACTTTCCAATCAGTCCAAAGGACTCTCTACACGGTTTAGTTTATACGAGGTTCATATAACCTTGTACGCATGCGCAGAATATCACCAGCAAGGAGATTCGAAATACCAGGGGCCGCGATCGAAGCTAAATGGTAGTACACAATTCAAAAGGACTATCAAAACTTTTTCGTTTTTAAGAACTCCTTTTGATGTAGATGCGTCATGCTATTGTTCTTCTAGCGTCGTCAACTTCTTAGAGAAGTTTACTTTTAAGTGGATATTGTTAATGAGATAAAATTAATAAGTAAAAGCCAATTAGTTTGCACCGCTTTTCAGTTTTAGAAAGAGTGAGAGGGAGAAGAAGAGGAACTTCTTCGGAAATTTAAACAAAACGCAAACGCAGTAATGATGATGTCGAGTGCATGCAACTCTGAACGTGTAACAAAATAACGACTTTAGTTCAAATTGAAAATAATAATAAATAAGTTATCGTGCGTGCCCTGCGTTCAATTGTAATACTCGTCCCCTACATTTCATTAATCAATCTAATTTCTGTTGTTATACTGTAAAAGCATGGAATTAGAATATGAGTATAAAAATAATCTTGTAATCTGTAGTGATATGTTGACTCATGATAAGTCATACAAATCTCACTTCAAAGAGAACCACAACCAATATGTGAACAATGTAACAGCTTACTAACAGTAAAGCATATTATTATTCAATGCTCCAAGTACTCATCGCACAGACAAAACTGTAATATGCCTAGAGCTTCCCACGAGACGAGATAAGGCGAGAGTTTCAAAAATCTCGCCTCGTTCTCGTTACTTTAGAAAAAAATAATGATCGTGTTAATCTCGTTCTCGTCCCCTAATCGCTTGTCTCGTCTCGTCTCGTCACATCTCGTTATTGTGAGAACTTACTCCTAAGATAGTCCTAAACAAAGTAATTCATTATATTATTTCGGCTAATTATTTTTTTTATTCCAAATTTTTCACACACTAAGCACATCGATTTTTTCATCATTTTCATCTAATCTCGGTCTTTTTCTCAGGTACGCTCAACGACATTTTTGTGGCAACTAAAGGCTAAAATGTCTTCAAACAATCGCATTGTAAATAATTTATATTCACATTTATTTTGCCTTAAAACAATCGTTTCCGTTCGGCTACAAACCAGATTTTATATTTCGTTTTTTGTAATAAAAAAGGTTGAACGTTTATGTTACTGTTAGTTTATTTTTCTAGCAATCTTCTTTTTAAATAACGTTAACGAGACTCGCGGCTCTCGCCATATGTGGCCTCGGTACCGTCTCAATAGTTTTCAGAAATATCTCGTCTCGTATTTCGAGGAGCACGACGAGACGAGAAAAGTCTCGTGCTCGTGTGAAACCCTAAATATCCCTGAAGACCATAAGCAGATATTTGAAAGCAGAGAAAGTCTTAAAAAACTAATTGACATTATCAATGAATCAAATTTAATTTCAATATTTTAAATACCTATTCTCGTATTTATAGACTATAAATTATGTATACAAATGTTTATAATTGAGAACCATACGTAGCTGTAGCCGTAGATTTTAAATCGGAAGAGACAGGCTTTGTCGCTTATCATCACTTATTAAAAATTTTGACTTTTTATTTTTTTCCAAAGAAAAATTTGTTGGCTATCAAAATATCAAGTATCTAATGATTGAATTACTCATTTTTGTCTCTTTTTATTATTAAAGAGTTACAAATTATGAAAAAATATTGAATAGTTGACGTCATTTTCTTTCTTACCTTCTTCCCCAGTATCATTGGCGTACCTTTGCTATCACCATTACATAAGGAAAGTGTAACAGAGATGCAGAATCAAAGGCTAACAGTTGTTGCGGCAACCCACAAAGCTTTCATATAATATCATATAACATAATATCGTAGTATACAATGATAAATAGATAAGATTACTTATATATTCTATAGAATAGTTGACATCAAGAAATATTAAGCGGAAAGAAAAAATTCAAACTTTAAATAGATATTTCTTGTTGAATTTTTAATAAAATAACGCCAATATATGTTAATTAACCAATATTTCAATAAAGATTTAAAAAATCGACCTTCAAGAAATCATTTTCATTGTCTATTTAATGATGCACCTGAGCAAACCACTAAATGGACGTTAAATATATTTTAATGCCCTAAAAGTATACCGTAAAAATATGAATGAAAATTAGACACTTTAGACGCCTCTTTCTTAGACTAGACATAACTAGACTAGAACACTATGAAAGAAAATCATGTGAAAAAAATCTGCACTGCAAATTTGTATCGAAGTACAGATTTGTATCGAACTGCAAAATTTTTCACGCGGCATTTAAATAAGCAGAGTGGGTGTACATTTACATGAAGCAATGTTTTGCAGAATTACGGATTTATTTCCGAGTTATTCTTATTCATAGTGCAAGAAAGAGGCGTCCAAAATATTTTTACAGTGTAAATTTAAAACAGCAAAGAGTGCTCACAAAGCAAAGACATGAACAGTGCACAAAATTGCACAGTGCATCTTTAATAGTGAAAAGACAAGTAACTCCATTAGGCAACCGCTCTTACAGTCTGCACTAAGCTCTGGTAAAAGTTACATCCAAAGCATTTGACTGGTACACATGCCTAGAAATTACCTTGTCGGGCCACTACTTCTAGGATCTTCGAATATTCGTATACTTTAATACTCGTATTTTACATTCTCGTTCGATAAGCACAATCGGCTCGTTATTTGGTGAGAACAGCATGTATTTTTGGAACCGATGCATATTTTGCATGTGGTATTAATTCTTAAGTACGAAGTATTATTCAACTTTCGTCACACTAGAGAGGGCCAACTAGGTTATAAAATGCTATAAAAGACCGATATACACCTATATCTGGAAAATTTTTGCTCGAGTCTACTTCCGGTTCGATCTGACCATGAAGAAGTTTGCTCATACAAAATCCAAGTACTTAACATCTTTCAGAATGAGAAATTAAGAGAAGAGAAGAGACAGGTCACAGGAAGAAATAGGAGAAAGCCTCTGTAGAATATGTAAACGAGAATAACGCTTGTGAGTGAAAGGAAGATAGAGGAGCTGGAGAGAAGGGAGATGACACAGGTACAGAGTTGGTAAAAAGTAGACGACTGAAAAAGCAATACGAGGAAAAGAAAGAAGATACGTCATTAGTTTAAGGTTAATTAGAATCTATCTAAGTTAATTTATTGATATTTAATTAATGATTTAATGTTGGAGGATTGTAAAGTTAGCGGCATGCATTAAAAATAAAAAAATACATGTAAAGAAATTATATTTCTTTAGTTGGTAACACTGACCAGAGACATTACAATTGCACTCTAGTCAGATGAACTAACGGTATATATTAGTTATAGCTACTTTCATTGTAGTGTGTGCCAACAGCCAACAAAGTTGATATTTGGAGTCGACAGAACTCACTGTGCATAATATTAAGCTATTTCAAAATTAGATTAAAGGGTATTGACAATTTAAATAATATACTTTAAATGTCGTTTCTGTGATTTCAGGTAAGATAGTATGATTTAAGTTAAACCGTGAAATTATTATGTGTATATAAATTTCTACCTAATACACCTAATTATACCAAATATCTTAATAAGCCAAAAATTTATATAATTACTTTTTCAGTTACAGTTATTATTTATCCCAATAAAAACCGAACCTCGCTATGACGTTCCTGTGACGTTTACTGCGAACTTTATAGTGATGTTTTGTTTTTAATAATAAGACAACATTTTCACCATTATTAACAATGTTTTATTTATATTTGATTCTACTGTCAACTTCAAATATAAAGTACTGTAAAGTAGGTCAAATAAAAACTAAAATGCATCATAAAAACTTGCAGTAAAGAAGTCTAGATATTACTCCATATCCATTCACATATGTAAGAGATTATTTAATTTATAAAATAGAAAATTTAAGTTTTGTAATAAAAGACAATGTATATACCTATTTATAACAGGAGTCCTTAAACTAAGATCCCCAAGCGAAACTATCTCGTCGAATATAAAGTGTATAAATAGAACTTGTTATTACTAGTGCGCTGTTGCCACACTGGTGCATAAAGTCTTATATAATATTAATACTACGATTTTATATTAATGCAAATAAAAATGACAACTCATTAGGAATTGTAGTCGAGGCTTGGTGTCACTTGGTGTCTAACGCCGTACAGATTGGTGTGACATAAACATAAGATATAAAATATATATTTATATATATATATTATGAAAATATATATAATATATTATATATATTTTCATTCATAGGTTGACATTATTTAGACATGAGTGTACTAACTGTATTGTACTTTTAACGTACAGACTAGTGCGACATAAACATGCAACACTAATAACCCTTACTTAAACTATTTTTTTTAAATTCTAGGTAGTATTTTTATAAAACTAAAATGTTTAGATCCGAAGTCGGAACATCTAAAGAAATTACGGTTTTGAATATTTGAGACAACTTTAGGGTGTCAATATACAAGTATTTACAGACTTACAGCTGGGTATCTCGAATTCCGAGATTCTTACCTAATTTAAGCTTAAATGACTGGGCCATAGAGTTTACCCCCGTCAGAAGCGACGACTGTCTTTTGTGTTAATTGAATGTCATTTCAAATCTGAATTCCATTTTTAAATTGAAATATTTAAGTCGTTCTATATAAATTTTACATATAACAAAAAATAATTTTTCATATAAACTGACTAAGAAAATTAATTTTTTTAATTTTTTCATTATTTGACCAACTTTTTTTCAAAATTTGGGATTTCTTTTTCGATTTGTAAATTAGGTACCAAAGTTAGCCCATATATAAAATTTCAACTTTCTAGTCCTTTTTTCAAAATTTCGGTTTTTTTAAAGTTAGTCCGTATGCAAAATTTCAATTTTCCAGCACAATTTTTAGCCTCGGCAAGAACCTCCCCCGTGCCCATAAATAAAATTTTGAAATTTTAAATTTTTTGCTATTAATATAATATTCAATTATTACAAAATTCTAAATTTAAGCTTTCTCCAAAGTTTCCTACTAGGCCCCCTAATTTTTTTGGCGCCCCTTTTATAACATTTCGAATTTCTAAATTTTAAAATATGTTCGCATTCAATAGCGTAATGCACATGCAAAAGGTCACATTTCTATCTTTTACGAATACAAAGTTATACAGCAAGAAAGGACCCATTTTTTTCCAGTTTTTCCAAAATTACGAGTTTCCAGGAAATTCAGGGAAAAATCCGGGGACGCCAAAAGTCTTAGAATTTCTTTCTACGAAATAGGAAGTTTTCAAAAATTGCCTGGAGCCGTTTTCGAGCTACCATTTAAAATTCACTACCAAACATATATAAACATACAAATATACACCTGCAATATTATAATATAAGATTTTAGTGATTAAAGAAGAAAAAGTTAAACATACTTTCGTTATTGTGAAGCAACGTTTATTTGAAGAGTTTGTAAATCATCGTGGCTTAGAGGCCTTTGTATGTGACAAAATATCAATTATTATATCTTATTTTTATATCCAATGCTATAAAGAATATCCCATAATCCTTAAAAAAAACATTTTGCTGTCCCACATATAAAATGAAATGACGAGGAAAATTATAAACGAAATTGTCCAGTGGAACGCTTCTCTGGCTAACACGAACAGACAGTCGTTCCGCTGAGATAACTTCAAATACCATTCATTGGCAATTACTATTGACAATGGAAAATACAGTCTATCTCAAGTTCTATCTCAAGTATAATAATATATGTCGTGGTTTAATATTAGCCGATTAATGTCAAGAGCCCTGTAGCTAGAATAAAGGTCGTATTAATAGTTAATAAACTGTTTCGCCTCGTTATTGTCAAACTAGGACAATACAACAAACTTTCTATTTGGAAAAATACTCTTACTACAGCTACAACACGGCATAAAGCCACGGCTAACCAATATGCCCGAACATTTGCGCCGTAACTTAAAACATAGCTGTACTGGGCTAACAATAAAATTAAACTCAGCTCGAATTCAAAGCCACGAAGAAAACAAAATATCAATGCAAAAGCAAATTACTAATTCGAAAAATTTGCTGTTGTAAATGTTCCTTTAAAGAAATTAATTGGACTTCCTGTCACTATCATATTTGTGTAGTGTCTGATAGTATATTTCAACATCGGAAATAGGTAACGATTATTATGTAAAAGTAGCTTAAAATATAAAGTAACTTTCTATGTACGTGGCCGCAGCCCTCTATCTGCTACAACGCTGAATTATATAATCATGTTATAAACTTATCTAATATCTTTGAGTACATATAATTATAATCATCTGTGATTATAATATATTGATATGTATTGAGTTTGTTACAAACAGTGAGCATATAGATATATATGTTAGAGCACGTAAATCATGTTATTTTAAAATATAAATAAATACATACCAATGATAATTTTTCATCAACACAAAAATTGTTACGCAGTTCTTCTAGCTTTCACTTTTATAATAAATTGCACTAGTATTTTTGTTTATGATAAGTTATATTTTATTTTTATTATTTGCACATTCATTTAATATATTTTAAATAAAACCATGAATTAGTCGTGATTCAAACCAACACCTTGGACTCTTGCGGCGAATTATGAAGTTTTATAAAACATCAGCATTCTACATTATTTCTGGATTCTACATGTAACTCAAAGTTGCCAACTTCAGAAAATACCTAAAAAAAAATTGTCATAAATAAAGATATAATAGAAATGTCAAACGATTTCTATAGCAACAGCAACCATATGAAAGTTAAATACGTGATTAAAATATGTATTATTAGAATATGTTTTATAGTAGTAAATTGTATTAATTACTATTAATAGTGGAACTTATATAAGTGCCATTGTGGTAATAATATATTCAATTTAATTGTACTGATTTGTCAAATATACAGTAATTAATTTTATGCAAACATAATGGTTCATACCATCGTGATATACAGCAGAGATAAATATACAGATCACAAACATTCCACTGAAATAACTGAAAATTAATGAATGACTTTATTTAAACTAATTTATAAAATTTGTAGGTCACGTTCCTATGTATTAAAACTACTGTACATTTTTCATCAACTTCAGTAAATATATATTCCACATGTGATATTATTTTTGCGTTATAAAATGAATTTATATATACAGAGTGTTGCAGATAAACTTTGAAGTCGTTCATCGAAGATGGTGTTGGATTATTTATACAGTATATAATACAAACAAGTTATACCAAGATATTAGAATATCGTACTAATTTTGTTATGGTATGTCATTATTGATATAAGTTGGAGATATTATATTTGGAGGTTATAGATGTCTAATTTGAATCCCCATTCTGTTGCTTCGCGCTTGCGAAGAAAACAAAAAGTGCCCCTGAAAAAGGGAAAAGGTAGGCGACATGCATGGCAGTAAAAGCTATGAATTGCTACAGTGAGGGTATTAATGCCATTTGTTTTTTTTTTTCTTAACTGAAGGTTTTACTAAAAACACTAATAAGGCACGCATATCTTTCTGTTTGCACGATTACTACATTAAATACAGTATTTAACATAGCACACTGCAGCATGACGCCTGGCTATTTATCACTACAAATAGAGAACCACTATTGTTTTGATAAAGGCACTGGCGAAGTTTTTTTAAAAGTAGTTTTGTACATTAGGCTCACGCATATAACTAATAGCTATTTATGATTTATTTAGTTTTGAGAATGATATCTGCAATGGATGGAACAACAAAAGATGCGGAAGAGTTCTTCACATCTGGAAGAACAGGAAGAAGAAATGCCATGGCGGATATATTAGGAATCCATGCCAAAACATCAACAGCTGATATGCCGGCAAAGTTACAAGCTCTTACAACATCCACAGCAAATGGTAAATCATATATAATATGTTGTTAAAGAAAAGTTAGTTCATTTGTTAAATAATATCTATTTCAGATGGAACACTACCTGGATCTTCCAGAAATTCCGATAGCGATAATCTAAATCAAAGTAAAATGCAAGCAGAAAGTAATTCTGTAGATCAAAGTCTGGAAGGAAAAAAAAGTAATAATCCAAATCAAACGGAATCAAATTCTACAGATTTCAACAATACCTAGGACTTGGATGTAACTGAAACATCTGCAGTGTATTAGTAGCTATGTTATTAAATTATTTAGTATTTTAGTGATGTGAAAAAATTAGTATTTATTTCATGTACAAAATTGTTTACTTAACATTATTTTCATATTTTACTAATTTATAATTTCTTTTATAGTAAATTATTGTTTATCATACATATATTTTTGTGTTAAGCAAAATATATTATTAGATAAATTTTCGTGATGTAAAAAATAACTTGAAATATTGCAACGAATACTTTGTGTAGTGTAAATCATTCTAAAATTATCAATTTTGTACACGGCCTAATTTATAAAAAAAAACCAAAGCACAAATAATATAGTTTAACTTAGTTTCTAAGTCATATTTTCGAACATCAAGGATCTCAGTATATGTAAAGAAAATAACATTTTTGAAGAATATCGGTTTTCAGATTGCTTAAAGTATTTGAATAAGCAGAATAAAGGAAATGAATATATGTGTTATAATATTCGTATTAAAAAGGTATGCTCATCTGACAATTACAAATGTATGTATGCTGTGATAACGCGTCATTTGCTATTTAAATTATATCCACCTTACTAGTTATTTATTGTATGTTCTAAATTGAGCAGCTAACAGAATATTATAATACATTTAGGAAAACATCAAAGAAAAAGTGTAAATCCAAAATTTAAATTCTGTAGTTCAAATTTTGAACAAATGTAGAATTAGAATGCAATGCTCGAATATTTTAATAAGGCAAACCATTTACGCAGACCTATTATTTTGTGAGATTATGAATATTTAAATGAAGTTAATAGAACTATTATAAATAATACCTGATAAGAAGAAGTTTAGCAATACGCTTATGATTTATTTTTATATTTCGTTATGTTACTCCAATAATTATAGATTTTTTCAAATAGATATTATTTCGTTTTGAAAATATATAATTTAGTTATGTTACTCAAAAAATTACACCAACATTTTATAATTAATATAATAATAAAATATATAATCAAAAGATTGAACGAGTGTCTTTAGCATTAAATAGAAAGCACTTTTTGCAATCACTATTCTAAATGTAACACCACAAATATATTTGTTTTGAATTAACAGAACAATAATTATTATCATACAAACCTTATATTAATAATAGCAATTAATTTTATATTGCATGTAAAGAATTGCTATAATTAAGATAAGTTTTCGGAACAAGCCCAATATAATGGATAGTATTTACTTCATTAGAATGTAGGAACATAATATCTAACAATAACTAATATTTATACAATGACTACATGTTTTAATAGTTTCATATGTAACAATTGAAATTTAAAAATAAATTTGTGAAGAAACATTGTACTATTTTTTTGGTTTATTTTGTTTTACCTTAAAAGAAAAGATCAATTTAATTATAAGCAACATTTTATTCAATTTATAAAATATATTTAACATATACAAATTTCAACCCAGTTAAATAGGAAATTTGAATTAAAAAATATTTATTCATATTAAAAAGTATTTCTTCTCACAAAACCATACAGGAACAAGCATTATTTTAACAATTATTAAAGCGTCTCTATTCTATGCTATATTTTACTTTGAGCTTCAAGACTTACGTAATCACACTTAAAAATATAAAACAATTATTACAAATAATTTGTCAGTCAATTGTATAACTAATGAAAATGTAATAACTTATACATTTTCTAATTGCAGCGAATTTAAGTACAAACATCATAAACAATATTTTTTAATTGGAAGTGTATTTATGATATAATTTGTAAACTTGATAGGATTACAAAATGTCTAAAAATATTTTTAAACCTGAGTTTAATTAATAAGTACACTTAACAAAAGTCTGTTTATGGCTAGTTAATATTTATAAAAAAATTTACGTATATTTGTACCATCAGATCTTTTTCTAGCTTATATAAATTTATTAAAAGTTTTCATATATTATTAGGATATGTAAAAGAACGTCAGAAGCGTAAGGCAAAGTTCAGGAAAGGAAATGTTAGTATTGCACATATCAGTAAACAATTTTTGTTTTATTTAACATCGGCTTATTTCCGATGGTGAGTTCCATTACCGTCAACCTCGTGGTATTGTTGGCAGTTTTTATGGTGTCGTGGCCTCGTAGATGTGAACACCACTGCATAATAAGTTTATGATTTTGTGAGCACATAATCAATGTAAGTTTGACAATAATCAAACCCAGAAAATATAATTCTGGTCCAGGGATCGAACCCGAAAACACAGCTATCA
The DNA here is from genome assembly GCA_963678705.1 of Panorpa germanica. Lineage (NCBI taxonomy): Eukaryota > Metazoa > Arthropoda > Insecta > Mecoptera > Panorpidae > Panorpa > Panorpa germanica. The sequence goes on along the minus strand of OY783212.1, from coordinate 1,037,681 downwards.
TCAACCACTGTGCTATCAATAAACAAATTAAAACTTAAAAATATAAATGAGTAAGTATTACAAAATAGTGTATATATTACATAAAAATATTTTGAGAGTATATAGATATTTTTCAAACTTAATATTATATCGATGAGTATACATAAGAGAATAACACATTTATATTGAGATTTCTTTGTTGCTTAAATAATAAGATTCGGGAGACTAGTAAGACTAACAAGTTAAGGACATGTACTCTTAACAAATAGAAACATCAATTATTTATTTCTATGATTGCAAATTAATTAGGGAACAGGCTTTTTTATAGTTATATTTTTAAATAGCCTTGCCCTTATATAATGTTGTTAATTTTAGACAAAGGCAACATGGAGAAAAACGTTAAAATTATCAATATACTAAAAATTTTCCATAGAAAAATAAAGAACACGAATAAAAGTAATACTAATAAGCAAAGAACATGAAAAAGTATAAAAGTTAAGTTATAGTGTTAAAAATCATCATCTTCATCAAACATTAGACCGGATCACCTTTATATTTTTCTCTACGTGTTAGTGTAGTTTCTGGAGAATTATCCAATGTATCTTCATGTAAAGCTAAATCTAATTCGGAACCAGATAAGGTTCTGTCCATAATAGTTTTCCATCTAGCCGTTGGAATACGAGCTGATCGAGTATTATCTAGAGTAATATAGACAAAATAAATAATCAGTTTATTATAATTACTGTAAATGCGAGTTTACTATACCTTTATCTTCCCGAGCTCGAGCTGCTTCCTGTTTTATAATGATTTCGTTTGTTATATACGCTTCTCGCCTTATCTGATCTTTCAGTTCACAGGACATATCAGGAATGCACCAACGTACTAGTATCATAACCAGAGCAACAACATTTTCAAAAACAACAACGAATCCTAATCGTGCTGTTAAATTTTGCCAGTGTAGTGATGTTAGATTATAGCGCTGATTTTCCCATGGAGGATGCCTATAGTCAGGATACCTAATAAAATTATGAGTTTAGACAGACTTTTAATAGAACTGAAGGTCAATATAGGTGTAAATTAACTAATACAATACCTGCAAAGAGTAACGTTGTCCGGATCTATTTTGGGACGAGAATCACTGTCGAAATCAGAGGTATTAAAATAAGCTAAAGAGTGATCTAAGTAACCTTTCAAAGACCCATCGCCAGACACATTCATTCTATATACTAATTTAGGAATAAAATTGCTAGTAAATGCAATTATGAAACCCTAAAATAGAAAGACAATAGACAATTCCCAACTTATGAAAAATCCCAGAAAAATGAAAGTAATTGCAAAGTGTTACTTACGTTAGTTATAACAGATAATTTACCGATGCTGTCTAATATTCTGTACCAAACTCCAATATCACGAACACGTTGTGTTACAGGACGACGGTAATATGTTAAGAGTTTCTTACCATCTAGTCGCATTTCAAGTATATTATTCAGAAGTGCAAAGAATGGAGCCAGTGGAAAAGCAGCAACAAATATCGTAACAAATCCATATTGTAAAACTATAAATTAGAGTAACCCGAAAGAACCCATTATTATAAATAACATGCAAATGATTACATACTCCTTATTTATAAAATATGACTTTATCTTACCCATTTCTAGATATTCAGGGAATAGACTGCGTGACCCCCACTCAATCAATTTAAAATCTTTAACCCATCTTAAACCAGCTTCTCTAAAACTCCCTCCAGGATTTGATCGCCGTAGCTGCAGTAATTTTTTTTAAATCAAATATTTCCTTAAATTTTGTTTCTACTACACTTTAAAACATACCTTTAATATATTTAACCAACGATAAAAAACAGGCATGGCCATTTCTAAAATTGTATTCATAGTTTGTTTTCCGACCATAATAATTGCAAGTTGTATACAAAGTTCCATTAAGCAACCACCTAGTCCACACTGCAATAAAACATTTTAAAATGAATTTTTTTTTTGATCTTATAAAAATTAAAAACTGTGTTATAATTTCTGGGCTATACCTCCTCTTGTCTATATTCCAATAATCTATTGTAGCCTCCAGGGTATCCCACAAATTTTCCTTTAAAAAACGCTATGTAAAAAATTGAAGCATAATAATTTACAAACTGTAATAAGTATATTTTTAAAGTTAGTGAATCATCAAATTCTGTTTGGGTTCTAAGCAGTTCTATTTCTGTGAGGTACTCAGCCAGCCAAGTATATATCTGAAAGTTAGATTCTGTTAACAAAAAATTTATTTATATGGGTATGTTAAATTTTGTATACAATACCCAATTAAATATGACAATCAAACACAAATTTATTGTAGCAGCAGTAGCTGTTGTGAACATTATAGCATTACTTGTAATGACATATCCATTTCCCATCACACTTAAAGTAGTCAGGACACTCATACGATATAATACCACCGCCAATACTGCAACTAAAGCTAAAGAAATCTGCAATAAAAAATTGATTTTGAAAAACTATAAAATAATGCAAATTATTAAATTGGTTGTATATTAATGGTATTACAAACATGTAGTATTCAAGTTTAATTAAGATATTAATATATGAATATTTAAACTGTTCCTAATTTTTAATACCATACACATAATCAATTCTTCTACTATATTTGATTGATATATACCAGTAATAGTACGATGGAAAAACTGAGTATTGTAGCAGGTAATTTCACTCGCCAAAATGGGACATGAGGTTCCATGGTATTTGTGACAACATTAACTCTTTTGCGACGCACATGGGCCAGCCGGGCGAGATACTGCGGTCTAGGGTGTTCTTCCTGTACATCGAAACCTTAAATAATTAAATTTCTTTGTAGTATACACATATAATAACATAATTTATATTAATTTTATATCTATTTCATACCCGTTAAATCCCACCGATGAGTAATTTCAGCTGAATATCGTTTCCATAACTCCAAAAACAATGTAGCTAAAATCGTGATAATAAAGATATGAAAATATATAATTTAAACATTAAGAGACTCTTTATCTTATATTCATACCCCAAAATGACATGAAAATTGCAAAAAATACAGTTGATGGATTATCAATTAGGTAAGTAACTCTTGCATGGAAACAGGTTTGATTTAAATCCCAATAACCGCACCAATGATCACAAAGGGGGCACATTTTTATATCTTTGGCTTTGCAAATATCTTCACTACATTATTACAAATAAAAATTTGTTAAAATAATTATAACCAAATTATAAAGTTTTAAGTAGATAATTACCTAGGAGTATGATAATATAATGTCGTCCAGGAATATATAAAACAAGCAAGACCTACAACAGCCGCAGGTATTAACATATGTGTGTAAAATCCCAACCACGCAAAGTATAAACCTGAAATTAAGTAGCATATATTAAATATGTAAACAAGCATAAACTTTCATTCAGAAGACAATAATTGCACTCCGCATCACTGTTTATAGAAAAAAATCATTTAATCCAGCCTTCTTCATCGTTAAGAAAATATTTTGGAACGTAATTAAATGTCTTACCAATTTTCACACCAAAATAGTCCTTGACGTAATCCAAAGGTTGATATCTATAAAACTTGGTAACAGAAGCCCACTCTGTATATAAAAGATTTCGCATTGACCCGCGCGTATATAAATCACCCTAAAATTTAATTATAAATTTTACACAATCATCAATGTGATTTAAAGAATATATATGATAGTGATATAAGTTTACATCATGTAATGGATAGGCAGCCAGGTATGCGCCATCTGATATCAAACGTTCGATTCCAAAAGCAAAATCATCCGATTTGTTCGTAGAAAATCGTTTTCGATCTAAAATAAACTGAACAATTCTAGATCGAGTACCATCAGTGAAAAAATCTGGATGATCCATATCAAATCTGAAAATTAATTTTTTACGTTTTTAAATACAAAAATATTTGTGTATAATAAAGAACTAACGTAAATTATTGACTTACAAGTATTCTTTATCACGAGAATAAACAGCAGTGAATCTCTGTGACTTAGTAGGAAAATTTTTCGTATCAACCAAAACTTTTTCTTCAATTTTCTTCTTGAATGACTTCGTACTTGACTTTACACCTTTCAATGCAGGAACCTGAAATGATATTGTTACATTCAGAGCAGAAAGAGTTTCCAATAAGATTTTAGATAAATTACATTAAGACGTTAACCGAAATTAGATGAAAGCGTTAGTTATTTTTGAAAGCGAATATTATTTCGATAGTTATAGCTGTTATGTAGATTGTACAAGACAAACACCACTTCTTATTACACTTACAATTGCATTTACAAAGGCGTTACCAATTTTACTTTCTGGGGTTCCGGTGGTGATGGTACACAGCGACTGTATTAAATTATAATATCATACATAAAACATAACAAAACAAATAACACTTTACATAACTAAAATTAAAACGAATTTACAATATTTAAAACTTTAACTGGCAATAAATAACGACATAATTATATTGTGCTTCTCCGATCAAATTGATATATCTAATCATAAGGTAGAACTATTAGGACCAACATCGTTAAAGCATTATATTTAATGATACACATTTAACAATACTGAAAGTTAACTTTACAGGTTTTACTAAATATACAGCAATCAAAGAAACACATACGAAACATTAATATCCCTTATTTATCTTACTTCCAAGTTCAGCTGCAAAAATCATGTTGACTGTTCACGGATGATAGCTAAAAGCTCTTGCAACTTTTTCTAATCCTATCATATTGCTGTCTTTTTATTATAAAATCACCTACAATTGTGAAAATATTTACTCAGTTTATAATAACGAAAATAAAACAGCATTTTCAATAAATTGTATTTTAAACCAATTCGTGAGAATATTTAAATACTACGGACGCCACAGTGTACACAGAGCATTGAAGCTCAACACTGACTGCTGTGTCTTTGGGTTCGATTCCAGGACCCGTTAATTTTCTGGATTTGGTTGTTAAGTTAAATTGATGGTGTATATACATAATCATAAACTTATTAGGACACCATTTTTACGAATTATTATTATTATTACGATGCCACAAAAACTGCCAACATAGTAGAAGGTTGTTGCTGATATGACCCAGCATCGGAAATAGACCGACGTAAAATAAATTAAGCAACAAAATTTAATACTACATAAAATATTTGGCTAATTAATTTAGTATTTGTTTTCCGCTTTAGATTTTTCATATAGTCATATAATATTGATATAACATAATAAACTTATTTGCATGAATAACAATTGAAGATAGAGTTGCCACTATAAAAAAATAGGATTGAAAAATAATTAACTATATTGTCAAATTTATTTGGATTTTTTCCTCCTTATGAGATATTACTTCTTACATTAACTAATAATTATATAAAAGCACATAAAGAAGAAAAATAAATTACCTCTCGCATAGGCAAGCGTATTTTTAATATTTCACTGTATCGACGTAAAACTTCATCTGGTGCATGTATCTGTAAAAGAAAAAAATAATTATCAATCCGATATTAGATTATCTTAATAACCTTGTTCTCTAATATTTTTGTTCATATACCTTTACAAAAGTTAGCCCATTTTCATATGTAGTTTCATGCTCTAATTGTAAACCTTCTTTTGCTAGATTTCTTTCAAATATTGCCCTTTTTCTCTTTAATTCAATTAGTTTTTCAGGCTTCTCTTCTTTGTTATCGCTCCAAACAAGAACAAAATTCACGCATCTATCTCCATCACAGAACCATAGCGAATGACTGCCATGGCTAAAATATCCATCGCGTGAAATACTGAAATATATTTCCTTATATATTTTCTATTATTTTAAATAATTGCAATTATAAAAGTTTGTTACAAATTGTAGTACCCATCTTTCTTAGAGTTTGAAAGAGAATCCATTTCTAATTCATCAATATTCTGCGCTAGAAGTGTACTATTATGTCCCTCACTAGGCTCTACAATATCCCTGTGTAACACAAATAACAGATATATTTCAGAAATTATTTTACGTTAGCCATAAAGTTCAATTCTTACTTTCCGGTATCCATGCTATTTGATTGCTCAATTTCATCGTCGTATAAACTAAGTACAGACATAGCACCTATTTCTGAAGTGAAACAGCTCTTTGGTGGTTGCCTTTTATTTGGCTCGGCGTCAACATTCTTCTCGTTATCAACGAACTGCTTAACAGTAAATTTGGTTTTTTCTGGACTAGAGTTATTTCTAGGAACATTTTGTAAATCAAAATTCGCCTCGTAGAATTCTTTAAAATCTTTTAAGTTTTGGTTAGGATCCATCAGTAAAATATAGTCTGAAAATGTTTTAGCTATTAATTTGTATGTTAATTTTTGTAATAACAGTAATAATTTTCGACTTACTATTTTAAGATGATAATTTATCACAGCAAAATCAGATCATTCTTCCTGAAAATATGAATTCTTTATTAAAAAGAATTAATGAATCATTAAGGTTCATAACCTCATCTTAACCTTTCTTATAGGAAAATATTACTTTGCCAAATATGATATAAAAAAATACATATTTAAAATATTAAAAATACAAATTGTATTACAAATAGTTAAATTACCATTATTAATCAAAAGTTATAACAAAATCATCACAAATCATTTTAATTTTCTAAACGTCAATGTCCCACAAGTGCCAACCAGAGATAATGTGCCAAGCTGAAGTCATCAGCATTATTATCTCTGCATTATCGGTGGCACGTTTCGTGGACGCTATTTATAATGGCGATGCATGTTTATGTCATGTTTGTGTTTTTGGATCTTATCTATTTCTGACATTACAATAATTTATGTTTTAAGTTGTTTAAAACAAGAACATTAACAATATGAGTATTTCAAGTGATGAAGTGAACTTTTTGGTTTACAGATATTTACAAGAATCCGGTATGTAATTATTTTTACTGCTATTATTATTTGCTTACTTTCAATTTATTTGTTTATTTTGAACTTATAGGTTTTCAACATTCCGCTTATACATTTGGTATAGAATCGCACATTTCAACAAGCAATATTAATGGAGCTCTAGTACCTCCGGCAGCACTTTTGAGCATTTTACAGAAAGGACTTCAGTATACAGAAGCTGAAATAACCGTTGGAGACGATGGTAATCAATTTTTTTTAGAGATGTAAAAATGAAACTAACGTTACTGGGTAATACAGGAGATCAAATTAGATATTGTGAAAATTATAGTTACATTGTTTGTATTTTTATATTTTTTTTAAATGAATATATAATGCTCTAAACCGATATGTATCGCGCATCAAAGAGAACACTGAAGTTATTCATCAGAATGGCTGATGGGAATTTTTCTTAATGATTGCTCGCAGTTTCGTTATACTCCATAAAAGTTAATTCAAAGACCACTCCCGTGTGTTAAATAATCTGGTAATATTCTGTGTGGTTCCTTTCTTGTCTTGTATATATATATTTTATAATACATTTTACCAATGACTTAATATAAGATAAAAGGTTGTACTACTTTTAAAGCTTTACTGCTATAGAAGGGCGTGGTGTTACTTTTGTTAAAAATGTGAGATCAATAAAAAATATGAAAGATATTCAGTTTACTAAAAATATCTTTAAAAACAATCAATTTATCGAAACTTTATACTTATTTAAAGAGAAGCGTTCCATATGATACGTAGTTCATAATTAAAAAAGAAATTTAGTTCTATAAATAATTTTAAAATAAACTCTTAAGACTATGTGGTAACAACTAAGCATTAATTATTAATATCAATATATTACTGCCGTAGGTACTGAAAATCGCTTGGTAGAGTCTCTCAGTCTAATAGACGCCGTCATGCCTGAAGTGGTGGCTAGCAGACAAAATCAGCAAAACCAGCATGCTAAACAAGCTATGAAAGCAGAAGCTGGTTCCGAAAGTGCTAATGGGGAGGAGGCCGGAAGTAAGAAATATAAGAGAATTATTTATTCATTCATTCATGATTGATATCCTTGGTTCATGGAATCACATTTATTTCAGCTGTTGTTACTGCTAGTCAAGAAACGATGGAAATAGTTGATCAATCAATCGAGATACCGGCACACAAGGCTACTGTTCTCAGAGGTCATGAGAGTGAAGTGTTCATCTGTGCATGGAATCCAAATACTGATTTGCTTGCTAGCGGTTCTGGAGATAGTACAGCGCGTATTTGGGACATGTCAGATAATTCTGCCAGTCCGAATCAGTTAGTTTTGCGACATTGTATACAGAAAGGCGGCACGGAAGTGCCTAGTAACAAAGACGTTACATCTTTGGACTGGAATGTAAACATACACTGCATTTTAAATTATCTTAACACAGTAGAAGAATTATGATATTTTCTATACAATTGGTATCTTTTACAGTTCGACGGATCACTTCTAGCAACAGGAAGTTACGATGGGTATGCACGTATATGGATGACAGATGGACGTTTGGCTAGTACTTTGGGGCAACATAAAGGTCCCATTTTTGCATTAAAATGGAACAAACGCGGAAATTACATTCTTTCTGCGGGCGTAAGTGCTACAATACCCTGTATGTCTATTCAAAACTTGTAAACTTATGTTTTATTCTGTTCATAGGTTGATAAAACAACAATTATATGGGACGCCGCCAGCGGTCTGTGTACCCAACAATTTTCTTTCCATAATGCTCCAGCTTTAGACGTGGACTGGCAAACTAATATTTCATTCGCAAGTTGTAGTACTGATCAGTGCATACACGTTTGCAAATTGCATTCAGATAAACCAATTAAAAGCTTTCAAGGCCATACTGTAAAAATAAATATATTATTACATTTTTTGCAATTACACTATTTCTTATGTTATTGGTATGGAATTTTAACATAATATAATTTATTTTTTAGAATGAAGTGAATGCGATTAAATGGGATCCCCAAGGTCAACTTCTAGCGTCATGTTCCGATGACATGACTCTTAAAATTTGGTCAATGAAAAATGATAATTGCGTTCATGACTTACAAGTAAGAGAAGATCTAATTTTATCGTAAAATATTGAAAATTTAATAATCAGTACTTCACTGATTTCAAAAAGTTTTTGTGATTCTAATTGCAGACACTTATAAAACTTATCTTTGTTGTTTTGTACTATAAGTTTTCTTTTTCCGATTTTAGGCACACTCGAAAGAAATTTATACAATCAAATGGTCTCCAACAGGTCCTGGCACACAGAATCCTAACATGAATTTAATATTAGCTAGTGCTTCATTTGATTCAACAGTTCGTCTATGGGATGTGGAGCGCGGAGCCTGCATTCACACACTGACAAAACATACAGAACCTGTATATTCAGTTGCATTCAGTCCTGATGGAAAGTACCTAGCATCTGGAAGTTTTGATAAATGCGTACATATATGGTCTACAACGACGGGGCAACTAGTACATAGCTACAAAGGCACAGGTGGCATCTTCGAAGTCTGCTGGAATTCCAGAGGCTCTAAAGTTGGAGCCAGTGCATCAGATGGTAGCGTTTTTGTGTTAGATTTAAGAAAAATGTAAATTTAAAAAAATAACTAACGATCAATAATTTTAAGTAATACTTTTTATATGAAGCAATTTTCTTATTTTTTTTTTTCATAGAATGAATGTTATTTTATCTTACATTTTAAATATTGAACAAAAGACAATAATATTGAAGGAAAATACATAAAATCCTCTGTTGTACTATAACTGCAATTATATACTATTTGTAATGTAACAAGTAAATAGTGAGGTACGATTTTATCCGGTATTGTTGTCTAATCCTACAGCTAATTAAGAAACTACATGGTTAATAGAATAGTTCCCATTTATTTAAGAATATTAAAATAGACGTATACATATATTGGTTACATTAAATATGGTGGTTCTTAAATATCTTTTATTGCATTGTTTGTGTCTTTACTATGCATAAAGATTATAATAAAAAATCGTTTGATATTGTAACTATAATACTTATGTTATATTTTTTTTTTAATATGTTTCAATATTTTATACGTTTAATTAACATTGATATATTGGATTTGTGTCAAATCATGGGTCTTTTATAAGATTTGAGCTGATCATGATCGTATAAAGTATGTATAAGACTATACATGTATGAGAAAAAAAACAATAAATTATCGTACTGTCCATTATATGGCAAAAAGTTCTTATTGTCAGAAACTGTCAATATTTTTTCACTATAATCTATTTCATTTTTTAGGCATACAAGCCCTTCATAATGTTCATCCAAGCCCCAAGCATTTAGATGAACTTCTACTAAAAATTGATGAATGGCTTCAATTGTTGCTAAATACCATCTGGGGCTACCTTTTTGGTGTCTCCAGAACTGTGAAACACGGTTTTGTAACACGACACATTTCATATTTTTAATTCTTGTGTCCTTAAATATACCTCTGCTTTGATTCCAAGTGCTGTCAATAAAAACAGCTCGCGTAACTGGTAAATCTTTTAAGCAATTGTAAGAACGTTTGGATTCAGAATTTGCTTTTGTTGTGTTCACTAATGGTTTACGTAATAATGTACCTACGTTGTGTCCTTTAGGCAAATCAGAATTAGTTTCATCGCTTTCCATTACCTCCTCTTTATTAAATAAACTTGATACTTGCACAGCATTGGAACTAGGAAATATTAAAACAACTTTCTCGTTTTCTTCATAATGAGGTAAATCCGGATAAGTGTATATTTTAACGTCATAAGGCGCTAAAATTGCTGCATGTACTGCGGTGCTTTTGCCATCAATTTCATTTTTGTGTTTTATAATGTCTATTTTTACTGGGATCTACAATAAAAAGTACAATATTAATATACAATTTTTATAATAACTGTAAAGTAATTAGAGTTGTACCTTGATTGTAGGCAATAACAATTCTAATTCCTTAATAGGAACATAACAAGTGTAACAAAAGAATTTCCTAGACTTTCCACACTGTGGACAGGGGTTTCTACCTTCAAGTTTATTTAAAATGGCAGTATCATTAATTTTCATAAATGCAAAAGGATTTGATTGCTCAGGAGTTGTTGGAATGCTAGACATATTATTTCCGATTTTTTGCACCTCCAAGATAAATAAATACTCAGTTTTTGTAAATTTTTCTTCATAACCTAACAAACAAACAAAAACTAATTACCGCAAATTTAGAAACTGACATTTATCGCTGTGTCAAAAGTTAATCCACCTATTAGCAGGAGTTTGTAGCTTTATTACGGGTAACTCGGGTAACAAAAAGAAACACTGTACATGAAGCGTCGGTAGTGGTCGGTAGAATAAGTCTTAATTTCTATAAAAGTGTACTATATATTGATAAAGTGGGTTACTAGAACCTCAAATGTTCAATATGCTTCAATATGTTGCTCAAATGTTCAATGTTTAATAACTCCTCATATGTTAAGAGATATTAACAATCAAAAAAGTCATTTTGTTTCTAATTATTAAAGGGATTCAACGTTGTACATATTCCAAATGAATGTGACATCACAATTGCTGTCAACCTTACCTACACCTTATAGCTCTCTGATATATGTATTTATATATCAAAATATCAAATATTATTTACAGCTTTTTCAAGAAACAATAAAATTCCAATATTATGTCTGCTCAGTAAACAATTTGGTGAAGTGCCCTATTTAGTGACGTTTCTACCACTATTTCACTTCAATTATAGTTCGCATCAACTTAATCTTCATTTGTATTCCGACAGGTGGAGTAATTTCGCCATTTGTAGCCGATAAAGTAGACATTTTATATGAAAAAATGTGAGAAACTGAACTATAAATGAACTCTTTCATGACAAAAAAATCATGACGCATCTTCAATATGATGTCAAAGTGATTCCAAAATGTTTACTGGGTGTCTTTGCAGGGTTAAATAAAATAAAAACTTATTATTCCTTAACTTGACTTGATTATTTCGACTACCAAGAGCTACAAAACATTACCACAGCACTGACCTACTCAACAAATAACTGACGTTAAAATGCATTTCACGTCATACAAATATGGCCGACATTTCTAGCAGTAAAACTACAATTCAAATTTTTAATTGCTATATCTTTGTTAACATTTAGATATTTAATAAAATAGACACTCCAATACACATTTATTAACATCAATTTCAATCAACAATTGAAAATTCGACCACTAAAAAATGAGGACACAAGCCCATTCTACTTTTATTCTTCCAAATAAAATAAGTATGTATGCTCTTCGCGAGGTTTCGATCGTGTAAGTTGTTTTCCCGTGTGCAAGGATGACTTTGATGTGGCTCTTTGTATATAGCGTAAATGAGCTGACTGGCGATTTCTAAATTTTAGTAAACGTGTGTTAATGTCAAACAAAAATATTTTATTTAAAGTACGAGAAAACCTCGTATTATTATGGTACTATTATATCATAAAGTATTATTTGCATTTGTATCTGTTACATTATGAAAAACGTAAAGTTGTAACAGAAAACGCACCGTTGAAGTCTGAAGAATTAAATGAGATGTTAAAAAATAATTGAATTAGTATAAAATGAAATCGTATAATATTGAAATTCGTTTGATTGAGCTTAACATTTTATATTCCTAATTATTCAAAGAAATTTCATTGATTTAATTTTTAATCTAATTATAAAAAGTCTAAAATTAACACTGAATAATAAAAGAGTTCAACATCTTCTAGTCGAACTTACTCTAGACCAAAAATGGTCTCAATAGCAATTAAATTTTTCTTTCAATCAAAATTACTGGTTACATAATTTACCATATCGATGGAAGATGGAAGAAATGACGCATTGGTACATAAGTAGTTCCTATTTAGGGTGACTAAGCGTCTCGTTTTGTAGGGAACCCAGTAAACAATTTGTAAAGTGCCCTATTTAGTGACGTTTCTATCACTATTTCACTTCAATTATATTTCGCATCAACTTTATCTTCATTTGTATTCCGACAGGTGGAGTAATATCGCCATCTGTAGCCGACAAAGTAGACATTTTATATGAAAAAATGTGAGAAACTGAACTATAAATGAACTCTTTCTGGACAAAAAAATCATGACGCATCAATATGATGTCAAAGTGACTCCAAAATGTTTACTGGGAACAGTCTCATCTTAGAGGTCCAATTAGCATTCTAAAATCGTTCCTGTGTTACTTTTTTTTAGCATTTTTACAATCCAATCTTATGTTACAGTAATAATATTTTGGTACTGAGATCTGAGATGAGAACTAGAGAATTTGTTTTCTTTTTGCACATCTACGTTCAACTTTTAGTTTTTTAAAGCCAGTTTCATTTCGGATATAAATATTATACTTATAAATTGGCCGCATTCACACTTGCGTGCTCGGGTCAAACATTTAATGTTTGTGTACAAAGACATATATGTGGACACAATCAAATTCTGGATTCGGGCATGTTCTAGGTACGGTACACACATGCGTTGACAACTTTGACAAAAAAACATAACCTAGAATACTCAGTATGAACGTATTTAAACATTTATAACAAATAATCTGATAAATATAATATATAATATAACACAAATGTTCGGGTTTTGAATATTTGCCATTTTCTAAAAACACATTCTGCACGTCCACTTGACCTCAAACACTTGGCAAACAGCACAAATAATAGAACACGCAAGTGTGAACATTTATTAATTTACGAAAGTATGGGCTTGTGGCCTATGTCTTAATTTCTATAAAAGTGTACTATATATTGATAAAGTGGGTTACTAGAACCCACAAATTACACAAAAATAGATGCATTCCCAGTAAACAATTTGGTGAAGTGCCCTATTTGGTGAAGTTCGAGTCACTCGTACAATTCTATTCTAACGCTTTACAAGTTCTCTACCTGTCACAGAATTTGTGTTAGTTTTTCATAATAATATTCTTTCTTTTTCCAACATCATTCATTAAGTATTTCTGTTTCTTTCCTACATGGATATATTTTTTTTAAATTCACATTCATTTCATTTATTCCAAAGTGAGAGAGAAACGAGATGCGTTAGACAAGTAAAATATATTTTTCACCGTTACACTTGTATACTTGTATAATATTTCGTTCTGTACAGATGTTTAAAGTATATGCTATCCTTTTTCAACAAATATTTCTTTAACGGTAATAGACAGACGCTATCTCCCTCAATCCCCGAATAGAATGTATATAAACGAAGATAGTACCTAGCGATGGTAAGACAGAGGTTTTAAACCTAACGCAGACCTGCCGATCGTGGATTTTTGAATCACCAAAACAATGTAAAAAACTAATATGACTAGTAAGGTTGAAGATGAATAATATTCATTACAAAAATCACGATCCGTACTAAAGATTACATCTATTTATTTCTTCATTTAAATATTTATATTTTGCAGACTTTAAAAAGTAAAATTCCATCAAGTTTTATACCCCTGCCATCCTTGCTAGTTTAAAGTTTATGACTTATACGATGCTAAGACAGAGGTTTTAAACCTAGCGCAGACCTGCCGATCGTGGATTTTTGAATCACCAAAACAATGTAAAAAACTAATATGACTAGTAAGGTTGAAGATGAATAATATTCATTAAAAAAATCACGATCCATACTAAAGATTACATCTATTTATTTCTTCATTTAAATATTTATATTTTGCAGACTCTAAAATGTAGAATTCAATTAAGTTTTATACCCCTGCTAGTTTCAAGTTTATAACTCCGGTCATAAATTATAAACCTACTCCGCTTTTAATTCAGCAGTGAACCGTCGTTGCAATGTCTGTAGCTCATAAAAAGGGCCTTTCCTATGAACGACTGAATAGAAAACGAACACGTTCCAGACTAAAAACTCATGATATGTAATAGAAATTAAGTAGAATTTACTCCAAAATGTTTACTGGGTTACTTTCAACAAAGTTCACTCACTTGTATTTAGTTGGTGAGGGGAATTCCATAGAGAGATGCAGGGGATTCAGCTTGCACCTAGTAGGTATGCAAGACACTAAGCACTATTTAATTATAAAAAGAAGAAGAATAATTTTAATTAGTTCAATTAAAAAAAATAGATGGTTTATCATAGAAAATATATAGTATATATAAACGAAAATATATATTATACTAGCTTTTACCCCCGTCGCAAGCGACGTCTGTCTTTTATGTGTGGCTTGAACTTCATGTAAAAATTTAAATTCCAGCAACGTTTACCCCCGTCGCAAAGCGAAGACTTTTTGGCGTGTATCATTTAAATCCAATAAAATAATTCGTAATTAAATTTCATATTTAACTGTTCTATTTTTAAATTGAAATAATAAATAAACTCGCGCACATATGTACACACATATAAATTGACTAAAAAAATATTATTTTTTTATCAAAATAAAAAATATTTTTAATTTATGCCTTATTTGACCAACTTTTTTTCAAAATTTGGGATTTTTTTTTTCGATTCGTAAATAAGTTACCAAAGTTAGCCTATATACAAAATTTCAACTTTCTAGCACAATTTTTACTCTCGGAAAATACTGCCCCCGTGCCCCCAAATAAAATTTTGAAATTTTGAATTTTTTTTTATTAATAATATACTTAATTATTCTACAATCCAGAATATGAACTTTCTCCAAAGTTCCCTACCGGGCCCCCGAATTTCTTCAACCCCCCCTTTTTCTATTTTTGAAATTCTAATTTTTGAGAAATGTCAGCATTAAATAGCTTAATACACATGCAAAATTTCAACTTTCTATCTTTTACGACTTGAAAGTAATACAGCAAAAAAGGGATCACTTTTTTTCCAGTTTTTCCAAAATTACGGGTTTCCAGGAAATTCAGGGAAAAATCCGAGGACGCCAAAAGTCTTAGAATTTTTTTCTCTACGAAATAGGAAATTTTTAAAAACTTCCATGGAGCCGTTTTCGCGCTGCCATACAAAATTCACTACCAAACATATAAGAATATAAGATCATAAGAATATAAATATACACCTGGGACATTATAATATATACTAGCTTTTACCCCCGTCGCAAGCGACGTCTGTCTTTTGTGTATGGCTTTAGTTTCATGTCAAATTTAATTTCCATTTTAAAATTCAAATATTTAACTTGTTCTATATAAATTTTACATACAAAAATAAATAATTTTTGATTCGTAAATAAGTTACCAAGGTTAGCCTATATACAAAATTTCAAGTTTTTTGCACAATTTTTACTTTCGGCAAAAACTGCCCCCGTGCCCGCAAATAAAATTTTGAAATTTTGAATTTTCTTTTATTAATAATATACATAATTATTCTAGAACCCGGAATATGAACTTTCTCCAGCGTTCCCTACCGGGCCCCCGAATTTCTTCAACCCCCCACTTTTAAATTTTTGAATTTCTAATTTTTGAGATATGTCAGCATTGAATACCTTAATACATATGCAAAATTTCAACTTTTTTTCTTTTACGAATTAAAAGTAATACAGCAAAAAAGGGTTCACTTTTTTTCCAGTTTTTCCAAAATTACGGGTTTCCAGGAAATTCAGGGAAAAATCCAGGGACGCCAAAAGTCTTAGAATTTTTTTCTCTTTAAAGTATTTAAAGTCTCTTTTAAAGTTCAGGGTTTACCCCCGTCGCAAGGCGACGGCTATTTGGCGTGTATGATTTGAATCCAATAAAATAATTCGTAATTACAATTCATATTTAATTCTATTTTTAAATTGAAATAATAAATAAACTCGCGCACATATACATTAACACATATAAATTGACTAAAAAAATATATTCTTTTATCAAAATAAAAAATATTTTCAATTTATGCGTTATTTGACCAACTTTTTTTCAAAATTTGGGATTTTTTTTTTCGATTCGTAAATAAGTTACCAAGGTTAGCCTATATACAAAATTTCAACTTTCTAGCACAATTTTTACTGTCGGCAAATACTGCCCCCGTGCCCCCCAATAAAATTTTGAAATTTTGAATTTTTTTTTATTAATAATATACTTAATTATTCTAGAATCCAGAATATGAACTTTTTCCAACGTTCCTTACCGGGCCCCCGAATTTCTTCAAGCCCCCCTTTTTCAATTTTTAAATTGCTACTTTTTGAGAAATGTCAGCATTAAAAAGCTTAATGCACATGCAAAATTTCAACTTTCTATCTTTTACGACTTAAAAGTAATACACCAAAAAAAGGTACACTTTTTTTCCAGTTTTTCCAAAATTACGGGTTTCCAGGAAATTCAGGGAAAAATCCGGGGACGCCAAAAGTCTTAGAATTTTTTTCTCTACAAAATAGGATATTTTTAAAAACTTCCATGGAGCCGTTTTCGAGCTACCATACGAATCGCGTAAACATATAAGAATATAAGAATATAAACATATAAACATATAAGAATATAAGAAAACAAACATACACCTCGGACATTATAATATAAGACTAGCTTTTACCCCCGTCGCAAGCGACGTCTGTCTTTTGTGTATGGCTTTAGTTTCATGTCAAATTTAATTTCCATTTTAAAATTCAAATATTTAACTTGTTCTATATAAATTTTACATACAAAAATAAATAATTTTCGATTCGTAAATAAGTTACCAAGGTTAGCCTATATACAAAATTTCAAGTTTTTTGCACAATTTTTACTTTCGGCAAAAACTGCCCCCGTGCCCGCAAATAAAATTTTGAAATTTTGAATTTTCTTTTATTAATAATATACATAATTATTCTAGAACCCGGAATATGAACTTTCTCCAACGTTCCCTACCGTGCCCCCGAATTTCTTCAACCCCCCACTTTTTAATTTTTGAATTTCTAATTTTTGAGATATGTCAGCATTGAATACCTTAATACACATGCAAAATTTCAACTTTTTATCTTTTACGAATTAAAAGTAATACAGCAAAAAAGGGCTCACTTTTTTTCCAGTTTTTCCAAAATTACGGGTCTCCAGGAAATTCACGGAAAAATCCGGGGACGCCAAAAGTCTTAGAATTTTTTTCTCTTTAAAGTATTTAAAGTCTCTTTTAAAGTTCAGAGTTTACCCCCGTCGCAAGGCGACGTCTTTGTGGCGTGTATGATTTGAATCCAATAAAATAATTCGTAATTACAATTCATATTTAATTCTATTTTTAAATTGAAATAATAAATAAACTCGCGCACATATACATTAACACATATAAATTGACTAAAAAAATATATTCTTTTATCAAAATAAAAAATATTTTCAATTTATGCGTTATTTGACCAACTTTTTTTCAAAATTTGAGATTTTTTTTTTCGATTCGTAAATAAGTTACCAAGGTTAGCCTATATACAAAATTTCAACTTTCTAGCACAATTTTTACTCTCGGCAAATACTGCCCCCGTGCCCCCCAATAAAATTTTGAAATTTTGATTTTTTTTTTATTAATAATATACTTAATTATTCTAGAATCCAGAATATGAACTTTTTCCAACGTTCTTTACCGGGCCCCCGAATTTCTTCAAGCCCCCCTTTTTCAATTTTTGAATTGCTACTTTTTGAGAAATGTCAGCATTAAAAAGCTTAATACACATGCAAAATTTCAACTTTCTATCTTTTACGACTTAAAAGTAATACACCAAAAAAGGGTACACTTTTTTTCCAGTTTTTCCAAAATTACGGGTTACCAGGAAATTCAGGGAAAAATCCGGGGACGCCAAAAGTCTTAGAATTTTTTTCTCTACAAAATAGGAAATTTTTAAAAACTTCCATGGAGCCGTTTTCGAGCTACCATACGAATCGCGTAAACATATAAGAATATAAGAATATAAGAATATAAACATATAAGAATATAAGAAAACAAACATACACCTCGGACATTATAATATAAGATACTATATATAATATATATATAGTATATATAATCGTGGGTTACTCACCTTATTTAACTTAAGAGTCTATCGACGAGTCTTGGATGTCTGAATATTATTTTTATTTTTCGTGTAGCAGCAAGTTTAACGGAATCCTGCACTGATGGTGGTAGTCAGTGGTAGTGTTCCTCGATTTATGGCAACGTTTATTAACTTTTCTTTTTAAATCACTGTTATGAACTCTACATACAAAAATGGAAAAATAAACGTATTGTTTGACTGCATCAAAAATACCTGCAACCTGGTGATGATTTTGGTAGCATTTTAATAACAATATCTTGTAAAATTGGGATATTGCAAGATTTGTTGCATATTTAATTATCATTCTACAATAAGTTTGTGTATTTCAACTGGACAATTTCCTATAAGGGTGTTTAGGCATTGGCAACAATTCTCAACAACACAAAGACATTTTCGTCCACAAAATATATCATTTGATATTGGCATAATTGAATTAATTCATTGGCAGACTCTTTAATATTTAAGGCAGAATAAACGAAATCCATTTCTAAATGCCATTGCCCTATTTCTGGAGTAGAATATCCTTCGCCCTACTTGATTTGGTTTTTCATGCTGCTAACAAAACCTACGCAGTCATCTTCTTCATAATTTGAATTTATTCTATAAACACTTTGAAGAAATATTGTTGACAATTAAGGTTTTAAAAGCATTAGCGAAATTGTTTGATGTTGCTCACAACCGCTATGCTGCTATCTCTTTTATACAACAGAGCGTAAAAGAGATATAGTCAAAGTTACGATAGATCGGCGGTGACGTATGACTAGGAAATGTCTGGACTAAGATTTGATGAACGTATTTCTCTTATTATACAGCAAAATATATTTTATAACAGCGTCATCCATGAGAGCTATTGTGAAATAATTAAAAAAGAACTATGTAAAAGAAAATATGTACGAGTATGTTTAGAAATTATTTATTTTGAAATTAACTATTTTCTACTAAATTAACTTATTAAAGATTTAGTTGTTATGCACTTCCTATTTATTAATTAATATTTATACATATTGAAATGAAATATTTGCAATGCATATTATTTTTGTAAATAAAAAATAACTGAGTTAAAAGTTAATTCTTTATTTATGCTTCTTTCTATAATTGTTAATAATATAATATGGACAATTATTAATGATGGCACAATAGCTCAAAGCAATTATGCTTGACGTAAGACTGCTGTGTCTTCGTATTTAGTTCCTTGTTAGATTGTTATCACAATTAAATTGATTATGCATTTATAATAATAAAACTTAGGAAGCAGCGGTGTAGTTCACATGTGTGAGGTGACGGCACTATAGATACTGTAAACATTCTAAGAAGTCGTCAGTGCTAGAACGGTGTAAAATAACAATTACTAATAAGTCCTCTTTAATTACTATCACTATCATTGACAGGATCACCTATCTGTATAAGAAAAAAATCTTCGGTCGTGCTTCTTTATAATATCCCAGCATTGAAACATCTTGTTTTCCACAGTCTTTATGCAATTTGTACAATATGCCGCATCCTCACTGTTTAACGATTCTTGCCACAGGGATAATACATTTTCATTTTTCAGTTTATCTGTGTCAATGTTTTTGATATAAAATTCTTTACAGTTAGCCTGTACTAAGTCAATAGCATTGGAATTGCAGTGATAAGGTGGAAGACGCAGACTTTTTAAGTACATACTACTAAATATATTCTTACATTGAAAATTCTTCTCATAAATTAATCGCTTATTACGGCATCTTTAACAAATTCATCTTCATCTTCCGACTGAGCTTTGACACGATTGCGTGTTTTCTGTGGTGAAATGGGTACTCCAAAACCAGCATCAACTACACGCTTTTTGACACTCACACTGATTTTTCTCCTATACTACATGCTTCTGTGGTCCTCTACGCGTACAGAAAATGTTTGTACTGTAGGACTTCAATTATCCAGACTAATTGGGGTTCAAGCCAATCCGGAATTGTAGTTCTATTGCGGCTTTAAGTAATATTTGAATAATAATCCAATATTTATGTTAAACTTAACCAATATTATAAATGTCAACGGCAATAATGTTGCTCCATCATTTTCAAAATATCGCAATGTTTTTCTTTTCAAAGATCTAAACATTTTCACAGCTTATATGCCTAAAATATTATAATATTTGACAATAAATTTCAGTTCGATCTATTACAATAAATAAATTTGACAAATTTAAATTTGTTCACAAAATAAACACAGACATACGTTTATACATCAGTCTATACTTAACATAGCAGACAACTGGTGTTTTTTTATCCTTTTCAGTCCCATATATATAATAGTAATAAGACTGAGACAATGCTTTTTTAATGTGTCGTAGCTTTATGCAGCTGAATTTTTAAAAGTATGACTCATCGCCGATCTATTCTAACTTTGACTATATATTCTTGATAAAACTCTGATAAGTTTACAGGTGACCAAACTTACAGCTCATAAATCTCTGCTATATGTATTTATATATCAAAATATCAAATATTATTTACAACTATTTCGAGGAACAATAAAATTTCAATATTATGTCTGCCGTAACAGGGTTAAATAAAATAAAAACCTATTATTCTTTGACTTGACTTGATTATTTCGACTACGAATAGCTACAAAACATTACCACAGCACTGACCTACTCAACAAATAACTGACGTTAAAATACATTTCACGTCATACAAATATGGCCGACCATTTCTAGCGCTAAAACTACAATTTAAATTTTTAATTGCTATATCTCCGTCAACATTTAGATATTTAATAAAATAGACACGCCAACACACATTTATTAACATCAATTTCAATGAACAATTGAAAAATCGACCACTAAAAAATAAGGACACAAGCCCATTTGTTAAGAAAGGTTTATCACTTAATACAAGACGTCATCTATATTCAAAAACATTATGTACTAGTGATAGTTCACTTTGTTAACGTTAGATGTCTACTTTTTCTGATATTGTTTTAAAATTAAAATTTGAATTTTTATAATGACATATTCAAAAAATGTGTTGTAAATTCTACTTATTTTTTGTACAAGATAACAAGGTAATAAATGGATATAAAAGTGGTTTTAAATAAATATTTATATAATTATCATTGCATTCATAAATAAAATTATTAATATATTTGTACGCAGATATTTGGTTATTAATCTAATATGCCTGGCAATGCCTGGTAATAATTCACGACCGTGGATTCTTTTGTTTATATAATGCTCATTCACTTTTGTTTGCACTTGGTACCATATAACGGTCATTGGGCCACGATAATGATACGAGGCATTCTATTTGGCACATTTATTAAAGGCAAACAAGCTATTACATGAATGAATTTTGTTCCAAAACAAACAATTATTAAACTCTATGTCAACAATCTAAGAAGACATCAAATTGATTATGACGTCACTTCAATATTAACATCTTATATGAATGCGACATATTTTTTATATGAGTTTTATGTTTTATATATATTTATGTGCAGTAAGATATTCGATTTAATGGGTGTTTCTTTTTTTTAATCAATAATAAGTAATATTATATGTATAAAAGAACCAAGGTCGATATGTGAGTTGTAGCACACTGCGTTACAATTTTCTAAGTGAAACGGATATTCTCTTAGAGCATATATATATATATATATATATATATATATATATATATATATATATATATATATATATATATATATATATATTTATATATATATATGGAGAGAGAATGCTGGACCTAAAAGTGTCTCCAAAATGTGTGCGAGAGAGAAATGAATATGTTCCTATTTCTTCTCTATGTCGAAAGTGACAGTTCTCAAGTCAGAGCTGTCTAGATATAATACGTGACAGTTGTTAAATATGACATTATATTGATGTAGAATAATATAGACATGTATAAATATAAATAAACTATATATGAATATAAATATAACTGAAAACGTGAGATTTGTCCACTCCAAATATCAACTGTGTTGGCCGTTATCCCTACAGCGATATCTATGAAGTTCATGAGTATATGTTTTCACTGATCGGTCACTGTTTTACCGACAGACGAGCTTTTTACCAACTAAAGAAATATAATTTCTTTACATATTTAATATTTATTATATCTTAATAGAATATTAATATTTATTACATCTAGACAGCTGTCACTTTCGACGCATGCGCATAGAGAACAAATAGGAACATATACCTTTCTCTCTCGCACACATTTTGGGCACACTTCTAATCTATAGGAAATATAAGCTCTTCACTCTCCATGTATATATTGCTCTAAGAATATTCTATATGAAAAGACTCATTTATTTTTCTAGAATTAGCTTGTAGCAAGGTAGTATTTTAAAACCGCTGTGCAAGACAATTTTTTACTTGGGATTATGTGTTCCTAGTAAACAATTTGGTGAAGTGTCCTGTTTTGTGACGTTTCTATCATTATTGCACCTTCATTTATAGTTCGTCTCAACTTTAACTTTATTTGTATTCCAACAGGTGAATTGGTTTCGCCATTTGTGCCGATAAAATAGACATTTCATATGAACGACTGTGAGAAACTGAACTCTTTCATGAAAAAATCATACGCACCTTCAATAAGATGTCAAAGTGACTTCAAAATGTTTACTGGGTTGTTTTCTGTTTTTCTGGGTTCTGTTTTCTGGTAGTATCTATCCTCAACAAAAGTCTGGAACCAATGGACTGATTTGATAAAAAAAGTGACGAACGTAATGGTACGATCCGCTTGTGGCGCTGCAAACAAAGTTCCTAAATTATCTGACAAAAATGACAGAAACACAGAAAAGTACGCGTAGAACAAAAGTTTTAATAGAAATTCAAACCGTTACCTATATTTCGAAGTATCAAAATCATAAGTCTGCAGATAGGACAAGATTTTTTAGCCTAAGTGTAATTTTTAGATCAATAAGAATAACCTTAGTAGAGTTATGGTGTCATTCAAATGGAGGAAAAACGTGTTTCCAAATTTGACAGGGCACGTCATATATTACTTGCCCCACTGAATATACAAAGAATCATAAAAAATTAAAAAAAGCTAAAACAATTTAATTGTGTTTGTAAATTTATTTAAATTACAAATAATAATTTGTTAATTTAAAATTAATTTTACACATGTCTGCTTTCATAAATCAAAAAAATATTAATCAATTCATGTCATTCGCTTATTGACTAAAATCATTTCTAATAATTTGAATAATTGCATGTCAACTTTGATTATTATTAAATAAAATATATTAAAATAGAATTGCATTTATTAGAATAAAAATACCAATTGAAAATATATTGGATGATGTAATAAAGCGCTGTACGCGATTTGTGAACTGGTAGGTATTTATTTAAGCAACAATAGCTATCAGCATCAAAGAACATTAGACCTATAGACCAAAAGGAAGGTAAAGAAAGTAGCTTTGCTATTGATTAGTGTCTACTTATGAACTATTTCAGTGTTATCGTATGATAGACATTACTTTGTAATAATATACAATTGGGTTCTCAACTATAACTAAATTTATATAAATCTGCACTATATATTGATAAAGTTTCCTATCAAAACCTTAAATATCCAATTATTTTTATTCAATTCCCAATATTATAGAAGATATTGACGATTGAAATAGTCATTTTTCTTAGAACTTTAGAATATAATGACTTCAGCTCACGACGTCATCTTCTTCCCCACTACCATTTGCTAACTCTTATTATATCTGTTAAAGAAGTACAAAAGAGATGCAAAATTAAACGTCAAGACTATAGCAGCTGTTACGTCGACCCATTAAGTTTCAATATAATGTCGTAATATAAAACGAAAAATAAATAAAATTACTTATTATGTTTTTTCAGTTTGTGACGTCATCAACTACTAGGATAAGAACCGGAATATTTCGCAGAATTTAAACTTTAAATAGATACATATACGTCAATTTTTGAAAATTTAATAAATTAAAAACACTAATATACGTTTATTAATCAGTATTTCAATAAAAAATTAAAAAATCGACCCCTGAAAAATGAGTTCACATCGTAATTGTAATGTGCATGAGACGCACTAGCACCTAAATAATGAACTGCAATAGCCCGAAGCGGCAACAAATCGGTAGCATCTTAATTTGACAATTCAAAGATTATACTCACGCGAATTCTTAAGTAGACCACATCAGTTGTGGCATTGCCTGCAGATGTACTAGTTTTAATTGTAACTAAGTGAACCATAATAAACCTTTTGATTGAATAGCAGCATTTTTTAAATCCGTTGTCGAACGTGTATAATGTAATTTGAAGAATTCTTAGTTTAGCGCTTTACCTAATTACTTAAAACAGAAAACAGGGTACATTGTCATCCCAACCTATCCGTGGTCGTTGGCTCACTGGACCATCCAACAAGGGATCTCCGGACATCCAATATTTTCATGCTGCATGGTGTAGGCATATTTTTTAACACAGATTTGGCAGCAAAGAAATGTGACGCCTTTAAAGAGGTTAGCTCTTAGTAAGCATTATTAATAAAACCACTCAATGACCCTCAGCGGGGTCCCAATAGAATACTCATAAGGCTTGCCTAACTCAGTTACATTCCTTACAAATACCTTATCAGGACATGAGGTTTGCCTGACACTAACCTCATCAGCCTAATTCCATATTGGTCGGATAACAATTAACCCATTTTAATTAAGTGTTTGATTCACACTGACCCTAAGGATAGAAAAATAGGAATCGCATGTTTCCTGACCTTCCTTGGCACAGGAGGTACTGCGCATAGGGCAAAGTTTCAAAAATATATGTGCCAAAAATAGAGTTTGAATCATGAGAAGATAAAAACTACATAAAAGTTAAGTTAATTTTGAAGGAAGGCAGACAGTGTTGGTGGTGTAAGCATAGAACAAAAGAACCCTAAAGATGTACTTTTAAATAATGAAAATAATTGTTTGGTTCACGCTGAAATTATAATAGCGTTTTATTTACATATACTTAAGAATTCTTGCAAAAAGGCAAGCACTTTTATCAGTGTAAAGTAATTCAGACTAAGATTAAGTTAAAACATATATTGCATGAGCTATAAACTGTTTTAACGATAATCGTTATCATAAAGTGAACGATGTTGTTGCCAGATGCAACACTTTACAATAACTTAAAGAATAAAAGTTATTGGCAATCACAACCTCTGGCAACTCTTTCAGTTGTTAACAGTTAATATTCAAGTACATGTAGTAGAGTGTAGTAGAGCCGAACGAAACTAGCTTTTACGGCCGAGATCGAAAGCGAATTTCGGCTTCGGTCTCGGTTTCGCCTAAAACTGAAACTGAAACTTCCATATAAGGTCATGTTTTCGTGGGAAAAAGAAATAGTGAATCATAATCAGTCAGTATTTAATTTCAAACGACATATTATTATTAATCATTCAGTCTCTGATATTTGAAATCACTCCTTATTTCAAATAAATCATCTACTATTTATATTTAATATTATTTGTGAATAACATAAAATAAAAGGTACAAAACAAAATTAGTTTTTACCTAATAAATATGTTTAAGTATAGAAAACAAAAAAATACTCTTTCATTATAAGAACAAAATATTTTCTTCTAAGCTTTGGTCATTTTCATTGTGTATAGCACTCTTGTTAATGAACTACAACTACTAAGGGCGTCCGCACATGAAGCGACTAGTTGCAAACCTTAGCCCCGAATCTGCCCGAACCGAATGAGAATGAAACTGTGTTGTTAGTGAGAGAACGAACGTGTATACGAGTGTGAGAAAACACACGGCACGAAGAAAACTAAACTGATTTTGTTCAAGTTTTCAGCGAGTCTGATTCTTGGTCGCAGGGCATGGTTGGTTGCATGCTTTTGATGGTGACATCATAAACAGAAATGTGTACGTTACAATAAAACCTGCTTTTATGCTATTGTTAAAAATTCTATAGAGTCACGAAACACTATTCGACTAGTTTGTCGTGCCGTGTGTTTTCTCTCACTCGTTTCATTCTCATTCGGTTCGGTCAGATTGAGGGCTAAGGTTTGCAACCAGTCGCCCCATGTGCGGAGGGTCTAAGTATAACAACTAAAGATAGGTACGAAACAACAAATATATAATATAATGCAAATAATATTAGATGTATGAAAATAAAATTATTTTTGTCTCGAACTAACAAAATACTGTGAAGAGCTTCTTTGAGCTGTAACAATTAGTAATTAATGGACTGACACTGATAACTATTAGTATTCACGGCACATGACATATGACACATGACACATGGCAAAATGACACTTCGTCGCTCGCAGCTAAGTGTACCGAACATGTCCAATCGCAGCGTGAAACCTCTCGAACTCAGTTTCGGGTTCGGTTGAATGGTAGCCGAAACCGAAAGTAATCCGAAACTCGTTTTTTTGCCGAAACCGAAAGTTTGGTCGAACATTAATATGTACTTTAGTCTTAAATATACTTGGAAAATCCAGCTACATACGCCTTTTGCAACACCTACAGTAAAATTCTTGCTCCGTGATCGCGGGATTGTATTCCCTGGATATTCCCTCACATTTATACACTCAGAAATAAACAGTGTAATATTACAGAAATAAAATATCGCAAATTGTTAATAATTTAATTAAATTACAGTAATAAAATTAAGAACCTCTTGAATAAAACCCAATAGAAGAAAACACCAGAAATATTAATTAAAATAAACTTGACTTTGATGTTTCCTACATTAAATTGGGGTTATGTTTAACGAATCCAAGATCAACCGTCATTAGCGAATATTTCGTTAAGTGTTAGAAATATGAACTACAATTGTAACGGTTAATGTTTCGGAGTAATTATAATATATAAACCCGCCGTTAAACGATCCGTTAGCTAGTTCAATTTTAAACAAAAGTTTCGTAATTTATTTTTGTTAGTTAAAATAAATAATATCATTTGTTATCGAAAGTAATTAATTTCATAAAGTAATTTGACTTATATAATACTAATTGACAGTTTAAATAATTATAGTAATAATTATTTCTTGTCTTAGATAATCTACGTTAACTTTATATGGGTTATTTGAAACAGGGGATATTTATTTTTTTTTTTTTTATTTATTTAGGCTTTGGCTTATTCAGCCTTCTTGCCATTGCTTTTATTTGTAAAATTATATAAAAATTTACATATAAATTATAATTGTTCTAATAAATACAAAACAAAATGATTCTTTTAAAAAATTAAACTTAAAATTAAATACATACTAAATAAAATATTTTAACTTAAATTACACTTCTATATTATTTTCTATCACAAAGTTTGTTAATATTTCCGCCGTTGCTTCACTTGTCATTAAACAGGACATATTGACTGGGAACTGTGTTACATTACATAAATCATTTAAAAGTCTATCAATTTTTGATGTTAAAAGATGACACCCTAGAATTATATGGTCCAAAGACCCTTCTTCTCCACATCTACAATTTGGTGTGTCTTTTATATTTATTTTGTATAGATGAGCTGGACATCTAGAATGCCCAGATTTCATTCGACAATTTGTTGAAATATATCTCCGTGAATGATTTTTATTAAACCATGTGGTTGTTGGAATTTTTTGATTCGCTGCAAAAAAAAATTTTCCAGTACTTTGACTTTTCTCATTATATATATTCTGCCATTCTGCCATACAATTTTCTTTAATTATTTTTTTGGAATCATTTATTGACCAATTTATTTCGATTATTTCCCCATCTACACAAGCTTCTTTGGCCAGTTTGTCAGCCATTTCGTTTCCTTTTATGCCTACATGTCCAGGAATCCAAATAAGTTTAACATTGATATCATTTTTTTCCATTTTTAAAAGATATTCTTTAATTGAACATATTTTGTTATTATTATTGTTTTTGAATTTATTGTTATTTAAAGATACACAAACACTACGAGAATCTGTGAAGATTAATATATTTTTATTGTCAGTTTTTTGTATTATTTCTAGTAATTTCATAATTGCTGTTATTTCTGTATTATAAGAATTTGTGATGTTGTTAAGTTTGTATTTGTACTGTTGATCTGTATTATAATTGAAAATGCCAATTCCTCCAGTTTTAGAGTTTTTTTCGAATGAACCATCGGTAAACCATATACTCCAGTTTATATCATCTTTTGTTATATATTCCATATATTTTTGATAAGTTATTTCCTTACTGTCATTCTTCTTGAACAAATTTATTTCTGTATGTATTGTTGTCATGCTTATTTCTAATGGAAATTTGAAAAAAGGTATAATGTTGTGTACCTCTAAGTTCAAGTTATTATATCTATCAAAACTAGTTAAAAGTGCCGGTTTTTTATGAGTTGTCCAATATGGTTTATTATAAAGAACATATAGTTTAGATAATCTTGTATTTAAGGGGCCACATGAGTTATGTCTGTTTTTACAAAAGAAACTGTCTGATATTTGTTGTATTCTGATATTTACCGGAGGAATATTAGTTTGATAGTTGAGGATTTGGATTGGTGTTGAAACCATTGCACCTAATATTATTCTTAAACATTTGTTTTGTATAATTTCAATTTTTTTTAATCTTGAGTTATTTGCGGTGCAGATCATAGTACTAGAATAGTCAATATGCGGTCTAACAATAGCTTTATATATTTTTATTAAGGTTGTTGGGTGTGCGCCCCATTTGTATCCTGCTATACATCGCATCAAATTTAAGCCTTTTTGACATTTGTTAATAATATGTGCAATTTCTTTCGCCCAAGTGCTTTTCGTATCAAAGAATATACCCAGAAATTTGGTATTTGAAGTAACAGTTATATTTTTATTTCTGATGGTTATTTTTGGACTGCAGTTTATTCTATGCCTTGTAAATATAACTATTTTACTTTTTTCTGACGATATATTTAATTTGATTTCCTTTAATAAAATATCTAGTTTTCTTAATTTCGATTGTAATCTGTTTTGAGCTATATCTTGTGTATGACCCATACTATAAATAACCATGTCATCTGCATACATCAGTACTGTTGTGTTGTTATCTGATAATGTTGTTAACTTTTCTGTGTATATGTTGAATAATAAGGGAGATAATATTGAGCCTTGTGGAATTCCGTGATTACATAGTATAGGACCAGTTAACTTATTATTGTATCTAACTGTTATTTCTCTATTTTGGAAGTAGTTTATAATCCAGTTGGATATTTTGGAAGATATACCTATGTTTTCTACTTTTTCTTTTAATATTTTTAGATTAACATTGTCATAAGCAGCTTCAATGTCAATGAAAGCAGCTATCATATAATGATTTTTACTGTATGTTCTTTGAATATCGATATTCAATATGTTTAAGTTATGCTGTGTACTTCTTGTTTTTCTAAACGCAAATTGTAACTCAGGTAATCTTTTATGATGTTCAAGATACCACTCCAGTCTGTTTTTGATGATGGATTCCATAGTTTTGCCCATACATGATAGTAAAGTAATTGGTCTGAATGATTCTTCTTTGTTTGGATCTTTTCCTGTTTTTAATATAGGAACAACGATATGTTTTTTCCAGTCTAATGGTATATCAGCAGTGTTTAATGACAGATTGTATATTTGTGTAAGATGATTTATTGCATTGTCAGGTAAGTTTTGTATCATTTTGTAATTTATTCTATCAAATCCTGTGCTACTGTTTTTATTATGATTTAACGCGAATTTTACTTCATTTTTATTTATGTTATTATCTAGAAAATTATCTTTTACGATGGTGGTGGTAGTAATATTTAAATTGTTGTTCTGTGGAAATTTTTTTTTAATGAATTCTTCTATTAAATTTTCATTATCACTTATCCTTTTAGTACTATAGCTTTTATTGTTAATTTTTCTTATATTATTCCAGACAATGTTGGTTGTTGTGTTTGGGTTTAAATTCTCGCAGAAATTTTGCCATTCTATTTTTTTTCTGGCTCTAAAATATCGTCTGGTTTTAGCTTGATGTTTTTTATAATTTAAATAATTCGCCATTGTCATGTTTTTATTAAAAATAGTTAGTGCTAATTTTCTTTGAGCTATCATTTTATTGCACTCAGTGTCCCACCAAGACGGTTTTATTTTATTAGGAGTTATATTATACAATCTGGTAGATGGGATATGTATGTCTGCCGAATTATTAATAACATCTCTAAATTGGTTGTATTTGTTTTCAACATCTTGGGGATTACTTGTGATTCCATTTGTGCTAAGGTTTGAAATTCTGCTTTCTATTTCAAGGCTATATTTCTCCCAATCTGCTTTTCGGAAATTTCTCCTCGTTAAATATTCAGATGTACGGTAACGGTCTTTATTATAGTCATTCAAACAGAAAAAAATTGGGTAGTGATCACTACCTAAGCTATCTGCAAGAACTTGCCACGAAGTAATTTGTTGTGTTAACGTCATTGATACCAATGTGAGATCCAATATACTGTCCCTTGTACTGAGATTGCTTACTCTAGTTGGTTTATCATCGTTGATAATATTTAGATTTTCGTTTTCTATGAAATCTAACAATTCGTTACCTTCATACTGACTACCTGGACAATTTATATCCCAAGCAAGATTAGTCGCGTTAAAATCTCCAGCAAGTATAACAGGAACATCTATTTGTTGTTTTATCTGTGACCAATTAGAATTAGATAGTTTATGATTCGGTTTAGCATAGATTGATAAAATACATATTACATCAGTTTCGTTATGTGTTAAAATTATTCCAACTATTTCGACCGAATTAAATGGGTTATTTAGCATTACTCGTTTATATTTTATAGATTTATGAATCAAGATAGCAACACCCCCGTGGGGATTATAGTTTGTATTCTGTATCCTATCTTCTCTTTCAATAAAATAACCTTTGATGTTGAAATTGATATTTTTTGTTAAAAACGTTTCTGATAGTATGCATATATGTATGTTATGCTTCTGTAACATATGTTGTAGTTCCTCTTTAATATATCTGACTCCTCTGCAATTCCATTGAATAAAATTTATCATTTTAACTGTTTTAATTAATTATTGATTTTTATATCTGTCCTTAGTCTTGTTGTTAGATTTATTTATATATTTTATTTTATTTTATTTTCTCTCCGTTTATATAATTATTGTTGATTTAATATTTTAGTAAATTTATTAAACGATTAGGTTTAGTGATGTGAATAGATTTTTTTAAAAATAAACTTAATTTATATATCGATGTTTTCTTACGAGTTTGGCCATTGTACACTAGATATTTGTTTCTTGTAGCTTCTAAGGGATTGGGATGTAATATTTGGGTCTTTGTTTGTATTTTTAATTTTGTCATCATTATTTTTATTATATATTGATGTATAGCAGGTATCATTATCATTGTTTTCCATTGTAATATCAGGTGTCTCTTGGTTGATTTGCTTTCTGTTTTTTCCTTGATTAGTTATCTTAAGGTATGTGTCGCTTTCTTCATTGTTAGGTTTCTTTTCTTCTCTTCTTCTTTTTGGAATTGGTTCTTTAGTGGATGTCGTAGGTTGTGGTTGACTGTAAGATCTTTGTAACGAGTTACCTGTATTTGATTTATTCACTCTGGTATTAGTTCTTCTGGTTAAAGGGTTTGGTTTGTATGTTGGAATTATGTTGATACTATTGTATTTATTAGTGATATTGGGAAAAGTCTCATTGTAGTTTAGAGCTTCAAAAGAGTTTTGAGTTCTTACTGAGTATAAATAGTCTGTATTTTTTTCTGTTAATTCTAATTTTGCTTCATAAAAACTGAGATTGTGTTGGGCCATGAGATCTTTTATCTTGATTTGTCTTTTTTTTTCAGGACATTCATTGTCTGTAGCCTCGTGGTTAAGTTTACAATTTATGCATGTCGGATTAGGAGATGTGCATGCAGTACGTAAATGATCTTCACTTCCGCAGAATTTACATTTTGCTACTTTTGCTCTACATTTTGTGGCTGCATGTCCAAATTTAAAACAATTATAACATTGTATCGTCTGTTGTACAAATGGTTCACATGCTCGTCTCACTCTCCACATGTAAACATAAGCAGGAATAGCAAGTCCTTCAAAGAATAATTTCACTGTTGTACTGGGTTCATATTTAATAGCTCCGTCAACTCTTAGTTTTCGATTTAACCTTTGCACTCTCGTTACTTTAAAAGGTGGACACTCTATATTATTTAAAATTGTATCTTCCGAATATTCAATATCAACACCTTTTATAATAGCAACTTTTGTGCACCAGTAAAATGGGATAAACGCTTCATACCCATTGTTTTTCAGCAATGTTGATTTGGTAATTTCGTTAGCTAGTACTGCATTAGCACATTGAACGATTACTCTATTTCTTCCCACTTTTTTAATTTCTATTATATTAGATTTATTGCTAATTTTACATATTATTTCTGCTAATTTAAGAGAACTAAAAAATGTATTTCCATCACTATTATTTTTAACTATCATTACTTTATACGAGTCATATTTTGTTTCTGTGTTGTATAAATTATTAAATATTTTTTTAACATTGTCACTATTGTTATTTAAGTTTTCTGTTATATCACTGGATGTTTTATCTGTAGGAATTGATTTGTTAGTCACAGAGTTGTTTTTATTGATCGGATTTTTATCGGGAGGTTCAACCTCCATATCCATATTGTTAATTAACCAGTGATAATTAAATAGAAGTTACTTCACTTCTAATTAATAACACTTAATAATAATATAAATTATAATTTAAAAAAATAAATCACGAAAAAAAAATATTATAATTTGCAAAAAAAAAAAGATAACTATTTATTTTATTGTTTTGTTTATTGTAAATACGTGCGCTCACCAAGAAGACTCGATGTAAAAAGCAGGGGATATTTAAAGCCTTTGCTTTTACTTTAATTTTTAGTTTTAAATATTGTTTTTATAAAATAAAATTTTATAATAAACCCAGTAAATGATTCAAAGTATATTTGAGTTCAATTCGTGTTTTCTCAGACTTTTCTTCATCCCGAAAGGAAAACCTGATTTTAGCCGAGCAAAGGCGAATACAGTCGAGTTTAAATCTCTATACGGTGAATGAGAGAGATAGCAATCTTATAAATCTCATTATAATATATTTGTTGAAAAGAGATAGTATATGTCTTATACAACAGTATATACTTTGGGAAATGTACGTGCTGCTAAAAAGATAATTTATTAAAATGAAATATAAAGAAATTAGTGTGTACTTAAATACTTTTCATAAAGTAATTCTGAATAAGAGGTACTTAAGATTGCAGACGTAATGTAAGTTATAAACTAATGCCTAAGCTATGGAATCTTTTCTTATTGGGACAATAGATAATTTATTCAAAAGCATTGTGTAATTGTTTTCATAAATACAACTGTTTATTCATGAATGAAATGTTTCAAATCCATCCACGTTCCAATCCGTTTTATTATTCGTCCATTGTTTTAATTAAATCTCGGGACGTAGGTGGGGCCAGCGGCAGCGGTAGAATCCGGAGTCTCGGTGCTGGGGGCCAGAGCTACGTGGTCGTACGTTGACGGTGCTGTCAACAAAACGTTCTGAAAAGCTTCACCATTCATGCAGAGTCATCCATGTTTATATTCCAAAAGTTTATTGTTGTAAAGTACTTAAAGTCACATGGAGCTTAAGGAGCTTTACCAGTTTATGATGGATGTATTGTCACTTAATATGTCTCAGTCTCTGTAAAAGTACGAGTACCTTATGCAAGGAGAATTCTGAATAGGAAATGCAATAGCAGAAACTAGAAACTTTAATTCGATTATGCTAAAGAAATACAGTTACTCACAAATAAGTTATAATTGAAATTACGAGAGTTAGCCGGTGATTTATGTTTAAAACTAGTTGTGCCTTTCTCAGTTTTTATAATAGGTATAGGAACGAATAAGATAAAATTTCCAATCGTATCGTAGATTTACACGCCTGGTATAAACTTTGTTAAGAAAGAGTCGTCGCCGAACTCTTGTAATTTGAACTATATTTATATTTTCGGTATATTTCACAAAGAAAATGTTTTTTTTCCGATGTTAAGTTCTATTTCCAATCACCCTATACTGTGTTGGATGTATTAATGGTATCGTGGTGCTATGTATGTGCGATATAGCGCTGCCTAATAAGTTATGTATGTACATAATCAACTTAATTTGATAACAACCAAACTCAGAAAATATAACTCTGGTCTGGGGATCGAACCCAAAGACACTGTGTTTCTCACTGTGTCGTCACCAAGAATGTTTGAAGTTTTATTTTTAATATGTACTTATGAGACGCTTATGAGAACTTATAGCATTTTCTGCTCATAAAAATGTTGCTCTCATTCTGCACTTGTTTGTGAACTGCCGGTACACAGGCCGGTATTTTTATTAATACAACGCAACACCTTTTACAAGCCAACAGTCACTTTTCAACGGAAAGCAAAATTAACTTTACTAATTAAGATTTAAGTTAAGAAAAAAGGTCAAAACGAATGCCACAGTTTTTGTTAAATAGAAAACAGAGACAATTTTATGGAATTCAACTACTGGAAAATGTTGTTAACTTAACAATAAAAATAATATTACGAGGGTAGTTTGATAATTCAGAGACTTTTTTTTAAAAGAGCGCTTTATTTCTCAAAGGAGGTTTATTTTTCCAAAAAAGCACTTTATTTATTAACATAGCCAGTGTTTTTTTTAATTTTATTATTCTGTTCAAATAATAGGTTTTTCAAATCTCTCAAAATAGCCGTTTATTTCATAATGTTATTGATAACCTCGTTAGACCAAATCTCTTATCGCATATTTCTTCAGGTTTGGAAACAGGAAGCAGTTCGTAACCCAATTTATGGTTTTTTGTCATCACACGGATAGCTGCTGTCAATGTCTATTAAATACAAACTAAATGATTCAGTTTGTTTAAAATTTTACAGTAGTCTATTAATAGATGGCAGTTGACAGAAGCTGCGCGGGAAATTCAAAAAGTCACTGAATTATCAATTTACCCTCGTAATATAACTGTAGAATAATCAAGTAAAATAGTTGGTGCAATTCAAAATAAACGTCTCCTTGAATAAGAAGTTTCTCGCCATCATAAAAACGAAATACCGTCTAAGTGCAGTTCGGTTTACCGAGACATTTTCTTTAGAGGTGGTCTGATTGAAATTAACATTACTTTGATATGATGCTGTATATAGTTTACTGGGGAGGGGTTACAGGGATGATAGAACGCTATGGCAATAGAGTTCAGACTAATTTTAATTAAAGTGATATATAATATCAACAAAATGTTACCCCAAACAATGTAAAATTCTGAACAAAATGGTTGAAACCAAAACAATTTCACATAATTTAAATAGATTCAAATTCTCACTTTGACCTTGTACATATACGCAGTGCAGGAAGCAGGAGGTTTTTTTGAGTATTGCCATGATTGTATTAAATATCCTGAACCAAATGGAAGGAGATTTTCTTGTGATGTATCACTCAAATGAGACTGCAATGGTGGTTATTTCCGTGAGGATTCCAGGAGTTAATTAATTCATCTTTGTTACTGAGGTGAAGCCCTACGCGGCCCGTGCCTATCCTTTAAGCTGTTAAATACACTATCAAGAACACGAGGACTTAGTGCTGTGCCTAGCGGAGAGATACTTCACACGCACGTAAGAGTACTATGTTCTAGGTCCTGTGATCCTTGTCTACTGCGAAGGATTCATATTAAGCTTTGTATGTGGGTGGATACAGTGGCGGATTAATTTGTTAGGGGCACACGATGATACTTATAAAAGAGGTACTCTGAATTATGTTTTTATTTTCGGTACCACAGCAAATTAATTGTATAATTGCTGTCCTGGTTTCGTGAATTTTGGGCGTTTCTGGGTTGCATGATTTGCCTCTGTGTGGCAGAGTATTATATAAAATGAACAGGTATTTACCGTTTATCATGAATATGAGATTTGTTATTTGCATACTACGTATGTACGAGGGAGGTACACAATTTTATCGAACAAGACAGAAATAAAACAATGGTCATGGGAAAATAGCATTGTATACAACGAACGATATAATATCTTATTCGAATGTAAATTAATTATTTTTCAAAGGTTATACAAATTCAAAAAGGTTATACTTCGCTTCTTTTCTCTTCCATGTTTGATACGATAAATCCTATGCGTTTCTTGCAAGCCATGGGTACGTGTGAATACTTACCTTAAGGTGAAACGATACTTGGCCATTTTTGATTCGCGAAATATAGATGGCGATACTATACAGCAGGTTAAATATTATCAAAGAAAACATGTTTTTTATAATTAAATCGTTTTATGTGAGTAACTATAAACGCAAATCAAAATCTAAAGCTGCAATTAGTTAGATGAATAACGTATCTACATTTTAAGCTTTCTTCCACTGACTTTTAATGAGTGGGAACCGCAAAAATAACTTTTGAAAATTAATATTGCTATATTTTCTAGTTAAATTCCAATTGTTGTTGTTCCTGATTTCTTTTTACATTTAAAATAAAATTCCATTGATAGTTTTATGTGTTTTACGAACCAAAGTTTATTCAAATTATTTTAAGACTAATTAAAAAAAGAAAACTATTTTTACAATTTTTACAACGACCATAGATATTTTTTTTTATTGGCTATAATATTACAACTTAGTATAGATACACTTATCTAGTGGCTTACATTTCTATAATTACACGATGTGGTAGAGATTGCTCCAATTTTACATGATTAGTTTACTAGGTCCGAGAGTTTAGTCCTGCGAAGTCGTCGAACATCGTTATTATCAAGCAACATTTGCGTCACGGCGATGTTTTCGTGGTTACAAAGTCTCAACTCGTGCTTTGCTGCTATAGTTTTGATTTCTTCTCCGACTGTGTTAATCTTCAGGTCTCTATGTATGTCATCAATGCGGATATTCTACGGTGCATTAACTATTCCTCGCAGAACTTTATTTTGGAACGTCTGTATTTCTTTAATGTTCGATTTCTTGGTGCAACCCCAGAGTTGATGCACCAGATAATAAATGTAACTTTTAATTAGTTACTCAAGTACTAATTATAGCTATTTTAAAAATATTCTAAAATAAAAATTACTTTTTGCAAAAATAAAATGTTTCTTTTACTTTTTCCTAAAATTGATTTTTAGATATTTATTAAAAACTTCTTACTTACTTAACATGAGCAAAACCGGTTAGTTTCTGACACACCAGAAACAAACCCAGTTAGTTACTTTTGAACAGGATCAAAACGGGCTAGTTCCTGATCGTACAAATACAAAACGAACTAGTTAGTTACGTTCGACACGATCAAAGATGGCTCAAAGTTGCAACTTATACGATCTAAACAGCTTATTCCACAGTCATTTTATTATGTTATTTAGCAGAATTTCAAAAATTTATTGGGTGATGTTTTAATAACATTTTGGCCTTTTCCTCAGTTTAACAAAAACATCAACTAGCTAACTTTGAACCTGCACGACTCATATTTGCATTACAAGTATATTGTTGTCCAATAATTTGCATCAGTTTTAAGCTACAGTTGTAATGTGATAGAACTAAATCACATCAAGTTAAATATGTATATATCATTTACTACACAAATATTGAATGAAATCCATGCGTTTCCACTTTCCAGGATCCAGGAAGAACCTGATCTCAGCACCGCGTTTATGCACGTGTTCCTGTTTTATTCCGTTCGCTAGTCGCGCCGTACTGAGTAGTATTCGTACAATTTGTTGTGATTAATTAGTCTTTTTGTGTGCGTAAT
The DNA here is from genome assembly GCA_963678705.1 of Panorpa germanica. Lineage (NCBI taxonomy): Eukaryota > Metazoa > Arthropoda > Insecta > Mecoptera > Panorpidae > Panorpa > Panorpa germanica. Next base: position 999,109 of record OY783212.1, on the reverse strand, counting down.
TACGCACTTTGTGAAGCCTTCAGATAAGCTAAACAAATAGATTTAATTACCTTTTTTGTTAATTATAAGGTTTATGTTTTGTGAGAGAACTAAATAAGACTTACAAGTAATCATTTTATCTAAAAGATATCTTTTTCATTTGATTTAGTTTAATAGATGTACGGGAATATTATTTTATCTTATTTTTATTTTAATTTATTTTTAACAAATATTTGCTTGATGTAGACTTTGTACAAGCGAATATATTAAAAATAAACAGTTTTAAATTGAACTCCTGGTTTATACTGTATTAAATATGGTTGTATTAAAAATGATTGGAGTATTTTTCTTATTTGTTGAATATGCAGCTACTAGTAAAGTCATGTTTTCTATTTAATTTCTTAGATTTTCTGTTTGTATTTAATTATTTATTTAATTACATAGGTTCCCGGTCCATTTACAACATTACTTATGAAAAGTACTTTATTTATTATGCTTAGTCCTAGTTCGTATTATGAAGTACACACAGGAACTATATTTTGTAGAAAATGCCTTCACATAAAATAATAGCGTTAAAAGTAATGCGCAAGTAAACTATGCTACGAATTTTATGATTGATATCCCAGATAGTATTTCCATTTGAACTGGGTGACAAAACAGGAAAATTCCAAACAGTCTTTTGCAAAATTGTTACCTTTGCCAAACTAAAACAAAATAGGGCTTCACAAAATTTTTGTGGGAGATATAGTTTTAATATAATCAAAAGAAACTTAGTATACCCTTATTTGCATGATGGTGGTCGAAAGCGAGGACCTTCCCAGTATACAATTTGGTGAAGTGTCCTTTTTTGTGACGTTTCTATCACTGTTGCACTTATAGTTGCAATTATAGTTCGCGTCAACTTTATCTTCATTTGTATTCTGACAGATGGAGTGGTTTCGCCACTGTAAATGAACTTTCATGACAAAAAAATGTTTAATGGGTTCTACCCTGCAAATTTAAATATAAATTTGGGTTTGACTTTTCCGATGACGGATTTCTCTGCCTATATGAATGCACAGTACAAAATAACGTAAGATTTATGCGACTGGTTGTGAAAAATAAATTAAAATCACCAGAACAATGAATTTATCACATGTGCACGTCGAGGGTGTTGCATCACAATTTGAAAATCAAATGACCATGATCAAATGAAAATTAATGTTGCAGAAAATGGCCATTCTACAACAAAATAAACTCTGTCGTTAATTTTCAATGTAATAACGTTATTTAAAAATGACAGCAACTGGAAAGCTGAAAAATATAAAAAGAATGACGTAATTGAGTTAAATAATGCATATAGTATAAGCACCACCATATGCGTACAAGGGTGGTAGAAGGAGGGTTGATAAAAACGTAATTTTTGTGTGATCAAAGTAACATAATTTAACTTTCGCAGAATTATCTCATTACTCAGACACTCGACTTAAATGAGAACTCTAAAATGAAACTCAGTATTGTCAGACGATGCAATTAACAAAATACTCGTATCTTTGCGTAATCCTCAGGATTGTAACTAATTAAGTACACGGCCTTTGAAAGTTCTAGAACAATTATTAAATAATTAACTCCGCTCCGCTTCCACGCAGAGCTCTAATAAAATATTTTAATTACAAAATAAGCATTTTATTTTTACTTTCATTTCAAACCCTCTTTCATTTGATTTTGTGATATGACGCAAAATGTGCCATGCAAAGTAATATCAGTAGCGGGGGAAGAAGGGGGGGTCTTAATTCGGAGAACTTGAGACCCCCAAGCGTGTGTTTAACAGCAACAAGTCGAAAGCTGGGATTTCACAATGACAAAACTTCTTACAACGGCAAAATAACATCAATGACTCCCCCTTCACCACGAGGTCCTGAAGCGGGGGTGGTTGAAAAGACGGTAGAGTGAGTGAGGGGCTAGATATTAGCATCTGGGTTAACAATAAGTTATGAAACCGATATCTGGCGAGTAGTGGTAAATATAGTCTTTGTGGTAATGGCGCACAAATGGAAAATATATTTGAAAATATATTGTCGGGATTTATTAGAAAATTTTTGACAATAAGAAAAAGGATCTTATTGAAAATCTAAGCATTTCAGTTGTTGCCTTGCAAAACACACACATGGGCTTAATAAATTATCGTGAGGGGAGTGTGTTGGTGTGGGGCAGGGGGCGGATGACGTGAACATCTGGATTAAGTCCTGAGCTGCTGGAGTGTCATGTCGTTCGAGGAAGTCGTACGTGTCTCAAATACCGAACGGATAAAACATATAAAATACACTGGAGCAGACAAGACTGGCTTGAATATGAAAAGATAGTGTTATTTATGACAGGGAATCTCAATCCTAAAACTAACTGTTCCTATTTTCAAACGCTTCATCAAGTTCTATTACCCACTTGAAGTCTATTGAAAGATATTTTTTATGATCAAACTTTTGTCTTAAAACTTATCTTAAAGTTTGACTGTGGTTACTGGTGGTACGGGTTGTTGACTAACGATGATCTTAAGTAGGCGTAGAAATACACATATTGGAAATGTGTCTCTTATTTCTAAATATTCGTATCTGTCTTATGATGTTTTCTGAAGGTAGACTTAGTATATCTTAACGTATGCTGTTCTTACGACATTTCTCTTCGATAGCATGAATCTGCACAGGAGTAAAGAAGGTAATTTGTCTCATCTACAACACTACACAATTGTTCGTGTCTTCATGGAGTCACAGCGCTCAATGCAATTTTTGTTATAGATGTCTCGAAGCCATTTGAAGCGTAATGACGTCTAGAACAGCACGCAATTGTTCTTCATGCTGAATATGTCTTACATTGCCAGATAATGTTTTATTTAAGGTGGGTGCTCGGAAACTGGGCAATAAACTGCGTTGTTTTTAGATATCATTTAAAGAACTTTGACATCTGACTTCTTTTAAGCTTGTGAAGTATATTTATGAGTATATGATATGAGTACATTTTGATTAACATTTTTTTGATAAATAATATTCACTTATCGATTTATAATTAAGGACTATCTTAAGACCTGTGAAATTATCGCGATTTATTATATCTTTATAAGACAATGTCTCCAAGTTTATTAGGAATTGTAAATTTTAAATAAACTCATGTGTTGCTTCTGAAATTTAAAGTTTATATTGGTAATTTACCTATACATATTTTAATAATTACATTGTTTAACTTGAATCATACCTAAAATTTAAAGTTTATTATTTACAATAAATTGTCAATTCCTTTTATATAATTTTATTATAACCTCACAATATGCACTTAAGTAACTAACTAACTTAAAAAATGAGTTCTGTAGACTCCAAATATCAAGTAAGTTGGTCGTTATTCCTACAGCAACATCTATTGCGTTCACCGTTTTACCGATAGACGAATTTTGAACTAACTAATGAAATATAGTTTCTTTACATCTTTATGAGGATACTTTACGATAACATTTTAAATTTAATGTAGCATACATGTATTTCCGAGATATAAGTTTTTAGGAAAATATTTTAAAAAAACTGCTCAGGATAGTTTCTTTAACCTAAAAAAATATGTGACAGCCAAAATATAATAGCGTCAAAGTAAATTAATATCATAATGAGTGAGGGGCCGAGGAAATGAAAGGGTCAATTCAACACCCTAAAATAAATTATCTAAACACTGTGTTTCCGTTTCCGTTTGTTATACATATAAAAATTATTTATTTAGCGCGTATTTTTAGAATTAAAACTGTTTGATTATGATGACGTCAGACATTATTATTAGACGGATCATATTTACCCTACGAAGTAATTGCGAATGTTATCAACCGAACATCGCAGCAATAAACCATTGATTTTTATGTGCGCTAACATTTTTAATATATGACATATTTAATTTGTTGTAATTTGAAAGTTTTTCTGTCATTGATCTCATAACGGTTTGTGAGTACTTAATGAAATAAAAGGTGAACAGATATCCTATATCTACCCCCCACTAGCCCCCTAACGCCTCCCTGGTGGTCTACACAGAATGGTTTATTGCTCTTTCGGGGGCGAAGATCAAGCTGAGATTAAAAGCACTGTGAAAATTGGTTGAACCATAACGACTTTCATATTCATTGTGCTTTATGCAAATGTTTATGGACTCATTTTTATTTTTAATTATTATTTTTAAATGAAATATATAAAATATGGTGTAAAATCACTTGAAATTATGAAGTTCTATGTGAATGAAACTAAACTGAAATTTAAAAAATTAACCAAAAAGAATGGGGATACTGATGTTGTATACATTTATTATTTACCATTTACTATTTATTATCAATTATGGTAAACTATAAAGAAAGTCTAATCATTTAACATATGTTATATGCAATAACAAGAGTTCACGGAGTCAAAGCTATATCAAATTTGAAGTTTAGTTTTGCCACATGTTCTAAATATGGATAATACGTCACAGTAGAAATAAGTAAGCGAGATTCTTTTTCTCTTGTCACAACCTTCGAAATATAATACTTCATGAGATACACAAAATAAATGTTAGGTTTAAATGACGTTCACACATACACACTCGCATGAGTCTCTATTGCATGTATGGATGTGTTTATTTATTTAACGTTTCTTGCCATTAGGCATTGCATTCTTTGATTACATTTCCTTTATTCCTAAATTACTAATATGACCATTTAAGAAATAATAAAAACCCTTTCTCTTTATTAATGTCATTCTCGCTTGTCTTTCTATTCCACTCTTTTTCGTCGTTTGCCAAAAACTTAAATCCATCTTGTTCTCTTTTCTCTTCCTCTTTCATTTCTCTCTCCTTACTTCCTCCTTTCATCTTTCCTTGCTATATCACCTCTAGGTCTAATCAATTTTCTTATTTTAACAACGAGCGAATATTTACAATCACTTTTCATCTCCCCTGTCTTTATTTTTTTTATCCTACTTTATTTTACCTTCTTCATCCATTTCCATCCGTTCTTTCTCCCTTTAGTATCTCTATGAGGTCGATTCCGCTTTCTCTTTACACCTATTCTTAACATGCTCTAAATTTTCCTTCTCTCCTCCACACATCCTGCGACGTTTCTCTTCTTCTGTTCCACAATCTAAATCTTGCTTTCATTTTCTTATCCTTTCCCCTTTGTTTTTCTCTTGTGCGTCTATGTTGTATAATCATCGAATGTACATGCATTGAAATGCGTTGGATTTCTTTAATAATTAAAGGAAAAAATGACTATTTTAATTGTTATTATCTCCTAAGTATAAGGAGTTATTAAACATAATTACACTTTTGAGGTTCTGGTAGCCAACTTTATCAATATATGGATGGTTCACAAGCCCTTTTATTTGAGTAGGACCCTCTCAAGGTTTACTACTGCTCTGCATGTAACTATCAAACAATAGGAACATATAATGTTGCATATATAATTTAAATCGATTCTTGAATATTACAACATTTCCTTAGATTCATTTTGAAGCGACTAATTGTTTATGATCCTCATCTACATACTCGTAGCTATAGATTTACTGGGCAACGCTTTTGATCGAATAATTGAGTTGAAGTTTCAGGGAACCCATCGGGGACATTGATGTAATTTATGTAACTACCTCCCTTCGCCCTTTGCTTCTATTTCGAATTCAAATTCCCATGACGCCTAAGGGTAAACCAAAGTCCACACTGTATTTGGGTTACCTACTAAATCGCCCGCATTTGTACTTCGATGGGGTCTTGCTATGATATTATACTCGATATACTGGCGAACTTAGGGGAATTCTGTACAACCCGGTAATAATATTATGTAATTCAAGTGCAATTCTGATATAGGCATATTGCCGTAGAATAGCATTAGGCCTCTCTCGCTCTGGAACTCTCTATACTTGCTACCTTCGGCTTTTTCAGTTAAGTTTGGTTGTGTTTGCACATTTCATCATCAATGCACCAGTGTATCGTAAACTTGTGTATTTCATACGTCCGTATTCAAAATATGGTTAATGGTTTATACTCTCAGTCGTGTATATCCGGAATATGCTTGGAAGCATACATGTTCGTACATACAGTTATCTTTATTTTTACTATTTCATAGGCAAAGATATGATGAGAGTATTTAAATTGTATGAAATGTATTAAGAAATATAATAGTGTAGAACTGGAGCACATAAGGGAGGATTGTGTGGGCAGCAGTAGGAAGGTGAAGTAGCTATTAGAAGGGGGAAAGGAAGTGAGCAGAGGAAGTGAAAAGCCAGAGGGTTTATGTTTGAACATAATGATAGAGGTAAAAGACAGGAAAGGGAAAATGAAGTCTGAAAGAAAGAAAGAATAGTGCAAAGATAATAGAGGGTCAGGCAAAACGGAAGGAGAAGCAGGAAACGGTGAGAAGAAAGGAGTTGTAGGGAACAGGAAGGGAGAAGGTAAAGATAAAAAGAAGCAAGGTCTAGAATAGTTTAAGTATATGCAAGTTTATGAAATGTATTAAGAAATCTAATAATGTAGATTGTAAAGCCGAATGGCACACAATTATTATATAACAAAATAGATGAGAGTGCTTATGCGAAACAAAACGAATACAATCTACTCCAAAAGTCGCGTCGCTAATAGTCGGTTGCAGTATAATAGTGGCTTTAAGGAATGAAGAGACAGAATATCATCAAGCGCAAGAAGTTAAAAAGAATTATGAAAAATTTTCGGTTTACAGTAAATATTTAAACCGTAGCGTAAATATTAGTAGGTTTTAAGGAGGTACAAGTTTTTCCGTAACATAGATGTTTTGTGCTTTAATGAACTAAACGTATATTCAGTTCCGTAACAACAATAATGTTCCCTTTACTATACATATTCAAATAAAGAAAACTGTTTCTATGATAATGATAGACGAATATGATCTAGCAGTTTTTTTTAGAAGAATTAAAAAGGGACAAGATAAAAATAGAAGCAGGACGGAGAGTAGTCAAGTTCGAGGAGAAAATGAGTAACGCTGAAGGCGAAATCCTAAGAAAAATTAGGGAGGCGAGTAGAAAGGAGGAAGGGAAAGGAGTTCCGAAAAAGAGAAAGAAGTATTATGAAAGGAATGAAATGGCGACAGAGGAGGTAGGGAGAAGAAGAGAAGAAGGCACAAGTGTGGAGCTAAGAAGATGAGACAGGGAGATACAACAACAGAAAAGAATGGAAGAAAATGAGAAGACCAATTATAACAACAGATAGAAAAGGATTTGGGAGAGAGAGAGATACCACAATACTTAAGAGAAAAAGACACATGAGGAGGATTGCCAGATTTAGATTGAGAAAAGAGGAGAAAGGAAACAGATCAGAAACAGGAGGGAGAGCAGGAGGAGAAGCAAAGCAGTAGCAGTAGCAGTTTTGTTTCTATTTTTATAAGGATATTTTTTTTTCTTTTGGAAGGAGTGAAATATAATAAGAATTAAAATTGAATTAAGACCATTGATATGTAAATAAATGAGTTAAGGCACAAAAATGTATTGTGCCAAATGGCATAAACATTAAAATAAAATAATAATAAACCTAGCAGTTGAGATCGCCCTAAAACAATGAAGAGAAAAACTATTTCTGACTCAATTTGTATCTATTCAATATTTTGTATCTTTTCTTGGGTGAAAACCACAAAAAGGTTAGTTAATCTACCCGCTTCATGATGTATTCATGATGCGCCTGTTTGATGATGATGATGATAAATTGACGCATTTATCTTGAAAGTTAACAATGCCTTTGAAGTGTCCACCAAGAGAAGTATCCACCATCCACGTCAAGATAATTCTGGTACCTTGATAAAGTGTTTGGTTTGTGCAAATAACAAGCAGACGACAACTATTCCAGTTTCTAGAAAACCGCAACCTAGAACTGCTCGTTTTGTGTCTGCATGTTTGTAGTGAGGTCTTAACGTTTTTACGTCGTGGTAATTAACAATATGTGTCTCGAATAGTGAGTAATAACTGTCGAGTGTCTAGGCGTCAGCCTTAAACTAACTTTGTATGTCATTGCCGATAGTTATGAGTAAACACAATGATATAAGCGACAGCACAATAACCCAGAACATTGATGCTCAGATGACCAGATTTATATTTTCTGGGTTTGGTATAAATAGAAATAGGTAAGACTAAAGAAAATAATAAAAAGTTATGCACTGGAAGATTTAATTAATAGTAAACAATTGTAAGATCTATGGAAAACATTGCAGAATAACAAAGTACAGGTCTTCTTCAACACAAGAATTTCGAAGAAGCGGGGAGTGCAATAAAGAGACATTGCAGTGGCGGCGATTCCTATGTCATATCGTAGTGCAATTGTTGTTGAAATAAAAATTAATGAACCCATATAAGAAAAATTAAAAATGAGATACAAGGAAAATGAATATATAAGTTATTAAAAAAATTATAGTTATTGTAAAAATAAAATGTACAGTGTAATTATAGTATAGTATATTATTAAAAAGAATAGAAAAGAAAAAAAATGCAAAAAGTATTGTAAAAAAATGTATATATTGTTTAAAGTGCTAACAACTATTTCAAGTTGATGCAGTGAAAATAAATATATAAAAAATTAATGATATAATCCATGGCTGTGTACAAGACATAAGGTTAAAATAGGGCTTCACACGAGACGAGATAAGGTGAGAGTTCAAAAATCTCGCCTCGTTCTCGTTAGTTTAGAAAAAATAGGTATTGTTTTAGTCTCGTTACCGTCTCGTAATCGTTTGTCTCGTCTCGTATCGTCACATCTCGTAATTGTGAGAACTTACTCCTAAGATAGTCCTAAACATTCATTCATTATAATATTTCGGCTAATTATTTTTTTTATTCTAAATTTTTCACACACTAAGCATATCGCTTTTTTCTCACCATTAATTGTATCAAATTTAAAAGAATATTTAAACTTTGAAGAATGTTTTTTTATACACAATTGACAACTAGTTCACTTAATGCATCATCACTTTCATCTAATCTCGGCCTTCTTTCCAGGTTGGCACTACTAACACCTACACTCAATGTCATTTTTGCGGCAAAATGTCTTCAAACAATCGCATTGTAAATAATTTCTATTCACATTTATTTTCCCTTAAAACATTCGTTTCCGTTCGGCTACAAAATGTTGTAAAAGACAAAATTATGAAATAAAATATTTAACAGATGTTTGTTTACCAGATTTTATATTTCGTAAATTTACAACCTAATCTTTTTTGCAATAGAAAAGGGTTGAACCTTTATGTTGCTGTTAGTTTATTTTTCTAGCAATTTCTTTTTGAAATAACGTCAACGAGACCAGAAACGAGACTCTCGGGACTCGGTACCATCTCAATAGTTTTAAGAAATGTCTCGTCTCGAGACGAGAAAAGTCTCGTGCTCATGTGAAGCCCTAGGCTAATGATAGTTTCTTCCTGTACTCTTACCACTTAATTTCTCTATATATATAAAATTTCCTTAAACTAATAATAAATAGGTAGCAGCAGTAGTTGATAGTATGAACTGTACTAATCGCCTCAGTGTCATTATTTAAATAAGAACAATTTACTTCAAAACCACCTTATTTCATTCTATCTAGTGTTATTACGTTTTTGTTGTAATTCTATAAGAAACGACAGACAACGCAATCAGTTGTTTTTCAATTTAATGATTTGGTAAACTACTTTTTACTTTAGAAATATAATAGGAAAAACCGATACAAACCTCCTGAAATTATTTGTGCCCTTTTCTAGATATAACAACGTTCCAACTGTTTTTGATTTTAGCACAAAAATTGGAGGACATTTTATTTTCAAATAATCAGTAAATCGCCTCGAGCTAGTTTTCTTAAAATATAAAAATGATGGAAAATCATATCAACGCTGTCAAGCGTTATAAAAATAATTCAATTTAATAAATGAGAAAACTGTTTTATGAATTGTGTTGCAAGGTCGTAGGATGCTTCGCCCCCATCGAGTCTCACACTTGTAAATTAACCTTGCAGCATAAATTTTCAATTTTCCATGCATGGTAAGTAGCTAAACGATTTTCTGCATAGTTTTTTTATTCGTTTCAAATATTGCTTGCAGGCGGAACGTTGCGCCGCCTGTGAAATTTTTTTAACACACAATAATTTTCATGTTAGCCGATAATGAGGAGTAATGAAATAATATAACGGATAGGCAGATAATTTCATCCTCTCTAGCATAAACTTGTCACAGATTTTATTATATTTAGTTTTTAATCCTCTTAGTTCTGAACAGTACTGGATCCTCGAGTTTTTCGAACCGGGGCAAGAGCTTTACATTAGTGCCCAGAGTCGCTTTCAGAATCAGCGCCTTATTTCGTACATAATGCGAATTGCTTTTTTAATTTTTCTTTTTTCATTTGTGGAAAGGTTATTAGTTCTTGGCTAAAGAAAAAGTAATTTCCCCTTAAAAGGAATTTTTTTAACAAACTGAACGAATAAACGATTTTTTTTCTTTCCAAATGCACATAGTTTTTCAAATATATGAATTTGGCGTCCCCATGATTAGCCCGCCCGGACAAGTACCCCAATTTGCCCCTCACTAGATGCGGGACTGCTTCTGAATGCCTGTGGTGTAATGTACTCGTAATCAGCGGGCTTTCTAAATATCAGCTACATGTCTATCTTAATGAAGTTAGTTATTTTTAAAATATGAGTGAGAACTAAATTAGTTTATTTAATTAGTGATGGCTTTACTTTATCTTTAGCGTTAAATTAGTTTTCCAGTTTTATGATTTTACGCTCCTTTCTGATTTAGGATCTAAAACGGCTCCTTCAGTTGCTGTAAATTGGAGTCATTGTAAAAGAGTTCCAATCAATCGTCCAGACAGCCTATTATCCAGACAGCCTATTATCCAGACTTGAATGTTTTGATATATCGTCAACTGTAGCCCTGAATATTTTATTGGCAGGGGCACGAACTATCCTAATCACTCACACACACACACACACACACACACACACTATGAAAACGTCATGGGTGTTCGTAAACACAACAAAGTATAAATTACAAAATCTTCAAGTGTCTGTGCAAGAAATTTGGTTATGTTACCTCAATTTCATCATTTTTGGTACACGTTTCAAATATTTTTTCTTCGAATAAAAATATGATTCTAATCAGTTTAAAAATCGTCCACACTTTAGACATATTTTATTTTCTCCAACGATTTGTTTATAATATTAAATTAACGTTTTAACGATTTCAATAACCACATTTTATTATAGCACGAGTATATTTTACTCAGTATCACTTGAAACTTGTGGTTCTAGGGTGCTGTAGTTCACCTGCGCACTGTTGCCATGTTTGACGCCACATTCAAATAGTATGAGAGCTTTCAAAGCTCTCTATAAAACGAAGTAGAAAGCTTAGTAGAGTGACAAACGCCTGCAAACATTCAAACAGTCAACATCTCATACAACAAGTGGTCGACTAGACTAGACAAGTCATCGAGGGCTCTGATTCAAAGTTTGAAGGTTTCAAAAGATATTCCGTTAGAGAAAGATACTCATAAAAATAAATTATTTGAACAAGAACACGAGAATTTATTTGCGGGTGTTTAAAAATTTAAGTGATTTTCAATTGATCCACGGAGAAGGTAAGCTTTTTTTTAAATATATTAATTTAACGTAATTTTTATCTTGAAATCTAAAATATATTTATTAATAAAATATGTTATGAGTAGTACATTTTTTACTAAACGAATAAAATTATTGCTTCCTAATTAATTAGAAGTTACTGTTAATATTAGTAGAACAATTTCAATTTTAGAACAACTTCAATTTTTTCCTTACTATTATCACAAATTTTTTTTGAAACAAATGAATAATAATATTAATTTTTTAATAAAAATACGATTTGGTTTAAGTAAGAAAAATTAATTGTTACAAATTTTAGTTAAAATAAATATAACATTTATATTATAATATTTACTTCTTTCTGGGTTTTACGGCTTCACAAAGAAGTAAAGTTTGTAATGAAAATAACAAATAGTAAAGAATTTATATAACAAATTTAAAGTTTTACTTTGTGATAGGTTATTTAATTTATACATTTCAAAATTAAAATATATATAGTGTAACTTTCACAATCTGAGCTTTCTTTTCATCATTTAATTTTTACAATTGTTCAAAAACGCAAAGAACCTATTAATGTTTTTGAAAATCGAAAATTTTGCAAACTTTTCATCAAATTTAGGATGTCTTCGAATTCTTCCCAGAATTTTCTTGAAAACCAAAGAATTTTCTTGAAAGAAATAAATTCAATACTTTCATTATATATTAACATTAATATAAACAGTAGTAAGACCTCTATTTTCTAAATAAAATTGGCTAATTTTAACGGGCGTCTTTAAGAAGCTACAAATCTAACCAACCATAACAGGTACGTCGTCTTACGACGGGTTAGAATACTCCTGAATTATACTTGTATACCTTAGAGAAATTTAGTCTTACTGATATTTTTCTATAAATTGATTTTAGAACTTTTTTATAGTTTTATATTATTAACTTTTCTATTAGAATTCTAAGTTAGTTCTTAAATACTTCGAATCACATTTAGGTGTATTAGCTAACTTGAGATTATTCCTAAATCAATATTCCAGTATAAAATTACATTTAAATAAAAAGACAATTTTTTGAAGATTCGGTTAATACATTTTACATAACACTTATGGAACACTTACTTATAACGTATCTGCTACATAAATATTAAACTTTTAACTTATTGACATTGTAGATACTTATTTACTGATTTGAGTAAGATGTACTTTTAATGTAACTAAAATAAAATAATAAGGAAATACGGTTTTTATTACGAACAAAATAAAACAAAAATTTGAAACTGTCAAAATTTTGAAATATGGCGGTGTCAATTTACTCAATTCAAATCAACATAATTACCTAGTCTGCGCTTTAAGAAATAACTTTGCTATGATTAAATTACTAAGATAAATTCTCCACGAAACAGGAGATGTTCTTTTAAATAAATATTTCTAGTTCAAATATAATTACGTTCATTTTAAAAAATGCGCTTTTATAGGTAAACATTGTCATTTATGATATTTCTAATTGCGTTGTTAAAAACAACGTTTGTTAATTACAATATTGTGTAAGCAAGAAGTAACTGTACTAGCATGTTTGCTGCACAATGCCGTCGGTTCCTGTGTTAGAAATCCAAACCCATAATTTGTGAGGGGACATTTTGTTTTCAATTAACTTTTTTCAACCATTTCAAATAATTTTAATTTTTTTAAAGTATATTATTTGGTTGATAGCTAGTAAATTGAAAAAAAATGAAACATTTTATTCGATTAATTTAGAGTTGGCATAACTTTTTCCTTAAGATGTCTAGTTGACTTTGCATAAGTGAAAGCAAATAACAAATGCACAAGCAAAGCACAAACAAATCCTTGCTCAACTCTTTCGAACCATGATGCTTACGTGTGGGCATCTTTCTTTAAATATCACGTTGTTTAATCACTAAAATAAGTCAGCTTCCGAATTAGGTTGCGTCCTATTTTCTTAATTTGAAATATTGAAGCTATATTTATAAAGAAAGTAAAAAAATTGACGGAGATACAGTTATTTATAAATTGAAATAAGATTTAAGCAGCCAAATGTCGGTATGAGGTCATTTTGCTCTTAAATATTACACATTTATTAGAATTACGTAATATGACGTCACTAAATGACGTAGCGTTTCCCTTTAATTTTTATGCCTTTAACCATTTATATATTGTCACAACATAATTGAACATCTGAGAAATTGATAGACTCAACTCAATGCTTCAATAGTCAATCCAAAACTAGCAGCAATAACGTCAGGAAAACAAAATGGTGGCTCTGCCTTAAAAACACAAAAACACAGTATTCCACACTAAATTAGTGCGAAATATAAACTCTCTCTTTTATATAAAAAATGTAAGTATACGCATATTTTTTTAAATATTGAAATATTTCTTAATTTTCTTTTAATTGTTTTTTCTTGCTCAGCGTTTATAAAGTTATGCAGGATTTTAATTTGAGGGCGAGTTAGTAAAATTAAAAATAAATTTAATATTCATTAAAATACCTGAATTCATTTGAGCATCACAGACAGATGTCAACGGATACGAAGCTGTTTTTAATCTATGTTTGACAGCATGTATATTTATTTGTATATACACAAGTTTATATAGTTACATATCGTTGTAATTATATTTGTTGGGATCAAAACTTACTCGCTGTAGTTTGCTTAATTACCTTAAATAAATACCATTCTACATTTGTTGCATACAAATATAAATACCTGGTAGGATGACAATTAGCGATATCGTACTCGCATTGAACTGCAGACTACTACGGTACGGTGCTGCTCTCGCTTCAAAGTTGAATTAGTTCTAACTATTACCGGTAGGTCGCGTCGGAGTGGAGTGAAGCAAACATACGTCGTGAAAAGAAATACAGGAATGGGCTTGTGAAATCATTTTCTGGAGGTCGTTTTTTTAATTTTTGATTGAAATAAATATTTAATTTTTAGAAATATTCAAATGTTGACCGAGTTATACTTACACCAAATTTAAATATCAGTTTTTTGGCTTGTTCTACAAGAAATAAGTAGTAATAAGTAATCCAGACTTTTTTTCCTTGTTGGCAACCTTCGTTATATAATAATTCATGGAAAACACAATGCAGCTGTTAGTAGTAAACGACGTATCACACTCACAATCGTATGTGTCTCTGTTGTATAAAAGAGATGGCATATTTACTACATGTGACGTACCATGTATTGAAATTTTCTGTAACGTTGGATCACTAAAGAGTTAAAATGACTTTTTTAAGTGTTAATATCTCCTAAAATATAAGGAATTATTAAAAAATAATTGGTCACTTGAGGTTCTGGTAACCAGCTTTATCCTATATTATAATGTTCCAACTGTATGTTTGTTTTGTTATATGCTTGGTAGTGATTTTTGTATGGTGGCTCGAAAACGGCTCCATGAATCTCTTTTAAAATTTCCTATTTCGTTGGGTAAAACATTCTAAGACTTTTGATGTCCTCGGATTTTTCCAGAAAACCTGTAATTTTGGAAAAACTGCGGCAAAAATGGGCACTTTTTGCAGTACCACTGTTAATCCGTAAAAGGTAGAAAGTTGTAATTTTGCATGTGTATTACGCTATTCAATGAAAATATATTTCAAAATTTAAAAACTCAAAAATTAATAAAAGTGGCGTCGAGAAAATTGGGGGCACGGAGGGAACTATGGAGAAAGTTCAAATTTAGGACTGTGTAATAATTGAATATCATATTAAAAAAAAAATTTCAAAATTCAAAAATTTTTTTTGGGGACACGGGGGCGGATTTTGCCGAAGGTAAAAATTGTGCTAGAAAGTTAAAATAAAATAAATTGAAAAAAAGTTGGTCAAATAACGAATAAATTGAAAATATTTATAATTTGTCAAAAAAAAAAAAAATTTTCTATGTATTTTGTAAAAGCTTGTATGAAAAATTATTTGTTGTTATACGTAAAATGAATAAAGAACGAGTTAAATATTTCAATTTAAAAATTGAATTAAAATTTGAAATGAAATTACGAATTATTTTATTGAATTTAAATCGTACACACTAGGAAGACGTCGCTTTGCAACGGTGGTAAACTCTAGTCAATATAGTTCCGTTTTATAGAAATTAAGACATGTTTCACAAGCCCATTTGCAAATAACAAAACGGATAACGGATAGTATAATAAGTTTGCATTTCAGTTGCTCGGTTATATTTTGTTGCCGCTGTATTAGCGACGGACAAAACCACTTAAATTAATTAGACCGATTCAATTACAATTTTAATATATTTGATAGATACTAATGAAAAATGTACTGAAGCGATAATTGATTTTGTTATTTTTGTCAGTCGAGCGTTATCATTTACAGAGCCGTAACCAGGGTATGAAGCGCCTATGGCAAGTGTCGAACATGCGCCTTCCCGTAAGTATCTCAATAATGACAAAGGCGTGAAAAAAACAAAATGTAATTACTTCCAAAAAGATAAAATTAAGTACTACTATTGACAAAGATTAATCATCCCATAATAATTTTTTGTTTGTGGTGCGGACTTATAGGCACGGTCCTATGATTTAAAGCGGCTCTGGCTTGTATATACAATAATGTATTTTCAAGTATCCTTTGTTTTGCGCTTAAACCCTGTTGCGGTCGTCTCCTCGTTACGGCCCTGGTCATTTAGATAATGTTATTTCTTACACTAAGTTATTTTAAGGCTCCGTCGTACAGTCTGTGATCAGTACTATTTTTGCTCTTATATGTTTCTAGTAGAATTAAAACATTACGTCATAAAAGTTAGGTTTGTAATGTAATGTAACATTATATAAACCTAAAACGTGTTACGTAACACACAGGTAAACTTTTCGTTGCAATGTATAGTTATTACTTCTTAAATAGTTTTAGCTTAAAATAAGCTGATTCCTTATTAAAAATTATCTACAGTGCAAGGTTCCCTCTTGTTCGCATATTACAAGCTAATTCAAGTGTTACGCTTGCATTATGTTTTCTATCTGGGTAGGATATCTCTTTATGTTACATAAACCTTAAATACGTATAACTGTGTTTAGCGAATTTCTGTTAGCTGGTTATGTCACAAGAACATAAATATTGCCAACATTGTAGGTGATCATGAGTAATACGACACAGCATCCAAAGTTGACATTTTCATTTAACAAATCTTTTATGTAAAATATACATAAAACAATCCATAAATTACGTCACAAAAAATTCCGGCTATTCTGACCCCCTTCTCGTCCTTGTCACATTTTACTAGATATGTTATATATATAAATATATATATATATATATATATATATATATATATATATATATATATATATATATATATATATATATATATATATATATATATATATATATATATATATATATGTAAGATAATTTTTAAGATGGAAAGATGACTGTACAAGCCAAAGCTTAATAAATATAATAAAAAAATTAATAATGATTATGAATTTTTGATTTGATTTTAATTTTACTTTAGCTTTTTAACATTCTTGCCTTTTTTATGTTTATAAGATATTATTATATTCGTTAATATATGAATATCTAATATACTAATAATAACTTTATTAAAAGAATTATATGTGTACGAGTATAAGAATTTTCTTCGTTACGATGTCATGATAAACCAAAACTTAATAACTGGGTTACTTTCATAATTGACGTAAACTAAACTTTGATGAGCATCTACTCGTATCTACCACTAAGTACGGGTATGTCCAATTATAAAGCGATCTTGTTGAAATTCCCCAAGGAACGACAGACAACCCAGTAAGTAGTTCATTAATTTATTGATTTGTTGGCAATCTACTTTCTACTTTAGAAATATAATGGTTGAAATACCGATATAAACTTTCTGAAACTATTTATGTTCTATTTTGACTAAATGACAACCTTCCAATTGCTTTTGCTTATATCACAAAAATAGGAGAACGGTTTATTTTCAAGTAATCAGTAAATTGCCCCGAGCTAGTGTCCTTAAAAAATAAAAGCGATGAAAAATTATATAAAAGTTGTCAAGCGTTATAAAAATAATTCAATTTTACGAAACGAGAAAACTGTTTTATGAATTGTGTTGCAAGGTCGTGTTATCTTGCACCCGTAATTTAACCTTGCAGCTAAACGATTTTCTGCACAGCGTTTCATCAGATTTAAACATTGCTTGCAGGCGCAACGTTACGCCACCTACGATATTTTTTTTAACACACAATAATCTTCATGTTAGCGAATGATGCGAGCGCCATATAATCTGATGGCATCAATTAAATTAACGAGGTGTTAAATTCATTATTATTCATCTATGAAATGTTAATAGGCGAGGACAACAATTAAGCCGTTAAGCCCGCAAGCTTTTATTTAACTTTGTTATATAAAAATCAGAAATGTCCATTAATTCCATCGTCAATAAATGTTTATGTATCAATTTGGATCTTGAAGATGCGTCATTACACAAAATCTATATGTTTTAAGAATGTATCATTTAGTTCTAAATCATTTACGAATCACTTGATTAAATAGAGATGTGAGTAAATAGATTTACTTTTGAGGTTATGTTTTTTCTCTGACTTTTGTTATACGACTTTAGTCTGAAATTTCAAACTAAGGTATACATAAAACGATGGCAAAGGTATAAAAAATATTTATGATAGGAAAGTATCCCAAAAACTTAAGTTTACTTACTAAAACTTAGTTTTAGTAAGACGATAGGTTGTTTAATATTAGTTTGACAGCCATCAGACTGTCAAAAAAAATGTTGTCATCGTTATGTGATACAATACTTTTATTTGAGAATGGTTGGATGACCGTCGACGAAATAACATGTTGACCGAAAATTTGAACATGAGAAAGCTGTTCACAAGATGGTTGATTGATGGCGCTTGCTCTAAAACAACGGCGTGATCATCGACCTGTTCTTGATCTATAACCTCACACCTGAGACAAAAGATCAGTCAATCTAATGAACTAGAAAGAAAGGTCATGATGTCGTCTTTATTCACTATTTTCAAAAAGAAAAAACAATAAACGAAGAGTATCTTGTAAACCTGTTACTAAAAGTATTTAAATACAAAATAGATCAGGCTCCCAGAGGAGTTTTGTTTGCAAACAGTTTACGGTCTGCATATTTTGCAAGGAAACTCGTCTGGGAGCCTGGTCTACTTTGTATTTAAATACTTTTGAAAACTATTTGTGCACATCTCTGCCTGTTAGAGCATTTGAATTTGTCAAGAGCGGGTTTTACGTAATTACATATGTAAGAATATTCTTTGACGAAATGTCAAGACTGTATTTTTACGCAGGATTTTTGTATGGTCGATATTATTACGATGTCATGAGTGAATTAACTCTATATTTATGATTTTCCATTGGAAACTGCCGGTACTTAATATTTAAAACTATTACTCTGAATTGCTCGTAATTTTATAGCTTTGATCCAGCTTTTTACATACTCAAATTAAACCTAAAACAACTAAACATATAAAATTTATGAGAGTATAATGTTGTTAGCAAGTACAAAGTGCTAGTAAATGCACTTAAATTGAAAGCAGGTCACTTAAGGGTAGTTATTTTTATTACTACAGCCGGAAGCGGCGCGTAGTTTACTATAACTTTTGCACAGGCTTAAAATGTACAAGTATGTCCTCAAAGTTTGCAGAATGCAAATAAAATGTTGTGTACGTCATATATGAGGATGCCATATTACTTGTCATCATCAGTTACCTTAATTGCAAGCCAGACTAAACCCCACGATGCATTTGTTTTATTCATTAATTACTTTTACAGAAATGATTAATTTTTTAAATTAATTTAATATGCTGAACTAAAATATTTCATACTGGCATAAAGTAGTTTTATTAAAATTATCTTTACATTTATTTGTTTTCAAACCTGTCTCTTTGATGCAAAACCGGCATTATATTAAAACCATTTGATATCATTGTATATATTATATATCATTGTAATTGAAATGCACAAACTAGCACATATGGGCAGAATAAAAAAAAAGGCAGGTTACAAAACAGAAAAAACAATTCGATTCATTCCTCACTTTAGAAGAGCGCACAGGAGTCATCGTCATTGCCTACACCACCACATCTTCTTTCTATAGGATTACATTTAACAACTGCCGCTTATTTGACGTTTATTTGATAATACCATTTAGTTTAATAATATCATGTTCATCATGTTTACACATTATAAGTTTCTTTCAACTGTATTTCGTTGATTGTTAGCAAAACATTCAATAAATTCACTGAATGTTTGAATACAACAAGCATCCAATACCAACTCGTACACACAATAAAATTGACAATTTGACGTGCTATCTCCTATAGTAGTGACGTCACGCATTGTTGCTCTACCATTGACATTTGACATTGAACTCTACACGGGGTGATGTATTAACATGACATTATTGTTGACAAATACCGCGTACGTGACATGTTACACAAAACAGTTATTTTGTTCACCTGCTTTTCGACGTTTGTTTCCTGTAATTCAAACATCGGGCACTGGACAGGGACAAAACCCATCCCTAGACGACCCAAGCCATAAGTAAAAGATAATAATAGATTAATACAGATAGGAAAACATTAAAATCGAGTGTAAAAGCCCGCTAATAAACGCACCAATAGTCTATAAAATATTTTATAGACGTTCAATTAATTACAAACACTATGAATACTGTGTGCGGCTTTTTTGATTCATTTTTATATTGATGGGGGGATGTAGATAAGTATTTTCATACGACTGTGTGTAAATACAAGTACATATAACTGTAAAATTATTGAGCACACCTGCAAATGGACGTTAAATATATACAAAAGCCCAATAAATCCAGATGTAACTTAGAATCAGATACAGCAGTAAGCAGAGTGTTATTAAATAATTTTAGGCAGCGCAACAAATTGACTCGTGAACAGCGCATATACGATTGTAGGCAAGTGCCCTACAAATAATACGGCAAAATTTTGAAATAATCCCAATCCCAAATTCCTCACTTTCGCCCGCTAGTAAAGTGACGGAAACCTCTTCTTCTTCTTCTCACCAAATTCCATATGATGTTTTGAAAAAGTTTCTGTAGTATAGCGAAATTCAGAAATAGTGCCATTTGTTCTTCTCCCATTTCGCTACTGAATACCAGCACTACCCAAAAGTTTAGATACGCACTTCTTCTATCCAAGAAGTAACGCAGTTACATGTGTTTAAAGTTTGTTTACATAAAAAAATTACCTGCTTCATAACATTTTTAGGTTAATCTAAGGTTACATAAATTTATGGAAATCAACTTTGTGTTGTTGTTGTCCTCTGAGTGGCCGAGGTAGTTAGGTCAAAGATTCTAACACTCAGCTATGTTTGAGTCGGGGTTCAATTCCCGAAGATGGAATAAATTTATTCCATGACTGGTAAAAAGTTAACTTACCAAATTGTTAATAGCCATACCATATTGAACACACCAGATCTGGTCAATCTGTAGTCCCGGTTCAGATTGGGACTGCGGGATATGCGAATGAGGATAAATCCGTTGACATTGCACCCCTCGTGCCAGCGGCAAACAGTGTTCAGTTCACTACCATACTTCCTTCTCTTCACAAGACGAACACACTTCAGTGATATACATATTAGTTTAGAATGTACTTCCCCATGCTACATACCTAAATTCCGTCTTCCTCGTATACATGCAGTTGCAATTTCTGCACAATACTTCGCGAGTTTATGGCCAATATAGGCTGGCATCGCAAAACTCTAGGAGTAGGGGGAAATCAAAACATGATTTACTGCACACATTGCAGTGTATAACTATTATTCCTAACACTCAGCTATGGAATAAATGTATTCCATGACTGGCTAAGAATTTACTCGCCAAATGATAAATAAATTAAAAATAAACAAACAAACCAACCATATAAATAAACAAATCTACAAAACACAAAATTATTATATAGCTAGCTTTTGGAATCTCAGTAATATAATAAGAAAAAAAGTGACAAATTTTGCTATTCTTTTGTAGCTACAGTTTGCATGCCGTCCGAACAGTGCATCTTAATTAGTGCACTGTAATTGCGAGCCCATGAAATACTAAACAAAACGAGTTTTAACCAAATGTCTAGAATTATAAATGTTCGTCCTCGCCCCTTCTACTCAGGTATTCAGCAGAGCGCAATCAGAAATCTATTATGTCATTTTAATTATACTCGTAGTATAGTTTTACATAAAATTACCATGCATTGAAATGCAGATTAAAAACATTATTTATCAAAAATAAAAGAATATGTATAAAATGTATGAATTTTAAATACTCGTATTTAGGTCTGCATTTGTTTTACAAAATATTAATAGTAAAAATAGAACGAGTTTAAAACTTATGGTAAATTATTATATATAAAGGGTGTCCCAAAATTCACGTTGGTTTGGGTTTTAAGAGGTTTTAAGTTGTAAAGAGTTGTCATCGAAAAGAAAACGGCTCCGTGACAGTAGACATTTTAGGGTTATTAAAAAGGGAGCCTATACGATAAAGCAACATGTTTTTATTGTTGAGCGATACTTTTAAAAATAATGAAGGTTTTGTAGCTACAGTTTGTAATTTTCAAACAAAATATGATTGGAATAGTCATTTTAGTGTATTAACTGTGAAGAGAATAATTTAAAAAAATTAATTTATTAGTTCTATGTTTTACTATGCGTAAACAATATGTAAAGTTAATATAGTCGATTTATGCCGCTTCCTTTTAGGTATATATTAATTTTCTATTAACTTTGTTTCGTTACAATTTATAATATTATTGTTAATTTATTATTTTCTGCATCTAATATCCTATCGTCTACTGCCTGGGTTCTACATGGCGTTCATTCATTCAAAGCCTCGATAGCAACGATCCATTTTACAATTCAGCTCTTTCAGCACGGTCGTTTCATATCTTGAACTTCAATATGTGATCAGCTTCGTCATTACGCAGACGGGCAAGTGCACTACAAGCCATATTCCAAGTAATTAGTTTCTTATCCACTTAAACGTGATTTGTATTAAGTAAGTGGTTTTAAGAACATTTTGCATCTTAGAGTAGATGCTTGAATGTATCTAGATACGTTTCTAGAGACGTTATGCTATATGTGTAAATGTAGCTAATACCGTGTAACTGTATTGTAAACTGTATCTAATGCTATAATAGTGCTTATATGTACTAGTGTAGTCAGTTTG
The DNA here is from genome assembly GCA_963678705.1 of Panorpa germanica. NCBI lineage: Eukaryota > Metazoa > Arthropoda > Insecta > Mecoptera > Panorpidae > Panorpa > Panorpa germanica. Next base: position 976,388 of record OY783212.1, on the reverse strand, counting down.
ATTCTCAAACATGGAAATCAGCGGAGAAACAATTTTTCTCATTTCAGTTTATTGATTATTTTTTGCGGTTTCGATGTTTATTTTTCTAATATCTAAATGAAACATTTCTAAATGAAATTTAAGCAATAATCAAAGTTCTTGTAAAATCGCTGAAATACCTGAATATTAATTTTGCGTATAATGAAAATACTTTTCCTGCCGCAAACTTTTTATAAGTTACATGTGAACATGTGTAGACGTGAACTTCGCCCCAGACGCCCACAACGCTGTGAAAGGGGTTGATTGTGCCTCTGCTTGTACTTGTTCAAACCATACCGTGTTATGTGCTAGAGGTAAGATTTACGTGGAGCTGGGTTTTCTAGTTTACGTTTACTTAAATTTATAAATAACAAAATAAATCTAACAAGGTTGTTTATTTTCTGACTTGACTTTGTATAGAATTGCGAAAAGAAAATATTTTCACTTAACGGCGGATGGCGATATGAAGGAATCTATTGTATGAGCAGTTCTATTGCATATTTAGTTTTCCATAAAGTAGAAAAACCTGGCTTTTCAATCGTAGCTATGTACAAAAAGAAGAAATCGTACGTACCTAAAATGATTTACTCTTAGAAAATATTTAGAGTGTGCGCGTTACTACTTTTCTTTAAAACTGCTTAACTTTAAGTGTCATGAACTAAACGGTTTTTGAACTAGCCGACAGTACTAGTACTGACAGTACTACTAAAATAAAAGCAAAATATTATTCAGTAATTCAACTAAAATAAGAATTTGACTAATAGTCCGAAACTCGTTTGTCAGAAAATGTTTGTCATGGTCTTCTAATTCAAATCAAAAACATTTGAAACAGTTGGAAGAAATATCTGTAAGGGAAAATGAATAAAAAAGATAATATAAAATTAATGTACATTGTTAGATAGTTTCTTAAGGTAGTTTCGGCGTGGTATAGTATAGTCAGAATATTTACTATTGTCAGAAATTCAAAAGCTCGGCACACAAACTATTAAATATTTACGGTTACGGTGACCTGCCAACGTTGCAAAATGCATGCTATGTTAATACCATACTAAATATGCAATAGAACTGCTCATACAATCGATTCTTTCATATCGCCATCCGCCGTTAAGTCGGGAAATAAACAACCTTGTTAGATTTATTTTGTTATTTATAAATTTAGGTAAAGATTTAATATTCTCATTCTTTATTCTGCATTGCTCGAAATAATTTTGCGCGCAGCTTTGCCAAGAAAAAACATATTGAAATAAAAAAAAATGATATTTTAAATTATTATATCTCAAATATAAAACGATGAAGTGCTATTTTGTTTAGACTTGTTTAAAAAACATTTTTCTTTACTCTACTAAATTTATAATAGAATATAATTAGGAAGGCATAAAGTTTTACATGGGGAAAATTGCTCTCTTAGATTCCAAACGGTAAAAATTTCGCCATTTATTAGTAAACATTTGTCTTATCCTATAAACAAAAAATCTATCTAAAAGTGGTTTCACGTTGCAACTGCCTTAAAATACACATATATTTATAATTTTCATATTAGAACATATCTGCTTCATATCTGATAATTCTCTTTGATCAATTCAACTAAACAACCAACTGGAATCGGAATTTTCTCTAGAGATTGTATTTTCTCTGGTAGTTATCTTTAAAACACGTTTTATACACTGTGTTTATTTTTCCCCTGGATTAGGTATTTCCCGGCCGTGGTCCTTCTTTAGCTCTTCACTTCTTCGGTCAGATAATCGGATTGACTTTGTAAACTCCAGGTACCTAATTAAACCGGGCTCACAGGTCCATTGGGCCACAGGGCCATTGGTCCGCTGGTCTCCTAGCACTCGGGTCCACCCAGAAGAATTACGTCATTAGGTATTTGCAATTAAAGATTCGTTTTCTGGTGAAATTCATTCTATAATGTTTTTGTCTGTCCGTCCACTGTTCGTAAATCTCACGAAATTGAATTTCATCTGACGATGAGCGACGTGGCACGCGTTGTTTTGTTATTAGGTTCGTCAATCAAAGTAAACGTTGAGAGGCATCTTGAAGTTTTGTTATCTCTCATAACTCCGAGTAGTATGTCTCGCAATATCAATGTAACGGATCATAATATCCTTAATTAAAGAATAACATATCTTTAACATAACACATAATTAATAACAACGGACTATAGTCGAGTATTTTATAAGCTCGGTGGTTGTGTAGTACAAGTACAATACAACTGTTTACTAGTCCCCAAACTCCCCGCAACTGTACCGAGCACCGATACTAAAGACAATTCGTTAAGTATACTATACTGCAATAGAATTTTTTTGAGACTGTATTAAATGTATGTAGAAAGACGAAGTGAACACTGAACTAGAGGGAATGATCTACGAATTACTTTTGTTATCATATTCGCACAAAAGCAAACACGTTATCATTGATACCCCAATATTGCGCATGTATTGTGGAGTAGGAGTACATATATATAGTCAAAGATCGTACTCGGGTTGGGTACGGTCATAGGGATATAAGAATAGAGTACGCTAATTGTACGGCCGCGTGTAATAGGAAGCGATAAAGGCAAAGAGAGAGATAGCCTACTGAGAGTCCTATCTGTTTCTTCCTAATCGAACCACTGCTGCTGGCTTGATTGATTGGCGGTATGGTAGGGGTAAACAAGCAAACATAAGCTATAGTTAAAATAAAAATAAAAATATTTGTAATAGTGAGTGTAGCAATGTAGCATACAGTAAGTTTTAAAATGAATAAAGACACCGACAGCCCCCCACTCTGACGCAACACGGCTCTAGTATAGCTATATTTTCGTTAGCGCGGCAGTCAATCACAGTACTCGGCTCGAAAGAGACAAAGAGAACTTTCGCGGTTATCTCTCTCTTTGCCTTTATCACAGTATTCACCCTTTTGCGCATTCTATTTTTATATCTCTATGGATACGGTGGCGTGTATTCAGACTTTAAGGCGTCTTTGTGTTAGTAGCATCTGAACGTACACAAATAGGGCCTCATCTTCTCTCCGTTACAAATTACTTAGTTATTGACAGTTTAAAAACAAATTACAGTAACGATAATAGTTAATTGAAAACTTTTTATATATTCTGAGGCAATCGTTTGTTTTGTATATTAACTACATCCACATTTTTTATCCATTTTAATTTTAATTCTAATTGCATACAAGCTATAGATTACTATAAAACATTTATTAATTCTCTATGTTAAAACATTTACTTTTCGTTTTACGTGGGTGTTGTTAAAATTCAACGTCACATCCCGTTGCTCCACGTGGCATCTTGCAACTTCCGGTGTCACGTCATTGTTGTCTTCCATTATAGATCTTCTACATTGCGGCCATTTGTTCCATTTTCGCTAACATCGTTTCCTTTTTGTGACACATTTTACTCTCCAATATCCTGTCCTTTAAAAGCGCTCTCTCAAGATGTCAGATTAAGTACATGTAATCTTTAGACTTACCACACGATTCCTGATATTTCAAAAGCTTTGAAAGTTGTGCTTGTAGGTTGTAGGTTGAAAGCTCACGACTGTTTTCTCAGAATTCTATCTGTTAAGAGAACAAATGTCAGTCACTAACAACCATTACCAACATAAGAAACACGACAAAGCAATGGACCAACGTGGAAAAGTTTAATAGAATTTTAAATTTAATATGAGAAACTAACTGGTATTAATATTAAACGTGAAATTAGCAACGTCTGAATGACTTTTATTAGGAAATACTTGATTCTATTTATGAGAGAAGATGTTCAAAGGAATTTATGGATCAAATTAGAAAAGGATATCTTTATTTTCATAATAAGATGGAACGGAACGTTGTCTACAGACTACAGCCTGTCAGTCAGTTCTTTTGTAGGTTATGTGTACCTACCTACAAGACCTACCAACAAAATAAAATCTAATAAATTTCTTATTTGCAACTCCCTAATTTTATATTAAATTTTTTGAATGAAATTAAAAGCCTAGCAGCATTTAATGGCTGTGACAGGCTTGTGGGAGAGAGGGAGAGGAGTGGTGTGATAAACATGGATTTATTTGATGATAAAAACGATGGAAAACTTCGTGTTTATCATATTTAAAAGTTTATTGTACAACTTGTAGCTGGTGAAAACATTTGTGGCAGTTTGTTGTATCAATAAAAACTTTTTGCTTATTTTATAAATATTTTCTCTGGTTTTGTATGCGGGAATTAATGTTTTTTTTACATTTTTTACATTCTTTATACATTTCTCTGCAATGTAAAAATTGTTGTCATCCTGTTGCTTCGATAAAAAGGTGGAAAATTGAAATTAAGGATTCCAGGAAAACAGGATGAAAACTTTACCTAAAATCCAGTTAAACATAAATGTCACATATTATCATGTATACCTTGTTTTGTTATTTATACATGTTACTAGTAATAAAAGTTGGTATCGTAACATGACAACAGCGAGAGGACCTCTTTAGTAGTGAGAAATACTCCTGCAAAATACCGCAGCGTATTATTTGCAGATGAAATTTTCATAAAGCAAAACAAACATATAATTCTTGATTAAATTTCCAGTAATAAACTTAAATATCTTTACTAGATACATGATATAATTTACAATCAGAGAAGTTAAACCTGTAACGAGAGGGCTAAGTCATTTACTGATATATACCAATACTGATATATTTAAAAAAGTTGTATATGAACAGGAGTTTGTAACCACTGTCAGTGAAACATTATTCTAAATCAAAGTTAATATATTTATTTGATGTAGTTCAATTTATATTAAAATTATTCGATACCGAATAGCACGTATCGGACTGGTGTTATGATAATAATAAAATGCATCCCGGATATTACTTCACCAGGTTATTGCATCAGATTATTGCATTTATTACTTGGAAACAAACGCAAATTCGAATACTAAATGTACAACTATCTATATACAGTCATTATGGTATTTACGAATCGAATGCAATGTCGCATTAATACGATCGACTAGGGCGTCACAGAGTTCTCGAGCTTTGAGGTAAAAGTAACTTGTGACTAGATCGTATTGAACGTGATGTAATGGGCGATCCATAAATTTCGTCACACAAATTTCCTGCTATTATGACCCCCCTTTCCCCTGTTTTTGTCACATTAATATTTTTTTTGTAATACAGGATGCGTCAACATAACTTCCTTTTATCAAAACTAAATAAAACCCATTCTATGAATCAGACTTTAAATTTTTATTTGTTTCTTATAATGTAGGCACATACAGTTTTGCTTTGGTTAGTTTTGAAGATCAAATTAGGGAGGTGACGTCCCCCATTCTCCATACACCGAGTAAACCGATTTCTGGCGTTTGTCATGACTCGTGTCAGTATAGCAGGCGTTATGTTGGCAGTTTCTTTCCTCTCGAACGAGACCACTAGCGCTCCGCTACGACATTAACCAAGCTTTTTAAGGAAGTAAGTTATGCTGCCGCCACCTGTATATCTCATGTCATTTTGTCACATTAATAATATTTTGTATACATATATTTTTTGTATTTAATATAAGTTTTTAGAATGAACTAGCAAACCCGGCGAACTCCGTTTCGCCATCAGATGGCTTCGTTTTATGTAACATTTCGTTTGGTGATTAAAAGATGAAGAAAAATTTTTTTTTTGTTTTATATTTGAAAAGGAAAAATTTTATTTCATTTCACAACAGTAATGAATTCATTTCGATTAGTGTTATTTAGTTGAACTTCTCTAAGTAAATGAAAGTGAGGTTCCAACTCACGTTCAATTTCCGTCCACTTCGGATTGCATGTGAACGTAATAAATAAATCCGGAGTTCCATAATTTCGCACGTACGTCATAGCGTCTTGAGCGTATTCGTGCATGTGTCGTGGGCTTCCGATATAAGATGATGGGAGAATCGTCAGACGTCCAATATTCTGAACATCACCATCTGAATGAATAGCATCACGCAAGTGTATATAGTCCTCAGATCGTAGCTTTGCCTGATTGAATCGGATGAACGCTAAACGTTCGGTTTCGACTTTGACATACATGTCGACAGCGAATTGCTGGAATAGCCGACGGCACTTGAGAATGACATTCTCCTCATGTGTACGAATCATTATACGATACGCATAGTAATTCATTGCGCTTAGATTTTTATTCGTTGATACGCCTGAAAATGCAAAATTAAATGAATTGTTAATGGAAACCAATAATAGCAATAATTAGTGTGTGAATATTGTACCTGTAATTGGATCGACCATCTTCAACGTGATGTCGTATCCGTCTTGCCCTTGCCAATAAATGATTGGATATTGTAACGCATCGTACAAACGATGTGTCTCGTTTACACGATGCATGATATTGCTTCTTCGCTGAACGACAATGTCTCGCGATTTAGTTGGATCGCCAACAGTAATTGCAGCAACATCATTAACGGTGGGTGCATTGAATCTTCGCACATGTTCACCTGTTGGGGTACAATCCGCTCTTATGACAAATTTGTGCGTATCCGATGGCATTCGTTCCAATGCTGTTTTGAACATATTAACCACAGCATTATTAGCGTGAAAAAATGCTTGCAACTGTTCAATAATTCGTCTCTTTAACTGTTGTGTTCCCTGTATATTGCACCGCACATTCAGCTGATCCACCATCGACGAAATGAAATATATTTGCAGAAATTGATGCGGTTCATCTGGTGTTGGCACCATTGAACCATGAAAATGATATATTTGTCCTTGTATCTGTAATTGCAAACAATCATTTATTGAAGAATACGGTGTAACTTATGATCGTGTGATGGTGTAGTCTGTGGTGTATATGTAGTTGTTATGTGCTGCAATTCATAGTGTTGGTGTGAGTGATTGGTTATGTGTGTTGTATCTTTTACCTTGCAAGTCGGCATGAAGCCGCCTTCTCGAATGATATTAGCTCCAAAGGAAGTCATGCGAAAGCAGTTATTGTATTCAAGGATGTGTTGAAGAAAATGGCTGGAATCGGGATCACTTCCATCGAACAATGGTTTCAGTGGCTGTGGTGGTGTAAGTAATGGATCCAGTTTGACTTTTCCACTTGCGCAGCACAATCCAGCCGTTTCTCTTTTGAACTTTAACGCATTGCAATATCTGTATATAGTCGTCGTTGGTCCAATATCTAAATTTTCATCATCACTGTAGTTCGCAGTGGGATCATATTGGAATGCCAAGCTATTGTATGATGCCAATGATCTTCGTGTGCTCACGCGTTGTCTCAATCGGGCATTTTCTCTTATTAAATTTTGTCTTTCTTCGCTTAAGTTCTGTGAATACACTTGTTGCTGGCTTGCATGTCTTGTGCGGCGGCCGATGTTCGCACGTCGTCCTCTAGGCATTTTGGACTATGGACAGAGTGGTGAATGTAACCTGAAATGCACGATCCACATAATTTACACAGTTCAACTTACCACCTTAAAGACAAATGCCTGCTGTTGAAATTGAATAAAAATTTGCACAATACACGTGATTGATTTGATGGTTTCCAATTGAAACGTTAGGAAACGAATAACTTATTTTTTTAACTTTTTTTTCACAATTTCACAGTGAACACAATACCGGTTTGTCACATTAAATTAACTGAGCAGAGAACAATGAGTAGCTGTCAAACAATGTATCACGCACCGGCGCCATCTACTTAAAATATTGGTTTGTATCTATGCTATGTATCAGAGATGGCGCTGTATGTGAAAAAATATTTTCCCGCTTTTCTGTTGAAATTTTTCCTGAATTCCTGAATTTTCTTTGCTATAAACCTTACGGAGCCCGAGACCTTTCCAACGAATGCAAAACCGTGGAAACCGGTTCGTGCGTTCTGGAGTTATAACGTCAGGAAGGAAAACCCGACTTATTTTTATATAGTAGATGACTCATGAATATACATACTTTTGGAAATCACCTGTTCTTATTTTTTTTAACACATTTTAATTAATTTCCTTCGATTATTATTATTTTTGAAGGTTGTGTCTCTTTTACGCCACTGCGCTTCTGACTTCTCTCGTAGTGCCATATCATATCATAATTTGTGCAGCCGCATCCCCTTATTGCGTGTGACGAAATTTATGGATAGTGCCTGAGAAGAAACAGAATCATTTGTAAGAAGAAGTGATGATGTAGAAGTAGCCCGGCAATATCTAAATGCAGCACTGATATCACGTGCTCGACCTATTAACATAAAGAGATTCATCTCCATCATAGCCATGACCTTTAGTAAATTGAAAATCGAGTTTCTATTTTTATTTTTTTTTATTTCTCGGGACACATTGTAAATTATAAATTGCAATAAGAAAAAAAAAAGTTTCTATGTTTGAGTGAAAATTAATGGAAAGAATTAGTTATTATAGCAAAACTGATTACAACAGAACGTCATTGTTCGTAATTTAATGCCCCATAAAATGAGTAATAATTCCATTGGTCCATTTCATTACTGCCAATGGTCAATACCCGAATGTAATTTAGCTTTATGTTGACAGTAGAACGATTATGTCAGCTTCATTATTACGACTGAACTCGTTGAGCTTTCACAAATAAAACATTGCGGACGTTAAGGGTTGACTTCAACAATTTGATTTGATTTGAAGAGGTGGAAGAGGAAGAGGAGTGATTACACGTGTCATCCTTTCTGGCGAGGTGAATTATAATTAGGTTAAATACAATAATATTTTTAAGTAATGTTATTTACCTAAACTGATTTAAGAGAATATATGCTAAGCTTTTACAACTGATTTTTCTCGAACTTGCAGAGTTTGTTAATTTTTCTCAAGCACTATAATCTAGAAAATCATATTACTTCGTTGTTTCATTAAGAATCTTTTGTTGCATTTCATTTTGAGGTACATACCCGCTAAACGCGTAAATGTTACCTAACAATAATGTAATATATTAGTTAAACGAAACCTTAATTTATAGTTATTTTAATTATTAACCAAGTTTTCTTAAGACTTCTTAAGAACTCATTACGATTGCGTTAATGAGTAAAAAAGTACCAAGCTTTGTTATGTTACAAATCTGTTTTTAGGGCATATTAAAAAAATTCTATGAGTCTCTTTTTTATATTTATCTTATATGAAAATATGGAATAATAAGTAGTTTTCTGAAAGATCATGGAATAGTAAAGAAACTAATATTTTACAAGGACAATATCGTTGTTCAAAATAAAAATTGATATTTAATTTCTAAATATTTAAAGTTATAAGTAATATCTGGTTCATGATTGATACAATTCAAAATGTTTGAAATGACAATGTATTTTTTTTAAAACATCCAGTTCATTAGAAAAGTAACTCTGAGAAAAAGCCGTAATTCCTCAATATCTCAAAATTCAAAATTTGGACTTTATCCCTTTATAAACTGACCGATAGATATATACATATTTAAAAATAGTTCATAATATTAAATATTTTTAACTATGTATATATAAAAAGAACTTTGGAACCACTGGAAAATATGAAACGCATATCCTTCAATGCAGGTATAAAAATGTTAACAGAAAATAGAAATTTGATTTTCAACACGCTATATGTTTCTAAATAATTGATATATTAATTAATGATCTATTTATAAACAACGCTTGAACATTTAATTGACTCCTAAAGTTTATATGGTTTAAATAGCTCAATCGTGTGCAAAGTTATTAATGTTTTTATATTCGAAAACATGGAGTGCTAGTACAAATTTGTAAATCTATTGTCATTTTAGTACACTGTTGCCATCTATATCTAACTATATAACCATGAAGTAATGTTCCACCTTAACCAATAAAATGTATTCGTCGAGGTTTATGAGAAGAAACGAGTGTAGCTGTCGAAGGTTTGTTCCAGCACAATGTGCATAATATTGTTCGTCATTTTGTCTGAAAAAGAAAACTAAAAACCTATTATGAAGCACACTTTATTGACGAGCCCAATGAAAAAGTCATAGGCCAATTTTAAATAATATATTTTTCATTAGCAGTGTGTAAAAAAGTTTAGATTCTAAGAGTCAGCATAGAAATAGATTCATCCTCTGTATGTGATGTATTTCTTTGAGCTAAAAAAGAAACACTTTATACGAATTTCATTATTAGAAGTTGTGGTTCACTTTTTCAAATTCATGAAAACAATACAATTAATTTTATTAGAGAACGTTTTATATGGGAGCCATTGATTAAAAAACCATTTAGCCGCAACAGTTGTACGAGTGATTTATTTCGATAAAAGTTTTTCATTTCAACTATTTTTCCTCTCTTACTCACCCACTAAAACACACAACTTTTTCGTTAAGCTAAAACATTTAACAAATAATTATTTTATACCCTCTTATAACGTTTTGTACACCCCAGCACATTCATTGAAATACACCACCAGACCAGACCAGTTTTTCGTTAAAACAAATCGTTAACAAATAATTATTTTAAGTGATTAATTATCACGAGACCAACAAGCATGCCATGAGCAATGATAACGCAAGGAAATCTATCATTGGGCTCTCGTTCTGCTTCGAGCCGTGTGGTGGAAACGTTGTATACGTATACGTTTTATACGAATATACAAGCATATAAGAAAATTCATTTAAAATGCGTTTTATTAAACAGATGAAGACGCATACCATTCAAAGAAACATTATTACTAAATGATTAACATTTATTTATTATATTAATTGTGTGCCTTTTGGCTTTACAATCTACAGTGTTATATTTCCTAATACATTTCATTCTTATATTCAAACTTAAACAATTCTAGATTTTTATTACTTCCAGAAGTACTTTCTGCTTGCTCTTCTCTTAACCCTCTCTCTTCATTTTCCCTAGTCCTCCTTCATTCTCACTGTTTCCTCACCTCTTGTCTTCTTTGTCTTCTCTGGACAAACCCTCTATTATATTTTCACTATACTTCTTCCCTTCTGTCTTCATTTTCACTTCTCCCGCCTTTTACGTCTATCACTCTGTTTCTTCTGTCCGACCATTGAGATGATACTGAGAAAAATATTCCCTCCACATTCACTTTGTGGTTTGGAATAGCAACTAGGTGTTCGTATAATTACTAAATTATTAACATTAAAACGTAAGATAATCAGGTGAGCACCTACCATTACTCTTACAAGGACAGGGTAGTAGTGTAGGCTACAGTTAAGGGCTGTGTTTTATATTTCTTCTTGTTGATGTTAAAATAAAACTCTTTAAAATAGAATAAAATATATTCACAAACTGGTGTATCAGTCTAAACACTATGACGGTCACTAGGAGATCCTTTCTCGTTAAACTAACAATCAATAGGTGGCAGTAGGAGTTCATAGTACGAATTCTACTACTCGCTATAGCGCCATATTACAAGAATACTATATATGAATTATATTTTTAATAATTTAATTTAAAGTCGGCCTATTTCTGATGCTAAGTCATAACACAGACGATCTTCTACTATGTTAACAGTTTTTATGGTGTCATGACCTCATATATGTGACTTAATGAGTAATTTAATTGATAACAACTAAACACAGAAATACTAGAGCTGATGGAGAATAAACCTGAAGATGCAGCAGTCTGACGTTAAGTATAAATGAATATGTTCTATACATATAAAACGAATCAAAGAAGTAAAACGCAGAAGAATGGAAAAGCAGACAGGGGGGATGTAATTTGATACGGGGTATGGAATAAGAGGAAGTTGGAAGGATGTGTGGGAAAGAAGAGGAAAAGTTAGAACACTTTAGGTGTAGGTGTCAGGAAAAAGGGGAAATTCGATTATGACTAGACGAGATATGGAAAGGAAAAAGGGAAGGAAGAGCATGGACGGCGGATGTAAGGAGGAAGCGTAGATAGAAGGAAGGAAGATATACGAGAGACAATTTATTTGAATGAAATGAATGGAATTGGTTTTTAAACTTGTTAACTTAGAAATTCTAAAGAGAAATAATTGTAACAGATTGTAAAGCCAAAAAGGCATATACAATAAAACAAAGTACATACATACATATAATTAGGACAAAGTAGAGGTAACATTTAGTAGTTCCGTTGTATATAATTTTTCTAAAAGTATCGACTTCAATAGGAACACCAGCAATGATTGCTTATACTTACAAGCAATGTTTGATTGCGTGTCATTGGCGGATTGAGTTCGCTATTGTCATGTGAACCTTATGTCAAATTCACAAATAAAACTCTCTCTCTCTCTTAACATTAACTCAGGTTTGCAAATAGTTGTAGTAGATTCTAGATAGGAATGTGTCTCTTCTGGTCACTTGTTTGTAAATAACAGTAGGGTTTCTTAATTCTACATAAGATCGTAAATTAACGGGCTTATCAAAAACGCTGGCAATACTGCATAAAGCACGTCTCAGCTAAGAAAGCACGCACAACTACAACTGATAACTGATTGGCATCTTCATCGAAAATACATTGTGTTTTCTTACGTTAGCTAATCCAGCTTAAAGTATCATTTCCACTCACTGTTTTAATTTTGTATTTAATTTAAATTGTATAGCATATGTAACCTCTAACCTCCAAAATGTGACAATCTGTCAAATTGCAATAGGATTTATTTTTAAAAGATGTCAGTTTGTTAAAAATAAAGAAATAAAAACAATTTCTATTACTAATTGTTATTAAAAATAGCAATTGAATTATTCCACTTCCATTCCACGACGCATGCGTACCAACTAAATTAATTAAACTCAAACTAAAATACGAATGTGACAAAGAATGCCAATTCTGAAAACCTGAATTCTAGATTAATGTATTAAATTAAAATAGAATTAAATATCAAAACAATGAGTGGGAATGAGGCTTAAGATCCATCCAACCCAACTTAAGTTTTAATCATGTTAAAACACATTACTACTTCAATATAGCATATACATATTATTGTAACTGAATCTTGCAGTTGGTTATTAGAATTATGCAATTATATTCTAACAAGGTCTATACAAATACGACGCGTCGCTAAAAACTTAGAACAATGCGACACGACACGGTTCGTTTCAGCATGTGCTGCACATTTGTAAGTAGGACGCCGTGAATAACCCGCGACTTGTTGCACCACCAGTCAGGTTGGGGTTCATTACCCAACTTTGCCGCCTCGACGCTTCCGAGCAAGGTGCCTCGAGGTGTGCAGGAGATGAATTACTAATTGCGACACCTGGCTTATGAGGCATTGCTTAACGAGATTACTTGGAAATCTGTTAGTTAGCTACAAAGTGTACTCGAAAACTTTTGTTAGGTAACTTGGAAAGCAATATTCACTTCCTGGTGAATTTAACAAGCGTATAACTTATTTAACACGAGAGGTTTTTAACGGTAGTATAATTAATTATTTCAGACATGTATATAGTGATAAATAAATATGTTTGTATTATATGTTATTTTTATTCTATTACCCGTTTAAGTTAACTGAAACGCTGCATTTTTTAATATTTTATTTGTACATTTAAATTCCTTCTTAGAAGTTAATTATTTAAGAGCTTTTAAAAATAATAATAAAATGATTACTCTAATTTGATTCTGTTGCTAGAAAAGTACTTAAAGTTGACCTAAAAAAATCTCTGCTTTTTATGTCCATGTTTGTTCACGAAGGTTAAAAGGCTTTTAGCAGAAGGCAAGGAGATTAAACTACTTATTTAGAGACAAAACCACGGAAGGCTACACTAGAGATAGAACTTCAAATTTGTGTAGCCTGTTTTGAAATTGGTTATTATACTACTTCACGTTTTAGCATATACCAATAGCCATATAGCCATAGCATACTTAAAACTTTAATCCTATTTATTTTTACTACATTTTTTCGGCATTGTGTTTTAGAAAAAATATAAACTATTCAATCGAATCGTCTGAAATTTTAATATGTTATTCACAACATCAATTGCTATCGTTGGAACTAGAATATTTTTTTTGTTTCAATAATTTCGTATTTCTTTCACTAAATAATTGGTAAAAAAAATCCAGTTTTTAGAATTTCAATTTCAAAAGCGTGCCATTTTGTCAGTTTTCAATTTTTTTTTTCTCTAATTCCGACCATAACTGTACTCATATTAATTAATAATTTTCTTGGTTTTTATTATTCAGATAAATAGAAGGGTCAAAATCGGCAACACCGTCCAGGTCCAATTTTTTGACAAGGTCTATAGAATAAGTGTCATAGAATAAGTGCAACTCCTCAATATACGATAAATTTTCGAGCTCTAGACCACCGTCACCGTTACTTTTATGTGATATTTTACTTAAACAAAACCTAGTAATATTTAGCATGTAGATGTATGACAAAATGGTAAACATCTAGAGGGAAAAAGAGACCACTTTGTGACCTAAAAAGCAAAGAACATAAAAAGTACAGCACAAAAAAGACAGCAACCACAGGTAAAGTACAGCAACCAGCATATAAAAGGGAACTTACGATGTTCTTGTAAAAAGAACTGTATTGCAAAACAAAATATTGTTACAACAATTTTTGTACAGAACAAGAAATATAATTCATTTTTTCAAATAGTTCTATTTGAAAAGGAGTTTAACTAATATGTTAGGCTCTTCTTATTTGCTTGTTAACTGATGGATTCACGAAACTACCAGCACGCTAGGTTCGGAGAAGTATGAATAGAGTATTTTTATGCATCACAAAGAGTTGCGAATCATTGCCTTAACAACGTTTGACAATCGACTGTAAATATGTACTTAACAACGACAATGACGTTCGCCGTTCGCCGTTCGTCGTCGTATTTCTATCCTTCTAAACATCCTTCTTAAAATACTCGTGCGGATGATTTGTTTTGCTGTGTGATTGATTGTACAGGGATTTATAGTTAAGTGTTTACATAGGATTATTGAACTAAGCGCCAACGTCTCGATCCGGGTTTCTATAGAAAATTAACACTTACGAGCTCGTACATAATAAATAGAACACTTTGAATCAACTGGATTCGACAAGGTGCTACAGAGTTTCACACAGTTCGTGGTAGAATAGAAATGTGTGCAATTTCTGCGAATGTCAGTAACATATATAACACATACGATTTCTTATTTGAGGCGCTTAGTTGGGATAAACATCCCAAACTCGAGAATTTGCTAGATACGAGAACTTACATTGCAGCAACAGAATTCACTCATCACAATTCATTCATCTTTAGCTAAGTTCCTAATTTCTTTTTCGATTTTAAATTAATGAGATAATTAATTTGCTCTTTGAAAGTTTGATGAATCGCGTATTGTTTTTACTGCAAACCAAACAACAAATAGAAACTCTTGCAGCTCTGTAATGGTTCGAATGAAGTCATTACTCGACAAGGTTCACAGTTTCACAGTTTCCAAGCTCAACGCGGGTTTTATGAAGTGTAAATTGAATTCGTTTTATGTACTCGTAGCGCTGCAGACAGTTGTGCAGCTGCTGGACGTTAGCGCCATTTCTAGTGTGAGCATCGTGTGCAGAACGTGTGCAGATCGTATGTTTGTTTCTATTCAATTAAGCAATGAAAGAAAGTGTTAGAATGTCATAAAATGTTGACACGAAACAATTTTAATTCGCTGTTTTATTGTTATAACATTATCGTTTAAACACAGTTATGTTTATATAAGACATAAGTTACCTATTACCTGCAATACGACGTTTTGTGGTCTATTTTACTGCTGATAAATAGAACAATTTCACAAAAATTAAGACTAAGGAAACTGCCCAACTATGCGGTAAATATATCATAACAAGTATTCGATATTCATTAATGAAACAAATCGATTTTGTAAAACCCAGCCTCGATTCCAGAGAGTACCATAAGCTATTTCGCTATAAAGCTATAGGGTTACAGGATGCACCTGCTCCATTATTTGTTGTGCTAATGGGGTATATTTTTAACCCTTATAAAATCAATGCTTCTTTAGAAATCAAAGTTTTATTGCTATAAAGTTAATTAGATCAGAGAAATAAGAAAGACTAAAGCACCATTACACTGTTGCGTCGACTCGAGTACGAAGCTCCTTTATTTATAAGTAAAATACACATTATCTTCTTCTTATTGCTTCCCTTATTAGATTTATATTTTTAATTACATTTAAATGGATATCGAAGGTTCTAAAATCCGCGATTTCTTTGCCAGAGTAATGGTAATTATATATCTCTATTTACATTGACTATTTGTATTTTTTTATTTTGTTAGTTACTTAAGTGCATATTTTGTGAGGTATTAATAAAATTGTATTAAAAGGAATTGACAATTTATAGTAAATAAACTTAATTTAATAAAATTAATAAACTTTAATAAACCTGAACTTTATCTTAAATCATACCTGAAATTTAAAGAAACGACATTTAAAGTTTATTTACAATAATTTGTCAATTCCTTTTAATATAATTTTATTATAACTTCACAACATATGCTCTTAAGTAACTAAATAAACACGTGGGTTCTATCCAATCTAGATATCAATTGTTTTGGCCATTATTTATACAGTGACAGCTATTGTATTAATGATTATATGTTTTCACTGAACGGTCACTATTTTACCGACAGCCTAACTAAAAAAAATTAATTTCTTTACATAGTTTTAGCTTTTTATATATATTTTTCAATCTGAAATGGGCCTATGTCTTAATTTCAATAAAGGGTACTATAATTGATAAAGTGGGTTACTAGAACCTCAAATGTACAATTATTTTTTAATAACTCATTATATGTTAAGAGATATTAACAATTAAAAAAGTCATTTTGTCTCTTTAATTATTAAAGGGATTCAACGTTGTACACATCCAAATGCATGTGACATCACAACCGCTGCCAACCTTACAGCTCATAAATCTCTGCTATATGTATTTATATATCAAAATATAAAATATTATTTACAGCTATTTCAAGGAACAATACAATTTCAATATTATGTCTGCCTTAGCAGGATTAAATAAAATAAAAACTTATTATTCTTTGACTTGACTTGATTATTTCGACTTCCAACAACTACAAAACATTACCACAGCACTGACCTACTCAACAAATAACTGACGTTAACATGCATTTCACGGCATACAAATATGGCAGACCATTTCTAGCGCTAAAACTACAATTCAAATTTTTAATTGCTAAATCTCTGTCAACATTTAGATATTTAATAAAATAGACACGCCAAAACACATTTGTTTACATCAATGTCAATCAACAATTGAAAAACCACTACACTACACTACGACCACTACAAAATGAGAACACAAGCCCATCTCGTTGACATAAATGCTAAAGTAATATGAATGTTTTGTGTTTAGCAGTAGTTATGCTATGAACCTTTAGAATGTTATATATAACATCTTGAACATATTGACACAAATATCTCCCATGCACCAGTGCATTTAACATCACTAAGACTTGTCAATGCTATTTCAAAGTAAACGACGCGAGCGTCGCGACGTTTTCCTCCGATACGTTCGCTAACTTTCCTACATTTCCCACGCAGACACATCGAAATATCATTTCCGCGTCATCTTCACAGGTGCTCCCACACGGTTGTAAATCTTTCACAAATAACGCGGAACGTCGTACTGATAAGAAGTTATCAGCGTGGTGAACGAGACGGGTGACAGACGGGGATTTGCCGGTCTAACGACTAACTTCAGGGCGTAATGGTTTGGCCTGGTTTACTACATGTACTGCCAATTTGTAGTCATGTATTTTTAGACCAATCGCAACGTTTATGACGGGTGCTATCTGTGATTAGGAGCTTAATGGTTTCAAGTGCTTAATTAATTTGTTTCCGATATGATTTGCTACCAGTTTTATTTAATTAGTTAAGTTCAATTACTGAACATGTTCGAGTACTGGCGGAAATTGTCTACTATTATTGATTTCAATAAACCACGTGATATTTCTTTATCAATAATATAGGGTTAGCAGGGAGGCAGTTCAAATTATGATTAAAAATAATACATATTTTGGTTGTGAAAAAGTTGGTGATATTTTGTATAGAAGTTAAAGAAAATTTCTTTGTAAAACCTTCAGGTGTACAAAAACCAAATAGGGAAACATAGAGCAATAAAAAGCTGTATTTACTCTGAAACATATTACATGTATAGTGTTGACAGAACATGGAGAACCACTGTAAGCTAAAACTCATGACAGGTCACCGGTTGCAACCCTCTATTAAATAACATGAAGTTGTCAACAACCAGCAAGGAACAGCCAACATAACACCTAACCTAGTTCCTGAAAATATCAAACGTCAAACATTTACTAGGTAATAAAAAATTTATAGCAGAAAACAGAATATTTTGTATTTGTCACTGTTGCATTGCCAACATTTGTTAGTAAATAATTCGAATATATCTACAATAAATTGAAATAAATGTTTGATGCACTTGGCGCACCGCGGCGCTCTGTTCAGTTTTATTCGAGAGAACTTGCCAATTGAATGAAGATAAATATAAAATTAATGCAAAACTGTTTTACCTCGCAACAATAAATAGTAAATACGTACGAGTATTTGTGTATTCATTGGAACGCTTAATGGTGGGAATATTGTTTTGTGTCTGTGACTTTATGTTGGTGTTACAGAACAACGAAATAAACAGTCCTCTTTTAATTACATTTCAAAATGATTGTAAAATGGGTAGTAATTTTTACTGTAGTATATAGTATAATAAGGCCGTCCGCACATTTATCTCACTCGTATACACGTTCCTTCCCTCACTAACAACACAGTTGTAATCACATTCGGTTTGGGCAGATTCGGGACTAAGGTTTGCAACCAGTCGCCTCGTGTACGGAGGGCCTAAATGAAGCGGTAGAGTAAACGCTCCGGGGCCGAGAACTTTTGAGGTCTACATCGTGGTTGTGAGACAATATTGACTGGAAACAAAATGAATCAAAAACAGTTTCTTGTATTAAAAATTCTTAAATTTTGATCATAACACATACTGTATATTTTCTTGTAAAATGTATTAAGCAAAAAAATATTTAGACAAGCAGGGCTTCCAGTGTTTATAGGATCCCTTCTGGTAATAGTACTTAGTTCTTAAGCGCCCATGACGAATATATTTGTCACAGCTACATGCCAATTTCGACAAAGGTATAATGGCGTGAACAACTTTTTTGAATTAAGGAATAGAAAATCTATATATACATATATAAGACAATTTTATTAGAAATTGTAAATTTTTACTCAAACTTATGTGTTGCTTCTGAAATCAAAGTCTTTTCTTTTAGTAATTTACATACATATTATAACAATTACATTGTTTAACTTAAATCATACTATCTTATCTGAAATCAAAGAAAGGACATTTAAAGTTTATTATTTAAATCGTCAATTCCTTTTTATCTAATTTTATAATAACTTAACATTATGCACAGTGAGTTCTGTCAGCTCTAAATATCAACTGTATTGCCGGTTATTCCTTACAACGTTATCCAACGGAGTCCATGAGTGTACTCACTGTTCCACCGACAGACGAGCTTTGTACCAACTTACTCTGTTGGAGTCGGACTAGGCAGTTACTCGTTGCACTACATACTACAATAAAAGTAGCTGTAACTAATATATACCGTCAGCTCACCTGACCAGAATGCAATTGTTTCTGTCCACTAATAACATTTTTCTCAACTCTTTTCGAGTAATTAGCCAGTGGAACATCATTTGTACACACGTTGAGCCACACACTCGGTATTTGTTTTACGGCACAAATCTGATTATCCATCGGTAGTGCGCTTATATTGACGTGGAAGCGGATGTATTGTTGTAGCACTGTTTATTTAAAACAGCATTAACACTCCCCATCCTACCCCTCCCGCCCCTACGCTAAATATTCAATATCCATCGACGCCAATTCGTTACTAATCGCGTTATCTGCATTACATCTTCTGCAGCTTCCAGTCATGTACGTACGTACTCAAATTTCCCGGTTCATTTCATCTAGCTTAAAACTAGTTTCGTTTCATCGTTTGTGATTTTCTTTATGGTTTGAAGGTGATGGAAATTTTTATTGGATGAAATAAAAATTTAAATTGAAAAATTATAAATTTTATTTTTATGATCGGTTCAGTTAACTTTTGTTATACTATCTTTACTTATATATAATTTGAATATGTAGATACATATGTTTATCTACAGGGTATCTCTTAAGTACCATGTTATACTTATAGGAAAGATAGACCGGATGAGACCTCCCCGTTTTAAAGATATTTGGACTTTTGAAAAATATCGAGTACTTACGGGACACCCTGTATAAAAGCATTATATATATTTATGTATTATATACGTATTTATTCATTCGTTTATTTATAAACCCTAATATCCTACTGATAATTCTGAGTATTAGCTTCGACGACTTTGATCTGATAATTTAAATTGACTTTTCTAAACGCCCACAGATTTATTTTGGCGTGAAAAGCTTATTACGGAATAACAATCTTTAAATTATTTGTTGAAACTTAAATTTCGCTATTATTTGCTCAATTTGTATATAATATACATTTAAAATTTAAAACACATACATTTAAATAGTTAGGTGTTCTGAAGAACTTCTGTCAGTGTTTTGATTTATTTCTTTTGACAGATGTTAATTTTAGTATTTTATTAATTTAATGTGTGTGTAGTTAGACTTTACATTCTTTTAATATTAAATCTCGTAGTTACATCTCATTGTCAACCTAAACTTAAAACTATTCTAACATTTTATTAATTCCAACAGCAATGTTTGGTTTTTTTTTACTCTTGTTCCTATATTTTCTTGCTCCTTCTCCTCATTGTTTTTCTCTCTTTACTATATTCTTCTTGGCTCTATTTCCGCTATCCACCTTTTGTGTTATTTATCTTCTCTCCGAAAATCCTCTATTTTCTGAACTGACGTTTAAGTGTTTCTGCTCAACTCTTCCTTCTCTTTCCTAGCTACTTCTCTCTATCTCCGCCATTCACCTCTTCCCTTCACTGCCTCCTTTCAATAGCTGCACAATATTCATTTCCTTTTTACTCTTTTGTCACATGAATACTTAATGTGCTCCATCGTTTCTCTCTGTATCCCGCACACCCTGCACATCATTACCTCTCTATTTGCCCAGTATCTGTTTCCTTTCCTTCGTTTCCTAATCTAAATCTTGCGATTCTTCTCATGCTTCTTGTGTTTTTTTCTCGTATGTATTCCAGTATCTCTATCTCCCAAATCCTCTTGTATCTTTCATTATATTTGCTATTGTGTATTTTCTCCATTTTTTCCTGTTGCTGTATCTCTTCTTCTTTACCCTCGATCGATCTATCATCTCCTTCAGTTCTCCTTCTCTTTATAATATAATATAATTATATCGTCTGCGTATGCTAAAGTCCATATTTTTCTTGTTTCTTTTTTAATTTTAGTTAGTAATAAGAAATTAATAAGAAATATTTTGCTAAAAGAAATGATTTTATTGGTAATTTTCTGAGAATCCCTCTGGAGGATTTGCTAATCTTACAGGCTTCTTTATTTGGTACACCACTAACCAGTCTTCTAATGTAAGAAAAAGAAACAATTTTTAAGAAATACTTAACGTTAAACAATCTTACACCCATTCGTCTCCTTTAGTTTTCATTTTTTACATCCACGAGCTGATCTTTATTTTATGTTCAGATAAACCAACAAATGTAATGGGCACTGTACAAATAAACACACATACAAGTATTTAGCGCATGTAACGCGGGCTAATCTAATGATCTACACATAGAGTCATCCAATTTTGACATTTCAGAAATAATTATAATGATTTGACCTCATGAAATAATGATATTTCCATGTTTTCATGGTTTACTGCGCATCCGGGTGCAACCTCAAATAATCGGAATCTCGACAACTGATGGCCCACGGTTATGTGCAATTATTAATTAAAGGTTAATTTGGATTATCACAGGTTTTATTACGGAACGATATTCATTTCTAATAATGAGTTATAATTATTTTATTTGAATATCTAATTTAATGAATAATATTGAGTAATTAATTATTTTATTATTAATTTGTTCCATGATCAGTGCCGTATTATAGGCCATGGCACCATATGTGCAACTTTTTATTTGGGACCTATCAATTTTAGATGTCAAATTTCAAACTCTACATAAAGTTTAACCCCTCCTCTTCTCACTAAGAAAAAGAATTACATCAAAATAGAAATACATATTGAACCACAGATATTGCACTAGTAAGTAGATTAGTTAATTCATGCTCATATCTTAGGTCTTGAAAAGTTTTAGACTGCAAAGAAATGAAACAGAAAGTATATTGAAGAGATAGCAATATTTTACGTAGCTGTAGGTTCGCTCGAGTACTTGCTTGAGTTAATCATATTTTTATTTTTTGCGGTGAAATCCATTGAAATCTAGTCATAAATCAAATTGAGCGGAGCTCTCGGAGTTCAGGGTATCAGCGACGAACCTCGTATACCTGTAGTTAAAGCCACTACTGCCTACAGAGTATTCTCCTTGCAGATTCATTTAATGCGCCTGGATATCCCGCAACCCTTTATTCTCCTCATCCAGTAATTCACGTATGAAGTTTATTCGGCTTGACACCGCATCAACACATACCATAAATACAATAACGCAAGACGTTCTAAGTTAACGTTAACTAGAAGATACTTAATAATAATTCAAGTCACAGTAATTAATTGTGTTTCACATGGAACAGATGAAATTAATTTGGATTCAGCTGTTTATTGTAACAGCGTTCATATTATGAGATATACTCGTACTCGTACTCGTACACTATGTAATAATGAAAATAATTATTTATTTACTTACGCGGATGTAATGTTGTTATTTATCAAGTTTACATCGTTGTAAAGTGCTTGGCGCGCGTGTAATGAATGAACCATTCACTCTAGAAACAACAGTGCATTAATCCCTGAAAATAAACTTAAAACTGGTGCTCAGTTGTAAATATGGGTTTGTAACAAGTTAACACATTGTAAACAAAACGCTTAACATAACAAAACATTGTTATTTAACATAACAAAGTTTACGTTTTACATACATTTTTTCTACTTATACATTATACAAAAATTAGGGAAACAGTGCTCTTCAATTGTATCATAGATTTATACGGCACAACTTGTTTTAAGAATGAGTCGCCGCCGAACTCTCGTAATTTGAACTATATATTACGTTATATAACATAAAGTAACGTTAGGTATAAAATATTACGTTAACTATTAATAGATGATTTCTGTTCTGCAGAACAAATATCTTTTTATTTATAACATAGTAAAGCCACTCATTGTTTTGATATTTAATTTACTGTTTTTATCTAATATTTTAATGTAGATTTCAGGTTTTCAGAATAGGCATTCCTACTCACAATCGTGTTTTAATTTAAGTTAGTTAATTTAGTTGGTGCGAGACAGTTCGAGAGTTGGACAAAATTGAAAGTGAAATAATTAAAATTGCTGTTTTTAATAACAATTAATAATAGAAATTGTTTTTATTTCTTTATTTTTGACAAACTGACATTGAACTTCTTTTAAATATAAATTCTACTGCATGTAACAGATTGTCATATTTTGGAGGTTATAATATAATATAGTTTTTCTTAAATTAATACATATAATTTAAACATTGAACCTTCTAAGGTTCTAAAAAAAACTGAGAAAACTTAAAAAATAAATTAAATTAAAAATGGTACTTTAAATGACTACGCGTATTGCCGTATGCTAAACAATTTAAATTAAATACAAAATACAAAATGAAATTAAAGCAGTGAGTGGGAATGATACTTGCCATATTTTGTTATAATTTAATATTTTTCAGTTTAATTCATAAAATATTTTACTAGCAAAAAACATACAGAAAACATGTATGTTATAGTCCAAATTACGATAGTTCTGAGGCGACTTATACTTAAAAGAGGTTATAAGAGCGGTATAAATCTATAATACGATAATGAATTTTAATTACATACATTATAGAAGAATAAGTGAGTCAGTGCTTTTTAGTTATATCGGCAGTTTATACCCCACAATTTGTTTTAAGTATGAGTCACTGCCGAACTCTCGTAATTTGAACTATACTTTACATTCATGTAATATTTTACTTAAGCAAAACCTAGTAATATTTGATCTAAATAAACGAGTATATATATATATAAAATATTTTATAGCTATTCTGAAAGTCTTTAATTAATGTCTCGCGGCGTATTTTCGTATACCCCCTCTTTACAATAACCCAATAAAAAAGTCTGGAGCCGTCTAATCTGGTGTTTTCGACTATTTGTTAAATATAGCCTGCGAATGGAATAACCAACCGCCCAGAGCTTTTGAGAGCTCCACTTTAAGTTTTTAAGACCTAAAAATGGTTTTATAACCTATAAATTAAATCAAAAAGAATTTTCTTCAAAAGTAGAAAGCCCATTCGTAAACTTTGTGTAGTGTACAGTTAGTTTTGTTAGTTATAATCTGCTCACTTTTCGTCCCTGATTGTTTCCAATTAGTGGCTTTCATAATATATGTAAACATAACGTGCTTCTAGGTTCTCCAACACCCAGCAGGGCATCTTTGTCTTCCGTGTTTTCAATTTATCTTTCTGAGTGATTTTAATAACCTCCTCCGAGCTGATACAACTCAATACCCCGAGTAAACATTCCGGCTGATGAAATTCTAATACATTTACTACTCAAGTATACGCGGTTAAGCGTTAAAGTGCATACGTGAGAAAGCTAACATCCTGGTGGGCGGAGGGTTGGGAGATATGGGCGGTGGGTGTGAGGTGCTGCAAGGCATAACATAGTGCAACGGGGTTAATAAAATACAAAAGGTGTGGGATAAATGAAAAACTGTTTGCATTTATTTTTCACTTTATAAAAATCATTTTGTAAGATGTTATTTTTTAAGTTCGTAAAATTGCACACAGTTTAAGTGCATAATTTAGTTCTAAGGTTGAAGGTTAATTTCATAATGCTGTTGTCAACCGAAAAAAATTTTCGAACATTTTTTAATGTTTCTGTTTTGGAACGATACTTTACATTCTGTATGAAAACACTTTAAACATTTTAATTGAATTTACATAAAATGAACTAATAATTTATTTTTCTGATTGATTTCTGTCAGATTCGTCTAAAATGTGTAAAGTCATCTCTAAAATAAAAAGGAAGGAAAGAAGATACTTTTTAGCTCGATGTTTATAAACACATTTTAAAGGGAGTTTGCTGTAATTGATACTCCGTAATGGAAACGCGGATACATTTCCCGAAAAACGACGAATGTAAAAGCATAAAGAGCGGTCTTTATAAAAATAAATGGTAAAAATGTTTAATTGTATTTCTGTCACAAAATGTTAAGAAATATTTCTCATTCTTGTTAAAAAGTAATAACACGGCTCTTTTGAGAGAAAACAAAACAAAATTCGCTTCTGTCAATGTTAATTAAAAGTTTTTAGGCCTAAAGGGTGAAAACATTGGAGAGAGTGAACAAAAAATAGTAAAATAAAAAACAACGATATTTTTCAGGATTTTAGCAATTGTTTTGTAATGGAAATATAAAGATACAAAATAACAACTTAGCTTTAAATTTATTTAACAACAATCTATTTTCGTTACCAGTCTGGGGCGAATCTGCTTCTCTAAGGTTGCTTTATCTTTACATACGAATAGAGAGAATCATCTGGGTGCTGAATAGTTTATTTTTTTTTTTTTATTTATTTAGGCTTTGGCTTATTCAGCCTTCTTGCCATTGCTTTTATTTGTAAAATTATATAAAAATTTACATATAAATTATAATTGTTCTAATAAATACAAAACAAATTGATTCTTTTAAAAAATTAAACTTAAAATTAAATACATACTAAATAAAATATTTTAACTTAAATTACACTTCTATATTATTTTCTATCACAAAGTTTGTTAATATTTCCGCCGTTGCTTCACTTGTCATTAAACAGGACATATTGACTGGGAACTGTGTTACATTACGTAAATCATTTAAAAGTCTATCAATTTTTGATGATAAAAGATGACACCCTAGAATTATATGGTCCAAAGACCCTTCTTCTCCACATATACAATTTGGTGTGTCTTTTATATTTATTTTGTATAGATGAGCTGGACATCTAGAATGCCCAGATTTCATTCGACAATTTGTTGAAATATATCTTCGTGAATGGTTTTTATTAAACCATGTGGTTGTTGGAATTTTTTGATTCGCTGCAAAAAAATTTTTTCCAGTACTTTGACTTTTCTCATTATATATACTCTGCCATTCTGCCATACAATTTTCTTTAATTATTTTTTTGGAATCATTTATTGACCAATTTATTTCGATTATTTCCCCATCTACACAAGCTTCTTTGGCCAGTTTGTCAGCCATTTCGTTTCCTTTTATGCCTACATGTCCAGGAATCCAAATAAGTTTAACATTGATATCATTTTTTTTCATTTTTAAAAGATATTCTTTAATTGAACATATTTTGTTATTATTATTGTTTTTGAATTTATTGTTATTTAAAGATACACAAACACTACGAGAATCTGTGAAGATTAATATATTTTTATTGTCAGTTTTTTGTATTATTTCTAGTAATTTCATAATTGCTGTTATTTCTGTATTATAAGAATTTGTGATGTTGTTAAGTTTGTATTTGTACTGTTGATCTGTATTATAATTGAAAATGCCAATTCCTCCAGTTTTAGAGTTTTTTTCGAATGACCCATCGGTAAACCATATACTCCAGTTTATATCATCTTTTGTTATATATTCCATATATTTTTGATAAGTTATTTCCTTACTGTCATTCTTCTTGAACAAATTTATTTCTGTATGTATTGTTGTCATGCTTATTTCTAATGGAAATTTGAAAAAAGGTATAATGTTGTGTACCTCTAAGTTCAAGTTATTATATCTATCAAAACTAGTTAAAAGTGCCGGTTTTTTATGAGTTGTCCAATATGGTTTATTATAAAGAACATATAGTTTAGATAATCTTGTATTTAAGGGGCCACATGAGTTATGTCTGTTTTTACAAAAGAAACTGTCTGATATTTGTTGTATTCTGATATTTACCGGAGGAATATTAGTTTGATAGTTGAGGATTTGGATTGGTGTTGAAACCATTGCACCTAATATTATTCTTAAACATTTGTTTTGTATAATTTCAATTTTTTTTAATCTTGAGTTATTTGCGGTGCAGATCATAGTACTAGAATAGTCAATATGCGGTCTAACAATAGCTTTATATATTTTTATTAAGGTTGTTGGGTGTGCGCCCCATTTGTATCCTGCTATACATCGCATCAAATTTAAGCCTTTTTGACATTTGTTAATAATATGTGCAATTTCTTTCGCCCAAGTGCTTTTCGTATCAAAGAATATACCCAGAAATTTGGTATTTGAAGTAACAGTTATATTTTTATTTCTGATGGTTATTTTTGGACTGCAGTTTATTCTATGCCTTGTAAATATAACTATTTTACTTTTTTCTGACGATATATTTAATTTGATTTCCTTTAATAAAATATCTAGTTTTCTTAATTTCGATTGTAATCTGTTTTGAGCTATATCTTGTGTATGACCCATACTATAAATAACCATGTCATCTGCATACATCAGTACTGTTGTGTTGTTATCTGATAATGTTGTTAACTTTTCTGTGTATATGTTGAATAATAAGGGAGATAATATTGAGCCTTGTGGAATTCCGTGATTACATAGTATAGGACCAGTTAACTTATTATTGTATCTAACTGTTATTTCTCTATTTTGGAAGTAGTTTATAATCCAGTTGGATATTTTGGAAGATATACCTATGTTTTCTACTTTTTCTTTTAATATTTTTAGATTAACATTGTCATAAGCAGCTTCAATGTCAATGAAAGCAGCTATCATATAATGATTTTTACTGTATGTTCTTTGAATATCGATATTCAATATGTTTAAGTTATGCTGTGTACTTCTTGTTTTTCTAAACGCAAATTGTAACTCAGGTAATCTTTTATGATGTTCGAGATACCACTCCAGTCTGTTTTTGATGATGGATTCCATAGTTTTGCCCATACATGATAATAAAGTAATTGGTCTGAATGATTCTTCTTTGTTTGGATCTTTTCCTGTTTTTAATATAGGAACAACGATATGTTTTTTCCAGTCTAATGGTATATCAGCAGTGTTTAATGACAGATTGTATATTTGTGTAAGATGATTTATTGCATTGTCAGGTAAGTTTTGTATCATTTTGTAATTTATTCTATCAAATCCTGTGCTACTGTTTTTATTATGATTTAACGCGAATTTTACTTCATTTTTATTTATGTTATTATCTAGAAAATTATCTTTTACGATGGTGGTGGTAGTAATATTTAAATTGTTGTTCTGTGGAAATTTTTTTTTAATGAATTCTTCTATTAAATTTTCATTATCACTTATCCTTTTAGTACTATAGCTTTTATTGTTAATTTTTCTTATATTATTCCAGACAATGTT
The DNA here is from genome assembly GCA_963678705.1 of Panorpa germanica. Lineage (NCBI taxonomy): Eukaryota > Metazoa > Arthropoda > Insecta > Mecoptera > Panorpidae > Panorpa > Panorpa germanica. The sequence continues at coordinate 948,004 of OY783212.1, read as the reverse complement.
GGTTGTTGTGTTTGGGTTTAAATTCTCGCAGAAATTTTGCCATTCTATTTTTTTTCTGGCTCTAAAATATCGTCTGGTTTTAGCTTGATGTTTTTTATAATTTAAATAATTCGCCATTGTCATGTTTTTATTAAAAATAGTTAGTGCTAATTTTCTTTGAGCTATCATTTTATTGCACTCAGTGTCCCACCAAGACGGTTTTATTTTATTAGGAGTTATATTATACAATCTGGTAGATGGGATATGTATGTCTGCCGAATTATTAATAACATCTCTAAATTGGTTGTATTTGTTTTCAACATCTTGGGGATTACTTGTGATTCCATTTGTGCTAAGGTTTGAAATTCTGCTTTCTATTTCAAGGCTATATTTCTCCCAATCTGCTTTTCGGAAATTTCTCCTCGTTAAATATTCAGATGTACGGTAACGGTCTTTATTATAGTCATTCAAACAGAAAAAAATTGGGTAGTGATCACTACCTAAGCTATCTGCAAGAACTTGCCACGAAGTAATTTGTTGTGTTAAAGTCATTGATACCAATGTGAGATCCAATATACTGTCCCTTGTACTGAGATTGCTTACTCTAGTTGGTTTATCATCGTTGATAATATTTAGATTTTCGTTTTCTATGAAATCTAACAATTCGTTACCTTCATACTGACTACCTGGACAATTTATATCCCAAGCAAGATTAGTCGCGTTAAAATCTCCAGCAAGTATAACAGGAACATCTATTTGTTGTTTTATCTGTGACCAATTAGAATTAGATAGTTTATGATTCGGTTTAGCATAGATTGATAAAATACATATTACATCAGTTTCGTTATGTGTTAAAATTATTCCAACTATTTCGACCGAATTAAATGGGTTATTTAGCATTACTCTTTTATATTTTATAGATTTATGAATCAAGATAGCAGCACCCCCGTGGGGATTATAGTTTGTATTCTGTATCCTATCTTCTCTTTCAATAAAATAACCTTTGATGTTGAAATTGATATTTTTTGTTAAAAACGTTTCTGATAGTATGCATATATGTATGTTATGCTTCTGTAACATATGTTGTAGTTCCTCTTTAATATATCTGACTCCTCTGCAATTCCATTGAATAAAATTTATCATTTTAACTGTTTTAATTAATTATTGATTTTTATATCTGTCCTTGGTCTTGTTGTTAGATTTATTTATATATTTTATTTTATTTTATTTTCTCTCCGTTTATATAATTATTGTTGATTTAATATTTTAGTAAATTTATTAAACGATTAGGTTTAGTGATGTGAATAGATTTTTAAAAAATAAACTTAATTTATATATCGATGTTTTCTTACGAGTTTGGCCATTGTACACTAGATATTTGTTTCTTGTAGCTTCTAAGGGATTGGGATGTAATATTTGGGTCTTTGTTTGTACTTTTAATTTTGTCATCATTATTTTTATTATATATTGATGTATAGCAGGTATCATTATCATTGTTTTCCATTGTAATATCAGGTGTCTCTTGGTTGATTTGCTTTCTGTTTTTTCCTTGATTAGTTATCTTAAGGTATGTGTCGCTTTCTTCATTGTTAGGTTTCTTTTCTTCTCTTCTTCTTTTTGGAATTGGTTCTTTAGTGGATGTCGTAGGTTGTGGTTGACTGTAAGATCTTTGTAACGAGTTACCTGTATTTGATTTATTCACTCTGGTATTAGATCTTCTGGTTAAAGGGTTTGGTTTGTATGTTGGAATTATGTTGATACTATTGTATTTATTAGTGATATTGGGAAAAGTCTCATTGTAGTTTAGAGCTTCAAAAGAGTTTTGAGTTCTTACTGAGTATAAATAGTCTGTATTTTTTTCTGTTAATTCTAATTTTGCTTCATAAAAACTGAGATTGTGTTGGGCCATGAGATCTTTTATCTTGATTTGTCTTTTTTTTTCAGGACATTCATTGTCTGTAGCCTCGTGGTTAAGTTTACAATTTATGCATGTCGGATTAGGAGATGTGCATGCAGTACGTAAATGATCTTCACTTCCGCAGAATTTACATTTTGCTACTTTTGCTCTACATTTTGTGGCTGCATGTCCAAATTTAAAACAATTATAACATTGTATCGTCTGTTGTACAAATGGTTCACATGCTCGTCTCACTCTCCACATGTAAACATAAGCAGGAATAGCAAGTCCTTCAAAGAATAATTTCACTGTTGTACTGGGTTCATATTTAATAGCTCCGTCAACTCTTAGTTTTCGATTTAACCTTTGCACTCTCGTTACTTTAAAAGGTGGACACTCTATATTATTTAAAATTGTATCTTCCGAATATTCAATATCAACACCTTTTATAATAGCAACTTTTGTGCACCAGTAAAATGGGATAAACGCTTCATACCCATTGTTTTTCAGCAATGTTGATTTGGTAATTTCATTAGCTAGTACTGCATTAGCACATTGAACGATTACTCTATTTCTTCCCACTTTTTTAATTTCTATTATATTAGATTTATTGCTAATTTTACATATTATTTCTGCTAATTTAAGAGAACTAAAAAATGTATTTCCATCACTATTATTTTTAACTATCATTACTTTATACGAGTCATATTTTGTTTCTGTGTTGTATAAATTATTAAATATTTTTTTAACATTGTCACTATTGTTATTTAAGTTTTCTGTTATATCACTGGATGTTTTATCTGTAGGAATTGATTTGTTAGTCACAGAGTTGTTTTTATTGATCGGATTTTTATCGGGAGGTTCAACCTCCATATCCATATTGTTAATTAACCAGTGATAATTAAATAGAAGTTACTTCACTTCTAATTAATAACACTTAATAATAATATAAATTATAATTTAAAAAAAAAAAAAAAAAAAAAAAATAAATCACGAAAAAAAAATTTTATAATTTGCAAAAAAAAAAAGATCACTATTTATTTTATTGTTTTGTTTATTGTAAATACGTGCGCTCACCAAGAAGACTCGATGTAAACTGCTGAATAGTTTAATTTAGGGTATTTTTGCTAACAAATTCAATTAGACTTATGAATTAGATTTTATTTTAGATAAATTTAATAAAGTGAAATGTAATATTTGTATGTTACCTTCAGCGAGGGTGGTTGCTACTTTCTACACATCTAATTCTGTTTCTAATAATTATTAATTCACCCTTAAATGAAAATGTTTAGTTGGGGTTAGCGAAATATTCTGTATTAATTATTGAAGTACATAAACTTTTATTATACATCCAGATATACTCGTATGTATTTTAAAAGGGGCACGTTTAATGTTTTTTTTAATGTCAGTCCATTTCCGATGATGAGCCATATCATTTATTAAACATCAAATATGTGAACTATAAATACTTTTATAGTTATACAACCCATATAATTAGTTAAAGTAAATAATTAAAGTCAGAAAATATAGGGCTGGTCCGGGGAATGGAATCCAAACACACTACAATCTGCATTAGCGTCCAGTGTCACCGCTCTCGTTCACTATGCCATCGTTTCTGATTACATACATTACATAACAATTATTATAGTTTTCCAGCATATTTAAAAATTTCGTTTGCTTAGATTTTTTTTTTTTGATTGACATCCCAGAATATAACAATCTATCCATAGATATTTAGTAAGTGACATAACATTATAACAACATGAAGGAAATGTATCCAATGATACGTCCTTAGTCTTTTTAGTGTGTATGATTTGAATTCAATAAAATAATTCGTAATTTCATTTCAAATTTTAATTCCATTTTAAATTGAAATATTTTATAATAAATAATTTTTCATATAAACTAACTAAAAAGAATTTTTTTTTTTTATTCGTACATTAGGTATGAAAGTTAGCTCACATATAAAATTTCAACTTTCTAGCACAATTTTTACCCTTGTCAAAAACCGCCTCCGTGCCCCCAAATAAAATTTTGAAGTTTGAATTTTCTTTTATTGATAATATACTTAAATATTTGAACTTATATGAACTTTCTCCAAAGTTCCGGCCCCCGAATTTTTTCAACCCCGCCTTTTTCAATTTTTGAATTTCCAATTTTTGAAAAATGTCAGCATAACCTTAATGTTGAATACCTTAATATATATGCAAAATTTAAACTTTCTATCTTTTACAAATTAAAAGTTATACAGAAAAAAGTGATTTTCTTTTTTCCTGTTGTTCCAAAATTACGGGTTTCCTGGAAATTTAGGGAAAAAGCCGGGGGCGTCGAAAGTCTTAGAATATTTTTCTCTACGAAATAGGAAATTTTCAAAACATTGACGGAGCCGTTTTCGAGCTACCTTACAAAAATCACTACCAAACATATAAACATATAAACAAGTCAGATACACCTGGAACATTATACTATAGGATTATTCCTTCCAAATGCACAGGAGATTGAGTCGCCAACTAAATAAATTGGTAACTTTCTTTTTACTTAGTGCTGTCTTCTCGCTTTTATCAAGTTACCCGTAAGGGTGTTTGGATTGTCATCTAGTCGATCTCTGTACTTGAAGCTGTACTTTATAACCCTTTGACCCTTGGTAGGTCTTGATGAATATCTTCGTTGGTCGTACCTCGTGGAGCATTTATAATAGTACGTAGCACCTTGGATTGGGAGCGTTATAGAATCTCAATATCAGAGTTTGCCGCTGATTCCCACAGACCTATACAGCAATAGTTTACATTCGACAGATAACTTAGATTTATGACCTATTAGCCAGTACATTCTTTGTAGCTTGAGCCCAAGTTGTTTACGCTTTGTAAAAATGTGCAAAAAAAAAAAATTCGTTCGCTTAGATTTGAATGTAGAAGTTTTCTTAAGATGCAAGCAATAAACGTTATTTATTTGCAGACTCATGAATTTCGTTTGTCGTAACAGCGAGGTGCTGACACGTTCAATAACTTATTGTAGCTTAACAACTCTGAAAGTTTAGCAGTTTTAATATTAGTAAATAATAAATAAATTTGTAAATAAAGTTATGGAAGCGCTACTGCACGTTTCGTGTTATAACATTATACTCGTATAAACCAGCTCACAGTATTTTATCTTTTTATAATATTTTATGAATGGAATACGAATATTCAACAGTATACGTGTTTAGGATGCTTGAGACAGGGTAGAATGAGGAGGGGAAGGAGGTTAGAGGGCAGGATGTATCGTTTTTGCCTACCTTGAACATAAAATATATTAAGTATGATCTAGAGAATATTATTGCTTTAAAAAACATTTTTCACTCGTTGTCATTCCCATTCATATCTAGAATCTGCGTAAAGCTCCTTATGGGACCACGAGCTTTGGCGAAAGATAAGTGCTACGTACGAGCATGTCTTTTAAAAAAACTGAAACAAGCTTTTTAATGCGAAATAAAAAATATAGCATTTGTGTAAGTAGAGCTATAAAAACACGGTTTGTCTGACTCGCCTGAATAATTATTCGGGCGAGTCAGACAATTTGTAACCTTAGTTACATTTAGATAAAGTAACCAAAATAGAAAAAGTTATTAAATACAGATACACTTACTACAATAACAAGAACAATTAATTAAACTTTCAGCTACACTTTTTTCAAAGCCCTATAATTTACTAATTAGGCTACTTATTTCAGTTTCAAAGTATGGGATCTATTTTGCTTTTTATCTAAGGTCTTCTGATAGTTTTGTGTAAACTTACATAGCTCAGTTTAGAAAATATAAGCCTTTTAAAAATCGTCAGAAGTTAGCAGACGTCAGGTAAACAGTTACAAAATTGGCGCCTAAGTATCTACTACTTACTAAGCTAAAAATAAACTTTCGTTAAAGCTCGATAGATTACACCACATGTAATAATTTAACTGTTCATTCGCCCAAACTTCAAGTTTATTGTTTCATCTGAGCTTTAACTTTTCAACAATGAATGCTGATATGAAATATATTTTCGCAAACTCTTTAAAATGATGGAGTGAAATTATTTCCTAATTAACAAATCATTTATTTAAAAATAATTAACAAAAAAGCTCTCATTATCCAAAGCTTTTAAAAGTATTCTTTCTAACAGATATTAGCTACGCAACAAGGAGGTTATATGAGTAGGAGCTGGGCTGAGGAGTAGCGTGGGCCGCAGGATTAGTCTTTTTGTTGTAAGAATAAAAGGATGATGTTAGTCAAATTCTGTTTTTGACATATTAAAAGCATATTCACAGCGACGTGCCTTATTGTTCAACAAACCGCATGTTCTGTTACGAGTTCATGGCGATTTGCAAAACGGAAGAAAAATGTTCAACTCATTGAGCTTCAAGGCTGGATTGAACGTCACAACAATATTTATTATACTGCCTTCCATATAACGAAGGGTAAAAGATCTTCGACCATCTTATCTTTTTTGAATGAATCAATTATCAGATTACCTTTAAAGATTTGAAACCCGACCGCTGTTATTTATTTTTCAAATTTATTTATTCAAGATGTTTCAACTGAAACTTGAACCATACTTCACTGTTAAGAGTAAAGTGAAATGTAGATTTCCATCTTAAAGATAAAGTGTTGTCTGGAATTTCATTTTCACCCTTCAACACCTCAATTAGTGTGATGGAAATGCATATTTATATTTACAGAAAATTACCATGTTTGTTTTTCCCATTTTCTAAACCATGTATCATTTCTGGCAGATCTAATAAATGCTTACCATTTCAAATTATCGTGTGTCTGTCTAATTTGCATCCCGTGATTGTAATTTGGCGAATGACGTCTGTGGGTAGAGGTTACTCCTTATACATCACCGTCAGAATAGTCATTCGTCTTTCCATCTCTTGGGGTTGAGGTTTTGTCAGACATTAATATTTCTCATCGTTTCTGCTGGCGTTTACTTGATCCTTATCACAAATCAAAAACTCTTCTCGACAGAAGTTTGTCGAGTCGACCGACAGATGTCTCCGCGGGGTAATTAATACGAGTTCTCGTACTCGTGACGCATTCACAGTTCCACTCAGTGACGTAGCGGATGATCATGACCCTTGGCGATGATTAGCAGTCAATTTAAATGTATACCAACCGACTAATTGATATTTCTCGTAATATTTTGGAAGCTATTATGAAACCTGTTAAAGAAAATAAACAAATTTATTCTCTGAGGGAGTTAAATAATGGAGATATTTTATAATTTCCTTTTAAACTTGATGTTTTTAACAACATTTTGCTAAAAGGGTTTTTAAACCATACTTAGATGTTGTTGGAGATTTATTACACTCATTACTCATCCTACAGCAAGGTGAGTTACTTAAGTTAATGCAGGAAACGAATACGTATTTTTTTAAATTAATGCTCAATTTTTGGGCTGACTGTAGTATCTCTTAGTTCAAATCTTAGTGAAGCTATGTTACAGATAGTACATTGGATTTATATAGTACCATTAGGTAGCGATATAGTCTACACATAAGAAGTTACAATAAAATAAATTTCCGTATTCGGCTACAAATATCTGTGCAAGTTTTATAATTTTATATTATACACAGTATTATTCTGTAGGCCTTCCTTACAAACTGTCTAAATTTCATGACATCATATTCAGGATAAACAAAAATACAACACATATAGTGACAACAGTTGAGAACGGCGGTCGTCATCTATTGGATGTCTTAAACTGGTGCATGGCGACTTCATTTCACAGTCAAATGAAGTTTAGGGAATATAAAATAGTCACAAAGAAGTAAAAAAGTGATTTTTAGTGAAAGAATCAGTGATTATCGTTGAACGTCAGCTTCCTGTCTTTCGGTATTCAGGACGAATACGACGAATTCTACTTAGGAAACGCTTAATTACACCAAGTTTACTCTTTTACACAAGAAACTCTTTATGGATAATTCCTTTGGAATAGTAAAAAGAAATTAGCATTGCTTTAAATTTTGACTTCATTAAACGAGATTTCATTAAAGATTGACTTTATTAAACGAAACGTTATGAATTTTTTACAGTTAGTTTGTTAAGGAAAGTTCACAGAACATAAGAAACTAAGAGATGGCGTTACTTGTTCTATGAAATTTGAGAAGCCAGGAAACTTATTAAAGCAATTACAACTCGACTGGCTTTCGTCGAGTGTGAGAACAAATTATCGCAAACTATCGCTTATAAAATTCAAAGATGATAATATTTCAAGTGTTGAAATATTTTGTTGATATAATTATGTAAGTTAAAGTGATGTATGTTTAGTTATGCTAAAATCTAAAATTTATAACAAGAAGTTTTCTTCCTTCGGTTCACAAATAATGAAGAGCGTAGGAGTAGTGCGTGTGGCGTACACGGATAATCTTTTATTTATTTAGTAGGAAATATTTCCAGGTAGCAGATCCAAATTATTTTTGACATGATTTATTTATTAACATCAGCGACGTTTCGATTGCAAGTACAAACATCATCATAAATAAACTGTGCCAAATGTAATTTTTATTTACCTTTACAATTTAAGAAGGGCACCTTATTGTAATAGTCCTACTGTGCCATCTCATTTAAATCCGTCACTGTGTTTAGCTTATAACAAAGTTCTCCCCATATTGAGTGATAGGCCTTCAAGGTACATAGAAATTCTGTTTAATAGACGTATTATCATTAAATCCTACTTTTAAAAATGTCAGTTCATGCAAATTTAATATATTTATGGATTCCAAGGATATTGCAATCATATTAAAATAAATTTAAATTCTTTTGTCACTTTTCTTATAATGTAGATGTAATATTTTTAAGGGTTTTTCTTCTTTTATGCGTATGTTTCATGTCATCTAATAGGCGCTTCAAAGAAACATCCGTGTCTATTCCACCGTTCATATAGCGTATAAGAATAATGACATGGAATAACGCACGGCATAGCGGCTGTATGTAGCGTTTACTGCAAATAAAAGAACGAATCCAACGAAATATGACGCATCTAAAAAGTGATAATAGGATCCGTTGATCACGTGGTAGGCTAACATGTTGCTATGGCAACGTGCTACCGGTAACCGGTAACGAGGAACTGGGCAGCGACAATCAATGGGAATTTGTTTATCTAACAGTGCTAATACTTTGTGGGTGGCGACTGGGTGGTGGTAAACTTTTATCACTGTGTTCGTTGAACCTACAAGCGTTTTGTGTCGCAAAACATTGGTGTAGGCACATGTATGAGTATGTCTTTGTGGGGCGGAAAATTGTCAAAGATCAGCTTTGGATTTATCCTATGAAACGTTGAAGAGAAGAGAAGGGGCCAGTAAGGTGTATGCAGTGAACAGGAACACTATGGTTTCTAGTAGTATCTGTCGTATAAGTTTGTTATCGTTGGCATTTTCAATAAGGTTGCTTCAAAAAACAACTAGATCTCATATAGCCGATCATAAGCTTTCCTCCCGCAAACCTTCTTATCCACGTTTCATATAATAAATAAAATAATTGAAAACAGCAATTATAATAAAAGATATAAAAGGATTTGGGAGAGAGAGATACCACAATATTTAAGAGAAGGATAAAAAACATGAGAGGGATTGCCAAATTTAGATTGGGAAACGAGGAGAAAGGAAACAGATACTGGGCAAATAGCGAGTGAAGGATGTGCAGGGTGTGCGGAATGAAGATAAAAACAATGGAGCACATTAAGTTTTCATGTGAGAAAAAGGTAAGAAGCGAATAGAGTATTAGGCAGTTATTAAAGGGAAGCAGTGAAGGGAAGAGGTGGATGGCGGAGATAGAGAAAAGAAACGAGGAAAGAGAAGGAATGGCTGAGTAGAAACAGAAGGGAGAGTAGCAGGAGGAGCGAAGCAATAGCTGAGCTGTTTTGTTTTTATTTTTAAAAGGATAATTTTTTTTTTATTTGGAAAAAGTGAGAATGTTTAGATTTAATAAGGATCAAAATTGAATTAAGCACTATGATATGTAAATAAATGAGTTAAGGCACAAGAATGTAGTGCCAAATGGCAAAAACATTACAATAAAATAATATTATAATAAATCCAATGGGTTTAATAGTTTATCCATTCTCACACTTCTAAACATCTTTATTCAGCATTCAGTTGTGAATTTATCTATCATTAAAGTGACTACAATCACTCCCGCTGAATACGGTTGCATTTTTGTTTCCATTTTTTGTCATTTGCGTATCTTGTATTTAAAAAACCTAATTGAAAATAAAATTCTGATTCTATCTCGATATAATAACTTTAACAAATTGATTTTGGATTTTCTTTTATACTAGAAAACTAGTCCTTAAATAAATGTCGTGCACGCCCATGACTGTTGTGGACTTCGTACTGTACCCTCGGCCTCGACCCCACCAAGGTTCGCCACGTAAAGCAATCAACGTGCAATTGCTTCCGCCGTGTCGAGATAATTTCTTGTAATGATTCTACTTCTGAGAAACATTTAACTGCTACAAAACACGGTCTGCTAGGACGAGCCGCTACACTTAAAAATGCTCCCTGCTTATAAGAATATTTTTGAATGACTGTAATTATTGTATAATAAAAATATGGAGCTGCATGAAGAAAACAATTTTCACACTTTACTAGGAAAGTTTTAATTTCATTTAAAATTTATATTTATTTGAAACTTAAAAAATAAGCAACGAGATTTTATAGGTTATAATAAATACGCTCATACACAGAGTGCCATTTTAGATGAGCGGTTAATTTCAAGAATATTTTTCTTTCACTTTTACTTTACCTATCACTGAAGCAAAGGTGGATTCACGATTCGAACGTGTCACCACACACAACGCACGAGCTTTTGGCATTGAGTGTACAGTAACAGTTTTTCCTAAATGATTGATTACTGAAAGAAAGGATTAACTGATTGATCGGCAATGTATTACAAGTTAACGATACACTAAAACGGTTTTTAAAGATTCCCAGTAGACGGTCGGACAGATTTACAAACGAACATATATCATTACGTTGTTGGGACGTAATCATTCACTATCTCTCACCCACGCAAACGCCCTTACCCCCGCCCCCGTTCACGAAGCGTGTCAACGTTCTACGCCAAGAGGAAAACACTGAACGGTGCTTCTGTTCTTATTCTTCTCTCTCAAACAACCCTACTACTTCTTGTTTAGTTTATCTTTGTTTTCTATTGTTGCAAATTATTAATTGATTTTTCAATCACCCTGCTTTTGACCTAGTGATTTCTTGACGAACAGTTACTTTGATACTTAGGAGGATTCATTTTTCCGGATCAGATATTACTGACACAAGTAAACTGGAAACCAATCTCATGTCTTACTGCTTTCATAAATTTCTCTGATGGATGGATTCAGTTTCCAACGGAGATCTTTCCGGGGCTTTATCCGGAATCATTATTATAGGTATACTTACCTTTCCGTTCTTTTGTAGTTAAGATACAATCTATTTTTAGGGTAAATGATAATATAGATTACAGGCATTTATGTTCGAATCCACTGAAGATTTATTTATGGAAACCTGGTTCACCCGTACAAAGAAAATTAACAATGTAACGGTAAAGGTTAAGGCGATTGAAAGAAATCTAATGTACATATTACGCAAAGCTCAGTGCAAAATGATTCTAAATAACATTATGGTATAAGGTCCGTGCATCCGTACGCTATTTATAACTTGAAAAAGAAAAAATAATCACAAAATATCATATAATACCCCAGTACATACTGACTTTATACTTGAAAATAAGTTGCAAGGAATCAACTTAATCTCTATGCCGAATTAATTGAAACTTATTTTCGCTCCAAGAAATATTCCCCGTACGCTCTCCACAACGCACGTGCTGCTCAATATAACGACTATGGAATATACCTATACATTGCCAAGCGCGTGAGGTAGAAGATACTCATTGCACTCTATATGAAAAACCTGATGTTATTCGTGCGGCGCACGAGAATGAAGATTACCGGGGCTTGCTGAAATAATGTGATATTATTTTTGTTTACGTAATTCGAGATAGTATTTGACTTTTAACACTTTAGTCGTTTGTGACTAATTACTGTGACTACGAATAGGCGTAAGAATGAGTATTATTGAGTATGAGTATGAGTATTACTATTGTTTATATTAAAAACATAATTTTTTTTTTTTTTACTTAAGATTATTACAATCTGTCAAAATAAAATGACTTGCGCGGGATGTGTCCATCGACTCATCCCTCAATTTTAATAGATCCTAGATTCTGTTTATTTGGCTAGTAGGTCCCAGATGTGAAAAACATGAATAAAACTTTTAAAAACTTCAAAAGAAAAATAAAGTGCACTACCAGTTCTCGTAGCCAGCAACTGCATCTGGTGCCTATAGGTATAAATTTCCCATGCGTAAACAACACAAGAAAGTGTATTTGCGCTATTCTTACTCAGCTTGGACAGACAACAAAACGGACAAACAATTTTTCATAGAACATTGGAACATTCTTATTATGCAAATGTTGGATAACCTAATAAAGAAAATATTCTCAACTTATGGCAAACTCGTATTTTTGAATATAATTTGCTGTTAATTTAACTTCTAGAAGTATGATTACGTGACAATACAAAAAGAAGGAGGCGTGAAGAGGGCGGAGACGAGGGTTTATTTGTGTTTGTACTTGTACGTCACACATTTCTCGACGAGTTCAACAGGTTATCGGGTCAAACCACCACACAGTAAAAGTTTAGCACGCAACGAATTAAAAATTTATACTAATTGGTTTATATGATAATTAACTGAAGACAAAATCGTTTTAAGTAATAATGTTAGTATACGGGCTATGTAATTATTAAAGTTTAAAAGCATCTGTAGTCTGTCGTCAGGGGTAGTCAATTGTTGGTCCGCAAAAATTCCTTCCTTCGCACCAGTTCCTTCGGCACTCTGATGTTAATAATGTTGGGCCAGCTATTACTTGAGAGGGTGGTCTACGGAGAACACTGCTGGCTGGTGTCATATGCAGAAACAGAGGCGGCCTTAGGGTGTGGTAAACGGAGCAACCGCCAGGGGCCTCACACCCTCGAGCAACCGAAGTAGAAGAAAGTCATTACAATATATGTTTTTGAGTCCCACGCCTCGTGCTTTAAAAAAGTCTTTGTACTTGTTAACTTTTATAAATCCTCCAATATAAAATTTTAAAACTCTACATCTAAAACTCTTACATAAATTACACAAGGAACATCCGCCTCGCAAATATCTGCCGACGAAGGGCCTCGCAATGGGTAAAGCCGTCACTGGGCAGAAATATAGTCCAGGAACTCCAAAAACAAGTCGAGTCTGTGAACCTTGAAGCCATTGCTGGATACAGAAAATAGATGCCACAAAGTTTTTCAAAAATCTTATTGATAACTGATAATAATCTTACATACAATCCTGTTTTAAATTTAAGTAATACAGTAGTCAGGACCACGGCCGTTCTGAATTATCAAATGTATAGTTTTTATGAGAATACTATAGATAAATCCCTCTAGATAAAAATGTGAACGTTATAAACACGTATTTTGCTTCAGGTTCTACACACAGTGCGACGGTTTGTCACCACACCATATCGTCACCATGGTACTCCTTCTCTTCTTTCGAGATCAAGTATTATGGTCTTTTATTAGTAGAGGGGATACATTCACCGTATAAGGCGAAACACCTAATAAAATATTACGTATACATTTTCAGTATGTGTGTTTATGTTATTTCTATATATGTGTGCATCGCATTATATATGAATATGACAATCCGTGTGGGAACCCGAAAATCATCTCAAAACGTCAGGTAAAACCATACTGAAATGAGTTCAGCAGATCGACAGCGCTATGGACGGAATGTTTATATGCCTTTGTGTATTGGTATTCAACAACACTCGTACAAGCACAGTGTAGAATTGCTATAAATTCTTCTTATGATTTAAGCCAAACGTTCTAACGTTTGCTCTACATACTGTTATGTGTGGAAGAAATGCTTCTCCCTCCTCAAGTTTAGTTACAATTTTGTCCATAAGTTAATTATTTCATACTCTCAAAAAAAAAGTCATCCCTATTTAGTACTAGTTAGTATTTTTTACTAAGAAAGTACTACTGAAAACGAAAAAGTATAAAAATGAGTTATAAAAGAGGGTCCGGTCCGGGCACTAAAGCTCGTTTCTTGTTCGTATATGTGTGTTCATATATAGAAATACATATATCTAGTAAAGTACACTATACGCTGTATATCATATACAGAATATACTTTAAAGAAAATAGATATGTAGTATTTCATACGGTGTATCGCGGTACGTATCACTGGTAAATGTATCCCCTCTACTAATAAAATATCATAACACTTGACCTCGAAAAGAGAGAAGGAGTAACGTAAGTTAAAAAGACGATATGATGCGGCTACTGACCGCTGCACTGTGTTTAGATCTTTATACAGATTCCGTACCTGTGCAGACGATATAAGTATCCGAAAAAGTATTTCGTTTAAAGAGATACTCGTATTTAAAGTACATAATTTAATTCAAACGTTTAAGATTCATTTGATTGAATATTATTAAAAGTGCCGAATTATCAAGTTTTAACTACAAAATACAAAATGCTAGTTAAATGAAGGTTTCTATTCTTTGATTGTGCAGTTCGTGAAGTATATCTTCACAACTCTACAAAGTTTCACACCACTGATCTTTGCTGTTTTATATTTCCACAAAATATCTAATTCAGCGAGAGACATCTCTCTCATTGATAACAATTTTCATTTTGTATCTAAGACACTACACACACACACTAACGGAATTAACTAAGAAAATAGTAAAATTAGTTAATTAAGTGCTGAGTAAGTTGAATGCAGATTTAAATCAGCCTCCTCCTCCTGCTCCTTCTCCAGCTCGTGCTTTGAGTCGTTGTGCTTAGTTCTACTTTTGTGCTAATATTTCTTTACATACTCGTATGTGTTAATGAACTAATTCAATTAAAAGATACGTACGATAATATTAATTAATTAAACTTCAATGTATTTTGTAAGTATCGGAATATATTCGGATGCATGCAACCATCGTTCGAGATATACTCGCAAGTGTCTTCTCTGTCTTTCTCCATATTCGTTTAATATGTGTGAGTGAATAAACTGACAATTGCGTAAATAACCTTATAATCGTGTGGTAAATTTGTTTTCCTCGAAATAAATATGTTAATGTATTTTATTGATTGGATTGTATCTAATCGTATTTTAGAGGGGGGGGGGGGGCTAGGTTTGCTCGTACGCCGCACTGGAAGTTTGTTGATCTATAGAAAAAAGGAATTAAGTAATTTAAGTAATTATATTTAGTTTTAAGTTATTGTCTAATTAATTGGGTTGTTGATATTAAAAGAGCTCTAGAAACCGTTTGCTTTTCTAAAGGAAATTAAAAGACCTTCATTAAATATTTGTGTAAACCGGAAGTCTCCAAACTAAAGCCCGTTAGCTGAATCTGGCTTGCCGCGGCCTCTGTACTTTTTGAAAAATTTGTATTGTGACTGGACATAATGTAAGTTGACGTGGATAAAATTGAATCTGTGAGTGGAATTAGCTTACCTACCGTTTCCATGCCTTACTTTAATCTATGATACTATTATTAGCATAAAATACATAATTAAATTTTTTTTTAAAATATGTTTCTTTATTAATCAATTATCAAAGAAGTGCTAATGAAATTAGCTTAAAAGATAAGCTTAATTTTCCTAATTTTATCAATAAATTAATTTAGCGGAAAAATTATTTTTAATCGTTCAGTACTTAATTTGAAGGTTATGCCATAATTTTACTTGGAATTCACGTCTTTATAATAAACGTAACAAAGCTTAAGTTAATTATAATAATTTATTATATAATAGCACAGTAAACTAAATAATAGGTAATTATATTTCAAGATGTATAAGATCATTAAAAAGTCATTAATCAAGTTCCATAGAGAAGTAACCCCTTTCTCTTCACCCTCCAAACCTGATCAATGTAAATAACATGTTGTCCACCCCTTAGCAGCACCTTGTGTTCGTTACTCCAGATTTATTGTAGGTCCTGTTTTTGAACGTGAAAACGCGAAACATTCAATTTATTATATGTTATATGTGTAAAGCAGCGGTTCTCAAAGCGTGGGGCGCGACCCCTAAGGGGGGCGCAATGAAGGCTCAGGGGGGACCCAAAGCTTGATTGAAAAATTAATTAAATTTACTTACAAAATAATAAAGCAAACTTTTTATTTTTAAAATTACAACAAGTGTATAATTTTTAGTCAACGTCGTAAGAGTGCCGAACATTTTATTTTTTTTAGTTTATCAGAAAATACAGAAAGAAGCAGAAACCTTCTGCAATGGACTGAAAACGTGAAAAGCTTTGTAATGAAGCTAAGTTTGTACGAGGGCGGTCTGCAAAGTGACAATGTGGAGATATTTCCTAATTTTAAAATTATGATTGAAGAAATGGATCTCAAAACTATTCCAATTAATGCAAAGAAATGCTTTCTTAAACACTTAGAAATCCTTAAATCTCGTTTTGAAAAATATTTAAATGAAAACTTTAATGGGTTGGCATGGATTCAAAACCCGTACAAAACAACAGTCGATGAGTGCTCCCTCAACATCAAGGAAAAAGAAAATCCCATTGACCTCCAAGGTGACACTGGGCTTGAAATGAAGTTTAAAGAATCTTCTCTCACATCCTTCTGGATTAGTGTACAAAAGGAACACCCAATTTTGAGTGAAAGGGCATTGAAAATACTTACTGCATCAGACACCACTTATTCTTGTGAAACTGAGTTTTCTGCTCTAACTGCCATGAAGAGTAAATATCGCTCAAGACTGGATGTGACCAAGGAACTCAGAGTAGCGTTATCAGAACTGACACTGCGTTTCAAGAAACTATGCGCAGAAAAAAACAAGCACATCCTTCACACTGAAGCTCTTTTTATTATTATTGCTTAACAATTATGCACTATAGTAGCTAAAATAATTGAATAAATTGTAACTCTTTGTATAGAATTTGTTGTTTGATTACGATTAAACCTATTGCTCCATTAGAGTATGCATATAATGTGCAAAACTTAACTAAACAAAAATTGACTGTAAAATGTTAAATGCGACTCCCTTATAATATATAGTACGCTTACATGTAGGGGGGCCCGGCTTACAGCTGGATTATGCAGGGGGGCTCGAAGTAAAAAGTTTGAGAACTGCTGGTGTAGAGATACTCCAAGCGTAAAGTTTTAACATTTTTAATACGAAAGTTATATGAAAGTAAAATAGCATAGAGTGAAGTTTGAAATTCAATGAACCATTGTTGGTACACTAATATTTTGACATATCATGAAACTAGTGAAGCCCATTTTCAACTATTCGAAAATCAAGTAAGGGTTTTGGGATCATTACATCTGAAATGAATTTTTTTGCCATTTTAAAACATTTCCTTTTAGATTATTTTTAAAATTAGATTATTAAATTATTTTTTAGATTATAGCTACCTTCAGAAGTAGTAATGAATCTAAATATTTACCTACATCAGGATTTAGATTCTCTCTTAAGCACTAATTACTTTTATGATAATATGCGAATATTAAATTAATAATTACTTTAGCTCTAAATCAGATAAAAGATTGCAGAGCAGATATATGTTACGTAAAACATTAATCTAGAAAAACGTAATTTTAGGTAAAAAATAATACATTTATATACGTTCTGTAATTAACAGGTATGTTATATTAAGCATTATTATATACTTTTTAATTTAAATGTTTCTCATTGAAAGTGTCCGCAAATCCAACTCCGGTTTTATTAAATTGATACTGTTTTAACACTGTTAACATCATTTTTATAATTGTTCGCAAGGGAAAAGAATTTTTTGTCTAATGATATCTACGGCGTAGTCCATTGTACATTGTTTTAAAGTTAAATTATTTGTTAGTTTTAAGTTTTTAAATAGGGAGTTGTAATTATACGTTCATACCATAAACGTTTAAAATATATTGTATTAAGCTGACATTCGTTATTTTCTTCACAAATAAATCCCTACCCCAGGGATTTATAAAATAAAAATATATAATTAAATTAAATAAATAATAAATTAGCGCTCGATTAAGTTCTTACGCGACGTCCCTTATAGAAAACCACAGGTTTTCTTTATAAAACTTAACACTAATATAACTTAATATGCATATTATATACGAGTATAACTCAATACTTGGAATCCCTGAGTATATTTTCACTGTTTTACCGACAGACGAGCTTTGTACCATCTAAAGAAATATAGTTTCTTTACATATGTATAAAAAAAACACCTTTTTATTTAATATAATATTATATTTAATACAACGACGCATTACACGCCAAATACGACCTTTGCATTACACGTATGAACACGTACAACACAAAAATATGATTATGCACGTTTACAAACAATAGCTCTGCTACTTTTATTTATACAATAATTTATCTATTTTCATTTTACATTCATTTTACTTTAAAACTTTTACCGAAACGAGCATATTTGCTTGTGCTGAAATTGTTTTCATCAAAATTTATGATACGATATGAATAATATAGATAGTTACAAAACTATTATGAGTTATTAGACCGAAAATATTACTTTGTTTAAATCTGCGAGAAAATCTACGCTACATATTGTAACTATAGCAACACCATCTATGTTGAAATAGAAGTAACTGATTTATTAGAAATAAACATAGAAATGTTATGAATAATTGAACACATAAATGTTTGCAATACTGAACCGTTAATGCATACATATAACTATAAATATATATATATATATATATATATATATATATATATATATATATATATATATATATATCATGCTTCTTGATTTCAATTTTGTAACGGATTACAAGACCATAATAAAGGTTTTTTCCTTGTGTCACTTGCTCATTGTTTATTTTTGCAACATGTTTATTTTTAGCAAGCTACATCTACACGGCTTGCTATTAATATTTTTTGCTTTCTAAGTTAACGTTCTAGAAAAACGGCCACGTCATTGATGTTGAATAATATGCTGCATCATCGAGTTACAGAAAATTGATTACTGTAATATCTCATAAAAGTTAAGAGCGTATTTTATAGTAGAAAACGACAACTGTCAATTTGTTAAACAAATGCAAAAAACAAACGAAGGATAATTATATGCAGAGCCGTTTACATGTAGCGTCCACTTCGGGCCAAGGATCTCTGGACCCATAACAGCAAACGCATTGACTTGAAACTAATTATATTAACCCTGCATACACTTTTAAGAAACAGTTGAAATTTCACTCTTATTTCTCTCTCATGTGTATAGAGGGCGCTTCACCTATGCCCCCTAAAAATCTAGGAGTGGTAGAGCTTAAGGTTGCAGCAGCGTCTGACAGTTTACTTGCAAAGGCGAGCCAGTGAAACTTGCCTCTGTTCTCTGAAAGGGTCAGTGTACAAACGACGTTAGTATTTTGCAATGTTAGTAAATGCACTTTTTTGCTTTTCTCGTTGTTTTACAGTTTTTTCATGGTTAAAATAAATGTTTTATGTAATTTAATATATTATTGCTTAGATTATATATATATAGATTTTTTTTTATTAGTTTATCTTTTTACTACAGTAAGTTTTTAAAGATGGGTGAAAATTCAACGGTTGCGCACCGTAAATTCGCTTTTTGACACTAATTATTATTAACTAATATTAATTATTATTTCATAACTTTTGTATTTTCAACAATAAAAACTTATTTTGTGCCGAATAATCACCATTCTGTTCATTATGACATGCCTGAATCCGTAAAATATTTCCCACTTTCAGGTGCACAAATAATTCATCTTTTTGGAACCCACGATTAAGGCACTACATTCTTTCGATAGCGTATAATCTAAGATAAAAAAATCTACAATCGTTTTTCTTAATATTTGTTTGTTATAAAGTTATGAATTTTTCAGTAAACAGTATTCCGTTTTTTCTGCTTTTTACACTATTTGTGAATTTTTATTAACAACAGTTTTAAACTTTGGACTTTGGCAACTTCTGGACCATGTAGTAAACTTAGAAAACTGAAAAAACTAAACTGTCCCTCAAAGACCCAGTGTACCATGACTCGAAAAAAATAGTGTTCACACGGAAGGTTATTAATATTTAAAAAATATTGAAACTAATATTGAGACTAGTATCTTTCCAATTAAGCTGTATTTAACCTAGGTTTTTCCTCGAGGGTTCTAAAAATATTAAAATAGGTTCAGAGTTGCTAAAGACATCCTGCGATACAAGTGAATCTTATTTACGGTTAGTTTTATAATACAATCCCCCACAACACGATCGAGTTTTTTTATACTTCAGTAAAGTAAATTAAAAAGATATTTTCAATATCAATAAAAATATATAATACAAATTCAATAAAAGTAGAATAGACCTTGCTCATCGTGCGCGGTGTATTGTATCTCAATAATGCTGAACTGTATTATCCTTGAATTTTTAATATCCTTTTCACATCAGTGAAGTTTTATTTTCAATAAATCCGCGTGATACAAGACGACAGGTCGGGCCTATTGATTCCTGGGGTTCTAGAAATATCTATTTATGTATTGGAGTATACGCGTGGCCCATAGATGCGGTAACTGCTACTCTATATTTATGAAACAGTCATCCTGCTACGTTCTTTATACATAAACTGCACAAAAATACATCCATGTCCTGTTGAGAATCAAACAGTGAGGAGGGAGGGGCGTGTTGAATAACCATGACTGTCAACTTCCGGCTGTTAAATTGAGGGTAAACAATAAACGATAGGTTTGTGAGACTGGCTCTACGGCCAGCGTAGAAGGATATTGTAGACACGCGCCCTCTACGTGACATGATTCGATTGTAACGCTTTTATTATGACAGCTGTTGATTTTATTCCTTTGACAACTCTTACAACGATTACATTTCTTGATATAATCTATTCTTTAATACGTAAGGGGGAAAACAGAATATGTCTAGTAGTCTAGAGGTATTATTACATCCGGCTGCTTAAAAACGACTCTCTTTTAATGATTCGAATTTGCATCTTATTATGTTTTTATTCTAAGTGGAATAAATTGAGATCATTGATTTCAAGAGCAACATATCTTTTTATTTTAACACAATAAAGCTTTCGTGAATTAATAATTTAAAAAATAATTTGTTAAAAATGTACATTGTTCAAAAAGGTTGAGTAGCAAATATTTATTTTAACGTAATTTCTCACCCTTCCCATTCCGCCTTCTGAGATCACTTCAAACAAATGAACTGTGCGAATGTTTGGTATGGTTAAGTTGCTTGATGTACAGCAATTAATTCAACTGACTTTAATCCCATTCTGTAAATAAAGCAACCAAATTTAATCAACACAACATAATATCTTAATATTCTTCTTTTGTGGTTGTTTATTGTAGAATGAGATATTTATTTTACGAAAATTAATTATGTTTTTCATTAATTAGAATTTTGTCTTGTCTTGTATTTTAATTAAAGCTATGCAGTAAAAGGAAATAAAGAAAATGAATGAAAAAAACATTACTTTACTAATGTACGAATGTTCACAGAGAATAAATAATTTGTTTAGTTAATATTTTGCCTTATCTTGTCTTGACTTGACTTGTTTTGTTTGCTTGTGGTTGGTTAATTTTACTGTCTGTCGAACATTGACTGCGTAGATCTAGATTACATTGGTACCCGACGTAAGATAATATCAAGAATTAATTGAGTCAATCTGTGGCAAAGGTTAAATATTGTCATTTAGCAAACCCTACACATGATTCTGTGTTTATCCAACTAATTAGATTGAATTCGTATGTTAGGTGTATTATTAACTAAGAATATGAGCCAATTAATACCAACTTGAAGGTAGCAGTTGAATTATTAACAGCTATAATAATTAAATAGACATATCATCTTACAAAGTATGTCACAAAGTCTGGCTTATGTGATATCTCTATATTCAAAATTGTATTTGTTTTGACATGTGTCGTTTGTAATTTACGTGATGTGTTGTCTCTGAAATCAAATTCTGCGAACTTTAACACAAAATTTGCATTGCTTCTTTAGTGGCGGCCTTGGAAATAAGGGGCTATCCATTATTTACATCACACGCAAAAATGGGAAAAGGGGATACCTAAAATGTAGTAGGAGACTTCCCCATCAAGCTCCGTAACGCCGTCACTTATAATCTCATTTTTTTTAAATGTTTTTGCCATTTGACACTACATTCTTGTGCCTTTACTCATTTATTTACATGTCATTGAGCCTAATTCAATTTTGATCCTTATTAAATCTAAACATTCTCACTCATTCCAAACGAAAAAAATATACTTATATAAATTAATCCTTATAAAAATAAAAACAAAACCTTCTGTTTCTACTCTGTCATTCCTTCACTTTCCTCGTTCCTTTTCTCTATCGCCACCATTCACCTCTTCCCTTCACTGCCACCCTTTAATAACTGCCCAATATTTTTTTCGCTTATTACCTTTTTCTCACATAAAAACTTAATGTGCTCAAATGTTTCTATCTCTGTTCCGCACACCCTGCACATCCTTTCGTTGCTATTTGCCTAGTATCGGTTTTCTTTCTCCTCGTTTCCTAATCTAAATCTGAAAATTCTTCTCTGGTTTTTTGGGTTTTTTCTCTTAAGTATTGTGGTATCTAATATAATATAATATAACATTTTATTTCCAAAAAAAAAGAAAAAGAGACTCTAATTTTGTTTAAATTTGTGATGCCACAACAAGTATGTGGTATGAAATTTTGTGTGACGTAATTTTGGAATGCATCCTATGATAACATGAACAGTAATTTTTTATAACGACTTTACTTTTCTGTTTTTCAACGACCGTTATTGTTTTTGACAAAAATAATTACTAAAACTGCCGAAGTGCTCTACATGTCAAACCTGCAGATGGTTTGCTGTGAAATCGAAAAAAGTCATTTTAGTATCACCTAACGTTCACCCGCCAATAAATATGAAAAACTTCCATTTATTTCTTTTCAATAAATACTCCTACATTTTTCTTTGTCGTTATATTCAAACTATTGTATGTGAAGCCTTATATATTATTTCCATTACAACAAAAAACGTCAACAAAGTGAATTTCTTAGATTTCAAAACTTTCGTTGCGACTTATTTCTTATGGATCGTCTCCACTAGTGCAATTTTTCTAATTGGAAAATTGTCAATCGGTGGAACATGCCCTATTGACTTAATACAATATTTATTTAACTCTATTAGAGCTACTGGATGTTAGCAATTTAAACAGAGACAGATTTTTACCCCTTGGTCGATTTATTTTGCTTGGTTGAACATTATTTACATCTCAGCCCTGTTAATTATTGGACAGGTTTCGTGAACTCTAATTAATGATGTACTAAATTATGGGTAGAATACTTTGATCAAAAGGATGGTAATTAAAAATAAGCATTGTGTAGTGGTTTTGTAGGGTAAACACTTAATCTCGTGGCCCTTTGTGGGTATCATTTCAGTTCTCAGTACCTTTGTGTTCAGGCAATAAAAACGAATCACATCAAACGAATTGAACCTTTAAAGATTTATGTAACCAGCTTTGATTAAGTTAGTCGTATGGTTAAAACCTTCTGATGGAGACGCTCCTCAATGTACACATTTCCCCAGCTTATTTTTAACAGTGTATCAACATGTTGCGTCACTCGATGTGGCTGCTCCATTCCATGCTTTAATAAATGCTAATAAAGTGAAGGTTTTTATACCATTTTTGCGGACCATGTTTTTTTGAATCCAAATATCAGAGCAAGTGGTCTATCACAGGTGTGTAACGGCCGGCAGGGTAGGGTGCCCAACCGTGAAACACGTGGTTTTGCAAGTTGTATAAATTATTACCGAATAAAACTCTGCAGGACCCAATTAAATAACCGACCACTTGATGCATGCGATTTAAATTCATTCATATGCCCGACTTTTTTGGAAAGGTCACTTTGGGCTTATTCTTACGAAAAATATGAGTGGGAGTGATTGAATTTGTCCTGAAGCAAGGATTACTACGATTATACCTTACCGTTCATTAAATTTAGGGTTCATATATTTTCTAAATATGTTAATTTGGGACACCCATATCACATCAAGCATAAAATCAACTAAGCATATATTTTCATTTTAAATATTCCGTCATTACATAACTTATTTATTTTTTACAAGTGATATAACTCGTAGGTTTAGGTTAAAATAATTCCTTTTTCTTTGTGTTATGACAAACTTGTTTGTTTCTTTCGTCACTCTGCTGCACACACACAAAACCGCTGCTGGATAAATGGATAATCTAGCATTCCTCAAACATTGTATTTCAAATTGTAAAAGGCACTACTACATTTACTATCAGTTCTGGCAAGTATAGAAAATCTTTCTTAAGTATGACGAAAGTGAATCAAAAAATACTGCATACCCACAAAAAAATCTCCAGAATGTCAAACATAAAATTGCAAAACGTTATTTTCGAATTACATTATTATTACTGGAGGAACTTTTGCAAATATAACTATTGGCAAGCAGTTAAACATTAGTAACATATTACCTGGTCTAATAACGATAGACTTACAACAAAAATTGGATCAACAATTCCCGAATTAAACAAAATTATATACTGACGGCTCAAAAGAAGCAGATGGAGTGGGTGCAGCAGTAGTAGATATTCACAATAGCAGAACTTACAAGCTTCATAATTAATCATCAATATATACAGCTGAGTTATGTGCCATAGATCTAGCTGTGGATCTAATCATTACTGATGACAGAGACAACACTTTAATATTATCCGACTCGTTATCAGTCATACAGTCGTTAAGCAGAAAGGGAATTAATACAAAATTAAACAACAAAATTTATTATTTCGAAGAGAAAATAAATATGGAAATAGATAAGGGCCGAAATGTTAACTTAATTTGTATACCGTCACATAAGGGAATTAAGGGAAATGAAAAAGCTAACCAAATGGCCAAGCTAGCTGCCTCGTGGATAATTATATTTCATATTTTATAAAATCAAATATGAAAGCCGAATTAGAAAAAACTGAAATGAAAAATTGGCAACACAAGTGGGATAATTCTGGTAAAGGTAGAGAATTCTATAAAATACAACCATTACCGAAACGTATGCCATGGTTTTCCAAGCTAAAATGGCCAAGAAGATTAATGACAATGAATCAAGACTAAGGAGCTCCGAAACATCTAGCAAGAAACAAAATCATTCCAAATCCTAAATGCGAATGTGGTGAAGAGGAGGCGGACCCTGACCACATTCTGTGGCAATGTAAAAATACAGCAATGGCAAGAAATGGACTTCAAAGGGCGGTGCTACAGACTTCGCAGACGCTTCCTGTTAACACCACCTTTTTGATTGAGAAACCGAAATTTATAATAGCAGTAACCATAAATAGATCGGTAACCATTGTTGTCGGTATATAAAGTATAAGAAGAAGCAGAACATTATTAGGGGCGATAAAAGGCTATGTGCCTAAAAAGCCCGACAAATTATATATAAAAAAAAATGAGAAACGTTTTAAAGTGCAAAATGAGTGAAAGAAGATCTGTCTTTGCCAGTAAAGACCGGTTGACAGCCCTAATTAACACTGATATAAAATATTTGCTTTTGTATTTTTTTAAATCCGGGAATTTATAAAATGTATTATTTATGCCTACATTCCCAAACATACGTAATATTTGTTATTTTACTGTTAGTATTAATCCTGATCTATCAGTTTCCATTATTCAAATTTGAAATATAAACACTATACACTATACTGTATAAACACTATACTGTAACTGTTTGGATTAAATATTATAACTTTTCATTCAAAACAAAACCACGGAGCTAACACTTTCCCTACATGTTTGTTTGTGTTCGTGTATATGTGTATGCGTGTGTGTGTGTATGTTTCATTTTCATTCATTATACAAAACACAGACAATACATATTTAAATACCAACACCACATATTCGTTCGCAAAGTAGATTCATAGATTTACATTTTCAGTTTGTTGTTTCATGCACTCGTCGTACGAGTATCCACATTCCACATCGTACGCCACAACACGATCGCACTCCACAAACTGATGCACAAACAAACTTAACATTTGCGCTGGGATTACTATAAATGCTGGCTAGTTGCAAAACGTTATTGTAGAATGCACAGATATATGTTGCATAGTGCTATTAGAATATCTAGAATTATTCATTTCTAAATTAACTTGTTTCTCAAAATTTATATATTAATTACCTACCTAAATTTCAAATAAAGTAACAATTAAATAATATTTTATTTCAAATGTCTGATAGCGTTTTTTAACTGCTAAATATAAAAGAATAGAATTATTTATAATAATATAATAGAAATATAAAATATATATAAAAAAATATACAATATAAATAATAATAACAGAAATTATTTAACAAAATTAACGCAAGAATGACGACAGCGCTGGTAAGTGCCTGCAAGTCTGTACTACTGTATCGAATTTACCAATAAACATTAATGATTAATTGATTTCGAGTGGACATAAAAGAAATTTAAAATATAACTTGAAGAAAGAAAATGACATAAAGAAATTCACTAATATTTTACGTATTATTTACATAATATTTTCGCTAATATTACACTTTATTAATGATGTGGTTTTATTTATTTAATGGAGTTCCATAGTTTCAGAATTACTGAATGAAGCATCGTGAATTGTATAAAAATAATCCAGCTATGATAATAATCCTATCCTCCGCTATATGTTGCTGCTTTGCTATGAAGCGAACAATTGTTCTCTTAAAACTGAAAGGAAGAAAATATACGGCTACATTTTATTTATGAGAGAATTTCTTTATACAATTTCTTCCTGGGTAAATCAGAATAAATTACTTAAAATTAAAAACTTTATAATAATATTTATTTTAGTAAAATCGAGATAGTAAACACAGTGACGGATTGGGAAACATGGAATTAATACCGACCCAAACATATTTTGCATGGCTGATGATTGTGGTTTTTATCAAAATTTTGTAAGTCGCATAAAAACGGAAATATATTTTTTTGCTATAACTAACTGTTTCATTTTATGTTCAGTCGCTGTTTGTTGCTTTTCAATCGCAAAAGTATTCTGTGGACTACTTTTTACTCTTTCAAAATTTTATAAAAGTAGGCTGTAACAGATTCTGTATTTTAAAAACAGAGATATTGCTTGCTTACTTTACTTTACTAAAATTATTATAGAACGAGTTAAATATTTCAATTTAAAAATAGAATTAAAATTTGAAATGAAATTCAATTCACACACAAAAGACAGTCGTCGCTTGCGACGGGGCAAACATCGCGTTGACATGGTGATATTTC
This sequence comes from Panorpa germanica, assembly GCA_963678705.1. Taxonomy (NCBI): domain Eukaryota; kingdom Metazoa; phylum Arthropoda; class Insecta; order Mecoptera; family Panorpidae; genus Panorpa; species Panorpa germanica. The sequence continues at coordinate 920,781 of OY783212.1, read as the reverse complement.
CTTCAGGATTAACACGTCATGTCACGAAATGTTCTGGAAATCATCTGACACATATTTCATGTCTGATCCTTATATATGAGAATGGACATACAAGATTAAACCCGAAAATTTAAATGCAAGCATCTGTTAGGATTAATCATAGTGGTACATGAATCTACAGTCAGTTGATAAATTATGTATATATAAGTTTAAACATAAAGTGCTTTTAAGAAATATCCCGAGGCAATATTTTCAAATCATTTTGTTGTTTTCACGCCCCGCACAAATGCACGTAGTACATGGTGGAAGAGAATCCTTCACCCTCACCCTTCTTTAAAGTTTAGTTTAAGCTCGTATTACGATATAAAGAGATATTCGTATAACCTTTAATATCGTTTCATATTCACAACCTATTGCCAAGTTAACGGGAGACAAGAAGCTATATCCATTGCATTTCCAGAAAATTGTTGAAACCGAATCTATTTGACGTTCCCTAAAACAAATATCAAACGGAAACAAAAAGAATAAGAAACAGAAAAGCCCTGTGACAATATTTAGGGTATCAGATTTCACTAGCACTAGCACCACCATCACCACGGGCTTACCGAATTGACATTCTCTATCCCCTATCCCCTAGCTCCACGTGAGAGATCCAAAAACGATTACATATGATTCTATAGACGTGTTGTTTTACACGACAAAAAGTGCTGATGCAGAAAACAGGGCAAAATGGTTCAACTTCATCGCGGATTTTTGTGTCTCGGAGAATTTTAAGACAGAATTTGGTGAGTTCACATCTAATAGTAACATCTAAAATAACGAATTATTTCTTTAACAAACAGTTGAAGAGATAAGTGAAATAACTTAATTTATAACCTCAAAAAAAAAAAATTAAGTTTAGCTTCAGTTAGAATTGAAAACGGCTTTAAGAATATTTTAAAGAGCTGTAATGAAATCATATTTAAAATTATCAAATCTTATACAGAAATGACTTGTGTACTAATTCGATTTTTTAATTGTTGTTTGAAATAGAAGTTAATAAATGTATATTGGCGTTTTTATTTTATTAAATATTTAAATGTTGATGAGATATAGCAATTAAAAATTTGAGTTGTAGTTTTAGCGCTGCAGATGTCGGCCATATTTATGACTCTCTATTAAAGGATAGGTTAGTTATTTAATATACGAGTATGTATAAGAGTTCTGTATTAAGTATGCTATTTCTTTTAGGCTCTGTAGTATAAAAGAGATGGCAACTTAGTGGATGTATCTCCCAAAATATAGCGAGTTTTTAAAAAATACTTGGACATTTGAGGTCCTGGTAAATAACTTTATCAATATATTCCACAGTTTTATAGAAATTAAGACATGGTTCACAAACCCATTAAATTATTAAAGGTATTATTTAATTATTTAAAATATAAATGTAGGACGTTAATAATAGATGGCGTTTGTATTTTTAAGATCAACACTTACTGGCTGGGATACAAGAATCGTTATCAACTCATTTTTAATGCAACGTGACATAAGGGTTAATGTAAGGGGCGGGTTTCAGATTAAATGGAGATCACGTCACCGGTAGTCAGGTTTCAGAATGTTCAGAATAAATAAAAAGTTATATGGTTACAAAGTAGCTACAATTGGCTAGCTATATTTGTTTGATAAAAAATGTGTTAATTACTCACGACATTATTATAAAATGTATTAATTTAAAAAAGTGAAATTTAAAGAAACACGAAAATGAAAGGGGCAAACACTACGTCATTTATAATGTCTGCAACGTCATTATTTAATATTTCTACATTATGTTTATCATTTCTACAAATACAATGCATGTAGTGAACTAATACTTTTTAAGAAAAAAACATGCTCAATAATGTTTCAAAATATCCATTAAAGACAGTGTTGCACAGCCCATTTGACAATTGGCGAATGATACATTGCATGTCCTGTTTATTTGTTGCAGTTGCTCAACATATTCTTTTCTTATAAATTTTCATTACGTTTTCATTTTTCTTTATGTTATTTATATAACATTAATGCATAAAGAGCGCGAATATCTATTTTTGTTTATACAGAACTTTTTAAATCTTCTTACAAGAGAATCGGCGTCTATTCAACAGCTGCTGTAATTAATCCCGTGAAAGGATCCATCATTGAAATAAAATAAGTATCATTCCGCATAAAAGGGTTTCCTCAAAAGTCATTTGTCTTAAACTATTATAAAATTCATCATACTACCGTTTGATTCCTTCCAACATCCCCTGACGCCACCCCTTACATTTAATGGAGCGCCTGACTTTTAATGAATTTACTAATTTAATAAGTTTCATTAATATTCGTGGGGACCCAAAAACAGGGAAGTTGTTTCTTAAAGAAACCTGTTCAAGCTAAGTACGCTCACTTTTAAACCAAGAAGAAGGTAAACAACCAAGCGGATTAATCATCTCTGCAATTTGCTTTCACAATTATCGCCACCTGCTATTGTTGTAAGCGTAGATAATTACAAAATTTAATTAAATTTCATTTCTAAATATTATTTTAATCATAATTAAATCTAATCTAAATTTTACATAACGATTTCTAAAGACAGGTAATATGCATTTTATTATATTTGCTTATAAAGGATGCATCTGTAGAATGTGACAATTTTAAATTTACCGCCATTTTGCATAACTAGTACTTTGATATTTGAAATTTAATAATGTAGGATAAAGACAACGGAAATTAATAAACACTGTGTACAAATTCAGAACTTTTCCAATCAACGTAATATTCTTTTCACCTTGTTTATTTTTCACATTACACATTAAATCACACATTAAATTTGACATCATTGCTAGAGGCTAAACAATTGTTACGTTCTTTTAATTTACCGAGAAATATATTTTCTCGAACTTAGAGTTCTAGAATTCCTTAGTGTAACGAAATATCTTGCTTACAGTTAGACACACTCGTGAGCTTTGAGTGAACTTGCGTCATGTTGACTATGCGAACGTTCTGGGGCACTTCAGCTCTGCTGTTCACTGAAATTTCATACTAAATTCTACTACAATGTGTTATGCAAATTTTTGGGCTAGTTCGAATATAATGCCGCATTATAATAATAGCGTCTTAATAGCGTCTTTATAGCGTCTGCATGTAATTTAATGTCTGCATGTCTCTGGTTATAAGCTTAAAAAGTAACTTTGAACTATATCAAACCAACGTGAACACACATTACAATCACAATCTAAAACACTTACTCGAATATCTGTACTTCTAGTACATTCGTAGACATTTTATACCCAGGTCACTTTCGTATTTAAATGAGATACTAGCTACTGGTGCCACCTAACTGTAAATTAATTTCCATGCCACCTAACTGTAAATTAACTTGGCGGGAACTTTAAGTTATACTTAATATTGAACACCTGTGAATTTGTTCTACTACAATAGGTATAGTTGAAAATACTTCCTTTTTGTTTGAACTATCATTATATAAAATGGTACTATTCAGAGCCGGTGGGAGAGAAATTTATTTAGAAGATTCGCTGTACTTTTCCCACCTTTCTTATGCTTTATGACGCTGTAAGTCTCGCTAATCTCTAATGTATGGTACAGATAAGTGCGACATAAACATGCGACATCCAACATGTATATATTTTCATTCATAAGTTGACATTATTTATACATGAATGTACTAAATGTGTTGTACTTTTAACGTACAGACTAGTGACTTAAACATGCGACACGAATAAAACCCTTACTTACGCTATTTTTTAAAATTATAGGTGGTATTTTTATGAGACAAAAATTTTTCAATCCTAAGTCGGAACATGTAAAGAAATTACGGTTATGAATGTGATGTCGAACAAAAGGGTCGAGTACATACTCAGTTGCGCTTTAAAGTTTCTTTTAGTTGTGTTTAGTAAATTAATAAAAATAATAATTGAAAATGGTGTTTAAATGAACAAATGACAGAACAATAGACCCTTGTCAAACTGACCTTGTTAACTAACTGAGTTTTATTACTTTTTTTGTAAATTTTTTCTCCTAAAGCTGGATGAAGGAATTCATTCGAAATATGAAAGCTTCCGACGTATTAAGTTGCATGTCGCACTAGTGTGGACGTGTTGTACTACTTCTTACAACAAATGTTGAATATCGCATGTATAAGTCGCACGTATGTGTACCATACTTAAAGTAACTTACTATGAAAATAATTTACAAAAGCGCCACATTTTTACAGTTTAGCGACCTTCTTGTTTTGGCGCTCCATTGGACCACCCCGAAAAGGCCCTGGTAGTATCAAATATTTAAAAATTAGTCATAAAAGTAAATAGATTGTTAAAATTAAAATTCGTGGGAGGCAATGTAATAAAAATTTTAACCTGTTGTAATTAGGGAGATTTACTACGTCATAAAAACGGACATTCAAAATAAAATGTTACGTTAATTAATAATTAAATAATTTGCGATATTCTGATAGAATTATATTTATGTGTGATAATAATGAAAATAATGTTTTATTTAAAATTAAATTAATGGTCAGCATAAAATAATAATAATGAAATCATATTTAATGTTGTGATACGAATTATTGGTTTGTTTTAAACACAGGGACACAAAGCATAATAATATTATTTATTTTTCTACATACAATCGTGCTCATTTGTTCTTCACTAAAAGTTACGTTTTTGCATTCGAATCAGTTACGAATGAATCACACAATAATAAACACAAATGTAGCATTTATGTAGCAGATGCCTTAATTTCATTATATTCTACGTAAATTTTTACCATTTCTTAATATCCAGTGCAATTTTATATTTTCTATAACCACACACACCTAGCTCAGACCCTAATACAGAGTAATGAACAATACATTAAGCAATGTAACAAAGTAAACCTTAGCTGAACATAACAAAGTATATAATTAAATTTATGAAATGTTGCTATGTCTGTTGTTGCTTGTCGTATAATGAAGATTTGTGTTAGATGTTACATTACTATTCTAACCTACAAAATGTCGCTTATCCCAAGCAGCTTGTATTCAAATGAAAGTTAAAATGAACAAAGTAATGACAAGTAATATATTCAGCGGGACCGTCCGTGCATACATTACTTAATCTACATAATATTCATGTAAAATAACCCTCTAACGAGTGTGGTACGTTTACTACATTTCCTTGAACATTTTTCCTTTACTTTTCTTTTATACTTCGTTAATTCGGTCTAGTTCATCTACATGCATAATCCGTGCTTCCTTCCTAAATCCATTCTCCTCTCGTCTCCCCATAAGGCTATTTAATATCTTTCAACGTTCCCCTGCTTAAAATAAATTCGACGCGATTATTTTAATTTCTTGTTTTTTGTCTAAAAGTTATTCAAAAGTTTAGCAGAAACTTTACATCAAAGAAGTGTTCATAATATGTTTCAATTTGTTATGATAATATTATGTTGTGTTCGTGAACAGTAGCGAGGGGCTTAAAACCTTCAACATGATGATAATCCTCGGAGGGTCTTCACCGGTACAACATTTAACATGTTTTACTCACCTTTATTTTATTGCAATGAGGAAAAGAAAAAATAAAGAAACTCTAAGTGAACGATATAAAAGACATTATTTGAAAACTATGGAAATGTCTTTGCAGAAGCCGAAACAGGTAGTTTCTACGTGTGCAATAAAAGAAACAAGATTTGCCACTAGAAATGGCTTTCTTCTTAAATATTTCATAAAGTTAACAAACCCCCTTCCATGGAAAACTTCCAGCTTTTACGAATTACTTATTTACGTTTCACAGACTGGAACGTGAAGGTAGTTAGTTCGTTGTATACCAGAATTTTGAGGTTATGTGGTAAACTTTGATCGAATTTAATATTAAATTAAATTATATTCTTCACACACTTTAAATAATTTGTTTCTCTTTGAGTACAACCCCAAATAGACACACGCACTTGGAAGGACTCAAACCCAGACTCCTGATTCCTTTTACCAACACAAGTAATACAAGTAATGTCGGAAACTTTTGGTATTATTTCATAAATTTCAAGTATTTTGTATCTAAATACATTTAAATAAAATAAAACATTTTTTAACAAACAGGAATGAATGAAATGTGGAGCATAAAATATATTTTAAAAGAAATTCCACAGCTTGGATCTCTTTCAGAAACATAAAACTTAAAAAATTCCTCTCGCATAGTTAGGTCTCTGAAATGTCTTTATTACGAGTATTTCTATTTTACAGTTCCTTTGAATGTCGGTACTGCTTCTGAATCCGAAACACAGCATTGGATCTACGAGTGCTTTAAGCTCTTGAACATAATTTTAATTGGGGTTTTACTTTAACAGCTTTTTTAAAAGTTTCACAACTTTTTAACTTTTGTAGAAATCTGTTCGCGCTTTGTTTGAACATTTATCTATGCACATTAAACATCAGAATAAATTTATTCACGAATTTACTTCAGGGAAATGCCAAATTGTTTTATTGTGTTGGAGCAATCTGGTCTTTAACTTTATGGGGGTTGCCAAGTGTTTAGTTCTTACAAAAATGTAATGTAAATCAGTGTTTGTTAACCTTGTGCTCGTTAGTTGTAAAAACCTATCATAACGCTAAAAGCTAAGTTACACGACTCTTTAATTTTATTACAAGTTTTACAGCAGTTTCCATTTTCCGCCGCGTCGTAGGAGTTCAAATGTATTCAATGTGTTTCACCTGTATTCAGCCTCCATTTTAAATTAACACAATTCGTACAAATGCAAATTTCATTCTTTAGTAAATAAATTAGGTGCTGCATCTTCTCGTCCCAAAACGATTTTGACAGGTTTATATTTTACGTCCGCATCTACATCAATCTGATTTTTTATTGAATTCGATAACATCTCCGAGGGTATTACAGACGACGCAGCACTTATTCAAATCACCACCCCTCTGCTCCCGCCCCTTGCCGCCGTGGGAACTGTGTTTGTGGATTATTATATTTTATTTATACGTATATTTTTTATAACGGGGTGAAATCATTGAGGCAGACTATTATCATCCACCCCAGAAGTGTTAAAGAAAAAAAAGGTCAAAATCCACAAGAGAAAACCATACGCATAGAAAATCTGAATTGAATGGCGATGACAAAATTATGCGAGGTTGAAAAATATAGTCATAAATGTCAAACACGTACAGCCACTGAAATGACGTCTTGTACTGACATCATCGGATGACGTGGCGGTATGCGTGGAAGGAACGGTACGTACGCACTGTCGTGTATGATGAGTCTACTGTGACAGCCACTGGGATCAGCTATCTAAATGATGTTATCGACATGCAAAGCGAGTGTAACTTTGCTAGCAATGGTGACAATAGCACATTAGTATGACTAGTATCACGACCCAGATAATTCTATACACCTTAGTTGTCGCTGCATATGTTCTCCCGCTTCCCTTCTCTTTCACATCATTGCAAATGATAAAATGAAACCGTCAGTCACGAGCCGTGCAGACCCTTGGACTAGGGATGGCAATTTTTCTTAAAAAAGATCGATTTTTTAATCGATTCGAATTGAAGTCTAAAGAATCGATTCACGGGATCGATCCATTGTTTAAAATAAAATAAAAGAAACGATTTTTTCGACTGAAGAAATCGATTCTTTGATTAATCGTTCTCAGATCGCCATCCCTACCTTGGACGGTTACCTTTAGTTAACTTGCAAATTTAAATCCTTAAATTTTTATTATCTAAAAATCTATTCTCAATAATATTTTTAGCAAGTTATTATTAATTTCAATAGTTTTGAAACAATTTCTATGTAGGAAATCGAAAGTTCCCAACACCTTAAGTAATTGATCACAAAACTTATAATCCGCATTCTTAAAAGAGAAAGCTTTTATTAAAACAACGCACTTTGCTTTTACTCAAAACTTTCAAAGTCCAATAACCCTTCAGGTTCTTCCTACCTCGCTTCACCCCACCACCTCCTCCTTCTCCTTGTCACGCTTTTACAAAGTCAACGTCAAGTCAACTATATTTATTTTTGTCTGATACGTTTTGTATGTGTTCTTGCCAGATCCACCCTCTGGATATTGTTCGAGGGGTTCTTTATTCTTACGACTTACGGCTTACGACAGACTAGTCACTAGTGTGTCAGTGTAACTGCGGGGAAACCAGAAGTTTGACGGTCTTCAGAACGTCGCATAATAAATGGAAAGAGTTCAATCTTACTCGAACATTACAAAATAAGGCTTTGACTTCCATTCTTCTGATGCCATAAATAAAAGCAATGTACCTTTTATAAAATAATAACTGTTTCTGTTTATTTTGATTTGATTCATTATTTTTACTTTAGTAACTTTGTAATGGCCAATAGTACCAACAGCTGTGACTGGGATCAACGTCAGGGTCTCCATTTTAATATGATGTATCCAGTTTAGGTTCAAGGTCGCTAAGATAAAGTGAACGCATCTAATCATTGAGCTGTTTTGAGCGCATGAGAGTGAGTGAGACATAAACCTAGATTACATGATACCTGGAAAATGGCCGCCTGGTCAAGTTACCAGGTAGGCATACGAGCATTGTACATAGTAACACTACTCAATCTTACACATTTTGTTCATCAGAAAATAAGTGATGTCTGCCGGTCCTGGCATCTTGGACTATTATATACTACTCAGTTTATATGCAGTACTATATCTATATACTGTTGTATTTCGATATATGTTGTATTATAACAATAACAAATAATACCTATTCAAAGAAATGCAGCGTCAAAACATAATATCAACAATAATGTGTTCTGTATACAAAGAGATGTGGAAAAATCGCTATGTGCCGCAAGAAATCAGTAGCTGCGACAAAAGTCGCTCAGATTAAAAACTCGTGGTGTGTGCATGCTCATGATTCCATGTGTTACAAAACTATGCGATTTAAATCGCCGTGATTTAAATCGTAGTGTGTTTGGGACTTTACCTATTTATTCAAATCCATAGAGTTTCTCTTGGCACAGTTTTTTATTTTTTATTTAATAAAGCATTGTGTATTAATTGACTATATCGTTATTCCAAAGCTAACAAAGGTATTTTAAAACCGTCTAAAAATAAACTTATTGTGTTTCTACTTCCAACGACAAATTAGGTACATTAACTTTAAAAGCGTAGAAACTGTCAAAAACGATTAAAATGGAAATTTAAATTATTATTTTATTATGTACCAACAACAATAAGTAAAATGTCTACAGTGTCGTTGTATTGTTCTGGGAATGGATAATGTGGTTATTGTAATTATGTATATTATTATACTTAAAAAAAGTAAATTTGTTAAAATTTCTATTCAATGACTGACAATTAGATTCCGCCAATAAGGCTTAGTTTACAATGGGTATTTATACTGGTATGTAAGTTATCTAAGTGATTTATAATAAGAAATAATTCACAAGACAATGAGAATGACATTTATATGACGTTGATTGCTTGTGCTACACTAATCTGCTTCGCTATTTGCTACCGATCCAGATGGCGTAGCGCCAAAGCTCTAACGGTTAGAGGGCGTTAATTTCTAACTCTCTTAGAGCCAAAATTATTTTGTTATAATTACAATTTATACAACTATTAATCATTACACTGATCCCGTACTTCTTCAAGCTCCATTCATTTCTCCGCAGCAGACAGACACGACATTTCTGAATGCGATTTTATTATCTTGTCCACGTGTCTGACGGAGCGGATAATTCATCATCTATTCTTCATTAACCGTCTTATTGCTGTGATGCATCATTGCACTCCGCCATTACACGTCCAAACGTACAACGTCGTAATTAATGTAAGACGTCATTATCAGTGATGTCGAGGAATCCACATTGTTATCATTTGCGATCATTCATCTGAATTGCCATTATCGTTCCAGCTACTCGAAGAGAAGTCTTGGAATCCAAGTTGTTCTTACTTTATTTACACCCAGCATTTTATAAATATGTTAAAATCAAAAGCAGTGTTCGATGTACCGTGTGAATTATATAAATCTTCGTGATGTTTACTCTTAAAAGCTCCAGAAATCTGGATAACGCCATTTTACCTTTAGAGTGCGTGATGTATTAGCATCTAGAGTTTGGATGATATTTTTATGTGAGAGACGTGCCCTATGATCTAGTGATTTGTAATATTTCCATATAAAATAACGACTTATTCGTCCTTAAGCAATTTTAAATATTTATGTTCTTTATTATTCTTTTGTGCAAAATCACGCCTCACACGATATTTCGTTTTTATGTTTGTTAACTGGAATAAAAAGGGAAATTTATTATGTAAGAATCTAATTTGTCTTGGGCTTGTAATAGAGAATTATTTTTATACAGTCTGTACTAGTATGTAACATTTTTTCTTTAACACAAATTATTTCTTGTCTCCATAACCAGCCGATGAATGATAATGCATGCAAAAGCAATATATTTTTCTACACAATTCTTTATTGGAACTATTTTATATCGATTTAATCAATATATATTTATACCTGTGTCAACAAAAGCACACAAGTTATATAAAGCTTATTCAAAAGCTTTTTATAAGTACAAACACGTATTGTTGATCATAAAATAAAGTCGTAAAAGCTCCCCTAATAACAATAGCTTTATTGTAAAGAAATTTGTTTCTCATATCCTAAAGTGTGATCAAATAAAATCGTTTTTAAAATGATGATGGTTTATGGCCGATAAATACAAAGCAAAGGATTCCGGATTCGGTGAGCTTAAATATTCAGGATCGACGATTGAGAACGGAGGGGGCTTTAAACGATGAGGTAATCTCTTTATTGCAGACTCAAGCTCGTAACATGAGAGTCGATTTTTATTGAATATTAAATATTATAATAATTTTAACATCTTAAATATTATAATCATTAAAATTAATTCTACTTGAAGGTTTACATTGAAATGTAGGTTATTTCAGTTATTTATTAGTCCCTTTGGCTTAAATCGATCCGCTTTAAGAGATATCTAAATAGATAACGAACGGCGGTCATTTTCATTACAGACACACCTTGCTTATGCAGTGTGGTGCCGCAAAACTTCTTTTCAAATCATTACATGTTAAATTTATTTCTATTTTTAGAACTTTTTTTAAAGTCAATTCTAGAAAAGCCTAGCTATTTTTGAAATTCATTAAGAAATGATGATATTGTGAAACTATATTCTATAATATATTCTATAATATTAACATAAAATAAAGCGACTTATTATACATTTTCATTTATTAAGTTTTATACAATTATCATTAATTAGAATTTTTTTAGTGCATCAACTATTGATAGTTATTAGCACTTTAAACCAATATATTATACATTTTTCAACATTTTATAAGATTTATTATATTGTATTTTTCAGTTTATTTCACTATTCTATTTCAAATTCTTTTATCGTTGCTTCCCAAATAACTTCCTTATCCATCTTTCTCAATCCTCATCTGTTTTTATTCCAACAATAACTGCATCACGATCTGATTTAACGCCTCCACTATGATGTCACCCGTTGCATTCCCTGATTCTTTCTTCTATTCTTCCCGGTGCACAACATATATTCCTTCAACTATAATCCATTTCTTCTTATAAAGCTTCTTGTCTTCTTTCTTTCCTTTTTATTCCTCTGTCAAGTTCTCGAATTTCGAATCGAATTTTTCTTTTTGTGTTCACGTTTTCGTTTTCATATTCATGATTATGATTGCACATAACCAATTGAATCTGATTGTAATTAAACCCAGAAAATATAACTCTGGCCCGAGGATCGAACCCGGAGATACAGTAATCAGAGTCATCAATGCTCTCGCGTATTACATATGTTGTCTAAATAGAATTTATTTTATATCATTAATAAAAATAATTAGTTCTGTACAGCAATTAACTTGAATTGTATTAAAAAACTTCAATGGAATTAGGGCTGTGGGGATAACAATAGCATCCTGTGGAAGGAAATGCTGCAAAACAAGGACACGTTTTCCCGTTTGGTATCGTATTGCGATTCTGTTATTCGGTGTTCTCTTTGAGGGCCAACTCATGGGTTAAATGAAATCAGATTAAAACGGAAAAACATCAAATGCAAATTACACACAATCTGATACACACACACACTCTAATCGCCTTTACATTACTATTTATTTGATATTGTACATGTTATACGAAACAATGAACTTTGGCATATGTGAAAATTGCGTAATTAAATGGTTGTATTATAAAAGAGCTCTGTTAGAGAGCCCGGCTGTACTGAATGTTTTCATGCGTTCTGAAAATATTGCAAAGCCTACTCTAAATAATTAATGTACGAGTATGTTATAAGCCATACATCAAAATCTCTAGCTTAACTAATGCCAAAGCTGTGCAGACGAAAAAACTGTGGGGCATTGGCAGTAACGTTCAAAGAGGTCATTGAAAGAGTCACCATTCATTTCTTTGGTTTTTATGAATTTCTTTTTAGAAATATTTTGGGGCCCCATTCTTAAATTTTTTTTTTGTTATTTCATTTTCGTAATGTACATATATTTAAGTCCGGCGTTTATTTTTGAAGTTATGTAAATTGAAAAAAGAAATTTTTCTCTATGTATAGAGCTTTTGAAACTTTAAAACCGTTTTTTTTCAAAATGGTGTTTTCAAAAATGGTGACCAAAATTATTCGGAAACGACTGCACCGATCAGTGTCAAATTTTAACACAAGCTTCTTAAGTACATTTTTTAGAAATTAATTGAAGGTTTTATCTCACTGATAATTATTTTATTTTATAAATAATTTAAGGTCAAAAATAGATTTTTTTTTGAGAAGACGCCATTTTATCAAAAAAAATTATTTTGCCTAATCCTTCGATTAATTTCTAGATTATATGTTATTATCCGTTTGGTTTTTCATTTTAAATGCCTTTTTTGAGAGGAATTTCTGGAGATCAGCTATAGCAGCTTCCAAATTATTATTTTTGCAAATATAAAAATGTTAAAATACAGTTAAAAGTTAGCATAAATATGTGTACAAATTTTTACATTAATACAATTAATAGTTTTCTCAGGAATTTTTTTTGAAAAATCGCTATTTTTGGGACTAACAACTGTATACAACACTTAAATAATGTCAAATAATTCATTTATAAAATAAAATTTTATTTAAACTAATCTATAGTGACAGAGATCCAGATCTCGCTCTTAAAACATTGTAAAGATTCAACATTGACCTGTTGCATCTCAATTAGAAATAAGGTACTGTCTCAAGTATACATTAGATTCTCTAATCACCGAAGTAAACATATCGCGATTATTCCAGACACCAGTTTATCCATGCTAAGAAGGTTCAAAGATAAATTTGACATTTAGTAATTTCCCCAAATCGATCATCACCTGAAAACACCGCTAACAGTCTGTGTTGACGACGTAGAAGTAGGGGTGGCTTGAACGAGTATTTTTCTATCAATTTGTCTGACGGATGTTAACAGATCGATTTTATGTTTCGGTAGTGTCTAAAGATATTGAGTTACATCCAAACACCATGTCATCCTCGTTTGCTCTGTATCAGAGCGTTTATACACATCCTAATCAGCTCTAGAACACGATTCGTTCCACAGTGTTTAGGTATTATGACATTCTAACCTAAAATAGAAATGTGTGTTATGAAGAATATTACGCTAACGTTAACATTGCGATTCCATGTAGCTAGAATATTGATGAGCCTGATAAATTGAGGGGTACAATTAGTAAATAGAACATGACTCATCGCCGAACAGGTTATGTAATGGAACATCAAAAGAGAATCAGTAAACAATTAATGACAACGGCTATCGATATGGGTATAATGGTGTCATTAGCTATGAGAAAACGTTAAGATAACGGTAAAAAGAATTATAACACACTAAATGGAAAACTAACGACATGAATTATGATACAATACACCAGTTGTTTACCCTAAATAAACTGAGCGCCCCTTACGTAATTACTGTACTCTCTCAGACAGAGGTAAGCAGACATAAGTTGGGAAAATCAAACACAAATGTGTACCTAGTTACATTCAGTTCAGATTCATCAAAGAGATTTTCTTTCATACACAAGAGAATATGCTGGTCGTCTACGTCTGCTGATTGATCTCGCTACTACTAATCTAAAGTCTAAAACATGGCCTGTTTTTCTGCCATTAAATGTAACGCATCAATTAAGATCTTATAAGATAATAATAAGAAGCATCAAATTAAAAAAAGAGCCTCGGGGCTGTATTCCCATTAAACACGGTTGTGTATTCTTAGTATATTTTACATAAAAATATGCTATAGGGTATGCAAAATATTTTTATTTTAGTACCGTAAATTTCTTTAAAGTACTTTATACACTTTGTGATTATTAGGTAAACATCTTTACAAATATATGTTGAGGACCACCGAGTTCGAGTGGTTCAATACCATTGCAGAGAAATAATAGGCATTCTAATTTATATTCCGTATTCAAATAATCGTTTTAATACAAGTTTGACGTTAACAAGAGATGAGACCTGCACAATCATTGACTGTCAACCCGAACGTGTCGGTCTATGCAGTGTCAACCCTTGTCCATAATTAACTAACGTAATTAGTCTGACAATTAGAACTATCGATTAGAACGTTAAATTGTGTGGATGCAATTAGTATGAGTTTAATACTAGTGTCGGGCGAGCATATAACGAAAGTTAGGTTATGTCACAATAATGTCATGGCATAACTGAGTGTAACAAAAAAAATGGCAATAACAATAATGAACCAATAAAAGTAACAGAAAGAAAAGTATTACTGTTTAAGTTTACTTTTAAGTAGAAAGAATGAATAACTAGACTAATAAACACAATTAAATAGAGTGCCTAACGGCGAAAACATTAAATAAAATTATAATAACCTAAAAAATGAACTATTTAATTCTTTAAGTTTTGTTAAAGACCCGACCAGAAAATGTAACCTAAATGTTTTGTTTGATTAAACTATAGTTATGTTCATCTAGATCAAAAATGAGCAATACTAATATTTTACATAACATTTATGAAAAAGTTGCAGAAATGTGTATGTGTTGTTTTAACCAAAGTAACATTTATAAATATTTTATAACAAAGAAAATAATAAAAGATGTATATTAAGTTACAAATGTTTAGAACCGTTGATTATAAAAACGCAGTCAACATTTAAACTGTAAATTTTAGATTTTAAAATGAATTTACATAAAGAATCTGAGAAGGCTATAAACATAATTGGAACTTCAATTTGTTCGTTCGGTGAGACCAGGTGAGACAGTTGCCTTATTGCTAGTAAACTGTTATAACTGTAAAAATGTAAAATTTAATTTATCATACGAATCAATTCTGTAAAATTACGTGAAATATAGAATAATAGAATTACAGAATATGTTTCCTGAGGTGAGCAACCTTTTTAAATAGTGCCAAACTAAACTATATTAGAGTTTATTACTATATTTATATTTTAACTATATTTATTTACGTGTGATTAAGTCTCGCATTCCGAATTTTATTCTTTCCAGTTTATCTCACGTTTATCTCAAATTTATTCAGTTGAAATCTTTAAAGTTCGGTCAAGCAAAGTACTTGTAAGAACACTAGATACTATTTTTACATTAATTTCAATTTCTGTTAAGATTTTCGTAAAGTATTATGCTTTATTGCGTTTTAAACCACGTTTATAAAATGGGCAGTAGACTTAGTCAAATGTGTTCTCCGTCCTGTTGCTTATTTTTAACAACGTGAAACAAATATCTCTCGAATTAAAAAATAGATAAAAATTGAGGTTAGAGTTGAAATTCCAGATTGAAACTCCTTTATGCCAGATATCTATTGTAGGGTTCTCTGCTCAAGAACTAACCTAACCCTAAAATTTAAACAATAGAACATTCAATTATTTTCTACATGAAGTAAATTAAAATGAAAATGGGCTCAGTCCATAAGCTCGTTTATTACGGATCCCTAAACCAGTCTATTTTATGAATTTTACTAAAATATACATAAATTTACATATTAATAATTAAAATTATAGACCGTACAAGACGATGTACTGATTAATAGAACAATGCCACAAGGTTATAAACTGCTGCAGAAGCTTTACATGAGCTTTATTTGGATTACTACATGCTTATAAAATGTGTCAGATTAGTATGTGGGTGCCCAGAGCTTGACACTTTGTAAAAGCGCCTCCATTCAACGAAAAGTGACCATACAACCTGCCAGATGAGAAACTTACAAAAAAATAAAATAAAATAACGCTTTAAATGAGAAGATCGTTTTGTAGCTGAACTGTAAAGCAAATAGCATAAATAGCTGGCGTAAAACTGGTAATTTCGTATCCGATATTTGATTTAACAGTAAAATAAATTTGTTTTTAGCAGCGTTCTAATTTCAAAGGTGTGTGCAGGTAATTTCAAAGAAAATAAAAAACTTTATTTGCAGAAGTAACTAAAAGCATTTACGTTTGCTGCAATTAAAACATATTGTTCTCCTAGTTATAGCAGGATGCCCAGTAGCAGTGTATTTATATATATGTTGTAAAACAAATATTGAACACTAAAATTTAACTATTCTTTCATATCTAAATTGGAATAATGGCAAAAAACTTAACCCACTTCTGATTTCAGCAAAGTAAGTTTCCATTCCTAACTATATGAATTCAGAGAATAAAATATAAAAACAGAATGTACAGTCGATCTCTAATTAAAAGGATATTTTAATTATAAGTAGTATCGTGTTATTTAGAACAGACTGATATTAAAAAGATATTAAAAAGAAACAAAGAAAACCGCAAAATTAGATTTCATAAAACGATTACCAAGAAGAGTAAATAAATATTTCACCTCTAGTTCGTTAGTTACATTTTTAGCTTCATTTATTCGTTATTGGTTTATCAGAAAATTCCGAAACGAGAGCAAGGAATGCCGTTTAGTATTGATCTGTGGATCTAAGGCACCTAAGAGATACTTATAGCACGTCTGTTCCGCGGACTTATTCCGAATTAATAACAAAAGTCTTAAATCGCGAAGATCTCCCCCGCGTCACGTCCTGCATCCAGGATACCATCACCACGATATGTAAAAGTATTTACTCAAGATAACCACTGCTTTATGCCACTGGTTCTTAAACTGTGATATACGTGAAAAAAGAAAAGCAGAATTAATAAAAGAATAAAATGATAGATCCTATATTATAATGTTCCAAGTTAAAGTTTATATGTTTATTTGTTTACGCAATTCATATGGTGGCTCGAAAACTGCAACATGCATCTTAATGAAAATTGTCTATTTCGTAGAGAAAAAAATTCTAAGACTTTTGGCGTCCTCGGATTTTCCCCTGAATATCCTGGAAACCCGTAATTTTGGAAAAACTAGAAAAAAAAATTTACTTTTTGCTCTATAACTTTTAATTCGTAAAAGATAAAAAGTTGAAATTTGGCATGTGTATTACGGTGTTCAATGCTAACATTTGTTTAAAATTAGAAATTGAAAAATTGGAAAAGTGGAGAATATTAGGTGTTAAAAACAAATATTATGTGTGTTAACCGTGTATATTCGTCGCGTGAAAAAAAGAATTATTATTTACTCGTATACTATTCAAACGACTGTGCTGTTTCAAATGTACCGGAAATAGATTATTAAATAAATTCTTAGTCATTCGTAAAGTTAACTTTACTCACGGAGCTGTGTCAATAAGAAATGTGCTTAGAACCACTGGATTCAACTTTAGTAAGTGATCAGAATGTTTGCAGACTCTCCCAACCATATAAGATACACGAGTTGGTATTTTAAGAATTCCTCTACAAAACCAGTCATTCCTGGAATCCCGTCATGCCTACGGGATCTTCCTACACTAATTTACCGCTCGCCTGGAGTGCTGAACCTATAGCCTCACAGTTAGTTGAGGCCAAAGTTTTCCATTGATGATATAGACGAATATGTTAGGAATTCTTATGCTCCGTAACGTTATAACGTTTTACCGATTTGTTTCCAAGCATTCTTGGGTTTTCTTTTGACCGTTGAAAAGGACTAAAGAACTAAATATCTTTGTTAAAAACTAAATGAATAGACTATGAACAGTCTGGTTAATTCTGGTTTCATTCACGTTTTTAGGTTAGGTAACAACAAAGAGTTTCTGTTAACAAACACAAAGCAAATACTTTTGTAAAAAGCGTAATCTTTAATTATCTTTATATTTGAGTATCTTTTTTGTACAAATACTTTTAGTTTTAGTATGTTCTTAATAGACTATTTAATAGTATTGCTCTGCAACTTAAAGATGAGTGAAACTGTTCATTTCATCAACCATCAGTTCAATAAAGGGATTTAATTCTTTTTAGAAAGAATCATTTACATTCACCGGAAGTGAGAAAGATACCTGTACACTTGATCTGTTTAATTTGATTGTCAACTACATTTTTATAAATCGATTTCTAATAGAAAATATAGATATTACTAGAGTTTACCCCCGTCGCAAGAGACGACTGTCCTTTGTATGTGAATTGAATTGAATTTCAAATTTTTGTTTCATTTTTAAATTGAATTATTTAACTAGTTCTATGTTAATTTTACATATAAGAACAAATAATTGTTCATATAAACTGACTTAAGAAATATGTTTTTTTTCAACAAAATATAAAATATTTTCAATTTATTCGTTATTATATATATATATTTTTTCTATTTGTTAATTAGGTACCAAAGTTAGTCTATATTCAAAATTTCAACTTTCTAGCACATTTTTTTCCCTCGGCAAAAACTGCCCCCGTGCCCCAAATAAAATTTTGAAATTTTGTTTGTTCTTTTTTAATATGATATTCAATTATTACAAAATCCAAAATTTGAGCTTTCTCCAAAGTTTCCTACCGGCACCCCCCCAATTTTCTCAATGCCCCTTTCATCAAAACAGCAAAAAAGGGCCCACTTTTTCCAGTTTTTCCAAAATTACGGATTTCCAGGAAATTCAGAGGAAAATCCAGGCACGCCAAAAGTCTTGGAATTCTTTTCTAGAGCAAAATTCGAACCAAACATATAAGAATATAAATATACACCTGCAACATTATAATATAGGATGATTCAGTAAGAAGAGGACTTACAAGGACATTGGTTTTTAAATATTCCATTAAGTTTCAATATACTATAAATATTATAATAAAAATATATTTTTGATATCACTAAATGTTTGATATATGAGCACACTTCCGAATAAACATTTTAATTAAAATATGAAAACATCCAATGAACAAATAGAACAGAATAAAAAAAATAGTTTATTTGTACGTTGAGGTTTCTTCCTGAAATCTTTTTGTTATCAAGTTCTATATTTATTTGTTGTATTCTTTTTTATAGTTCTTTTATGTTTTCTGTACCATATATAAATAAACAAGACATTTAAATGTAGTGCCTTCAAAGCGAGTTTTAATAAGAAATAAAATATAAATGTAGTAAGCTTTGCAGGGGCTTTATATCTTAAAAGATAACCTAAATGTTTGTATAAGACGGATCACAGAGAACAAAAGAGCTATTAGCTGGTACAGAAATGTTCAAGCACAGTACAATGAATAACCAGAAGATCTGTTTCGTACAGGCTCGGTTAAGGCTCCTGACAACAACGATTACAGAAGAAACAATCTTATCGGATTATAGCAAAATACATTTTTTTATCCATATAAATACTATTGTCCTATATTAGATAAATGTTTATAAAACATCGTTTTTGATTTGGACTAATCTAACTCGGTTTACTCGGTGCTTGGTGTTGGTGCCTGTGAATGGTGCAGAGTGTAAGATAAGCGCGCCACTCCCACACCACGGCGAAAACAAAAAAACCGGCAGCGGTATTATCTTCGTTTACTTAGCGTTAAGCTGTTATTAATTTATTAATTAAATGTAAGCGAATTGTTATTTAATAAATATGTAATCGTAAAATATGTCCTCGAATTGTGTTATCTCGCTGACTATGTGATTACGTGGCATAAACGTAGGACTGATTACCGCGTCGCATCGATGAATTGGTATTGGTACCAAACAAATTGGTAAATTTACTGGTTTTTCTTGTACGCGATCAATAAAAAAAGAGAATTTATATAGATTGTTCAAATTTAAACATAAAATAATGACAGAAACATTCATAACCCTATAACATTCCCGACCAAAGTTCATAAATGGTCTTTAATTACAAATATCTTTTCTAATATCGCGACCGGTTTAAAAAATAGTTAGACAGCTAAGATCCATGTTAACACTTTATATGTAAAGTACAATTTACTGAAATTTTAGTCTAAGGTACTTATAACAAACAAAATAAGAGCCTAAGTACCCCAACTAACTCTTCCGATGCTGATTCTAATGTTGGTATAACGCTAATACACTAAACTTTGTTTGGAACTATTTGACATGAAAGTTAGCAGTTTCCGGAACCTGCAAACCAACCCAAGTAACACTGCAAGTCATAAACAAACATTACAAAATGAAGCCATAAGTTTTTGCTGAGTTTGACTAGTCCATCGCGGTTACACATCCTTCGATTTGTAGTGGAAGCCTGTAACAATTTACTGGCCACTACTCCACTTCTTATTCTGCCCGACACTCGGTTAACCGAATGTCTTTGATCCGCTATTTCTATTTATTCTTAAGTTGGTAGTTAGTTGACTGTTTCTGGTGGTTGTATTGTTTGGCAAATAAACGTAATTAAATTTTTGTTTGTAAATTAAATCAACATTAAATTTAAACTTCCTTCCGGGTTCAGTAGGAGAGATATTTCCTACAATCGTGACATTTTTACTGGTAACTTTATAAGTAAATAACGACATAAAATATATTATTGGTTTAGTTCTCTGCTAAAATATAAAATAAAAACAACGCTGAGAAAATCACAGGTGTGTTCATAGAAATACATCTGACTTCAGAGAATAGTGTTAGGATTTTTAACAAGTTTGGAAAACTATAAGAGTAAATACCTTCACAACGCTGGAACGCTGGAACGCTGCATGTTACGATAAGACTCGCTAAAAATATATTGCACCAAGTTAAGGAGCTTAAAACAGAATAAAACTTCTGAACGTTTATTGAAATAATAATATTTCTATAAGCGTTAAAAGTAACAGATTTCTTGAGAATTTTAAAACTTTTAAGCTGTCTACGTAAAAGTACCAATATGTAGGAGTTGGGAGCGTCGAACTGAACGTAATTGTCTATTAAGAAAACCCGCGTCTGGAACAACCAAGCTTAAAAGTTACATTCTAAAAGATAATACCGATCATACTTAATCACTATCTCAACATCTAACTTTAACGCAGGATCTTTTAGACGAACCGATTTTATTTCTAAATCAAATTTATGTACTTTATTAAATGAATTCAAACATACGAAAAAGTTCTACATTTAAATACTCTAATTATAGAATTCACCAAATTTACTATTTATATTATTCTTGGTTTGACTCTTTTTCAATGATCATCGTGGTGTGTTTGTACTAAATAAAAAGAAAGTTAGACTTAGCTTCTAAGAAAACAAACATATATGATGATTACAAATAGGAAGGCTCTGTATTATTACCAGCTAAAATTGATAGAAACACATAGATTTAATTTATATCAATTGTATAAAACTCTAATAAAGAAGTTCCTATAGTACATCTGTCTAAATTATTTCATCTAATTCCACTCTAAGACTCAAACTCTATGGATTGTGTACTAGCTAGATACACATCGACATCTACTACATAAATTATATAACTAAAATGAAGGATTATTTGTGTTGCCATTGATTCAGGCGTTAGATTACCGATAATTTTCAATTCATAAATCTCAGATGTTTTTCACCTTCTTATAGATAAAAAAAATTGAACCTTTCAATACAATTTCTTCAGTTTTTCTAATGTAACAAAAGAAATTTGAGTAGATATATTATCTAATGTTCATGCCTTCTAAAAACTCAAGAATTTGTTTCATTTTTAAAACAGTTTTTTTCACTGTTAAACTTTTCTTCTAATAAAAAAGTTAAATTTTTCAACTTTATCAAATAAACAATTTTCTCTGCTTTTGAGATGAATGAAATTTTGATTATAGGTAAATAATTTATATAATAAATATCGCCAGTATCTAGGTTTTACGCGATCCACAAGTTTGTATCATTTAAATTTATTGTTTTATACCTTCTTGTGTTTCTCGTGATTCTTTACCAACTATAGAATTGTACTATTTTAAAATACTAAACATAAAAAAGAATAACGAGGAACTACACTAAGAAAATCGAATGTTTGTTAAAATTAAAAAGTAACAAAGTTATCGCCTGAATCATGAGCAACACAAATAACTTTTGATTTTAGTTACATAATTTATGCAATAGATGTCGTCTGTATCTAGCTGGTATGCGATCAACAGAGTTTGTGTCTTAGATTAGAATTAGATAAAATAATTTAGTCAGATGTACCATATAAATTTATTTTAGTTTTTCGTTTTTTTAGTTTTTCAATTTATTATTTTTAAATAATCTGAAATTCATCAACTCCAAGAAACTGAGGTAATTTTATTATTACAGTAATATTGATTTATTTACCAAATTTTGTCGCCTAGATCGAGTGCAGAATTTATAACTTCTTTTTTAATGTATAAACTTTTATTACTTTAGTTTGCTCAGAGCATTGAATTCTAATTCATTTTTTCATGATTCATTGATTTGTGATTTTAAGATTTCTGGCGTTATTTTTAAAGGTTTCAGAAGAAAACCACAAAACGAATTTACACTTTATTCGATTTATTCTCAACTAAAACACTGATTTTACACAACGATTGTTACGAGATTTTGACGTCAGTTTATTTTAATAATAATACAGTTATTGAATCTAAATTGTTCAAGCGGAATATTCTCTTATAACCGAGTGAATTTTATTCAAAGTATGTTTATTATTCTATATACAACTAAATTGTTTTTTATTTGCTTTTACAATGAAGTGCACCATCTATCGTCGGAGTTTTATATTAACAGCAGAGGTTCGGAACCTATTTATCTATGTATTACGTCTTGCTACAACAAATCATTGTCTTAAATGCAAATCATAAAGCAATTAGACTGCATGCGATGACGCGAAGTATTCCATTTGTTTCAGCATTAAAAATCCAAGCGGATAAATTGTATAGTCAATATCAAAATGTATAATTATTACCGTAATAACTATTTTTATATTCTGGTTATCAAGAATTGTGAATGATTCTCAGAGTGTACTTTAAAACAAGAGGATTATCAAATTCGTCGTAGAATCGAATAAAATATACAAATACTCGTAATGTAGGCAATGGAAAATATCTAGCCTAGCAGTTCTCAAAGTTACAATTTATTTCATAAAGTCTCACTCTTGATTAAAGAAACACCGTAATCGTAATCGTCATGAAAAATGTTGAAAAGCACTGCTATAGTCCTTTACTAACAAATGTCTGTTTCTCTGAATGTCCTACACAATTCACAGGCTTAATTACAAGGCAGAGAATTGCTAATTTTGTCCTTAGTTTCCCTAATTGATTTTATAATATGTATCGATTCATTGCCCTGGAGTTAACATGGTGTATCAGTATCCCTTTTGTCATGTAATCCCTAACGGAAATGGAAATGCAGCACACCGGGTTGTCAGGATTTATTCCTGAGCGTTGGATAATTGTAACCCAGCCGTGTGGTCTTATCCGCACAAAACAAAGCGAATGAATATTGCGAGCAGTTCTTAACAATGTACAATGATAAACATACGTTGTACGAAGTATTAATACCAATACTTAGTTATTAAGAAAGTTAACAGAGCTATACATTATTATAAATTATTTTTATTGATTATGTGTATGTCAAATTGAAGACATCTTTCCCCACATTATCTGCTTCGTTGGAGTTTCAAAAGTTTACAGGTCTTTAACTGAAGTAAACAGTCATCAATGAGGCGTACGCTTGACATTTTAAAGCGCAACCTTTACTACACGAAGATTCAAAGAAAGATTTCTTTATATTTGATGTTTCTTGCAATCATCGTTTATAGAAAGTAGTGTATGCAGGTACATTTTGTATCTAGATACATACCTAACAGTATATTACAGCACTGGTTGAAATAATCTTGTATTTTATTGTGATTGAGTTAATTACGACATATAAAATAAATATATTTCATTTGTTGCAGAGCATATTGACATCTAAAACAAGACCATCTTCATCAACCACCAACAATGCGGTTGCAGCAATTTTCCTTCTCACTCCTGGTGGCTCTGTTGGCGTGTCTTGGAGCGTCCTGTTCGCAGGATCTGACAAACGACATGTTGTACGACACTGCTCCTTTATCGCTGCAGGCAAGTTTGTGCTCAATGAGTAAAAAATATTGATAATTTGTTACGTATTATGTGTCATAATAGAAACAAAATAAAAATGTTTAAAATATCTGTAGATGTTGTAAACATACGAGTACATATCTCGTAGAACGGCTGAGAAACTGGGAATTTATCCATTTCAGTTGAACTTCTCTACGAAATGTATTTGTAAAATTGACTTCGAGAATTGAGAATTGAAATTAAAAGTGAACGCCTGAATCGTGGGCAACATAAATAACCTTTCATTTTAGCTACATAATTAATGTGATGGATGTCATGGAAATTTAATTCAAATTTTTGTTTTTCTTCCGTGCTTCATCTGTTTAAAGTTAATATAACTTCAAGTGAATGCATATCCAGGTTTAGTGCGTTGTTGTTGTAAAGATCAATTAAATCAATTAAAGTTCAAATAGAAAAATCTTTGAAAATGTTGAGAATTTAAAATTTTGTTTCAAATTTTATTGCTTTTGAAAAGGGATAGACTGAGGAGTGAACGAAAGCATTTTACATTATCTCTGCATTTTACTTGACCCCTCTATATTCAGTTTTGATTTGCGAACTAGTGTTGCAATTAGTGGGTGTTGGTGTCAAAGTTAAATTGATTAAGTGCTCACATAATGTAAGCTGCAGGTGACACAACAAGTCTGCTGTATATCAGGATATAAAATTTAAAAAAAGCGGAACATTATTAATGGCGATAAAAGGCTACGTTTGTAGGAAACCCGAGAAATCATAAATTAAAAATTAAAAAAAGTCTGCTGTAGTTCACATAACCTTTTCGTTGCCCGGTTTCACATAACACAGACATTTCACATATACGACTGAAAGAGTGCAAATTTTTTACTGAGATATGGGGCCACAACACCATAAAAACCAGTAGATAAGAGGCCGTCGGTGGCAGAACCAGCATCGGAAATAGGACAATGTTAAATAAATTAATTTTTTTTAAATAATAAACAGAAATGCTCATTGTTACAATTATTTGCTTGTATTTGCTTTGTAACGGATGTCTTCCAAATTCTGCAACGTCTTTTTACAGGACTCTTATGTAGTTAGTCTGTAATATATTTAATTAGTTTAGCAATCATTTCAAATCTAGTCCAAGTTACCCAAAGTTTGAGCTGTAACTTACTTCTAGTTGAGAATACATAAACAGCATTTCGTATGCAAAACAGCTATTCTAAGTTTGATTAGAGACCGGTGTAGCTCTAAGCTGTATAAAATGATTTGAAAATCAGAGACGAATCTATGTAATAGAAGTGTAAATGTACAAAACTACAGCAAACCAAAAAAGAAAGAGGTTAATGTATCAGTAACGTAATATTTATGTAAACCCTCTCTGTAAACAAAAATAAAGTTAATAGGCTGTTAAATGAAACTGTAATCAACAGCTTGTGATAAATTGTATTTCTATTTTATAGGCAGCCATGAGAGCACCCTCGGACCATGAGGACTACCCCCTTCTGCCCCTACTTTCCGCAAAATACCGTCAAACACCCGCCGCTTGGTACGGACTTCGTGATCCTACAATATTTCTATTGAACGATCCAGATCACCAGGTAAATAATTCAAAAAGAACCTAAAGCAATTCCAAACCAATAACACCCTCTCCCCATTGGTTCTCTCCGTAATAGAAAATTCCATTAACTCAGAAAAAAAATAAAAGTGTTAAGTGAAAACATTTGTTATTTATAAAGTTGACTCATGTGACGTAAAAAAGGGAAAACGAAAATTGTATCACATACGAGACGTTGAACTGTATGAACATTGAACCAAATAGAGTATTTCAATAACGAAAACAAAATGTACTTGTATTGCAATTCTAACTTTGTATCTGAAATATTTTGTTATTTCTGTTCTAATTCTGTTTATGTTCAAAAGTATTTGATTTAAGTTTAGTGTTTATGCTGCCATCTGTTATTTATAACCATTAACCTTAAGTAAAAGTTTTATTTCATTCTTGAAGGTGTAATGCGAAAAGCTGTTGAAAATTGTTTGGAAAATTAATACTGTATTGTATTTTATTATATCTGCGCTTACGACTCCTTACAACCTCCTTACATTCATTTTACAGTTACAAATTTTTTTTAACAATTTCTTAACAAATTTTTAACATTTTTTTTACATCTAACCTGACTCCATCTGCTTTCAAAATTCCTCCTTCATCTCTCTTTTCTTTCTCCTTACTTCCGCCATCCTTCATTCTCCTCGTTTCCTCCTTCCCCTCTTATTACCCTCATTCTTGCCTCTAGGTTATTTCTTTTTACTTCCTCCATTACTAAGAAACCCAGAATATACTCATCTACTCAAAGAACCCATTTTATATATTTTCCTTGTACTGGCTTCAATTTTTTTCACTCTGTACACCCCCAGATTTCCCCCAGATAATATTGAATGCTTTATGGTAATACTTAAATATTACGCCATCTATTTTATAAATTAAATATCCGAGATTTAAACAACGAACGAGATTTATAGAAAATGATATTACCGTCTGTTGTAACTTCTTTCTAATCCCGAGTGTGTGGTTTCAGGGCATTAACAAGCGCACGATTCCGTCACTGTCCATTGTGAACCCCTTGGACGTTCTTCGGCAGAGACTCATGTTGGAGATGGCTCGTCGTCAGATGCGCGAAAACTCCAAACAAGTGCTAGCCAACCGAGAAATGCTGAAAAATATCGGCAAGAGGTCTGCACGTGGATTCTACGCAAACAGCCCTTCTGTTCTAGGTGCACAGCCCCAGCAACACGGTGAAGAGGGTGGATCAGTTGATGAAATTGGTTATAATTAAATTTTCTCCAAATCCTTTAAAAGTTGCAGAGGATTCGGAGACCATCAGAAATATATTATCAACATACAAATGTATATCGTTGTTTTTTTATTATTAAATATAAAATAATGTATTTACAGATGTCTAGCGGAGTAGGAAATATTTTTTATTGATTATTTATTTTTATTCTTTTATATATGTCGTTGATGAGGGTATTTGATGCTTAAAAATGTATAAATTTTTAAAACAAATCAAATAAATTTATGTATAGCATTAGTGCGTAACCGCTTTACAGCCATCTGTTATCAATTTCTGGAAGCTCAAACCCAAAAATATAATTAAAATTTCCGATTTCAATTGACTGTTTTTTATTTCAATTAATTTTACTTTTATATTTTATTTTATTATATAAATTACTGAAATAGGAACAGTTTTAACCTAAACCTGTAATACACCTAAATTAAAGAAGAAAGCTTTATATCTCAACTCATAGTTCTTAGATAATGGACAGAATCTATCTTCGTGATTCTTGTTATTGTTTGCTAAAAGGTCAAGGACCAAGGTCATATTCTTACATCCATCCTTATTTTCATTAATTAAATGTTTTAAGAAAAATATAAGATAGAAACATAGATATATATGTATGTCCAATAAGTAATATTATTTTCTCCAAGATTTATTTATATTTAGAACCATTATGTTGCACATTCTTAAAATTAAGTTGAATATTAATATTCTTGAATCACTGCCGGCTCAATGGTAGCTCAGTGGAAAGATAACTGTTTGCTGACTGAACTGAACTGAAATCAGGAAGGGATGCCAACTGTTGCGGGCGTGCCTAACATAGTTTCTCAAATGGAAAATTCCGCTACACGTTGAAAACTAAAGCCAAAACGGTCATGAATATTTCACATTTAAATTTATTATTTAAATTTATATAAATTCGAAGAAAAATCTTTGCATGGCATTAATATAATTTTTCTTTCGTTTCTAAAGATTTTACAGACTGCAGAGTTCAGGATATTAATAATTATTATTGATTCTCTTCCAATCAAATCCTATATAGTATTGTATTTCATTTATATAATTTAATGCTGTAACATCGATAAATGTTAATATAATATACAACTAAATATCAAATTAAAAATATATATTAGAAAGAAAAATAATGTAAAATAGAATATACATAATATATATTTATTTTTAACATTTTATTTTTCTTGGAAAATAAAAATATTACGGTGTACAAATAATTTAAATAAATATGCTAAATAAAATTTTGATTGTTTTATTGTTTAAATTCTTTTTTAAAACTTTATTATTCAATTTTAAGCATGTACTATAGTAATATGAGAATCCAATATTTGTAGACGATAAGTTATAATGCCAATAAAATTCCCGCTAAGCACAAAACAAATTCATGTATTATTATTTTTTTTATTATTATTAATACTTCACGGGCTTTTTTCGCCCTTCTTACTTCATTTTATTTTCATTTTATCTATTTACATCTCATTATTATTATTACTACCTAAACTATTAACCCCGCTTTATGCCATAACCTGCCTATCACTAAGCACATTGGCCACCTCGGATATCTTAGTAGTTCCTCCATAATCGTAGGCAGCTCCACTCCATTTTTCACCAAAACTCTGTACAAATTAAATATATATATATATATATATATATATATAATTTCATTCCAGATTTAAGATGTTGACACAGTATTATTAAAATCACTTACAACTACAATGCTCAAATAAAGTAATATAGTAAAGTACCTCCTGCCATCTATTAGTTGGTAACCAAAGTTTTGGCCGAAAATTAGTACTGTGAAATCATATTACCATATTTCCAGATACTGGATTCCTTTAATAGATGGCGTTTACCTATTGCTTTTAATTAGGTAGGTACATACTAATAAAACTCGGTGGTTGCCAGTCAAGAAGTAATATTTTATTGTCGAATAGACAAAGCTTAAATAACAATGACATAAATAATAGGTATACAAATTATATAATAGATAATAGATGTCGGTAGTGATATAATTTTGATATCTATTTTTAACACCCACACTATATCAAAATAGTAAATAAAATAGTATCTCTTAAAAATGCATAAATACTATACAACAAAAAATATTATCTTTTTAACAATACCAAGACTTTTCATAAATTTGTAATGGTCATCCCTGGTAATCCTTTGGTTAATAAATCAGCGGGCATGTTAGCAGTTATCAAATATTCGATCTCAATCATGTCGTCATTAATAGAATTCCTGATAAAGTTATATCTTTCATCAATATGTTGTTTTAACTTTTTCCATAGATCTGCAGTAGTCTGGACATCTCTGATGTGCACGTATAATGACGAGTCGATAGTCAATATTTATTTCGCCTTATTTTTCGCATCATCTGTCTTTATTGACTTCCCCACTGAATGTGAGTGCTCTCTGTCAACCAATTTTCATTCGCGGTCGTATGATTACTGGCTCCAGAATCTACGTATCAATCACTTTTACCGAACCTTCTGCTGAGAAAAACAGCACTAAAAGCATTAGACTGTTTCATCTTCTCCGATTTCTCGTTCAAAAGAGGACATTGATTCCGATAATGTACCGTTTTCTTGCATCGGTAACATGTTATTACTTTCGTGTTTTTATAGCGATTCCGGAATGTTTGATGGCCATAATGGGCATCATGGGCATAAAACGCTCAGGTAAACCGGCCAGCAACTGTGAACCCATTCATTGTTAATCAAAAAGCCGTGCCACTTAATCGCTGCGAAGTTTCCACTATTTGCGTCACATAATTCGATAGATGCAAAACGAGAGATAGCCTACCGAGAGTCCTATCTGTTTCTTCGTAGAAGAACCGTTGCTGCTGGCTTGGTTGATTGGCGGTATGATAGGGGGTAAACAAACAAGCAGACGCTATTGTTAAAATAAAAATAAAAATATTTGTAATAATGAGTTTAGCATACCCAGTAAACATTTTGGAGTAAATTCTACTTAATTTCTATTACATATCATGAATTTTTTGTCTGGAACGTGTTCGTTTTCTATTCAGTCGTTCATTGGAAAGGCCCTATTTATGAGCTACAGACATTGCAACGACGGTTCACTGCTGAATTAAAAGCGGAGTCGGTTTATGATTTATGACCGGAGTTATAAACTTTATACTAGCAGGGGTATAAAACTTAATGGAATTCTACTTTTTAGAGTCTGCAAAATATAAATATTTAAATGAAGAAATAAATAGATGTAATCTTTAGTACGGATCGTGATTTTTTTAATGAATATTATTCATCTTCAACAATACTCGTTATATTAGTTTTTTACATTGTTTTGGTGATTCAAAAATCCACTATCGGCAGGTCTGCGTTTGGTTTAAAACCTCTGTCTTACCATCGCTAGATGCTAACTTCGTTTATATACATTATATTCGGGGATTGAGGGAGATAGCGTCTGTCTATTACCATTAAAGAAATATTTGTTGAAAAGGGATAGCATATACTTTAAACTACTGTACTGAACGAAATATTATACAAGTATACAAGTGTAACGTTGAAAAATATATTTTACTTGTCTAACCGCATCTCGTTTCCCTCTCACTTTGGAATAAATGAGATGAAAGTGAACTTAAAAAAAATATATCCATGTGGGAAAGAAACAGAAATATTTAATGAATGATGTTGGAAAAAGAAAGAATACTAGAAAGAATAACTAACACAAAATCTGTGACAGGTAGAGAACTTGTAAAGCGTTAGAATAGAATTGTACGAGTGACTCGAACTTCACCAAATAGGGCACTTCACCAAATTGTTTACTGTATATACAGTAAATTTTAAAATGAATAAAGACACCAACAGCCCCCCACTTTGACGCAACATGGCTCTGGTATAGCTATTTTCGTTAGCGCGGCAGTTAATCACAGTATTCGACTCGAAAGAGACACAGAGGACTTTCGTGGCTATCTCTCTCTTTGCCTTTATTACAGTGCGTATTTAAAACAGGCCAAGGATTAATATACAAGGAACATTATATAAAGATGCGCGCACTCTAGCAATAATTATTAGCGTTGTCTTTGATCAACTTTTTCTGACTATGTAATCTCCATCTTCCTATAGAAGCAAGGCTGTCTATTAGAAGTGCTTGATCTGAATTTTTATAGTGGACTATAAAAATAACATGAAGGATACAAAGATTTCTGTCTAAATTTCCTGTTAACTGTTAAGCAGCTTACAAATCGCTTTACTACTTTTATTGTGCAGAAATATTATAAAAAATGTCTATCAATAAATTGATTTTTTAAACATCAGTTTATCCATTGTAATGCTCACACATTGCGTTGGAATTACAATCTATAAAATAACTAATAAATCACGTAGGCGGCGGTCAGACAAGAAGATCTGGGTAAGGGAGCTGAGGAGCATGGGGGACAGGGCAAGGAGGTCAGGAAGCTGTGCTAAAGACAACAATCATAGAAAACAACGATAAATAAAGACCCTAAAAAGATGTCCACAGTTCCAAAGTAATAACGAAAAAAGTATATCATAGTATAGTATGATGTATAACAAAAGTAAAGAATAAAAAACTAAAATCAGGCTCTATAGAAATCCACAATGGACCGTATAATATCAGTTACTGTCCGAAAGGTACAAACAATGCAAAAAGTTTACGTTTTATTTAGTGGACGAACATATTGATTATGTTTAATTAAATTTAGAGATGCAACTTTTGCGAAGCTAAAATAGAAAATTACTAGAGTTTATCCCCGTCGCAAGCGACGACTGTCTTTTCTGTGTAAATTGAATTTCATTTTAAATTTTAATTCCATTTTTAAATTGAAATATTTAACTAGTTCCATGTTTATTTTACATATAACAACATAATTAAATATATAAAACAAATAATTTTTCATATATACTGACAAACTTTTTTTGACCAACTTTTTTTCAAAATTTGAGATTTTTTTTTTATTTGTAAATTAGAAAATTAGCCTATATATAAAATTTCAACTTTCTAGCACAATTTTTCCAAAATTACGGGTTTCCAGGAAATTCAGGGAAAAATCCGAGGATGCCAAAAATCTTAGAATTTTTTTTTATACGAAATAGGCAAGAAAATGCGCGGAGCCGTTTTCGAGCCACTGTACAAATCGCTGGAGCATATAAACATATAAATATACACATTGGAACATTATAATAAAGGATTTTTTGTAATCTATTCAGTAAGAAGTGTGTCCATGATTTGACTGAACAAAATTGATATTCTGGAACACTACTAACTGACGAAACTAAACATGACCACGGAAGAAAAATATATCACGACATGCTTTGCGTATGCGAGATTCTTATCTGTAGATTCTTCGAATATTTTTACCTTGCGACATGTTGTAGCATTTTATTTATTTATGTGTTGTTTAATGTATATTTGTGTACTTATCTATTTGGTGCAACTAAACGATTGTCCTAAAATATTGTATCTCAATTACTGCACCACTTAGCAGAGTCCATCATTGACAATAAGAGCATAAACATCAAATTAACTAATCAGTGGTTCAATCGGATTTCACACCATTTTTATTATATAAATATT
This sequence comes from Panorpa germanica, assembly GCA_963678705.1. Classification (NCBI taxonomy): domain Eukaryota; kingdom Metazoa; phylum Arthropoda; class Insecta; order Mecoptera; family Panorpidae; genus Panorpa; species Panorpa germanica. The sequence goes on along the minus strand of OY783212.1, from coordinate 888,133 downwards.
CATCTTTTAATGTGTTGAGTGTTAATTAATTTTATCAACGTTACTGTTATACGTGTGATCTATTTCACAGTTTATTTCATTAATAAACTTACAATTCGTTATTTAAAATATTTCTGTGGACTTTTATTCCTGCCTCACCTTGAGGGTGGTAAGACCTTCACAAAACCCAGCGCATTTCTGAAGACTCAACACCTCCTGATTCTACATTTGGTCCGTTCCTGGACCTAATCCTACTTTTACAACTTGTAACTCCTTAAGTGCGTCGTTTGACTTTTGTCGATTTTTTAAAGATATATTTCTTATTATGTTTTGATATACTTTTAAAATTAGAAAATTAAGCTTATGCAAAGCCATCAGCCAAACTTATATAAATTTAAAAAGTTACAAAGAAAGGGGTCTAAGTCAAACACAGAGCTGGGGCTGACAGAATGCTACAGAATGAGTATTTTCGGTTCTAAAGACCGCCAATGGTCAAACATGTTCATTCTATATTGTTTTATAAACTTACTTATTAATCAAATTCAATCTTTAATAAAAGACTTTACTGTTTCAATTTTTCATTTACAAGAATATCTTTATATAATTGGAACATACTACGTAAAACGTATGAAATAATAATTCCACGATGTGTAAAATTTATTACTCATAGTGTACTTTCATATATTACATATCAGAATGGCACACGATCGAAAGAGGCTGTAGCCTTCGTCGGACAGGAGCATATGGTGACTGACCCATTGCTTGTTGGCCCATTCCACGTTCAGTAAGGGATGAAGACCGCGCTAAATCGACACACATGCACATGCAAGGTTAAGTGACCTTAAAGGACCCTAAGAGAAGAGTAATTTAAAAACCAACGACACCCACACCTGCTCCAGAAACAGGCCCTAAAAAAACTTTAAAAAACCTTTGACAATGTCTAAAAAAGCAAGAGTAATGGGATCCGTTTGAAGACGGGTCCAATGCGGCCAGATTATATTCAGTAATTATTTCATTTACGAAGAATTACACTCTGAAATCTTGATAAGGGGGCGTCCATAAATTACGTGAGATGTTTAAGGGGGGGAGGGGGTCGAATCAAATCTCATCTAATCTTCCGTTGGAGAGAGGGGGGGTCTCGGCAAATATCACGCAATTTTTTTTCTGATTGAAACAAAAAAAAATTATACTATTTTGGTCCATTTAATCTAGATTGTACATGCTTAAGGCCTGTCTCAGTATGGAACCGTATTTAAGCGAATTTCTGCCGGACGTATACGGGCTACTACGCTTTACCTATCCGAACCATGTAAATGTAATGAGATCGCTCTGGAGCTCTCAGACTGCACGCTACAAAGCCGTCCGAATACGGGCGGCACTACCTCGCACAGTAGAACCGAATAAAGGCGAATTTTATCCAAGCGTTACCACTACTACAACGATACCCTATCCGAACCTTTGTAAATGCAAAAAGCCGCAGTATTCTAAGTATTCTATTGTTAAATTTTTATTACACTTATAATTAAACTCTCAGCAATATTGATTACTAGTCTTAACTAGTCGTAAATAAAAGCACGAAGCAAATTTTTTTTTTCTTTTTACAATAACAATCCAACGCGTTTACGTAAGAAACCCACATTTTGAAAAATCTCACGTGAGATTGGGGGATGGGGGAGGGGGTTGAATAAAATCTCACGACATCTCACCAGGGGGGGATGGATTGACAGAAAATTTAAAAAAACACCTCACGTAATTTATGGACGCCCCCTAAGGGTAGTGAATTCATTTTACAACAGATACGGTAGATGCTAACAGGACTGTCACAGGGTGCAGATTTTCTCGATTTTTTTTAAATGCCAATTATTTTTAAAATATTCAACTTAGATTTTTTTTAAATATTTTTCTGATAACTGTTATGACTTGGCCTATGACCCACTTCTGACTTGACGTCGATTTCTGGGACACCTTGTATTTATGGTGAGAGAATGCTGGACCTGAATATTTAACAACTGTCACGTATTTTATCTAGACAGCTCTGACTTGATACTGTCACTTTCGACGTATAGAGAACAAATAGGAACATATATCTTTCTCTCTCACGCATATTTGAGACACACTTTTAATCTATAGGAAACATAGGCTATTCACACTCTATATATATGCTTTAAGATTGATCCCCTGAATTGTTTTATTTTTTGTAAGAATGCAACTATACAATTATTTACATTATTTATTATAAGCGAGGACATGAAATATTGGAATTTATAATTATTATATTCTAAAATTTTTGAGAAATCGATATTCTAGACTTTGAACTTCGATTCGATTCGATTAAAAAATCGATCTCTTTTAAGAAGAATCGCCATCCCTAGGTAGCACGCAAAGTATATACTGTACTATACCACAACGTTGCAACGTTGTATTTAGCATCGTTGCCAAGTTTCTCAAAAGTGGGCCTGTAATTAATTTTTGTATATAATATGCATGTGTAAAGTACAGTCTTAAAAAAAAAAGGTACTATGCTCTACAGTACCCAAACATTTTTGGAATGACGAACCATTGTACTTTTTGTCGTGCCCAAAAATTATGCACAGGTAAAACAATTACAAAAGAAAAATTTCAAAAGGCATTTCACTTCTGCTGGCCGTACTTCTTTGTACTAAATATTCACTAAAATTTTACCTTCGATTATCGTTAATGAACTATCTTAGTACAGTCTCATATCAGATCTGTTGTGTCTACGGGTTCGATTCAAGTTAAGCTGTGTTGTTTGCTTGTATTCAAGTTAAATTAATTATGTACTACATACATAATCATTATACATTTATCAGGCAGCGGTGTAGGGCCATATATGATAAAATTGCCAACAAAGTAGGACATCAGAATCAGAAAGAACGAAAAGACTCAGAATCGAAAAAAGACTGACGTTAAATAAATTGAATAACAAAAAATAACTATAGTTTAAATTACGAGAATTTGGCGGCGACTTATACTTAAAACAAGTTGTGGGGTATAAACTGCCGATATAACCAATAGAAACGAATAAGATAAAATTCATTATTGTATTATAGATTTATACAGCTTTTATAACCTCTTTTAAGTGTCGCCGCCGAACTATCGTGATTTGGACTATATAACTTGTGTAGTTTAAAGTCAGGTACAAAACCTACAAATATATCAATTAACATTTTGTTCAAAAAAAGAAATGAATAGTGAATGAAACAACATCATATTGTATTCAATTTTTTATGAATAATTTTTTATTATGAAATATTAGTACTGCACTTGATGTAAACCTCAGTAAGACTAATAAGTATCCTGTTTCCTTTATAAAAAGAAATAGCACGTGTTAAAAAATATTCCTGCGCGTGCAGATCGTGTGCAGGAACCTAGCCCAGACCGGAGGCAATGTAACGGTCGCGTCGGCCCGAATCGAACAACTACGAGTAGCGCAACGGCTCGGATGCAGGAGCAGCTGTGGTTGAATTTATGATGTCCACTCTGCGGGTCGGGAATTCATTTGAAATTTGGATTACAATTGTTAAACAGAAAGATTAGGTTATTTTAACAATAAAAAATACTTATGCGACTGGCCAGTTTATTGAAGATCGCATTGGCTTTGACGTTAAGGCCGTGATTTTGGCTTCGATCAGATCTAAAAAACTATGAGTAGCGTTGAGAGTTGTTGCCAGGCCGAAAGAAATATTTAGTTAAACTAAAATAAAAGTGGTTAATACTGCAGAGGTAATAAATTGTTGATAAGGTGTAGAGACCGCCATAAAGAGCAGTGCCGCATTATTCATTAGACAGTGTAGGAAGTACCAAGGGGCCCCGAGAAAAATTTTTTTTTGAAAATGTTCTTTTTCAGAGTAAAATATTTTTTTTTTTAACTATTGGTATTGACATACTATCAAACAAGGAGAGTGAATGTTTAGTTTTAATAAGAATCAAAATTGAATGAAGCACAATGATATGTAAATAAATAAGTTAAGGTACAAGAATGTAGTGCCTAATGGCAAAAACATTAAAAATAAAATAATAATAAATACTATCAAACCTAATGATATTGAGTAAATTTTGTGACATTGAACTACAATCTAGTATAAATTAAATTTGATGATTTGTATGTAACAAAACCTCAATGAAAATATTATTGTCTTGTTTTTTTATATTACATCGTCCTATTTCAGTATATTTGGGAATGCATTTCCAAATAATATAGAATAATATTAAAAAACTTAGAAGAGTTAATATTTAAGCATACTGTACTTTACAAACAGATTTAATAAAAAAAATACGTATACTTTCATTTCATTTGTTTCAAATTTTCAATCTTCATAATATAGTAAAAAACGGCATAATTATAAATAAAATTGAGTTGTGGTAGAAAAAATAGGATAAATTTTAGGAAGTAAATTGTCTATAGGCCCCGACATGATTAATCCGGCCCTGAGAACCACAACCAATATGTAAACAATGTAACTTTTAACAGTAAAGGATTAATATTCTTCAAACTGTAATTTACCTGAAAACTACAAACAGATATTTTAAAGCAGAGAAAGTCATAAAATTCTTGTTGATTTTATCAAAGAAACTAATTTAATCTCCATATTTTAAATACCCTTACTCGTATTTATACTCTAAAAATTATGTATTGCAAATACATGTATTTGCAAATAATGTATTTATAAATGTATATAATGTTTTTTTTTATATATAGTTTTAATATTGTTCTGCTTCTTTTTATACGTTATATCCAGACAAATGTATATAATGTTTTAAGTGTTAATAACTTTCGAAAGTTGATGCAGTCAGATATATTTAAATACCTCCCCCCCTGGTAGTCATTACCAAAAGAATCCTCTAGGGGTTTTCTATTTCTCAATAGGACCAAATTTCTATCCAGTCAGTCTTAACGTCCCCTATGTGCCCGAGAATATCTGAAGATGAAAAAAAACAATCAAAATACAGTCATAAAAAAAATCTTTTCAAAAATTCCACTCCTCGGCCTTGTGGTCCGTGGCTGTTCATTATTCATTCACTTCGGGCACAATGCCCGCGCACACGACCTATGCACGCCAAGAATTTGCAAGAAGCTCACAGCTTACGTACGAGGGGAACCGGACAAAGAAATCAGGTAACGAGGAGGGGATCGTTGCTTAAACACGGAAAACAATTGTCCTTCACCAGAGTGTTCCTTCAAATTCAGGAAGCGACCTCTTTATAATCAAATGAGTTACACAACGGTGCTGAAGTTGTACATGAAATTAATTGATGGAACTAAAAGCTATATTTATTAAGACAACATAATTAATACACTTGGAAACAATATAATTTAAGACACTTAAGATAACTTTGTATTGTTGTAGAAAAATAGAGACACCGCTATCAATTTTGTCTTCAGTTTGCGCATAGAGTTAGTTTATACAAACTTCACTGACGCTGCCTGTTAACACCGCCGTTTTGATTGTGACACTGAAATTTATAACGGCAGTGGTCCTGCATAGATAATTTTTGTTGTCGAGATACAAAGTTTAGAAAAAGGAGAACATTATTATTTTATTTTTAATGTTTTTGCCATTTGGCACTACATTCTTGTGCCTTAACTCATTTATTTACATATCATTGTGTTTAATTCAATTTTGATCCGTATTAAATCTAAACATTCTCACTCCTTCCAAACGAAAAAAGAAAATATGTATAAATTTATCCTTATAAAGAATAAAAACAAAACTGCTACTGCTCCTGTTTCTACTCTGCCATTCCTTCCTTTTCCTCGTTCCTTTTTGCCCTGTATCTGTTTTCTTTCTCCTCGTTTCCCAATCTAAATCTAGCAATCTTTCTCATGTTTTTTGTGTCTTTTTCTCTTAAGTCATGTGGTATCTCCCTGTCTCTTCTCCTTAGCTCCTCTTCCACACTTGTATCTACTTCTCTCTGCCTCCTCTGTCGTCATTCCATTCCTTTCGTAATACTTCTTTTTCTTTTTCGGGCGTACATTACAAAAGGCGATGAAAGGCTACGTGCCTATGAAGCCCGAGAAAGCTTAATTAAAAAAAAAATACTTCAAATGTTCTGTTCTTCTTTAATTTAAAGATTCACAGCTTAACTGTAACCCAGATTAAGCTTAAAACGCATTAACTTATTAAGAAAAATACATGCTGTTGAAAGGATATTTCCAAAATAAAATCCTTTATGTCATTAAAACTTGTTATGGCTGGATAACAGGTTAAGCAGTTATTTTGGCAGGATATCTCCAGCTAAACTAAAATAAGTAGGCAATTAAAATGATTGCAAGGTTCAGGCTAAAGAACGAAGAAAGAGGAAGCACGTACTTGGAGCACGAGACGGAAATAGTCTGCTGGATATGTGAGGAGAAGGATGATAGTCTAGACCACATGAAGAGTGACCAGGATATGGTAGAGGTAGGATTATAGATTTAAAGCATTAGTTATATTTTAAGAATATTCTGTAAAATTGGTTAAGTTCATTTTAAATCATAGAAAGATTATTAGAATTGTTAAGTTTACTGTACAACGGAAAGGTAAATCCAATTACAAAAAATACATTCAATTCAGGGTATAATTATGATACGCCACTGATAATACTTATCACAGAGTCAATCAGCATATTATCCCGTGTAAATTGATTACAGACTCCGAATTATTCAGTGTATATTCCATTCTATCTGGTACAAATTTTACACAATGTCCAGAGAGGTAGTATATAATAATTGGGAACCATATTATCCCTTACAAAATCAGTGGCACTCACGACACAAGCTGTGGTCTCCATGTTTTTACCAGCTATTAAATATTTTTATCTTTTTTTTTTAATTCAACATACTGGCATATTCTGATGTTCAAAACTGGACGTCAACAAACAGTTCTCTGCACCAGGTCCTAGGGGTGGTGAGACACAAGCTGACAAACTATTTTTAAAGCTCCCCTAATTTTTATATATTTTAGGTAAAAATCAAATTTATAAATAGTAATACCATTGTCCGACACACGACCAAAAAAATGATGACAATGTCAATAGGTCGTTCAGTACGGAGATGCAAAGAAATGAAGTAACTAACCATTAAGGAGGAGCGTTACGCAATATGGCCGGATTACCCAAAGGCCGGATTATACAAAAATACTACAAACTCAGAGAAAGTAAAACAAATATTAAAAATGTATTAAAACTTTTTTAAAAAACGTGTGAACTACATTAATAAAGAATATTTAAAAAATACAATTTGAATCTTTCTCCAGCCCATGGGGGTCCCACAACTTAATAAAAAGATCCAAGCACTCAAGCACAGAGAAAGATGAAAAGACCACATTAAAAATGCAGTTACTATTGTATATATTTTCTATGCATGTCCTTTGTATTTTCCATCTTTTAACTGTCACTTTTTTATGAAGTACTTACGGTTTCTTCATAATGTATTCCTTACTTGTCACGACGATTCTAATCTTCTTCTTGATCGACCTATTCTTCTCGTGTTGCTGAATTTGCTTACTATATCATTTTCTACAATAAATTTCCGGTTTCTTGGCCAACAGAATTTTTAGCAATATGTTGATGTTGAAGAGCATTTTCCATCAAGAAAATTTGTTGGCCGTGTGTATCATTTAACTACATAACAGTGTTCAGTCAATATTTTACTTAGGCGTGAAACACTTCAGTGTACTGAGTACTCAGGTTAATCCAACACCGAGCAGAGCCGTATTTATGTTTTAAACAGTAATCAAGTGGAGGACCTGTGTAAAAAATCTAAATTATTTTACTTTTGAAAACTAAGCAGCACATTTAAATTAGTATTCACATGACGTTAGGTTAAAAGAGTATCTAATAGCTTAAATATTATTATATAATATACAAATGTATCAATTAGTGACATATACTGCAGTTTTAATATCGGCAAAATAAAACGCAAACGCAATATTGTTCGAATACATTTATTCAACATTTATTTCAACAAATAGATTAACTAATGTGTTTTATAAACAATAACAAAATTTTAGCAACATTTTTACCGATCAGGTGGCAACACAGTATTTAACTTATGCACAGACGTATAGAAAATATGCTACGAGAAAACCACAAGTCAAAAGGAAACAAATAGTATGTCTTGAGAGTAACAAATTAACAAGATATAAAATAAATTATACATATATCATATAAACATCTTGATAATTAATAAATATTAACATCCGCATTAACAGGCTACAATAACGTCATTGAAGACGCAGTCGATTCGATTGCAGTCGATTTTTACGGCTGTACGGGAATATTTTTTACGACTGAAATTTTGTTAATATTTAGAATATATATTAGTTAATCTATTTGTCAAATTAAATTTTAAATAAATGTTTTCAAACAAGTTCATTTGCGTTTTATTTTGTCGATATTAAAACTTCAATATAAGTCACTAATTGATGCATTTGTATATTATATAAAATTATTTAAGCTACTAGATACTCTTTTAATCAAACGTTATTTGAATACTAGATCAAATGTACTGATTAGTCATGTAATGTGTAGTTCGATTTAATACCGAATTAATTTTGATTTGCACACTAGTCCGAATCGACTGCATTCTTCACCAACGTCCTACAATATTGTTTTAAAAATTTCGGAAACACAATTTTGTAGATCCCTTATGCCAGGGTCAAAATGTCTTTGGGGCTAAATCAAAGCACACTTTATATTTCGCACGCGGCTTAAGTTATCTCAATTACTAATATGTTAAACATATTTTACCAAACATTTTACCTTCTGCTTTATCATTTTTATCTTTTTCTTTCTGAACAGAGCAAATTGTATTTCCATTCTTTAAATTCATAAAATTTGATCTCTTTTTTAGAAATAAGGTGATCCCATTATCTTACATCTTTGTTATTTTCTGTTGTGTTTCTTTTGATGCAAATAAAGATATCTCAGAGAATTTAACACACAAATTATCCGTAAAAAAGGAAATAAACGTCGTTATCACCATTATAGTTTAAAACCCCTACCCCTACTCCTCTCTGCTTTTATTTTTTTTATATTTTCGAGGCAAGCATTGAATCAGGCGGATTTGCTGTGACACATGGCCACACATTTTTGGACATTTTATTTTTATTTACCATGTATGTATATATTTTTGCATCTGTCTCATGCTGCATCAACTGCAAGGGCTGAGAGTTCACATACATGTGTCTGTGTGTGCGTCTGAACGCATGTGCTACAACAAAAACATCGATACTTTGCGTGACATAAGTATCTACTCAATAATAACATTTAAAAATAATAAAAGTTAGGTTATGTTCTTATTTTCTTAACAAATTTAGTTAATTACTTAATTATCACATTGTCGCACCTGAAAATCACTCATTCATATTCTTATCTTCTTTTCGTTGTATTTTTTATTTGGTAAGATCATTTATTCATATGCAGCTCACCGCAACAATAAATAATTTTTTATATGTTTTTTAACAAAGGATCTACATAATATGAAACCGTTTTGAAGTCTCTATGTCGATTCGAAAACAAGATGTATTTTTTAACCAAATAATAATAGCATAATCTGGGTCGCTGGGTCGTATAATCCCTTTTAATCTGCTCTTTCGGTAGCAAAAAATTGTGGAGTGAATGAACATATCAAGTAGCTGAACGAAATGTGCACCGGACTGTCAGAAGGGATGTTGGGAAGGGGGTGAGAAGGGAGCCTGGAATATGCAAGTTTTTTTAAAATATGAAAGGAAAATGTTTTAGAATGATGCAAAATAAGAAGCGACTCATGCTGTGGTGATTGAATTTTGAATAAAGTTAGTCTCTAGTAGATCTAAGTGCTGGAAATCTGGAAATATTTTCTCTATATAACATATAAATTTTATTTACTGAAAAGTAAGAAATATCAAATTTTTTTATATCCAGTGCAAAATTATAGCATAGTTTAGTTTTAATACTGAAGTTTGAGACTGAACGTTATACGTGCTCGCTTCCGTTGGTGCAAGTAGTCACACTAGCCACTACGCCTCCAAACACACTGGTTCGGTTTTGTTTCATTCATTAATATTTCACTATATGCACGAGTATATCGTTATGTTAAAATATAAATATTACAAGTTATATGCCTGCCAAAAAAATATCGAGACATTGACGAAAAAAGTGCAACAGGCTCTCAAATTGAAGTGTATATTATACTACAACAATGACTATTTCAATTTTGAGAACTGTAAAAAATGTTTTAAAAATTTGGTTTCAAAAAGTAACCATATATGTCATATTGTTCAATGTTCAATATCCGAAATGCAATGCATTCAGGGTAACTAAATAAAAAAATTCTAAAAACCTCAAAAAATACCAAAGTATTCAATATCAGAAACTTAGAATGTAACACACAATTAAATATTTGATAATAAAATGAAATTCAATGAAAAGAAAAGAAACATTCTAAACGCAAATATGAAAAGAAATCGAAGGCGGACATTGAATTGATCGATTGTCAAAGCCGAAAGATTGTCAAAACGGAAATAACCGAAAAATAGCGAACAATTGACTATCATAATAATAATGTATTTAAAAAAGGAACGCGTGCATTGTCGTAGGTTTGAGAGCAGCTACCATACTGTATCAGAAGGCGAGGGGGTTGGAGGGTTCTGCAATTGTTCAATTTCTTTTATTTACTTATTTCTTTTTGTTAAGAAAAAAATATCGGTTTGAATAAAATTTCAAGAATATGTGATTTAAATTTCGATATTATTTGACATTTTTTTATTGATTGAATGATTCTTATTGTTGCGTTTTTTAAGCTAAATACATATTTATATTTTATATTAGGGATTTCTAATTGTGCAACACAATTTTGCAACGTCAATTGTTGGAGGTGGTTTTGTTTATTTAACTTTATTTGATTTTACTTTTAGCAATTTTTTACAATAAAAATAAAAAATAATGCGTGTTTTAGTATCTGCTTAATCAAATAACTTTTCCGGATTTTACAACACGGAGTATTTTTAAAAGCGTTTAAAGTTTATGAGTTTAAAGTAAGAGAGAAAGAAAGGATGTATTCTTAGCTCCATCAGAAGCTCTTATCATAAATTAAGTCATTAATTAATTTAATTGTTTCCCAGCAGTACGGTGTCTCTGATTAGAGGTTTAACTGTCAATTCCAGAAGACATATTTTCCATAACGCTCTAATGATATTATTAATGACTGGAAAAACAAATAAACTCTTTTAAAAACAAATATTTTCGTATTTTGTTTTCTAATAATAAACCAAACATTATTTAAATTAGTTTAAAAATACGGGGAAATATTCACATTTAAATATTTCCTAAAAACAAAAAAAAAAACCGACTTTAAAACAATTAATCTCTTAACGTTTCTTGACTGTCTTTGAGGAGAGATGCGGAGCCAGGGGACTGCGCAAGCGCAGAAGCACTTTGCTTCAGAACGTAGCATATGTTCGTTACTTTGTCAATGGAGTTCCATGCAATATTTACGGAAACCAATAAGGTTTAAGGTCGCAGCCGCCAAACGTTAAAAGTGCGTTAAAAATTATGTTGAAACAAAAAAAAATCATATCCCTTCAAGATGATAGAAAAAGTCACCCTTAAAAACAACAAAATGAAGTATAAATAAATTAGAAATGTCATTTACAAAACTGGAAATAGCAGTAGTTTACAATTTAGGAGAAATAGCTTGAGATTGCAAGCGTGCTGAAACTATAATTAAAAAAACAAGCAGCGTGGAGGTTACGGCGTATTTAGCGAGCTTCGTTAATACTGACTCTTTTATACATTAAAATTATCAAAAAAAAAAAAAATTAACACCTTTATTAATTATTTTTGTTTATATTTTGTTATTGTTTTGATCAAATGCGTTATAGGAAGGGTTATTTAAGGGAATCCGACATAACTGTAGGGCATTATTTTTACCAATGTCCTCCAAATACAATTCAGTCTTAGATATTGCAAAAGGTTTACGTTGGAGGTTACAAAAGTTAAGCCTAAAAAAGCTGGCGCCTACTGTGTTGTAAAAGATGTTTTAGATTTTAAAATTACAACACATCCTTGATAATAGTACGACTGAGCACAATTGACGAGAATCCTCAGGCGATTACTAGCTTTTATTTGCTAATATACCAATACCTTTCCATTTCTTTCCTTTTTAGGATATCATCAAACATAAAAAAGTGAAAATCACCATGTGACTACACCTTCAAACAAACAAGACAAAACAGAATACAAAAACATATAAAAAATAAATCAATCATATTTCATGAAAAGCGTAGCTAAACCAAAATGATTCACAAATAGTAGGCGAAAGGTGCCTAAACTGTGCAGCGGGTAGGGTGGCACACATCTCTTTGTCTGGAGACGAGGGATGCTAACAAAGTAGCAGCTTTACGTTAAGCACATCGTCAGATAAGGACCGTATCATTTTTTTACAAAGTCATGATTTTTATTCATAACCTTCAAGTAGATTTTTAACTTAGTTCGCTTGAATTATTTCTTAAGTATCATCGGTTTAACGCAGAATAAAGTGACTTCGAATTACTTATTATTCTGAATGTTCTCTCTATTTTTATAAAAACAGATTTTATAAAAGTCAAACAGTTTGATTTATTTTATTAAAATGCATCAATCACTTAATCAATCGTGAGTTTATTTTAAATTAAAAATATGAATACGTAAGGTTGTAAAATAGGCTTGTGTGTACAGAAATATATGTTTAACAAGCAAGTCGAACTGTCAAAATCCCACAGTTCTTTAAACATAGTAACTAGCCTAACCGTACACTACAGACACAAGTCTTAAGACAGTCTGGCTACTCGGTAACATAGAGGACACTCTCACTTGTGACAAATCTATTTTAGGGCAACATTTTTAAGTATTGTCTGTGTTTAACTTAGTCACATCTTCTCACATTTTGTAACAAATTCCTTTTACAATTATAAAATTCTTTTGTTGTGGCGAAAGTAAAATTCTCAATAGTATTTTTATTTTTTTTGCACAAACTAACCCTTTTCTAAAGTACTACACAACTACACAATTGTTCAGTTTTTTAATTTTAAAATTCATGTACATTCGCAGTATATACGCATGTCTTGTTATAGAGCTTTTAACCGCTTCTCCATTGTCATATCTTGTCACAATTTATGGACACCTTCTCCCTCTTTTCGTGGTACGTAATTAATAGATGGTCCCTTGTCGTTACCTTTATAAGACATTGATAAAAATGTCTTAAGACAATCGCGTCCCAATCGAGATGTGTTCTAATTCTAAATATAATAATATACAATATACTGCAGTTTCTGACGCACAGGAATATATGAAAAGTATAATTGATTTATACTATGAAATCAGGCTACTTTTAGTTATGATATCATCAACTAATTGAATTAGTTTTTTTAATTGGTAATAATAGATACAAGTAATTCTATAATCGGTAAATATAAATTTCTTTTTAAAAATATACCCTCTTATTTTATTTCAACTAATATTTTAACATGTTTATTTTTTAAACAGGGGTTCTTATTTTTTAGGTTAATTTGTAACTAATAGCACTAATAACATTAACAAGGGGTGCAACAAGTTACCCTCTAATCTAAAAAAGTTCAACCAAATATTTTTTGAGCGGTGTAGAAATTAACCCCCGTTTTTTATAAAGTTTCAAGGGTCGTGTTTTTTAAATACTTGTTGATATATTTTTATAATGAAGGGAGGTTTTTTCTGTTATATTTTAATACATACTGCGACAAGATCTATGCTCAGAAAAAATGAACAACGTGTTGCACAATATTTATTTTTATAGGAGTAAAACTTTCAATCTAAATGCCATTTCTTATTCGTGATAACTTTGACAAATATATATTTAATTTTTAATACACTTTGGAATGAGTATTACACAAGAACCTTGCCTGAATTTCTCTGGTGCAATAAACATAATAGTTTATTGTTGCATAAGTTTTTTTTATTCATAAAAAACCACACAAAAAACGTCGGCAGGCTCAAATTATTTTCAAATTGCGTCTCTCTGACTCTCCGTACAAAGTTCCGTCCGGTGCATTTGTTATTATGATTATTTTATTGCGTAATAACAAGAAAATAATGTCTTGTCGTTGTCCTTTGTTATACAACTTATTATGGAACTTCAATTATCTGTTATATACAAAAAAATCAGTAGTTTTTTGTGGGTACAAATGTTTAGTATCATAAAGATATACCCGTATTTATTTTTGTTACATAATTTTTTTTGAAGGTTAGAAATGTAAAAACTTCTAACGGAGTTCTTGGGTTTGTTTTACAATTCTGTTATTTTAATCCTTTTTACGTTACGGCATATTTTTCTTTGAGGACTAGTTTTTACAAAAAATACCGTTTTTTATTTTTTTTCATTCCAACGGTATTTGTTCAATATATGTCGTTAAAATGTAATGTTTTTTTAATTTGTAAAATATTGTTATTTGATAAAAAATATGGTTCACTCTAACAGTTACTGAAATACCGTAAAAAATAACAGTTCGCTGAAATACCGTTTTTCACCGTCTTACAATCTTAAAACATTCTAATTTTGATATGTAAGTATATTTATATATTATGTTATTTCATAATATTGGGAAATAAGAATGGGAAAGAAATCGTAATATATTTTAAAATACAATGGAATTTGATTATCTGATACATAATGCCAAGATGCTGTTTGACTTTTATTATGTTGCAAAAAATAATATTAATTCAATAACTACCCCAAAAAAACATAATGTTACCTGCAAAATATTAAAAAAATCAAACCACTAACTCCCCTTGTACCCGGAGGGTAATTTTTTATAATGATAAAAAAAACTCCCCAAAAGTATAAAAAAATTGCATAAAAAATATTTACCCTAAGTTGTTTTTTAAATAATGATCACACACGCCTGGAGCTCGGAGGTTAAGGAGGGTCAAAAAACTTAACTTGTTGATTGACAAAAAACACGTGAGCATATCAAATAAAAAACGGGGGACCTTTTTAGTGATTAGGGGCGAATGTAACACATTAGCGTTATCAGGTGTTTATGTGGTGGTAATTTGTCTTTTTTATTTTTAGGGTGGTTTTTTTTAGTCTACCTTTTAATGATAGTTAACTATGACTTTGTATGTGACGTAATTAATTGATGGCTTAATTAAAAATCATCTAAATCACATATTTATTCAATGAAATTTCATCAACAATCTTAAATAAATGTATTTTCTTTTTAGGGTGGTTTTTTAGTCTACCCTGTAATTACCCAGTAAACATTTTGGAGTCACTTTGACATCATATTGAAGATGCGTCATTTGTCATATCATTTTTTTGTCATAAAAGAGTTCATTTATAGTTCAGTTTCTCACATTTTTTCACATAAAATGTCTTCTTTATCGGCTACAAATGGCGAAACTACTCCACCTGTCTGAATACAAATGAAGATAAAGTTGATGCAACCTATAATTGAAGTGAAATAGTGATAGAAACGTCACTAAATAGGGCACTTCACCAAATTGTTTACTGGGTATATACTAATAAAGGGTCTATCAGTAAACTCTGACTATTTTAAATTCCCCGCCATTTTGCTCAAGTGTTACTTTGACATTTGAAGTTCTATATTTGTGGTATAGAGGCGCGAATTATCATGGAACGTTGCACAGTAAATAATTTATTTATAAAGCAGAATGAGTTAGTAATCCCATCACATGTAAATAACATACCTGAATTTGGACCCTCGTTATGGGGCGTTTGTTTCTGCGAATTCAGCGTAAAATGACCTTAATTAAAAAGAGGAAGATTCGAATATCGAATATCTAACTTTCTGCTTACTTTTCTCTGAATCTTACGTAATAAAATCAATAATGATAATACAGATGTGTGCTTCCAATTTTGAAGTACACATGGACGAAAACAGATCCAATCAAATTAGTAATTTCACAGATGGTTTAAAGTTAACAGAAGTATCGTATGGATTAGTGAGTAAGTGGCAAGAAGGTTTTTTGGGATCTATCAAGTGTCAAGTTGAATGACGCTTTCGTTTTAGGAAATATTTTTGATTATGAAATTTGTCTGCTGCTGCAACGGTTGGCAGCAACGGTTTGTGACAGTTATGCTCGAAAACGTAACAATTCGGCTTCTAGAAGTCCAATCATTAACTGACATATAACAATTAAGTGTAGCAACCGTTTTCCCGAAAATTGAAAATGTTTCTTTATATCCGGATTGTGCAACTGACATGTAGTTACAATGGGAGTAAAATATATAAATCTCTGGTTTTAATGACAATGAACTGTGTAAAATAAATCATTATTCGTTTGCAACAACAATTATTATTTAGGATTATTACAATTTAGCCGATTTGCGTAACCCTAAGCCTAAGCTGAATGTCTAAGGTCCGGTGTGTTATGGCCGGCTTACATGAACTTGTGCAGGGGTCAGCCAACAAACAAAAGAAATTCACCCAGTTTCGTGCATAGGTCGGCCATTGCTTGACCAATAGCTATTGTTAACAATTGTTGAAACGAGCAAAGGGCAACCCTATTTATTGTTTTGTTGCAAATAAAATATCACACCGCACCACTGTTTCTATTCAACCCCAGAGCTCAGGGTCAACAGGGCTGCAGTAATTGTCAATATCAGAACTGAAGCGATTAGATTTGTGAAAAATAAATTGTAATAAAATGAAATGAAATAAATTCCGTTTGTTGGGGATTCTGTTCAATAACTCAATAACTCGCCCAGTGTCCACCGTCCACCGTCCATCGTCCAGTTTGAATGAAGCACGAACAACACAATTAATGAAGGGATTTAGAAATTTTAACAGTTGCTAGAAATACAAATGTAATGTAATTTATTTCCAACGGCTTTTCGAGATATTAATTCTCTTTTTTGCACACATCAGATAAGCAGGCTGCAACATTTGGATACAATGCAGTGTCGAGAATATACGAATTTGTTTTTAGAGTTTGCTACTTACACCTAGCATGAGCTATATCGTCTGACATTTGGAGAAGTTCTCACGTAACGTTATCAGCTTTGAAAATATTTTATTTTATTACTCATAGCCAATGATTATAATTGAATTAATACGTTAAATTTAGTTAGTTTAGCAATTAATTAATTAAAGAAGATATTCTAGCCTAGACAGGCGTGGATTAACTACTATCTTATTAATAAAAAATTAACGTATTCGGAAATATTACGTATTCGTGGAAAATTTTATTTATTTATAACACAAATGAAATGAGTTGTCCTTGGCACTCTTCGTCTTTAGGCCAATTTATTTATTTGAAAACAAATGGTACTAAAAAAATAAATTACCATTAGGGGTCATTCATAAAGTACGTCACACAAATTTCAGATTCTTAAACCCTTCTCCCCTACCCATTGTCATCCCCTGTAGAGATGTCACACATTTGAAAAAAGAAATTTGTATAGTCTTACTAAATTGATGGCTTAATTAAAAATCATCTAAATCACATATTTATTCAATGAAATTTCTTCAACACAATCTTAAATAAATGTCCTAACAAAGCATCAAGTAATCGGATTACATGCGAGCCATTTCCTTTTGTTATCGACGTTGATTTAAAAAAACGTGTTACAAAAAACGCAACCGCACTTCATTTTGTAAGCCACTTACCCTCGTGTAAACAAATTTAACATAAAATGGGCGTGACGATCGTAACGCGATATAAAAATAAAAAACTACGGGAACCCTACAACTAATCGCATCATCTAATTCTAAAAAGTAGGGGAACGTTTTTTATATTCGAGTATAATCTGTATTATATAAGGGAGGAATTAAAACATCATTTTTTAACAAATTGCAACACACGTTAAGTGGCCCTTTGACTTTTTAACACATTGTTGCGTATTATTAGGTGGGGCTTATTTCGTGCTACAACTTAAAGGGGTTGTTTATTTATAAAAAACATCATTGTGTGGTTTATTAAGTTGTCAGATTGAAATCTGATACAAGGATTTTAGTTTATTTATATAAAAGGGTTTGCGTTTTATTTGACGACACGTTTATGCTTGTTGGGTGGGTTTAAAATTGACGTCACATTTTAATTGAAGTGTGTATAAGGCTCTCAACCAGTTGCCTCGTGTGCGGAGGGCCTAAAAGTTATGTTTATTAATGGAATGTGAATTAAAGGATGTATGAACAATCATGAGACATAGGTAATGCCCACACCCTCGGTCACGCTGAGTGCTGCTCTGTATTTTATTAAAGAGTATCCCTCAGTAAACACCATGAGTAATTTTTAAATTCACCAATTACCAACAAAAACACAGAAGGTATAATTTCTCCCCTTAATAATCATTGGGCCGGTCGTATGAATATGATTGATGACTTCATATTACCTTTATTTTTTGCGGTGTTTTTATTAAGGTGCTGCGGCCCCCAACACATGTTTTTAGCAATCACCCGGACTTCAGCTCGTGTCGGTATTGCACAAATTTTTAGAATTTGGGACGGATAATTAAAATCGAAACATCTGTTGAACCAACTTTAATTTTCTACTTTCATATTGTCAGAAAGTTTTTTTCTATAACATTGTTTCAAAATTCAGGATCTCGTGGCGCCAATAGATTGACGGTTTATTTATAGAAGAAATATGTTTTTAATGTGTTTTGAGTGAATTATTATTATTGTTATAAATTATCGGCAGAAAGTAAACTGATACAGCCAGGACCGGCCAAGGGTGCAAACGGTACGAAGGTACAAAGCCCCGTCAAGCTGACTGACTTCAAAATAAAATTATTTTATATTATTTGTTTTAAAGTATCTAATACTCAACTTGTTGCCAAACAGAGAAAACTCCTCCAACAATTCACCTCCTCATAGGTGAATTGGTAACAGAAAATAATAAGAAACAGGATTGAAGACCCAAGGAAGAAGAACAAAATTTGACACTTTTTCCGTTCCAAATAACTGTAATCTTGTGAATGTTATTGTCATTTATTGATAAAAATAACGTGTTGTGTACCAGATTTCCAGAAAATCAAAGTGCAAAGCGAGGGCAACCTTTCATAAACCGAAAACGCCATTAATTAAGTTAAATGGGCTGCTTTTGTTTTTATTTTTAAACCCATTGCTAAAAGAGCCCCACTAAACATTTCATTTTAGAGGCTCCTCAACATCTTATTCCACATAATCTACATTATCTTTGTATAGTTATTTTTTAATCAATATGGTGGATGTACTTATTAAATGCAATCTATGTAACAAATGTTTTAGCGAGTACGCCATTGACACAAACAGTTGTGAAGGAACAAGAGTCCTTTCGCGCTGGCTGCAGGAGAAATCAGAGAGTATTGTATCGAGTAGAGGCCTATGGACATAAAATAAGGAAGTATCTAATGTCCTTATGGTATTTTCCCCCTAGTTTATTTTATACGTTGTTTAGTATATCCTTACGAGTTCTTTTTGTATCCTCTCATTCTCCCCAATAGCTTTTTTTAGTTAGTTGACTATTTTATTATTTGGAACCTGAGGCCGCAACGGCACGCGCTGTTTTGAAAGCATTGAAAATGAAATGAATTTCTTGACAACGAATGTGAACACGTTGCCAACAGTTTGTTGATGGTCTAATTGCAGAATTACTTTAAAATAAGTGGTTTTTTATTAGTTATGTATATAGGCAATTGTTTGAAATGAATGGCAAAGTTTGGAATTAAATTAATTTGAGTTTTAATCTTTCCAATGACAAATGTATAAATCAATTACCTTACATATAATTATAATTCCAATTGCACTGGTTACTTGCGCTGAGGAAGATTACGACAGTTCAACACAAAGACAAGCCGATTAACATATATTTTTTTTACTTCCTTAGCAAGCCCTCAGCGTGGCCGATGCGGTTGAGTTGCAGACTATAACCGCTCTCGTAACTTTTTTTCGAAGTCGTTTAACATTAGACAATTTGAATAGTAACTTAACTTTGTTTAAAATAGTACCATCTAATGGTAAGAAGCGACGGAAAATAGTTGCAAAATAGAGGTCAATTCACATTGAGACTGAGGTCAATTACTAAAGTCCGAATGTATTTATTGCGAGACATAAGCAAATGCCAAAGGTCAAACCGTATACATAAATACAAGTTAAATTTATCATAGAATAGCAATTTTAAAAATGAACAGTAATTTAATTAATAATTGCGAAGGACATTCTACAAGAATATTAGGATTAACTTTGATATTTAAAATTTGTTCAATAAAATCAGTATGCCACGTGATCAGAAGGGTCATATGTCACTCCCTTTACTCCTAATACAAGAAACAGGAAGGACGGACGTGCCAATATCACCCTCTTTTACCCAGAAGAACCCTACTTGAACAGAAAAGCACCCTTTTCGAAATGTCAATACTGAAATAAATAGTAGTAAAAGAAAAAATAAAAAAAAATCGTCTGAGAGACAACGTTCAAAATTACAAAGTGTGTACGTACAAAGAAAACAAGCGGACCCCGCAGTACTTCCAGTGCAAATGATAAATTCATATTAGAACTCAGCCATTGTACAATCTGTGTTTCATTGGTTAAATTTGACAGATGTTTATATTTGGTAAGAGTATTATGAAATAAAATTTTAATTTTTCATATTTAATAAAAAAATTATTTTGATATTCGATCTGTGATTTTACAAATTCACAATTAATGTAATTTAATTTGAGATTTAAGAAAATTTTAATGGGATTTAGGAAACTAACAAAAATTATTATTGCAAACGTAGCCTCAAAAAGCAAAAAGGAATTTATATATTACATAACGCAAACTTCATGGTTTTCTGATAATTAATTACGGGTAGATGAACTGATTTCGCGTGTCAGCTTAAAGAATTATTTAAGAAAGTTTTCCAGCCGTTCTGAGAACTTCATTTATACATTTTGATACTCATACCTATTCTGCACTTTAGCATATGTAGCCTTCGACCCAAAATAGTTAAATTCAATGCTATTACATTACATTTACACTGCAAAGAGCTGCTCTAGGTTAATAAAATAATAACAAAGAAGATATGATTTATTATTTTCATTTTATATTAACTAATAATTTACTTTATAAATATATAAATTTTATTTCATTTCTTAATTACTAAATATCTAATACTAATTATATTAATATTATTGAAAATTCACATACAAGTGTCAGTCTAGTGTTAAATTATGCAAAAATTCATTCAAAAACTACCAAAACCCATGACCACAAAAAAAATAATTTACGATAAAATCTGAAAATTTATAACTTATAAGTAAGTCTTATTAGTAATAATATATTGCCTGTAATTTGATTTTGACTCGACATCCACACTTAATTTATATTCCTCAGTCTTATTTGGTCCTTTAATTAAAAAAGAAAAAAATATCTTAAACTTTGGAAAATTTTTTTGGTATATTATATTGTGTGCAATCTTGTTTATCCAAATGGATGAGTACACGGTATTTTATTTCTGTTAAACTGAAATAGATTCATAAAAAAGCACAGCAAAATTGCGTTTTGATCCGCGCATATTATGTGGACCGAGTGTGATGGTTTACTTACATTTATTAATATATGTAATCATTTATTCAACATTATTTTAACATTTCCAAATGCAATAACATACTCGTATTATTGTATACTAGGAGTAATATTACTTCTCCGGACTGGACTGTATTTTTAAAATGCATCATTTTAAATTAATATTGAATTAATGCTTTTATATGTATTTTGTAATAACAACGATTAATTCTGCATTTTTTGTTGTGCTTCCTTCTAATCACATTGATTGTAAAAAAATATATATTTAATTTTTAATAGTAATAAGAAAAATAAAAATAAAAGTAATAGTAAAATAAAAATAAAAGTAAAAATACACAAACATATACATATATACAAATAATATATAATTAAAAGGTTTGTTAATTATTAATATTAATAAACGTTTTAAAAATACGAGCACAATACATTAATAAATCAACTTAAAATCTAGAAGTTGGAGACTCCTGAAATAAGCAAAAAAACAGCACAATGCAAGTTTATTATATTAAACATTACTTTAAAAAAAACTGTACAACGTTAATTATTACTTTCCTCTAAATATATATATGGTATATAAAAGTAATAGTCCACTTTTGACCAACAGCCACTTTTGACTAGTATAAACCCAAATATCTAAATACTCTTGAGCCCAAATATCATCCTGACAGACGGGTATGTGTATAAATGAGAGTAAATAGAATTTTCTTAATAATAATATTATTATTAACAGCTTTACAGCTGGTTGGTTGTTAATGTTGGTTCCGGGCTAAATGGACATTGAAGGTTCGTACGGTTTTGTATGATTCGCCACATATTTTGCAAGTGAGGGGATCCTCATTTGAATGGTACTCCATGTGGAGTTCATATAGGACTTCATCTTTGAAACTAATTTGACAGTGATCACATACGGAGTCAGGCTTAGAAGAAGATTCCTGCACTTCCATAGAAATGGCTTTTGTAGACTGTGTGAATCTATCTGTTTCAATATCTTCAGGTTCTGCTAATCTCTCATCGTCCAAAACAAGATCCATAAACTGAGGTTCTTCTTGTGGAATCCTTACAGCTTTTCCTTTTCGACGATTTCTTTTAGGCTCTGTGGCTAATGGTGTCATTTGTGGAATAGTAATCGGCATAATATTATCCTTATTTTCTTTAACAGATAAGTCCAATATTTCGTTAGGTAAGTCAGTATTGGATTCGTCCGCTTTTGTGTTGTCATTGGTTTGCTTGACTGGTGTAGGAAAATTCTTTCCTAAAGCCGGAAGCTCCGCTCCGAAATTAGCCATCGCAAAAGGTTGTCGGACACCTTGCAGAGAAGTACTTAGGGTAGGTAATGGAATGTTTAATTTCGGCGTAGATGTCTGGATCATAATAATTTCTTTTGGAATTTTCTTAGGTTTGGGTCCACGTTTTCTTCCGAAAACATCTATAATGGGAAGTGGGTTTGGAGTTCCATCTTCATTGAGAACCATAGCCGGTCTATGGTTCTTCCTTTGTAAATGCTGCTTCATCGAATGGAGGTATTTTGCAACAAAATTACAATCCATACACCTGAACTGATAAATAGTGGAATGCGACTTGAAATGGCTCATCAGCATAGATTTGTTAACGCATCTGTAGTCACATTTATTACACTTGAAAGGCTTTACCTTGGAATGCTTGCTACGGATATGATATTCTAGGTGATGTTTGAATCCGGTAACGAATGGACATTTCGCGCATTCCAATTGTTTCTCCTTTTTTATATGCACCCTTGCGTGGTCCCAAAATTCATGCTTTATGTTGAACGACATATTACAAAACTTACATTTGTAAACCTTTTCCTTTCCGTGAGAATTAAACGCTGGCTTATTGTAGTCGTGGTTATCATTATGATTTTGATCCAGTTTATCTTCATTACTGGAATCATCACTGCCACATAAGCTTGATGCTTCACTCTCTTCAAGCGCTTTGCTTTCAGTTTGTAGAGAGTCTGGCGATATTGGTGTCGATGTCATGCTCCTTGATGGTGTTAAATTTAAAACATGCCCATTCTCTGGTTGAGTAAAACCCATTCGTGGAGAATTTGCTGCATCGTATTGAGATGTTGGGGTTCCGCAAAGGACTGGTGTTCTAGAAGTGGTGGGCGTCTCAGTAAGTCTTGAGGTATCACTCACAATAGATATTTCGCTGTTGTTAGGGGTTGGATATATTGGTTGCTGGAATTGTTTGAAATCACTCATTTGTGGAGTTGCGAATGAAGAACTGTTCATAGTGTTTGAGTAATTCTGACTATTATATTGAGCAACTGCATTTTGGTATTGATAGATTTGTTGGTAGTGAATGTAATGTGCTATTGCAAATGCAGTCATATTAGTGCTCTCTGTAGTTGGTGGTACAACCAAACTAGAGGTTGCATCAATCAGTTGCTGCTCTAATACACTGTTTTGATATCGTGTTTCGTAATACATGCTAGGGGAAGGGGTATTGCTTTCTTCACTTTCCGAACTGTTCACCGGCTCAGCTTTCTAAAAAATACAAAAATAATTTATAAAATGTACGGTGGTCCGAAAAAGTTTGGGAGCCTATGGTTTAAAAATATAGCGGACTATTCAGACATAGTCAGACTAAAATAATTCTAAGGACACCTTATTTTTAGGTTAAATAGCATTTACAAATATACTGATTAAGTTTTAGGTCTAATTCGGTTCTGAGTATTTTTCTGGATTTAACTAAAATAAATCGTTTAGTTTAATTCATAACATAATAATAATATTGCAGAACTTACAATTTCTGTTTTGATCCTCCATGGCGCTTCTAAACCTTTAGTCCCTTCGAGAGAAATCATCTGAAATAATAAAAGTATACAATTAATGAAATGAAAAATCTGACAGCACAATAGTATAGTGTTAAAGCGTGTTGCTGGATGATCTGATCAGCTTTGGAGTTGTAACAGATCGTCGGTGTAGGATTTAGACGGTCAAGGTTAAATATGTTATTAATACTTCATCCAAATAAAGCTGTACAAAATATTAATATAACATAAAACTGTAATTTTGCTGTATTAAATGTTGCAAAACCTAATAAATCAAACAAATACTGGTAACTTAGAAGAGAACATAAGCAAAAACAAAAATGAATTTAAAAAATATATATCTCTCCATTTTAGATATTAAAATTGTCAAAATAATAAATATAAAAATCGATAAGAGACGATTAAATGGGGTGGCTATTCGCATCCTATATTTCATCCCCAATGTTATTAAACCCATCCTATTATCTGAGTAAGGGTAGAAAATGTGGAAAAGCAAAAAAAAAATAGTGAAGGAAAGAGAGGACAGAGTAGGTTATATTGTCACCCTAACTGATAAAAAATGCAAAATGGCTGATTGCTTTTCATAACGTAAATGTCTTTTTATAAGAGGACTTTATTTGGAACATTTTACTTTTTCAAGGTCGTTTTATAATTGATACAGTTTTTAATGATTTTATTGCTTTAACTGTTGAGAAATTTAAAATCCTTCTTTTATAATGGTTCAGTTACCTTAAAACCCTTATTCCGAAAAATGCAAGAGTAACTTTTATTGCACGTATAAATACTAATTTTGTCGGAAGACCCTAGACAGAAAGAAAGAGACAACATACCCTTTATATTATGAACTCTTTTTATTTTGTTTAGATTCATTTCTCTAAAAACTGTCTGAAATTTCTTAAGAAAATAACTAAATAAATATTTTATAATATTATTAACTTTTTGAATATGTATCTTATTATAAAAACATCTATTATACAAGGTCGAATAATATTTTTAAATAACAATAAAAAAAATTTCTTTGAATATACTTTGTTATTGTTTTTAACTAATTCTTGTTTAAAAGTCACTGACTGTTTTTAAATTTTGCTCCGGGGCATTTTGACTAACGACATTTCAACATTTTTAGAAATTTATTTTGAATGTGTATTTTCTTTTTTAACAAATATTGAAAACAATATAAATTATGAAATCTACAATAAATAAATTCCTGAATTAAAAATAAATATTTCCACAATTTAAAAATGACACATTTCGGATTTGACACTGACTTCAAGATTAATTAATTTATTAATATACTCAGGGCCGAATTTAGAGGTGTGGAGGGCCTGGGGCAACGAATGAGCGGTGGCCCCTAATTATTTTCCGAATAAAAGGAACAATTTTTTTACGTCAAGTCTTTCAAAAATTTATTGCTTTTATCTCTATAGTGGAAGCCCCGGGGCAGTAGCACTGCCTGCCCTTCCTCAAATTCGGGCCTGAATATACTAATAAAATAAATTAACATAGTAACAAATTCCAGATAGAAAAGTAAATTAATGAACTGTATACCATAAGGGCAAATATAACTTCCAATTATAAAAGTTAATAAAAATAAAATTAATGTAAACAAAGTTCACAAAGTTGAATGAATATTCACAATGATTAAAAAATATAATTTACAAACCTTTATCAATTATCACGTACAGGATCCTGATATTTAAAAAATACAGCACTTCTTAAAACACTTCACACAGCAATGTTTATTAACAAATAATCCCTTACAGAAATATGAAAAGTCGTTCTTATGCTTAAAACAAATCAACCGATGTAATGCACACCACGTTTCAAAACACACTAAATCAATGTACTACTTTTTGTGACGGTATGTTTTTTGAAGTTATAGTTCGGGTTATACTTTTTATAAGTTCGGCTAGCTTCGTTACTTATGTATGGGGGGGAAAGGGGGCGTGTTATATTGGTTAGGGGTAGATCCTAAAAATTGTAAAAAAAAGAATCACGTATCCATATGCTACTAATACATTCATTAGGAATTTAATTATTATTTCCAGTCAAAATGTAAATATGTACTACTTATCTCTGAAGCGTATACATATAACGGCAAGGTTAAACGTGTGTATGTGTCGGCGTGACTGTTTGCAGAGATGTCCAGCAATTAATGAAGGCAGTACCTTTTAACTATTTCTTTTTTAATTATATTACTGCGATTTCACAGTTAGGTTATATCTCGCGTTAATTGCAGTATAATAATTGTTTGTTTTCTTAGATTTGTTTTTATTATATGGTTGGCAATATTTGTTTATCATGTGGCGAGCTTATTTCGTTGCCTGTCTTGAAATAAATGTATTCCTTCTTCGGGAAGCGAATCCGTACTGGGGATGGCGATCTGAGATCGATTAATCGAAGAATCGATTTCAAACAATGGATCGATCTCAAACACTCGAAAATCGGCATTGGATTTTTTTTTGTAACAATGTAACAATACAATTATTTACATAAATATTTATTATAAGTTTGGAATGAAATATGAAATATTATAATTATTTTATTCTATAATAAATAACGTATATGATTTTATTAAATAATCAAAAATTACTCTTTATTAATCATAAGAAAGGCTTGAATTTTTTTTACAAATTTTAAGATGGTTTTTTTTTTTTTGGTTAGTATCTTTATATATATAAAAACTCAATAAGAATCGAAAAACTGGTTTTTGAGAAATCGATCTTCTAAACTTCGCTTTTTTTGAATTGTATCCAGTTTTAATTGCCTGCCGAAATAGACACACTCAAATTGACTTTGTGAATGCAGTTCGCTACTGACCTGTTATATGAGAGAGCCTCGTATTGTCGCGATACGATCCCGGGTACAACCTGTTCTCCTACCCAATGCGGCTCTGAATATTGATGCAGATAATATATTCAGATAACTAATTAAATATTTATCAATAGTTCTATAGATTTAAATTTATTTTGTGTTTGCTCTTCAAAAGATTTTAAAATATGTAACAAAACTTAATCAAACAATATCCGTACTAGTACATATCCGGTATTTAAATTATAAAATGTTACCTGTTTTAATATTAAGTTGAACGAATAAAGCAATTAAATTTGACATCATAGTGTGTCGTTGAAAATATTAACATTAAAAAACAAAGGCTTATAAAATGTTCAAATAAAGATTTAAACATTTTTTAATTTCATTATACGTTTAATACACTGTTTTTTTATGACTTTTACATTTATATTTTTATATAATAAAATAAAAATCTGATTTATACAATCAAATTTATGAAATTTAATTTAAAATTGCAATTATTTTAAAATAAAAAAAACCTATTTTCAATTTGTCTAAATCAGTTTTTTATCAGATTAAGAAACCATTAAATTTATTAAATAAAACAAAGTGGATTAAAGTTTGATCGGTTCTGTGTGTAGATGTTGTATATACACAATATCTAATGTCGTGTTAGTGTAGTTGAATTAAAAATCAATTTAAAACATCTTAATATCTGTTAACCTTTCGAAGATGCAGGTAATCTTTAATGGGGTGTGAACCACATGTTAATTTCTATGAAACTGTACTACATATTTATAAAAGTTGGCTATCAGAACCTCAAATATTCAATTATTTTTTAAGAAGCCGGGAAGACTAAGAGAAGAGAGATAAGAAGTATGATAAGAGAAAGAGATTTGTAGATTCGGAAACAAGATGATATGAGGAAGATGGAGGAAGGAAGGACAATACAAGATACAGAAAGTTATGGACAAAAACAAGCGGGGAAGGAAAATAAAATGATGATCGGTAATGAAGGGAGGGACAGTAGGTACTGGAAAGCAGAAGAAGAAAAACGATGCAGGATGTGTGGTAGAGAAAAGGAAGCTTTAGACCATGTTAAGAATAGCTGTAAGAAGAAAGTAGAATGCGAAATCGATCTAATGAAAATTCTGGAAGCGAGAGAGAATGGAATAAAATGGATGAATGGGCTGAAAAATAGAAGAGAATTAAACATGATAATAGGTATTAGTTCATGAGAACTATAGGCCACAAGTATGTTTTTCTGATAAAGCAGAGTATGCAGAGTATGAATGGCGGAAGTAATGAGAAAGAGAAGTGAGAAGGGCGAGAAACGAGAACAAGGCAGAATTAATTAGATATTACAATGTATACATAAGAGGAATAGAATTAGAAATAAATATATTAGAAAACAGTGGATTATGCCTGTATGAGATATTGTAAGGGAAGGGAGAGGAGACGAAAGTAAGGAAAAAGATAAGAGGGAAGAAGAACAAATGGGAGGAAGCTTAATGTTGGTAGGAATTTGTATGAAAGGTAGACAGCGAAAAGCAGAAGAACAATTGGTGGGTCGTAGCAGTAATCGGTGCAGACAAGGAGAGATAAAGAGCAGATGGAAAATATAGAAATATTTTATAAGAAGTCACGAGAAGAAAAAGAAATATTCTTTGAAAATAAGAAATTATTAATAAACAAACTAGACTAAGATAAAAATAAAATAAAAATGCAATGTAATTGGTGAAATTAATGTTGAGGAATGTAATGCCCAACGGCAAAAGCAAAGAGAATCAAAAGTTATAAAACATATAAAAAGATAAACATTCATTAAACAAAGACAACAACAATAACTTTATTTATGTTTTGCGTAAAATTTACAGCCGGGTTTACCAACCTCTAGTAATTGTTGTCCAAACAATCAAGCTTTTATTTTGAATGCTATTTGCATTTTTAACCACCCAGAAAATGGTTAAAAATATTTCAAGCTATTGTTTAAGCAGAAAATAAAACATTTTAGTAAAAGATAATCTTATGTAGTATCTTTACAATTGCCCCTTGAAATTAATAAATAACAATATAAAATATCATAGCAGTTTTCAAAGGTAATAAATCCTTCAAAAAATGTCATTTGTTGTTTTATTATTAAATTGTATATCTCTTTTGAAAAGTCTACAATTATATATTCCAAATTTCTACATTTCTGTAAATGCAAACCATATTTCTAAGTAATTATAAATATAAAAATAATATTTGTATAAAAAAATCAAAATCCATCGTAAAAAAAACATAAGCGTGACGAAGGCGTGGTCCAGCAATAAACAGCTTTTCAACTGAAATGATCAACTGAAAGAAGAAAGGGTTAAGGTTAACGGCTGGGAAATCCATATTTTTAATAAATGTTTTTAATACCATGCCAGCAGAGTTTGTCACAGAATTAGAGAATTTTGTTAAAAACAGGGGTGGTCATCACGATACAATATAAAAAAATAATGTTCAGATATTCATCAAAATTCATTCTGGAAAGTTTTTTTTAAAGTTTTATAGGATAACATAAATTGTCACTAGAAAATAAAAATGTTTTTTGCTAAGTATTATTTTAATAAGAAACTTCAGAAAATTTCCATTAATTTTAAACCACATTTTTGTCCACTTTAATTAAAATATCTTTTTTACTCTTTACTCTTTTACTCTTTTACTCTTGTATTTTTTGTGGCAGAACCATCTTAAAAGAATATTATTTTAATAAAAAACGCAGAAAAATGATAACTCTCCCAAATGGTGAGAATACTACGCATCAGAAAAGCAACATACAAAGAAAAAACTCCCCCAAAATCAGATTATGTCAAGCTATAATAGCGAACATATAAAAATAACAATACCACACAAAAAATATAATAAAAAGTCGAAAATATTGACGCAGCAGAAAGAAGCATCGAAGGGGGATTATAGTGGCGGTGAGGGGTGGGAGGTGGAAATAGCAGGGAGAATTATTTTTATAGTCCGCCATTTTGTCGTGTTTTTTGTTCCGCTGTAAAAAACAGCGACGCCGTTGCAGTCGATTCACGTCTATCCGTCCGTCTCTTGGCTCTTTGGAGGTACGAAGGGGCGTTTCCATGACAACACGGATGGGGCTCGGGCCTGAGAGAAGTAGAGTGAGAGGAAGATGATGTTTTTATATTACAGTGAAAGGAGTGATGAACGGGGCGAAGATTTATTTCATTATTTTTTTAAGACTGATATGAAAATTCTGACATTTTTTTATTATACAAGTTTTATATTTATTTCTGTGGCAAAAGATGGTGGACCTACGTATAAGTATATGTATTTTAGTTTTGGTTTGCTTCACGGAAAACGTATGATACTACATGATCATAATGTTAAGATATCTTAAAAATCTTATTTAGTTGAATTTCAAAAGGAGATGATATATTATTCCTTAGACGAAACCGAGTTTCATTTGTGATAACAAAAACAAATCAAAGTTGTTAAAGAATGTATGTTTCCGATTCTATTCCGTTATACTTAAGAATAGATATTATATAAATGTAATGTAACATTGTTATATTTAGTGGGATGAGCTGAAAATAAAATTGAAATGAATCTAAATTTTACCTTTACTAAAAACGATTATATATTAAGATTCAGATTTTATTTTCCTGTCTAAATTTATCTCAGGTATACATACATTTATCCATTTTTGTCGTAGGTACACGGTAATTTGGGTTCTGAACAATATCCTAAATTCTAAAAATGTACATTATATGTACTGATAAAGTTAACTATCAGGATCCCAAATGTGATTTCTTTAAATAGTCACAATATTATTGAAGATATTAACAATTAAAAAAGTTATTTAAAGAACCAGGGTTAATATTTTTTTAATTTATAATATTTAAATATTTTCGTTACGTTCTAGAAAAATTAGTCGGAGTCGGACTCCTTCCACCTGAAATTGATTCCGACTCCGAATCCATAGCCCTGGTTTCAGCCAGTAAATTTTCATGCAAATACTATCTCAAAAATTTCTTTTATTTGATTTCTCTCGTCCAAATTTTATTACGACTATAAATCAAGTACAAAATTCGAGACTGAAACACAATCCAGACCAGACACATTTAAAAAATATCAATTTTCCTTATGGCATTACCTACAAAATCATTCTCACAAAAAAGGGATAGGAGTGCAGGTCACTAAAAACAAACAAACCCCCACTGGCTGCATCACTGTAAATTCTAACAATTACAATGAAGGTAAAGTCTAGTACTACGTTTTTATATTTTTCTTGCTTGTTTGCCTATACACTCGTAGATCTTAATATTATTTACATCTTTATTAACTTATACTTTTAATACCATTTTGTTGTTGCAGTCTATACTACAAAAAATTAATATTTTTACCTAAAATATTTATTAGATATTTATTTTTCGAAAACTCCAATTTTAATCCAGGACAATTGCTATCTATACAACATGCACAGCAAATGTTATCTGCTAATAGTGATGATTTCTTTAAAAAAATATTATTTTCTATATAGGTCATTTGTCGCAGATTTCATTCTATCCAGTATAATTTTGTTATTGCTTTTAGTTTATCGACCATTAGTTTCACTCGAAATATTACACACTGTATTTAAAATTTTTGTATCGGCTTTTCTTACATATACAATATATAATAATTATAACACGCTAAATATTTAATGGGATTTAAGTAATTAGCTTTATTAGTTATTTATTACCATCAATAAGGTTATGAGTTATTAAAATTTTATATTAATTGGAAGTAAATGCTTTGTAGTTACAACTACAGTACTATAATTATCTTTGCTTCATATACTGGATAAAACTAATTGAAAATTGACACTAAATGGCGGTAATAATATATTTTTTGCAATTAATTTAAGGTGGGTTGTCTTTCTGTAGCAGGAATTACACCAAACCTTTGTTGTGAATGTAAAAAAAATGAAACGGAACTGTTCAACCCGCAAAACTACAAGACAAATTTAAAAAAACCATAAATAGCTCATAAAATGAGGTTATAATGAGGTTTTAAGTTCCATTAAATTGCAAAAAAGTAATCGCTTATCTCATGAAGTATTGCCAGATTGCCTGGTGGACTGGTGGCCTGGTCGAATCCACGGCGTTCGACTCACTTTAGCACTCATTGCTTTATATACTTACTTGCCAAATCGATTATTTTTTTGGTGTAGCAATAAATTATTTTAGTAATATTAACAAAAGCATTTAGTGAGCGCTTGTAATCTTATCATTGTTGTAAAAGAAATATTAAACATCTTGTGCAATTTTTTACAATGTCGTAAAGTTTAGTGCGCTCATTGTCTAGCAATGAGTGGGGTTCATTGTATAGCACCCCAAGTCTATTTTTTAACGGGAAAGCCTAAGTTTCATTCACTAAAAAGTTTGCCTTTTTTTAGTTTTTATAGAACTACAAGAATCAACCACAAATAAAGGTAAACTATTTCTGCCGTCAAATTGTATCAGCCATTCCACCGTCAAAATACTGTAATTACCAAATTTTTGTTAAATAATTTTATTAGACTATTTTATTGGCTTCTAGCAAAGTAGCAAACTTTGAAATTTGCACTACATTACTATTTTCTATATGACAGGTTGAAAATTAATACCGTAAGACAATTTTCTACCTGTGTGTAAGTAAAAATTTGAAGAAAATTCTTTCACAATATTCGCATAGATTCAGTGACCGCTATTACCCGCTAAGAATGACTGCTATTACCCAAAAATCGATAATGGTTTTTTGATTGATCACTGAAAACGTGAAGAACTTTCATGAAATCCAACAAGCCCATAGGATACACTAATAATTGACGTTTAGAAAGATATTGATTGGTATAAATCACTTTAAGCTTACCTTTATCGAATTTTTAATTTTTTTTGTAACAAAACACGTCCTTACTTTTACACAGCTGTCCAACTCACTGCGCGAGATGTAAAATGACGGTGTTTGGTAAATAAGTATACTCAGGCGTATACTAGACGGTGGTACTGGTAGCGTTAGCGAAATGTTTTTGGAAGTTTTAGATTTCGATGTGACCGGCATTACCCACTGACCGCCATTCCCCCATCTTCCCCTAGATGCTTATTTCTGACAATAAATTAAAGCAATAAAATTGTTAATTTCAACCATCAGGTCAGAATACTCGAGAATGCACTGATGCGCATCAGTTAGCCGCGCGGCTAAGATTAGGATATACTAGGCTACCACATCAACATCTACTGAAAAAGGAACCCTCACCTCAATACAGTATATGTAATTGCCAAACAGCTACTGATAACATGCACAACATACGGAGCCATCCGACAAAACTGCTACAACCGAAACACTATCTAGTCAAAATTGCTACACTGAGAAAGTTTCTCATCAAAACATGTCCTATGAACAAGTTATAAAAGTACAACGATCGGCGAATGTGGCCTAGCAGTTGAACTCGTTGTATAAGAATAAAGAGAATAAAAGCATTTATTAAGTGTAAGTTTAATTATGCCATAACTGAAGTTTAACTGAGAATTAAAAAGACGACCCTTAGACAGTTATATCTCCAATGTACGATGAGCCTTAATCCAATATCGCTTGCAAAATCTTGACTTGATAGCGAAATGTTTTTTTTCCAAAAACATTTTTGTTGAGATAGAATCCGGTACATTTTTAAAACTAGAAAACCTAAACGATATTAACAATAAACAAATTAAATTAACGATTAACGAAAAACGATTTTTGTAAGGTTTTGTTTTTTTCATTCAGATTTATTTTTTTTGCTTATCATTATCCGTTTTACTAAAGTTAACGTCTGACCACTAACTAAAATCGTGTCATGCATGGCATTGTCATTTTATCCAGTGCAAATTTGTCACAGATCTAATTTTTCATATACTATGCTAAATAGCACTTGTATAAATATATAGAACAAGAAAATATTTAATTCATTTAATTCAAATACTCTAAGCGTATAAACCAATTCCATTTAAGCATGAAAATTATTTAACGATTTTCCAAAAACAGTGTTTTACTAGTTGGAACCTCGTTAAGTAAATTAACGAATCATAAAATACAATTCGGTGAGCTCGGCTTGCTGGGCTCATGTAGGTGTTCTGTGGTACAGTCATGAAAGCAAATATGTACTTATGGAAATATATATCGAATGAAATATAAAAATATATCGATCTCAGATCGATTAATCGAAGAACCAAGAACGATTTTTTAAATCGATTTTAAACAATGGATCGATCCCGTGAATCGATCTCAAACACTCGAAAATCGAGATTCGATCCTTTCTTGTAAGAATGCAACTATCCAATTAATCACATTATTTATTTTAAGCTTGGACATGAAATATTGGGAATTATAATTATTTTATTCTATAAGAAATAACGTACATGATTTTATTGATTATTCAAAAATCTTTAATCTGAAAGTAACAGTTGTCAAGTCAGAGCTGTCTAGCTGCAGATATAGTACGTGACAGTTGTTAAATATGACATTATATTGATGTAGAATAATGTAAATATACATACATATAAATAAACTATATGTAAATATAGATATAACAAAAAACGTGAGTTCTATCCCCTCCAAAAATTAACTTTGCTGGCCGTTATCCCTACAGCGACATCTATGGCGTTCATGAGCATATGTTTTCACTGAACGGTCACTGTTTTTATATATTTTATATCTTAATAGAATATTAATATTTATTATATCTAGACAGCTATCACTTTCGACGCATGCGCATAGAGAACAAATAGGAACATATACCTTTCTCCCTCGCACACATTTTGGCCACAGTTTTAATTTATAAGAAACATAGGTTATTCACGCTCCATTCACAGTCTGTTTTTGAAATACAGAACTGTTTTAAAATAAAACAAAAAATGTTTTTGTTTTGTTTTTTTGACAACAAAACTGTTTTCAAAACTGTCTCTCTGGTGTGAAACCGGCATTACAATAACATACTAAAATAAAAATTAGTTTATTTTGTTTTCTTACAAAATATGTTCTATATTTTCATATGTGTATATTTTCATTTAATTTAAATATCAATGTAAACTTTTGTGCTCGACTATACATAACCACAGATTCCATAGAGGAAGTGCATAAATCTCAGCGCGCACGCGCTACATCTGAGAACGAGAACTTCCCTATTTTGAAGTAGTGTAAAACCTGCATCTCGTTATCTCGACGGACTTTAAATACCCCTGCTACAGCTTCTGTCACATTCAATGTGTTAGACAAGGACGGCAAACAAATCACTCGTCCCTCTCACTCTTTAGCAAACATACAACAATATGCGTATCCCGGTATCCCAGTTCCCCGATCGGCAACACGATTTCCATGCCTCTTTGGATCTGAGATCCGGGGTTAACCCAGGACTCGCGTACTTACTTAACCTTATATATTTAGGTTTTCAAATCTATGTTAAAATAAAGTGCTAAGATAATATTCTTCCTAAACAGGTGTCAGTAGTAATATGCAGTAATATTTATCACCAGGTGGCACTAGATTACTTTGACAGATTTTGTTGATGCAATAATTATTGTATGAGTGTAACTTTATATTGTCATAATTTAAATTTGATTAAGAGCTGCTATAGCATAATTGCTGTAAGTTATAGCATAACTGAAGTTTAACGTAAAGAATGGGATTTTCACTTCAAAAAAGAAAAAGCAGAAACTTATCAACTAATGAAATCATTTTGGTTTTTCGATTTCAGAAAATTCAGTGATGAGTTATGACTGACACCGCAATGTTACATTTTTTTGTGACGTCTTCGAAGATTTGCTGTCAATGCCTTATTTCTTGACATTTATTTATGAAAATTTCACAAAGTACTCTTCAAATATCATTTTATCATGTAGTAATTATAGAAATAATTATGTATTAACTGTGTCGTCATGAAACATTATCGAAAATATGCTTCTTTTTTATTGTTTTGACCTTACCAATTATACAATTATATACATCTTAAATTCAATTATATCCAGTCACTATTAGTACTGATAGGTGGAGCTCTAGGTTTCAGCCTGAAAGGTCAATCTAAGCCTGGATATGGGAATCGTCTATCAGCCCAACGGGATGTGTTTTGCGGTATAATATTTACGGAAATTTAACTAAATATTTTTAAAGAATAGGTTCCGGTTTTTAAACTACAAAAAACATATTTTTGAAAAAAGTAAAACAAGCATTTTACATTAGGTTTAAAAACAATGAAATTAATATTTGACGACTTGTTCAGTGGACATGTGTTGCGCAAGCTATACTAGACGCTGGGAGTTCAGTGGTTTGTTTCGCACTTATAAGAAGCTAAAAGTCCTGACACTAATGATCTCTACTCCCATGGGATCAGGATCATACCACGGTAACGGCCATCCCCGTATCCGGTAAATAAAAACACATTTACGGAAAACATGCAAAAAAGTAGCTACGATTCCGGTAAGGGACAATGTGGCCATTCGTTTGTGCAATGTTTTGACATTTGAGATCATATTTTTGGTTTTAAATATCTAATTAATCATCTTAGAAAATCATTTAATGGCGGGTTATGTTGTTACTAAGACTGTGAAACTAAGAAGGCGGTAGCCGAGCCCTAGCATTTATTACAGACTGTTTGCAAGTTTCACACGTTAGCTTTATGATCTCAGATCTCTTAACTTTGCTACCTGGCGCTTTGATAAAACATTAATCAACTATTAGAAGATTCCAATGCAATATTGCAAAGTGCATCTCAGCACTTTCAAAAATACAAATTGCAGATTAATATTATATTAATTATAATATATTCTTTCTACTGTTTTAAAGTAAAGTTTTATTTTTAATTTTGTGTTCCAACCTCCATAAAGCTCCATTCCCACTCTCTGAGAATTAGTGTTAATTTAACGTTTTAACTTAAAATCTAAGTATCAGCTTTTGAAATATAAAGAAATAAGATTAATTATATTAAATACAATAATTTATATTAAATAAAGATAGTAATTATTTCAAAATAATTAATGTTACTGACACATGACGCATTATTTCACAAGTTAAAGTTAAAATATTAAATTAAAACTAAAAGCAGTGAGTGGGAATGTGGCTTAAGTTAATACTTAGTATTTCACAGATTTGGTACTAAGGGCACACTTTACAGTTTGAACAACGCTAAGAATTATATACAGTAATTAATATCTACATAAATTTCATTTAATAATAAAAATATGAATCAATAAAATTAGAAATCTCTGCGTATTATTAAAAATAGTTTTATTCATATGAACAGTTATGTGTACTAAAGATATGTACTTTGTCTACAAGAATACAAGTATATCCTTAAATATTTTTCAAGTTATGTATACATAACATTAACAAACTTTCAAAAATTAAAATAATTACTGATAAATTAAAAATACTGATAAAGAAAATAAATAACAAGAAATTTGTATACTCAGATATTTTTAATTGTAATTTTAAAATCCAAAAATAACCAAAATGGCAAAAATGGGACTTTCTAATTGCATTAAATATTCAGAGTTTAATGTTAAATTGCAAATATCACGCTAATAATAGGACATATGTTTGCTGTAATAGATTAAGGGGGTACACCACCAGGAGACATTGAAATAAATGTTGTTTTCAGGATTGACAAGGCACTCAGTACTCCCACTGTTTGTTTTTTTTAAGTGGAATATTTCTTTTTTGAAGCTCCTGCCCATGGTTGGGTAATGTATAATAAAAATTCCTACTTTCCAAAACAAAGTTCAACGCAGCATTACAAATGCGCTCCGGTACGTTAGGAATGATAATCTTCACCGTGATTAGGAGAAGTCAAGGTATTTATTCCACCTACAGAACCACAGAATAAAGAAACTCTGCAGCTGCTCAATAACAGAGAGAATCTGCGCAGATTGCGCAAGAACAGTCTTTTCATAATCTTGAATATAGCTTGAAGCTAGTCTGTGGACTAGAGCTAAATAAAACGATTTAACTTTATATATAAATTACTAGATAAGTCACAGCTTAGCTGTAATATTCTTTGTAAATTAAAAATTAAGAAAATTTCAAAGTGTAATATTATTTGTAGAAGCAAGTACAAAACCGGATTGTGATTAGTATCTCACGTGTCTTTGGTGCTCTAATGGTATAGATCTGAAAATATTTAAATTAAAATTTGACAATTTTCTGTTCTAGACGCGCGGTCTTTAGCATTTCCTATTTCTGTTATATGGCTATAGCGACACAGAACTTAGAGCCGTGTTTTCAATTTTCAGTTACCTGAGATTTATCATGAACTTTAGTTAAAACTTTTTAATCTCAGCTCACATTTTTACTGAACATATTTGCAGGTTAATAAACAAAATATCTCGAATACATTTTTCATTGGTTAAGTGTCACTCGTTACTCGAATTGAAAAACACGATTTTTAGGTTGTATAAATCAGTTATACCATAACCAAAGTTTAATTGAGAACCGAAAATACACTAATTAAAAAAAATATAAAACGTTCGTAAACTTTTCTTGAAGTTTAAATTTTTTTTCTAAATATCAGGGTTGCGTACCTTCTTAATGTATGCATTAAAAACATGTAACTGTGAATTGACTAATCAACGTTGAAATATGTACTCGTATATTTTATTGCTAATTAACAAATCCGTTATAGCGAAATGACGCGATTTTTATCGATTGGAGTGGAACATTTCGTACTCGTACATTGTACATTGGGCATTGCATGTAACTTAAAATTCAAACTCTTTATGTTAAATTAAATCTCATTATTGGCTAGTAATGACATTAATGGGTATTGTGTCATTTTAGAGCCACCATGTCTGCATTCTCTTCCGTAAGAAGTAATTAGAAAACAAACCATTATTAAAAACATGTGAGAGTTGCTTTGTTAAACTAAAAAGTTCTATTAATAACGTGCGTGCGCAAACTTGAAACTAAACTGTCTTCAGACTTAAACTGTCTTAAGAAGTCAGAAGTTTTGTTTGAATAAACGAAGACAAC
Organism: Panorpa germanica; assembly: GCA_963678705.1. Classification (NCBI taxonomy): domain Eukaryota; kingdom Metazoa; phylum Arthropoda; class Insecta; order Mecoptera; family Panorpidae; genus Panorpa; species Panorpa germanica. The sequence goes on along the minus strand of OY783212.1, from coordinate 849,052 downwards.
AACCTATATTTGCTGCTATGAATAATAATGTAATAAAAATAATTATATCTCTGGCTTAGTTAAGCTCTCTTATACCTGTGTCATTTACTCTCATACTTCACTTACATAAATGCTTCTCGCTTACTCATTAACAGATGCTAACCAAAAAATGTCTAAGTAAACATATTCGACTCCACTCGAAATTAAATTTTATTAAATCCATGACTTTTGTCAAAAAGAATTTGCTCACAATTCAATGCAGTCACTCTATTATGAGCTACAAATGGCGAAACCAATTCTCCTTTTGGAATCCAAGCGACGAAAAAGTTGATGCGAACTACAGTAGACTTATTGGCTTGTTTACCAGCTTGTAAGACATGAATAACTTCTGTTTCTCCGGACAAAATATCGAAGGGTTTCTACGATAAAGACGAGACTGTCTTAAGGCAACAACTTTTAACTATCTTAAGCAAACTTTTAACAGGCCAAATTTTTAAGTTGTAAACTGACTTTTATATAATTCTGTAATAAAATGTAATTTTCTTGTCGTTTCTTTTTAAGTTTTAGTTAAGCCTATCTTGAACAAAATCTTAATCCTAATATTAGAGGAAGGTCGCGGAATGGCGGTGACTTAAGCAGTAATCGAAATATTTTCTTAATTGAAGGACTCAAGGTAAAAGTAACTGACTTTTTACATAGCTTATTTAGTGGACCTTAATACTTTATTGCATTCCATAATGTTACAAATGGTGTTAAGATATGTTTAGGCAGTAAATTAACACAGCTTTACTTCTAAAATGAAGTAATTAATAAAATAAAATAATTTTTTTATTTAACCATACATGCTCTTTATTTTTTATATTAATTAACCAGCCAAAATTAACCAAAACATTGTTTTTTTCTAATAAACTAAATATATTATTATTTCTTTATATTTCGACTATTCCTAATAAGTCAGAAAGTTAAATTAATTGTTTCTTTTGCGAATTTGATTAATTTTTGTTATTGTGTTGTGCAAAGTTAATTAATGAACTTGGGCTCTTGTGTTTCGCTCTATATCTCTTGGGCTCTATATTCTGAAAATATTTTTGGTTTAACCAATAAGAACTCTATAATAATCATAAAACGTTTGTTTAGTAGTGGAAAAGCAGCTGTGCTTTTTCAAAAGTTCCAAATGAACCAAATAGATATCATTACAAAATATTTTAATTTCATAAAATAACTGCAAAATATAATAATATATACGTAGATCAGCTCTGCAACTGATCTCTTCACACTAATGTCATATCATATGAACACATACTTCTCTCCACCCCACCCCCAGGCATGTAGACGTGGCCAGGGGTTAAACATATTAACTGATATTTTTAAACATATGCCCAATTTTTTTGTTCACCTTTTGGCATTTGGGGTCGATTTTAACCCACATTTAATTGTTTCTCAACTGACCCAAATGACCCTATCTTGTACTTTTATTGATTTCTACTCTTTCTGATTATTGTTTGCTATTGTTGACCTTACGAGGATCAACAATTGAAAATATATTTCAACGTTTAATACAACAATGTATAACAGATAAAATAAATGGCTTTTTTTCATTGCAAATATTTTGAATTATTACATTATAGCTTCATGGATAATATTATATTGGAAATGTTAAGATAATTTATTGCTCAAATAACTGAATTTTTGTAATCGGAAGTTGCAGATGATGTAGCTTACAAATTCATCTTCGGCAAGATGCTTTACTTCTGTTCATTTTGAGTCGACTTCTACTTATATAGTCTAAAAATAAAATACCTGTTTGAAGCAATCTTAAGTTTATAAGTAACGATAATTTAGACAGTCTTGTCCTCAAGGAGCGATCGACCTTATCAATTTGAGTATGCGCTCAATTTCAGCAAGACTATTCTTTATGGCCGTTTTTTAATTTTTGATTAAAATATAGGATAATTATACAATTATACAAATTTTTCAAATATAAAAAAATAGATAATGCTGCTTAAATATTGAGTTTCTATTTTACTGCTTTTGTTAGTTCTGCACATGATGTCATAGAACAAATATGTAACCAAGATTATTTTTGTTTGTTCATAGCAATTATAATGTAAAACTTTATGGGCTACACGACTCAGCTGTAAGTAGTAACAAGCGTATCTCTTGACACTGACATAAGCATATTTTCTACACTCTGTTGTTAAGCAATTTATAAAAGTGAGGAGGAGAGGAATCAGATATGACATCACAAACAGACTTATTTTTTAAATTTTGGATTTCCTTAGTGTTTGAGTAGTCAAAAGTAACTATTTTAATTGTTTAGGTCTTCTATAATATTGCGACTTGTCAAAAGGAGGACCTGATAACAAACTTTGCCAGTTTTATAGAAATTAGGACATGGTTCGTTGTCCCTTTGGTAGTGTTGTCTCTCTTTGTTCAATGTATTCATAATGTATTGTGTTTTTTACGACTAAGACGAAAATGTCTTAATAATGTCTAGTCTCCCGTGTGTGCAAAGCTTAATCTCTTCAATACATGGTGACAGTTTTATGACCATATAAAGCCTTCTCGTATACGAAGCCTAATCTTAATTTTCCTAAAACTAATTCCGAATCTTAACAACAAATCATAGAATTATGTTTAACTGGTATTTTTATGGCTAGTCCTTTGTCCTGATGTTTTTTTAAATGTTTTATCATTTGCATGATAAGAATGAAGCAAACAATGGAAAACCTTGTATAGATACCATGAGTAATGACTGCAGGCTACTCTGTGAAATAAAAACAAGTTTAAAATTTCAAAAAAATATTTGAAAGTTGTTTCATGACAACCACATGTTTTACGAAACCCAAAAAATGGCCGTATCTTTAAAGAAATCTACAACCAGCTACTACTAGCGGTAAAGTAAGGCTGGTGCTGTCGATATCTACCCTTGGTTTTTAAAGGGGGCGCATCTGATGGCGATAAAATCATTAGTCGGGTTGTTATCACGCCGTTCTGACACACAGACACTTACTTGGTTTTTACCTTTTTGTGTTTTCTTAAATTTTTGATGGCAACCGGACGTGTTTCAACTTGTTTTTATACGTGTTGACAGCTTATTTGGTTTTTTACACATGTTTTGTTAACTATTATGTCTTTTTAATCTATTTTTAATTTTTGTATAAATTTTGATGTTTTTGGTAAATTATTTAGAAATATAAAATTCAGAATACATTTGCTGTGAAATCACGGTTGCAAATAGATGTCGTCCCTGTAAAGTACGTCTCTGTACTATAAAAGATCAGTACCTATGTATTTTTATTGTATAGAATCATCAGCGAAGCCCTATTTTTTCAAAATTTCTTTTCGAAAAACGTTTTTAAGGTACAGACTTTTTATTTCCCTTATTCCATTGCATTTGACTCATCCCTTAAACGTAATCAACATAAGCACCCCCCCCCCCCCCTCATTTTTCAGTGTATTAGTTTATATATTTTTGCAGCCTGCACTCCGCAGTGGACAGTGGACATTGGTCACTAAAATAATCAATGTCTGAATCTAATAAAAGAATCTACTCTACAGAGAAGTATAACAATAAGCAATAAGGGTTGTTATCGCGGGGTGGCGTGTAGTGATTGGGGAAGGATCGACCCTGGAAACTACCCCGACCCATGGGGGTTACAAGTAGCTTTCTGTATTATAAATGTACGTTAAATTGTTGAGAGATGTGAGGGCGTTAAAATGCGTTTGTTGTCGTTATCACGAGCAGATGAATCATCCACACCAACACCAACACACACATTAAAACTTTTAAAATAAATGTAATGTTCATTTATGAAACCGTGTTAACAAATTAAAATCGTATTCGTATTTGAACATGTCATAAAACTAGCCATGGTAATAATTATAACACTGCTTATTGGGATTGAGTTTTTTCACAAATGAAAAAGGAAAAATTAAAAAAAAAAAATTCGCAGTATGTAGAAGATAGGGGGAACCGAACTTAAAAACGAACCTAGGCGCCAGTGCTAATTTTTGCCCCGGTACGAAAAAATCGTAGATGCGGTACTGCCTTCTAGTTTCAATTATGTAAATTTCAAATTCTTTTAAATATGTTTCTAATTTACTTTTACTGAGTTGATAGTTTGATAGTCACTTATTATTAACTTTTATTTTAATGTTTATAAGACAATTTGGAACTGTAACACACCTCAGTATGTCCGTAAATCAAACATAGGTCACTCAATGCTTCCTTTTTCATTTTAGGGGGAGTCACTGTGCCTGGGTAGTAACAGAACTACAATGCAACCCTTATTTGGTTCACATCGCCCACTTCACAAGGTGAACCCTCCCACGACAGGACGTTCAATCCTGTGGGTATGAGAGTTTGTTGACGACTATTGTTTATTTATTTATCTCATTCGATTAGTAATAATATCATCCCTGCGATGTAGTTGGAAGCTGCAACTGTCCGGCAACACCGACAACTCCGACAATGCAGTTCGGCGTGGCGTGAGAAATTCACTCTTTGTATATGATATTAACTGCCGTTTTATAGATGCAGTAAATTTAATGGATTATCTATTTTAAAACACAAAAAGCTTTCTGAAAATATTTAATTCATTACTGAAAACTACAACTAAAGTGATTTCTTAAAAACCTGATTTCGGAATCCTACTCGCTAAATAGAATTACATATATTTAACATTAATAATCAAAGCTAGATCCTGTGTCAAAATTTTATTTTACTATACAACAATCAATTTCAAGAAATCGACCGACTACTTTTTGAATTTGTCAGCGCAACATACGCAGGCTGAATTTTTATATATAAAGATTTGCTAAAAAGAGTAATCAATAATAATAGTAAGCCTCGCTTAGATAAAATTTGACATGTATGTAATGTAATGTATATGTTTTGCATTTAGCGAATTTTTTCAAAATCTCTCTCCTCTTCTTATCAACTTCTGAATAAATTTCACATCATCTAACAGTTTAGTTCTGTAAAAATACATCGAAGTTGACTTTAAATGTTAAGAAGAATCAAATACATTAGTAACGTCAATAAACATCTAGTTCCGATATATCGATTCCATATGTGCAGCCCTATTCCATGCGAAATACATTTTTTACAAAACTATTTCGGATACAAGGATCATATTTTTTAACATCTACATAATTCTTTCATGGTTAATATGATCTGGTGGCATTTCCAATTCCACGTTGTTTTAAATAATGTGTGTCAGAAAGAAACACATGCGGCAAATTGGGATTCTACATTCTCGACCTTTACCAAAGCCATCATGCCCCAGTATTAAATTACAAAGCAAAAAAACTGAAATCCTAAAAAATTAATTTTTCGATTTGTAAAACTAGCAAATTTAAATTTCAAATTTCTGGAATATATTGTCCTGATTTTAGACATGAACAAGGAGTATAATAAATGTGTGCGTAATTATATTTATTTATTTTTGATTTTTCGTTTTAAGATAACATCATATGTGGGCGACCTCTGCAAAAAAATTATGAAAAACACTGAAATTCTAATAGGGTTTATTTTGAAATCAATGCGGGTCAAAAACAATTCAAATAAATTGTTTTAAAAATAGTATTTTGCCTTTCGATAATACAATAGGTCTATTATTGAAAGATCGTACACTCAATTAGTTCCTGTAAGAAATATTGGTACTTACATTAATTGTTTGATTTACAAGAAGAATACAGACAGGAATTGTAATTGAGAAATTGAAAGTTGGGGCAAAATCTCTTAGAAATTACTTCGCCGATAGTCAAAATTGACAAAACTAAAAATAATCAAGAAATCCAAACACCATTCGAATACATAATAGAATATTTTAATAACCCAGTTAATTTATTTTTGTACCATTTTTTTTTAATTTGCACCCAAAATAAATGATTTATTAGTGACATTTGTGCATTCACCAGCCCGGAAAGTGCAGCACATCTTATCACTCCAACATGTCCACCATATGTATGATGGGCTAGGAAACAAAATATAAAAAATGTTCGAGTATATCTGAAATATTGACCAAGTCTACAAAAAATGAACTGAAAAGCCATTCCAGGAAAATGTTATGACAGATGTAGATAAAAGTTGGTAATAGAGACAACTGTCGTAAAAAATAACGCATCCGGTCAAATTAAATTCTAAATTAAATCCTAATATGTACTTTGCTTATTTCCTTATTTTTTCGCATCTATATCGTGTGAACTTATACATTTTATAGCATAAAATTAGTCTAATCAGTATTGGATTAAGAGGACAATTGTGACAGGATACAGTTGTTTTTTTCTAAAAGGTGCCACGCCAACAAAGAAGTCTAGATAAACTATTACAAATATGTATTATATTATTTTATTAAAAAACTAAATGAAATGGTAAATTAAAATTTGTATTTATTTGTTCAATTTTTACAATTTGATATTATGTCGTCTCACATGAAGAGAATCGCATTAATCTTGGGCATACCTAACAACCCCCCCCCCCCCCCCCTTCGAGTCGGCCCTTATATTAAAAAATAGAAATTCCGTTTAGAAGCTATTGAAAAATTTAAATATTTTAATCTCTTAACAAAAAGTCAGTTATCAGCAATACCCTCCAGCGTAGCCAAAAAAAAAATTCTGAAATGACGTCAGGCCATTGTTTATCAGGCTAGACGCAGTTGGATTCCAAAGCACCTTGTCCAGACATTGTATACTTTTTTTCTAATAAAAGAAGTTGAAATTAATTTTTATTTACACTTTGCACTGATAACAGCATAAAACGTTGTAAGCTGCTTTTGTAATTGATTTTGATTCTCTTCATTGTCTCCTGATTTACTATCGCTCATATAATTAGTACTTAGGTAGTTAGTAAAATAATTCATATTTTTGTTTTAATTACACCTGAAAATAGAACTGAAATGAGTTTTTAATATATTCCTAACCCAATATTTACTCTGTAAATTTTTGTTAAATGATATTTTTTAATTAACTTTAGTATTAACAAAATCTTCCAGAAAATATTTCTATAATGTTGATACCAGCAAATCTTTTAGGTTCGTTTTTCAATTCTTAGCTAACTGAGGTTTACATTATTTGTTAGATACATAGGTACATAGCCTTTTATCGCCTCTTATAATGTTCTGCTTTTTGTTAAACCTTATAGCCCGACAACAAGAATGATCTATTCATGGCCACTGCCGTTATAAATTTCGGTGTCGCAATCAAAAAGGCGGTGTTAACAGGAAGCGTCAGTGTCAGTACACGTTAGACCTCAGCGGTTTTTTCTGCGTGGTTTTGTAACACAAAGTATTTTTTTACCTGAAGCCGAAAAATGTCAAGAATTGAGTTTGTCTTATTCTAATATTTAAATATGTTTCTTTTAATACTTTCGAGTAAAATATAAAAAGCAACAATAAAAAACCAAATTTTCTCTTCTCAGTCACTCTTATTTTAAATCCTTTGTAATTCGTTTTGCATAGCAAATATTTAAAAGCAATTTGTCTATTAAAAGTTTACACAAGTACTGTTTGTTAAGTAATGCGGGGTTTTATATTACGGTCATTTACGATACGGTTTGTTGACAATTGATTTATGACGGACAGATGACAAAAGAAAGATTTTATATATTCAAACATAAACATTGCAATTTTTCAATTTCAAGAAATTCGGATTTCTGAACCTTTTCTGGATGGACCTATAAATCCTTACAGTTTTTGTAACCTCAATTAAAATAAAACTCTTTTTACAGAATCAGAAAGTATTGAACTAATTATTTCAATACTTATTATATAAGAAGTCAGCCAATACATAATATTATACTATATTGCAAGTTTTTATAGTGCCATGGCCAAATATATAAGTTTATGAATATGTATACACAATCAATTCTACTTGATTGTGCGTCTGATATAATACAATTAGATTTTTGAATAATTAAAAATAGTTGTTGCTACAAACAATTTCAGTTATTTTGAGTTATAACGCCTTTACAAGACCCAAAATTTATGTCATTTAATAAATAGGTCAGTAGATTTTTTTTATTTTACAACAATTAGTAAAATACTCATATTTTTAAAATGCGTGTCAGTGTTACGAATACAAAAAGTTTATTTGTAAACTATTTTTTTACTACGAAATTTTTGCATATTTTTGGAATTTATGACATTTATACAAAAGAATCATTTTTAAAAAAAATAAACTGTGTAAGAAGCTATTTATTAACCGAAAAAACTTTCTAACGCCTTAAGCGTTTGAAGAAAAAAAATTTCTAATCTGCATAACAAAGGAAAAGTACAAAGCTTACTAGTAGTAAGTAGAAAATTTGTGCAGTGCCGGAGCTAAAAGGAATTATTTTCTTATTCAAAAATACAGTATATCAGCCCTGAATTAAACCCGCAGCGGCTCTAGAAAAAATCTAAATCTGAATGTATATAAATATTTTTTAGCTGCCAAATGATATTGATAGCACGTGATATAAAGGCACAATTGCCTCACAACATTCTGTAATCTGAAATTACGTTATTTTTGTATGGAATCCTTACATAAATATGTCATGGTGCGTCACTGTCCAGAATCAAGATGTTATTTTTATCAATATGTTTTCTAACAAATAAATTTTACATTTTAGTTGTTTTTTTTCCTTTGAAATAGTTTCGGTCTAACGTTGGTGCATAATTTGATTTATGGGGGAGATTTAACCAATAATTACAATGCCGAGAGTAGCCATAGTTCGGTAAGTAGGTACACTAGCAACATTTGTTTATTACTTCGAGTAGATGTAGTATTAATGGACCAAAAGGGTTTGTAATCTGATTTAAGCGTGATTTTTTTCATTTTTGTTTGAAGTATAGGTTTGAAGTGATATACCGCAGTAAATATTTGATGAAATGGCATAGCTAAGTGAAGTTCCAATCAAGAAAACAATTCTGTTTCACTCAAATTTCACATATATGTATATATGTCACCTAAGAAACTTATCTATATCTTTTCATAAGAATATACTTTCTGAGATATACTTGTTGTCTCTTTTACATTTGAAAATATTTATTTTAGTAGATATAATATTCCACATTTATTTCACCAGAATATCATAGAAAGAGAAACAAGATATATCTGTCGGCATTATATATAATGTTCGCAAACAACGAACGACTTAACAGTCTACTGCTGAAAACACGTGTCATTAAAAACACTTCAAATATTTAACATTATTTTCACCACAAATAATAGTAAAAATAGCGTCCTCTGGAGATTGAATTTCAAATTATTATTTACCCAGCCACACTAGGTGGGTGGGGGGTGACCCCCAACTCGATCTATTGTGTTTGAAATGTGAGGTTAACTTACTCCGTACGTCTGCTGATGTTGTGTTGGATAAAATAAAATGGCGTATATACTATAAAAACCCTTCGCACAATATTGGGGCTCCCATGGCAAAAAATAAGGGGTGACCGTTTAATCCGTGCGAGGGAGGTACACTCCTTTGTAAAAGTAGTGTTCTTCATAGTATCTGTCATTTTTATCAATGGAATTTAAACACACGTTTCTGTACTTACTAATTTTAAAAATTTAACTTATTTATAGTTTATTTAAAACCACTAATGCCATTTATTTAAATTATCCAGATGATCAGAAAGGTATCTATGTTATGTACTTAAACAGTGATAGTAACAATTACAAACTTGACGTCAGTATACCTTAAATATGACAGTGTTAGTCCCATCAATTTCAGTGTTCTTTTTAATAATTTGTATGGCTTCCTAGGACCGCAGTCCTTTTTTCACCATATTCCCTTTCAATACAACTTAAACTGTATACCCTTCAACCTGCCATTAGGGGATTTTATTGTGTCGTATTTTGAGGTATTTGTATGTATGTATGTATTTAAATACTTTTGAAAAGTATTTGTGTACATCTCTGCTCATGATGTCACCATCAAAACCGTGTAACGTAATTGCCCTGCGACCAAGAAACACAGTCGCTCAAAACGTGCTTGAAACCAATTTCAAATCAATTTAGTTTCATTCGTGCCGTGTTTGTTCCTTCACTCGTATACTCGTGCGTTCTTTCACTAACAACACAGTTGTATTCTCATTCGGTTCGGGCAGATTCGGGGCTCGCGTTTGCAATCAGTCGACACGTGTGCAGACGGGCTAAGCATATTTAAAAATGTAATTATTACATTGAATCTGTGTTTGCATGTATACGTACAAAATATTTGAATACCGAGCAATGTGTTTCAAAACATAGAAGTGCGAAACTATTTAATGTAGCTGTACTACGAACATAACCCTAAAGAAAAATAAGGGGTGAGTCATATTTTTAGTGGTATTTGTATTTTTAGGGAGAAAAACTGAGTTTTTCGTTTTTCGAAAAATATACACTGCTGTAGATTAGAGGTGTCAGCAACAAAAATAAAAATTTCATTTTTCATTAAGTTTAATATAGAAAACGCTGAGTCATGGAATATAAAATTTTGTTTATAAATCACCCGCAAAACACAAAACATGCAAATTACCTTAGAATCATGTAATATTATACGTAATATGTATATGTAATATTTTACTTAAGCAAAATCTAGTAATATTTAATCTAAATAGGTCTTATTTAATGATCAAAGAGGTAGACTTGTTTTTTGAAAACCAAAAAATTGTAATATTAAGTTGTTTATTAGGTAAAATCGTACAGAAAGCATATGCTATGTGAGCATATCATCATATTAAATCACTCCTCTGCGCTCTTTTCTGTGCTTCTATCATATGCATATTTGACAAATGGTTTAAGGGCAAGCTGATTACAACGCTTCCTAACGGCAAACCTCTTTGACTAGTGGTTGGAAGATCAGTAAGTAAAATATACAGTATTACGAGCAAAAGGCATCGTATAAAGGCAACTACTATAAGGGAATTAAGGGAAATGAAAAAGCTGATCAAATGGCCAAGGTAGCTACTTCCTGTGATAAATATATTTCATTTTTTATAAAATCAGACATGAAAGCAGAATAAGAAAAAAATGAAATGAAAAATTGGCAAGACAAGTGGGATAATTCTGATAAAGGTAGAGAATTTTATACAATACAACCAATACTGAGACGTAAGCTATGGTTTGCCAAACTAAAATGGCCAAGAAGATTAATTACAATGACCTCAAGACTAAGAATGAATCATACTGGAACTCCGAAACATCTAGCAAGAAACAAAATCATTCCAAACTCTAAATGCGAATGTGGTGAAGAAGAGGCAGACCCTGACCACATTCTGTGGCAATGTAAAAATACATCAATGGAAATAAATGGACTCCAAAGGGCGGTGCTACAGACTTCGCAGACGCTTCCTGTTAACACCGCTTTTTTGATTGAGAAACCGAAATTTATAACTGCAGTAGCCATGAATAGATCATTCTTGTTGTCTGGGTATAATATATAAGAAGAAGCATAATAATATTAGGGGCGATAAAAGGCTACGTGCCTACGAAGCCCGAGAAACTATATTTAAAAAAAAAACTACTTTTAGAACTACTTTTTAAACATTACTTTGGAAGTAAATATTAATATGTATAATATATGATATACATATTCTCATTAAAATAAATAATTATAAAATATATTTGTATAGATTTATTTATCTTTTATTTGGATGCGATAATAATAAAAAGACAACAAATTGTTTTGTGAAGTGTCACTGAACAATGAATGACCACTCAACTCTCGTATACAAAACATTTGTTTATTCCAACATTTTTTGTTTGTATTTTGATTATTTTATACTTATTTTTATATTATTTTCAAAGTCCGTTTCTGTTTCTAGTCTGTAGGAAATGTTTCATTATTTATTCATAAACATTAAATTACTCATAAAAGTTATTTTTTAATAATTAAGTACGTTCGTTTTACGGCATAGATTGATATATTTCAAGGGGCGTCTGCAGATAGGGGCAAGCGTGAACTTGGCCTTTCCTTGGATTTCAAATTTTACATTATTATACTGAAATATTTGATCAATTTACGCTGGATCAATATATAGCAGTAAAGGCTTTCTCGTCTTAATATTTAAGGCAATGCAGTAAACTTCCTGACTAATTACGCATAAATAATGGAGTACTAAGCAATTGCGAAGATCGCCACTTTGAATCTGAAATGTTGTTATGGTATATTATGTATATGTGTATTCCTACTCCACAATAAATACGCGGTTCTTTGATATTTTGTCGCCCGTGTCGGTTCAGCTGCTGGTCTTAATAAAATAACAGCTCACATTATCCTGAATGAAATTAACACTTTCAGTTGGAAGAATGTCACTTATTTTGTTTCATTTCACAGCGATTTGAACAACGTCTGTCTAATTCTTGATCGGATCATTTGTAATACCATCTTGTAATTATTGTTCTTATGTTCACTTTTTCTCAGATATATTTTGCAAGATATCAGTATATTATGTTTTGTTATTTGACAATGACAATGATGAATGATATTTATGTATTGACAACCACCAAAACCAGGAATTATAGCGATGAATATTCTTGAAACAGTTGTTTTCACTCTCTGTAGTTCAAGAGCGAGTCAGAGTCCGCGAAAATAATCTACTGGTTATCCAAAGTAGAGTAACTAGCTCTCATGAAAAGAAATTGGTTGTTAGATTTCTTTCAAATTGCAAGTTTACGAATAAGGTAAACTTCCAAATAGTATGATTCAGTCAAAGGCTTTACTAATTTTGTTTTGTAAATATAATCAGTTCAATAAGTCCCCTGCGAAAATTAATTGTATATACAGCGTAAAAAGAATTAGTCGAAAAAATGCTTTAGACGCCTCTTTCTTAGGATAAGGCAGTCAGGGTGGGAATTGGGTCAGGGATTTCATATATCAAAATGAAATGAATCTGAAAATTTAAAAAGAAAACTTTTAACCAATGAAAAAAAAATTTAGCGTCAGAAAAAGCTAAACTTTTAGCTGAAATTCAAGTTATTGATGATCAATTTAAAAATCTTCAATAATTTTATCTATTAAATATTAAGAGTTACTTTGTTCTATAGTTTATACTAGTCATTAACTTATTTTTGTCTTACTCAATTTAAGAGTAACGAGTAATAAATCGTAATTAATTCGTTGTTAAACGCCAACTAAGGCAATGAGATAAAAAATAAAGAAGAACATGTTTTTCTTTTTGGTTTAATACCAGATTTAATTATTGGCAATTACAATATAATCAAAACTTGAAATATTTAATACGAATAAAATTTCTATATCAGGGAAAAGTACGAACAACTTTACTGGACAACCTGGAATTATAGGGAAAATTTGAAATCATTTTTGTGTGGCCTCTCTGAGGCTGCACTACGACAAAAAATAGCGCGGAAATAATAATAATAAAAATATAAATAATACCTTCCGTGCGACTTTAAAATCAGCAATCCAATCGTCCAATTTTGTTTAAGTCACAGTACACAATTTGGTGAAGTGCTCTACTTTGTGACGTTTCCACCACTATTGCACTTGAATTATAGTTCGCATCAACTTTATCTTCATTTGTATTGTATTTGTAGCCGAAAAATTGGGCATTTCATATGAAGACTGTGAGAAACTGAACTGCAAATGAACTCTTTCATGACAAAAAAGTCATGCGCATCTTCAATATGACGGTGAAGTAACTCCAAAATGTTTACTGGGATGTAGTCAACTTTTTGCGTACTACGAAGTTTAGTGTCAAATGTATTTTCTTCTCTTTGATGAACTGACATGGTCCAAACTTAGTCCAAATTTTCAGGATGGTTAATAATGATATGTTTTATAATTGTACAAAAAGTATAACATTCTACCGATGAGTCTTAGAGCTCGACAACTGTCTTACTTAACACCAACTATGTACACCGAGTATGTATAATAAATTTGCTTTGTCGCTAAAAAAGAATTAGCAACATGTTTATTCAACAATGGCCGATATTGGTGAGGGTGGACTTTTAGAATCTTTTTTTATACCCGTCAATGGTTGAACCCGTTGGTTAAGTTTTTTAAGTAGATTTTAGCATATGCTGTTTTTTATTTTCTACCTGCTTTTGTTATATATTCACATAATTTGTGTTTGTTTTTTAGTAAAAAAGGAAAAGTAAAAATCATTTTGTAAACAACATGTTGCAAAAACAGATCGCCAGGTGTAGCTAAGGGGTTGAGTACATGCATTAGGGGTTTCGTTTTTGTATTATTTACAGAAAAATAAGGGTAAAACTATATATGAGAAAGGCAAAAATAAAATGAGTTGCAAAACTATATATTACTATACAGTCTGTTATATAATTTTTTTATCTGAAAATTAAAAATGTAAATCTAAGATTATGCAAAGTGTTTTTAAGCAATTACATTCATTGCATGTTTAACGCCTAAAAACGTTGGACAATCCTAAAACAACAATATCTAAAAAAAAGTAAGTTGTTGTATGTTTCTTGTAGAAAATTGCTTTTTCTGTAACATTGATTATTAGTATTTTTATCATCAGAGCCACTAATAAGCTGTTATTTCCAAAAAGGTGTTTATGGTCTCTAAAATGTATAAAAATTACTAAATCCTAAATTTATTTGGTGCTAAGAGGCAAAATGTTGTAAATTCTATTTTCTAAATCTTCGTGAAATGTAACAAAATATTTTTCTTTTTTTTAACAAAAACTCTTTCGCAACAATAATAGTTATTGACATCACATCCGGCCAAGTTATTTGAATAAACAACTGAGCGTTTCCCTTTCAATATTCTCAGCCATTGTTCATGGGAAAAATAAAAAATGTGTACATATACGAATAGACTCCTCGTCCTTCAGACATTGAGGAAGGGTAAAATGATCCTTGAATAAAGAAATACTGCAAACACAACTCACTTGCATATGATTTGACTGTGCTTTGTTATGCATATTTACGCAGCATGTATTTAGAAAGCGCAACATCAAAATGACGTCTTCATTAAAAAGCAGCTAGTTGTCACCTTCTAGTTGTCTCATATCTATTAAAATACTTAACCTATTTTTTAATTTTAAGGGTACATTTATTTAAATAAATAAATCGTTTTATAACTTTACGTAAATTTGAAAACAATAAAAGAAAGGTACTGGAATATTTTCTTAAAATAAAAATAGAGAAATAAGTATCGTCTGACCTTCCCGTTATATTTTCTCCTTGAACTGGAAGATAGTTGCCGCATATCATAAAGGGTTTTTATTATTGTAATAGAATTTAGTCCAAGTTTTTAGCCCTGGTTAAAAACTTTAGTGGTTGTTTTCAAAATGTTATAAACCAAACTTTTTTATGATTCTTTTTAACTAAAATACCGATGTTTTAAGCAAATTTAACGTCAATATTTTTATAAGAGCATAGTCCATTATACCATAAAGTGACGAAAGTAAGAAAAGATGTAATAAAATGGTTAAAATAGTTCAAATGTTACTAAGCTCCGTGCCAGAGCCGTACTTACCGCCGTATCAATGATACGGGGCCCCCGGGCTTCAGGGGCCCCAACCGCTGTGTAAGCAAAACTTCGTAAAATGTTATTCACAATCTCACTTAAACTTTTAGGGCGTATTTCCCGAGAAAAAAATCATATCATAAAAAATTACCCAACGTGTTTTTAAAAAAGTTTTCACTTAAAAAATTACGAAAGTCAAAAAAGGAATCTCTCTTTTTCCTCGGGAGATGTATTGCGTCGTATAATTAATGTTATAGTTACTTTAGCATCATGAGCTACCTTTAAGAGGCCATGATTCTGAATCTGGAAATTTCATATCAATTTTACATTTACGAGTACTATCTAATTATGATTCTATTTTAAAAGAACTTCTAAGAACGTGAGGACTTTTAGTATTTTATTTGTAATAATGTACCTAAGGTCTGTACCAGCTTTCAGCTCTATGCGAAATATAGCTAATTGAAATGTTTATTTTGACCGGGTTATAGAGTTGAATATGTGCTATAAATATTGATTAAAATTGTTACTATATCTAATTATTCTATTACAATGATACTATTTCTACGAAAAATCTTTTTATAATCAATTGTAAGTAATTGGATTCAATTTAAAAAATGGGGTTGACAGCTGAGTGATAGAATTATTTATAAATGTCATATCAAACATAACCTTTTCATATTATAAAGGTCAACATATTTTTTGAAGCTTTTAGGTAATTGCATTATTAAAAACTACTAGTTGAACTAAATTAATAATAGTAAATACAATTTTATAATAAGACTCCATCTATTTATTTTCACAATATTGATTCTAGTATAGATTCAAACCATTCATAAAACTAAACGATATTATCATTGTCTATAATATGAAGTTTAAATCTTGACTAGAAAATCAAACTTAAAATTTCTTAATTTAATCGGTCATGTTTTGTTGATTTTAAATATACTGCAGTATTGTTAACTGTATATTAATTTGAATATTTGATTTCTTTTTCTAATACATCTGTATTTCCAAAGGCACTAACTATTCCGACTGATTTTTAATATTAAACAATTTAATTAAAATAAAACAATTCTGAAAAAACAAATTTTTCCTGTGGTAACGGATGACAAATGAAAATCAGTTTAATATATTCATTAGTTTAATAATTATACTAAATTAGTATTATTTAAAATTTAAAAGCATTTGAACTTGATCGTTTTGACATTGTAAAATTGAGTTTTTATTAAAATTTAATTTTAGGAATATATTCCTTAATTAAAAAAATAAATTTTAATTGAATAATTAAAATATATTTTGTATCAGTTGTCATATTTATTAAATTTTTAAAATAAATGGCTGACAATTCACTACACACTGATCCCCCTCTTAGATGGAGGCTGGAAGATCTTCCAAAAGGAATTCTTCGAGAGGATCGAGAAGCGCTAAGTCTAAACCAAGATAGAAATTTATTCAAACTAAAAAACAGCACTCGTTTTCAAGATGTTCGATATTTAGCGTCGCATCCGGAGGTATGTTAAGAAATTTTAAAAATTTTCGCGAAACACAAGGTATATGTAGGTTTGTTTATAACTTAACGTTTCACGATGGAGTCCTTTTTATAGGAAGAAGTATATCCCTATATTAACTACAAAACGTTATGAATATATTACTAATATCAATGAATTCATTATTTCCTCATAATATTTATAATAGTGACAAGTCATCTAATTTCTACGGTGTTTTCGTTTTCAGATACGTGCGATAACATCAATGCTGGTTCAGACAATAATGGCACAGCGTCCCACCGTACCTCTCCACATTTTTTGCAGTAATTTCTTCAGTCGTCCCCGAGAGCAAATAGAAAATGATTTAAAGCCGTTTCTACCTAGTAAGACAGCAGCTGAGGAAGCTGTTGATGAATCCGAATCACTGGAGCCATGCTGGAGCCCCAGCATATCTGAACAATCCATAAGTGAAGAAGAGGCTGCTGATATAATCTTAACTCCAATAGCTTCTTCAGAAGCTATTGAATCAAGTATTATTAAGGTAATACTAATTAGTAAAAAAACCCATCAACCCCCTCCTCCCATGCAACATATCTACGGATATATTCTATCCGCGACTCTTGTTAGATAACCATTTGTAAAATTTTAATGGGCTTGTGTTCCTAGGTCTTAATTTCTATATAAGTGTTCTACATTTTGATAAAGTGGGTTACTAGAACCTCAAATATCCAATTGACTTTTAATTACTCCTTATATGCTAGGAGATATTAACAATTAAAAAAGTCATTTTGTATCTATAGTATTTAATTTAATTTAATTTAATATTCAACGATGTAGAACATTCCAAGACATATGACCTCCTGCTAATCTTAAGTTGCTATATCTTATATATAACTGAACGTAAAAGAGATAGCATATTCAAGACAGCTCTGACAAGTTTACAGGTTACTAACCTTACAGCTTATAAATCTCTGCTCATAAACAAAGTTACAGATTTTGAATTAACCGTATAACCGTATTGAAAATTTCAACTGTTATGTTATGTTCAATATTATGTCTGCCGTAACAGGGTTAAATAAAATGAAAAGTTATTATTCTTTGCTAATTAACCCAATGTACTAGATACACAGGACTGTTGGTTTACCATTACCTATCCCACTACATGTTACGTCATAAATATGGCAAACATCTGTAGCACTAAAAATTCAAATTTTTAATTGCTATATCTCCGTCAAGATTTAGATATTTAATAAAATATAAACGCCAAAACACATTTATTAACTTCAATTTCAATCAACAATTGAAAATCGATCCCTAAAAATGAGGACACAAGCCCATTTCAATTTCATGACAACGACAACTGTGGTCCTTCTTGAATCACAATTGACATTTGTCTAAATTATTTCAGGTTGAATCTCCTGAGAAGCCGTCAGTTATTTGCACGGACAGTGTTGTGTTCACCAGCAGCGTGGACTTGATGCTTCGAAAGATCAATGAACAAATAGAAGAGATTCAAATTAAAATAGACAAATATGATTCTACGGACCGATTTGGTGGCTACGACACCCGACCGACAACTTCCAGGTCGTCGACCTCAAGTCTACAATCTGATGATTATGATGACGAACAGCATCGCGGTCGATATTAATAAGACAACGTTCAACGAAGTGTAGAAATCTAATATAAGTTGGACTAATGCTAATCAGACGTTAGGACCGGAGTTGAAATCTCTATACCCAGAAATAAATTATTAGAAGTCAATGTTTCATTAAAGGAAGAAATTCGAAACAAGTATTAGATATTCTGGAATAAAGATTACACAAATTTTGTATTATTTTTGTGCGTTAATATATTTTTGCAATAATATATACATACATTTACTTAATATCGTTAGTCAGCCATTTTAACAATGTTAAAATTCAATTATATATATATATAGTCGAAATTGAGGGAGTTCGGTGTTGACTTATGCCTGAAAGAGGGTATAAGAGCCGCAAAAATGGTGATGAATTTTATCATATTGGTTACAATATACATTATAAAAAAATGTGTGAGAAAGTGCTTTTTCATCGTATCGCAGATTTATACGGCACACCTATTTTAACCATGAGTCGCCGCCGAACTCTCCTAATTTAAACTTTAATGTTATAGCGTCCAGTAAATATTAAATGAACATGTGTGCAGAAAATACTTTAAAACACTAAGGCCCGGTTGCTGGTTGCTGGTTGCTGGCTAGAAGATATCTTGTTTGCAAAGACTAATTGTTAAATACGCTCAACTTAACAATCAGTGAAAATATTTTTTTTTGTGGAAGTCCAAGTTATAAACGCTATATAATTTTGTTGAGTGGATAGAAATTGAAACACATCTTGGATTTCCGTCAGTCTTTTCTTTGGATCTTCAAATTTTTTTGAACAAACATTCTTTTTTGTCCCTGGATTTAATTTGAATGTAGACCTTTATTTAATGTCGTTGATTTTGTTCTCTAATCTTTCATTTATTTATTATTTATTTACGCACTGTCCTATTTACGATTTTATACATCATTTTTTAAAGCCGTAGATCCGCTGATCGCGTTTCTAGATGGATACGTCAGAGGATTTTTTAATTAAAGCAAGCGACATATCTAAACATGTAATTGTTATTTATATTTGAAAAATCGGTAATATTTTTTTATTTTGGATAAAATTCATTGATTTTTATGTTTTGATACATATTTTTATCATTTTATTTGCGAAATAAAATACTCTCATTTTTACCTCACAGAATAAGTATTCCTGAAAACTTAAAAAGTAGTTTAGTACATTTAGGTACTGCGTATATTTATTGATCATGGTTGATAATTCTTTGATAACTGATGGCCCGTTATTTTGGAAAGTTGATGGCATTCACGATGGCTTCGAAAGTAGTGAACCAGAAGTACTTTCAGCCGAGCAGAACAAAGAATGCTTCAACTTGAAACTCAGAACTCGAAACCAGGATATTCGGTATTTAGATAATCATCCAGAGGTAAAGATATTGATGAATTGTTTCCTCTGCCAGCGATGTAAGTAAAAATGTGACCATTTTGTTACAGGTTCACGCCATTTCATCTATGCTAGTACACAAACTCTTGTCTGAAAGACCTGATATTCCTCTGCAGAAATATTGTCAAAATTTATTCAGCCGCCCAAGACGTGAAATAGAAAATGACTTAAGACCATTTTTACGAAAACATGGAAGAGATAAGAATGGTAATACCAGTGATCATGCACTACATACAAGCGCACTTAAAGGCGATATAAACGAGGAAGTGCCACAAATGATTACTCTGTTTGATGGTGATGTACAAGAGCAAATGTTACTAATTCCTAAAGATGAAAAAAAGGAACCTACAATAGAAGAAGAACATGCAGTAAGTGTTTCATTTTACTTCAGTTATTAATAAATATTTACATCATATTCCAGAATAAAGTAATAGTATTCCAGTTCAAAGTAATTATCTATTCTGTATGTCTTTTCATTCACTTTAAATTCGTAAAAGTAAGAAAGTTGAAATTTGGTATGTGTATTCAACGTTCAATGTTCATAGCTATCATTTTTTGAAAATTAAAAATTGAAAAATTGTAAAAAAAGGCGTTAAGAAAATTAGGGGGTCCGATAGGAAACTTTGAAGAAAACTAAAATTTTAGATTACTTAATGAAATATATTATAAAAAAGAAAATTCAAAAATTTTATTTGGGGGCACGGGGTCGGATTTTGCCGAGGATAAAATTTTATATATGGGCTAATATTCTTTGGTTTATTGGGTAAAGATTATCCCTCTTCTTTTATAGATTGTAATTAGTCTTTTACCGCATCAATAATTTTATCTTGATGTTACATTTAATAGTTAAAATGAGTTTGGCATATATCTATAATTTACCATTTTTCAATAAACACTGTTTCGATTGGTTATTTGCAGGTGGATGATTCGTTTACAAGTTTTGCATTTACCACCAGTGTTGAAGAAATGCTTGCAGAAATTAGATTGACAATGCATTCCATTGAGACTAAATTTACGGCTGTACAAGAGGTCTACTTAACCGATTCAGAAGATGAAAAAAGTTTGTATAAATCGAAAATAAAACTTGTTCAAAGACCGTCTGCTAAAATATTTATGCCAATGCCATCGATACCAAATTTCAAATAATCAGAAATTTTTAATTTTTATCAACGTCACGGATTTTCAAATTTTGACGCTATATATATGTATATATTGTATTTAAAAAAATGTTGAAATAAAATATTTATAAATTAATTATCCTGCTTGTTTATTTTTGTTTAATTTATTAACGTCGGCCTATTTTCGTTGCTGAGTCCTCTATCATCGTTTATAAATATCAACCGGGAACATTACTTAAATAAGGATGTTGTTATATTATTTATCGAATCTGTTATATATTCATACCTTCTTTAATTAAGTGTTACAAGAAGCGAATATTCGTTTCTTCTTTTGTTAGTTTAAAATAATTGTGATGTTTATTTATAAATTCGCGACTATATTTCGTAACCTATATAGTACAACACTTCAACAAATACAATCGGCTAGAATTCTCCAGTATGCTTTTAAGGAAAATATTACCATAAGAATGAAATAATCACCTTATGTTCCATAAGAAATAAGAGAATACTTATTATACCTCTAGTGAAAGAGTTAGTGCAATTGTTTGCTGATTTTAACCAGAATCTGCTTCAGACATATTTGTTTGGTCAATAGGCAATACATAAATGAATATACTATAACTTGAAAAGAAATGCATTTGGTTTGCCGAATCAGATGCAGGTCTGACATTGTTCATTTGTTATTTTACATATTGTTTGTAGAATATAACGAATTGGCTTGTAAACTTCTAAAAGGAATACACATTTTCCTTATAATATAATAATTTGGCAATTAAATATGCAAATAATATACTAGATAAGTAAAACCAGAATTTAATACCTATAAAAGAGAAATATTAATATAATAAGACTGGGTGTATGATCATATGTTTTTGGTTAAACAACTGACAGTTGTCATTTTTTATAACATTATGTTAGAATTAGATTCTTAAATTATTATTCTAATAAACTTTAAATTCACCCCATGATTTGTTTTTGGTACATTATAGTTTACTTAGAATAACTTAAACTATAGTGTAGCATGTAAAATATTCTTATCAAACAAATTTCCCGTCAAAATACAAAATTTTGATAAAAAAATTTGGAGTGAGGAATATTTACTCTAAGGTTTCGTTGCTTTTAACATCTTTAAACTAATAATCCCTAGGAAGCGACCAATCAAGGTACTTGTCTAATATGTCTACTTTAATAAAGTTTCGCGACCCTTACATCTAAACATCTGCGGCTTTATGCATTTTTAACTGACTTAAGTGTATGTAATTTTCAGTATGACAGATAACAGCCTGCAAACCAACCCGCCACTTCGTTGGGTTACATCTGAAAGACCTGTCACTGTGATACGTAGCGATCCAGAGTGCGTCCACCAAAACCAGAAGAAGATCAACGATTTAAAGGAAGTCACGAGACGACAAAATGCTCGGTACCTTGCCGATCATCCTGAGGTACACATTCACTATTTAAAAACAAACATGCACATATCACAGACTCGAACCGAAATAAATCTAATGGTTTTCGATTAATTTATTTTTAGTAATAACTATTATTACTAAAATTACTAGTATTATAAACTTAAGATAACGATTATAGTTAATTTAATTATCAATTGAAAATACTGTTTTGGATATAATCTGTATTTAAAATAATAATATAAAATAATTTAATTAGGTTCTATAAAAATATTCATTAGATATTTAAAACACTATGAGTTACTAAGAAAAGATATAATTATTAAGAGAAGAAAATATGAAAACTTTTTGATTTTTATATTTTAATTTCATAATTTTACAGTATATATAAAAATCAGATTTTCCCTTCTTATTTATTTTTCTATAATTCAATAAATTAAAAAATGAATTATTAAAAGCATATATTACTTTTTCCACACTTCCAATCACATGTTACAGCTACAAAATCAACTTAAACTAGAATGTTCTCTTTATGGAAATTCAATCAGCATTTCTGATTTGCTACATTCGAATAATTTATCAATTTATTAATTACGCTCAAAGTAGTTATGTATCTAGTTACATTAAATTTATAACTGTATCTAGTTGCAATATATAGCAACTACAATTTACAGTTGTTTGTATTTGATAAGTTATTATAATTTATATGCATCATAATACATGTTTTGTAGTGTGCTTTTTTAGTGCCTTTGAGTCTATAAATCCCTCATCACACACTGCACAAATATATGGCCTCTCTCCCGTGTGGTTGCGAACATGAGTGACTAAACTTTGTTTCAAAGTAAACCTTTTGTTACAAAAACTACAAATATGAGGTTTCATGCCAGTGTGGGTGAGCGTGTGGTTTCTAAGATGAGATGGTTGTATAAAAGATTTGCTACAAATTGCGCACACGTAGGGTCGAACCTCGTTGTGTTTGTTCATGTGAAAAACCAGCGAACTTTTCTGAGTAAAAGTTTTACTACAAAGAGAACATTCATGAGGTCTTACTCCAGAATGAAGCAAAATATGGGTATTCAAATATGCAATCGATTTAAATGTCTTGCCACAATAATTGCAGACCCCTACGGTTTTCGATTGTTTAAAACTCTTGCCGTCAACATTGCTAGCTTCTGAATTTTCATGTTGATTCCTCACATGCCAGTGTAGTTTACGTTGACTTACAAACTTACTGCTACAAAATTTACAACTAATTGATTTTTCAGTTTGTAATTTATGGATAACTTCTTTATGTTTTAGTAAACGGGTTTTTTCATAATATGAAATTCCACAATCTGTACATTTGTAACGTTTTTCTTTCCAGTGGATTAACATATGTGACTTTAATGTATTTGATTGAATGAACCTTTTTCCACAAATATTGCAAACATGGCGTTTGGTATTAGTATGAGTAAGCATATGTTTATTTAAATTTCCTTGACTCGTGTATTTTTTAAAACATATTTTACACTCATAGGCAGGGCACTGGTTAATATTCATATGTGTAATTAAATGCGCTTGTAATTTTCCTTTACTTTGGCAAGACCTACCGCAAACATCGCAAAAATATAATTGTTTACCGTGTGTTTTTTTATGTTTAATTAATTCTGCATATTTTTCAAATGTTTGTTCACAAACTAAACATGAATATAGTTTATTAGATGTTATTTTCTTTTTCATATTAGTTGTAAAGTTATAATTTCCTATTTGCAAATTGCAATTCGAAACATCCTTAGTATAGCAATGATCTAACTCTGCGCAAAATGTCTGAGCTTCAGTTTTAAAAGTTGTAATCATATCACTATTGTGACAGAAAGTTTCATATTCGTTGGATTCTACATTAGATGTTTCGTCAATATCAATTTTTATATGTTCTAATATTGTGTATGATATATCTTCATTAAGTGAAATGTCTTGACGAAATTTATAATCAATAGTTTCACACTGTAATTTAAATTGATATGCATTGTCTAGCGTGGTGATACATTGGAAGCATATCATTTTGGGCAAATCATCGCTTTCCAATATCTAAAATGTATAAATATATGTATTAGTTACAAAATCGTTTTTATGCTTCTACTTTAAAAAAACTTACTTGTATACTAGCACAGGCCATTAATTTGAAGGGAATTTCCATTTCTTCGTTATTATAAATTGAGGTTAAGTTATTAGTTGATTCACAAGTACGACATAACATTTTGTTTTGCATGATTACTATTGGGCAGAAGTATCTGAATTAATATTTTAAATATATTAATAGCCGTTTTTATGCTCATTTACTTCTATTACTTTTAATCTCATAGAACGAAAAATAGCTTTCGATCTAATAAATGACAGTTAACAGATGATCAATGACAGTCTGGTAACCATAGCCACAGGCGCGATAAACGATGAAACATTGAGGTACGGATACACATGCTAATTAAATAAATAGAAAAACAGAGAGTTCATAGAAGCAGAAACATAGACTCTTTTAAAAGTGATTCGTAAAATGTTTCACTCATATAAATCATATCTGTTCGATAACGGGTATTATTCGCAAGACTCAGAAATTGGGCCCCCGAAGGCAATGCAGTCAAGCATAATTGCTCTAGACTACAATGCGTCATATATAACTTCTTTAACGGCGGCGTATATCTAATGTTGTTCCCATTACCTCCTTCTAAGTTAACTGTTTTCTGGTGTCGATGTATTATAATGTACCAGCTTTTACCCCCGTCGCAAGCGACGTCTGTTTTTTGTGAGTGGCTTTAATTTCATGTCAAAATTTAATTCCATTTTTAAATTGAAATAATAAATAAACTCGTCCTATATTAATTTTACATATAATAACAATTAATTTTTCATACAAATTGACTAAAAAATAAAAAATATTTTCAATTTATGCGTTATTTGACCAACTTTTTTTTAAATTTGGGATTTTTTTTTCGATTAGTAAATAAGTTACCAAGGTAAGGTTAGCCTATATACAAAATTTCAACTTTCTAGCACAATTTCTACACTCGGAAAATAATGTCCCCCGTGCCGCCAAATAAAGTTTTAAAATTTTGAATTTTCTTTTATTAATAATATACTTAATTATTCTAGAATCCAGAATATCAACTTTCTCCAACGTTCCCTACCTGGCCCCCGAATTTCTTCAACCCCCCCTTTTTCAACTATTGAATTTCTAATTTTTGAGATATGTCAGGATTGAGTACTTTAATACAAATGCAAAATTTCAACTTTTTATCTTTTACGAATTAAAAGTAATACAGCAAAAAAGGGCTCACTTTTTTCCAGTTTTTCCAAAATTACGGGTTTTCAGGAAATTCATGGAAAAATCCGGGGACGGAAAAAGTCCTAGAATTTTTTTCTCTACGAAATAGGCAATTTTCAA
This sequence comes from Panorpa germanica, assembly GCA_963678705.1. Classification (NCBI taxonomy): domain Eukaryota; kingdom Metazoa; phylum Arthropoda; class Insecta; order Mecoptera; family Panorpidae; genus Panorpa; species Panorpa germanica. Next base: position 823,197 of record OY783212.1, on the reverse strand, counting down.
AAACATTGACGGAGCCGTTTTCGCGCTGCCATACCAAATTCACTACCAAACATATAAGATCATAAATATACACCTGGGACATTATAAATAAGATAAACATACACTTGGAACATTATAATATAGAATGTGAATTTACACCGCTACCTAATCAGTGCATGTTACATATTGTTTATACATTTATTTCATCAGTATTTTTATAATTTTTTTTTAATTTTAGATCCGAGCTATCACGTCTATGCTTGTTCAAACCATAATGCTAAAGCGCCCCCAAATACCGCTGGAAAAATTTTGCTACGAATTCTTTTGTCGCCCCAGAGATGAAATTATAGAAGATTTAACTCCATATCTATTAGAAGAATCGCGTTTGGATAATTTAACAGAAGAGAATGTGGAGAGCGACTCTTCACTTCACTCTTCGGAATCACAGCAGAGTGCTGATAGTTTTTTTAGTAAATCGAGACTAAGACGATCGACGACAATTCATTCCAGCGATGCAACTACTCTTCTAAAACGAAAGCAGAGTCGTATACCGCAAAAACTACATGTTACGCATGATGATGTCAGCACTGGAGTAACTATTCGTGATTTGGCAGAAGTAATTTACGTGGAAAAAGATCGCACAAGCGAACTGGTGGAAACGAAGCCGGATTATTCAGAATACTTCATACCCAAACACAAATCCAGTAACAGATTATCGAAAATGATGGAACTAGTAGATATCAATGATGATCCACACATAGTGGATCACACATCTCTAGTGGCGCCACGGATGGAGCAACCCCGAACTACATTTTTATCTACATTGATGGAGACTAGATTACATTCTAAAAGACAATTCATGCCCAGGGCATCACGAGCAGGTCCACTAAGAACACAAAGTAATACGTCTATTAAAATCTCAAAAAGAATGTCTAAAAGAATGTAGTGGAATTGATAATTTCGCTGTTCTGAGTACACTGAGTACTGGGTACTGTACTACCTTCTAAGTGCCAAGGTCAGATTTAAAACAAAATTACGCACGCGCTGTTTGTGCGATCGCTATTGCTTCCTATTATATTATTTGACTCAACAATTTTATAATTACATCTGGTTTTGAATGAAAGAAAAGAAACTGAAAAATTGTGGCGAAATTTTCCACAAAGTTCGATCATATTTACAAAATCCGAATATTAAACAAATTTTATGACTTCACTCTAAAAATTGTTAACAAGTTTTTCATCAAAATTGAAAAATTGCTGAAGAAAAAATGATAAGAATGAGTTGTGATGAGGAAGAACAATGGCCCTATATTCAGGGTATTATTTGCAATTTCTAAATTGCTTTGATAAGGAATGAAAAAGATTTATTGCGTTGTCGGAAAATGTGTAGTACCGTACCGTATTGTTTCACGAGCATTCTATGAAACCTAAATTGCTTCATTAATCAACAAAATCCTAAATTGACACCGTGGTCATGGGCGGACCAGAATTTGGAGTTTGTTTAAACGACTTTTCGATCAACATCGGGTCACCGGGTAATTTTGTTGGGTGCCTGAATCTAGTACGATGAACTTACATGATGGACTGACATTTGAATTATATATTTGTTAATATTTTGTTAAAATACTTTTATGTCGTTTATATTTAATAAATTTTATATCTTCTTATATTATAATGTCCCAGGTGTATATTTATATTCTTATATGTTTGGTTCGAATTTTGTATGGCATCTCGAAAGCGGCTCCAGGGAAGTTTTTAAAAATTTCCTATTTCGTAGAGAAAATAATTCTAAGACTTTTGGCGTCCCCGGATTTTTCCCTGAATTTTCTGGAAACCCGTAATTTTGGAAAAACTGGAAAAAACTTATCCCTTTTTTGCTGTATTACTTTTAATTCGTAAAAGATAGAAAGTTAAAATGTTGCATGTGTATTAAGCTATTTAATGCTGACATTTTTTAAAAATTAGAAATTCAAAAATTGAAAAAGGGGGGGTTGAAGAAATTCGGGGGCCCGGTAGGGAACTTTGGAGAAAGTTCATATTCTGGATTCTAGAATAATTAAGTATATTATTAATAAAAAAAAATTCAAAATTTCAAAATTTTATTTGGGGGCACGGGGGCAGTATTTGCCGAGAGTAAAAATTGTGCTAGAAAGTTGAAATTTTGTATATACGCTAACCTTGATAACTTGTTTACGAATCGAAAAAAAAAAATCCCAAATTTTGAAAAAAAAGTTGGTCAAATAACGCATAAATTGAAAATATTTTTTATTTTGATGAAAAAAATATATTTTTTTAGTCAATTTATATGTGTTAATGTATATGTGTGCGAGTTTATTTATTATTTCAATTTAAAAATAGAGTTAAATATGAAATGTAATTACGAATTATTTTATTGGATTCAAATCATACACGCCAAAAAGACGTCGCTTTACGACGGGGGTAAACTCTAGTTTGTTATAATTTTCTTTATGTAAGTTTCAGTGTAATCAATGTTTAGCAGAACCTCATCATCGCATAGACGCGAGAAGCGTGCTTGGGGCACACGAACTTGTGTTTCAAATAGTGGCATAAACAGAAAGCTATTGTGCATGAATCATTAGTTAGTTTTAACCCTGTTCTCTGTAGTTCTTCCTCTATAGCATAATTCAAAATGTAAAAATTGCCCATCGTCGCTCTTCCTTTCCTAAACCCCACTTGGTTGCCTGGTATTGCCTTCTTCTTTTTTATCTCCTCTTTCAATCTTTTCTCTACTACTCCCACATTTATTCTATATCCAATATTTAACATGTCGCAATATTAAGGGACAGGTCGGTTATTTATTATATGAATAAGAGTTCTTTGTTAAGTATACTATTTCTTTTACGCTCTGTTGTATAAAAGAGATGGCAACTTACCGGACGCGATGTTACATGTCTTGGAATTTATATCTATTACGTTGGATCACTTTAATAATTAAAAGGAAAAATGACTATTTTAATTGTTAATATCTCCTAAAATATGGTTTTTCGAAAACCCAATTTTCTATTTAAACCTAAGTTATACCATAACTGAATATTGGAAAAACGGTGTTAGTACTTCATTTGATCAGGATCAGATTACTAAACTTATCGGAAGTAAGATGTGTCTTACTCACTCCGCAGCTCTGGTTAAAACGTAAAATTAAAACTGAAAGTCAGTACTGGGAATGATTCTTCAGAGAAAAGAAAATACTGTAAGTTTTGTAATTCATGAAACCGATGTCGCTGCCATTGTTAAGTAGGTTGATAGATTTAGAGCCATCACACACTGGTGCGTCATGTCGCGCGCTTTTTAAACATGAAATTTTCCACGTTTGCTAGCTCAGTAGCAAAATACGCGCGGCTGGTCGCACAAAGTTGGTTCGTACGTTGGTTCGTTTTCCTACGCGCTAGTTCTGTGCCGCTTTTACGCCTTAACTACAAATTTGCCGTGCGCGACAGGCTTGCAGTGTCACAATACAATTCTTGCCGCGCCAGTGGGTGATGGCTCTTATTGTCGTTAGGGAAACAACTGACGATCTGATAATTTGTTTTAGTTATTTATATAATGAACGTAATTGTACTATTATAGTATTTGATATTTTTTTAGTTTAATTAATTTTAATATTTAAGTATTATGCTAGAAATCAGTTTGAAATATAAATTTTCAGTATATATTTGATAAGGTGATCCAAAATTTTTTAAGTATTAAGAAATAATAAAGCCGAAAATTTGTGGCCTTCAAATTACAAGCTGTAACTTTATATAGGTAATATTTTTAAGTAGAATAGTACGAGTAGTGGCAACAGATTGTTTCTAATTAATAATTTATGTTTTTAAGGTACTACTTTGTTTCTATTATGGCTGACTACTCTATTCATACCGAAACTCCAATACGATGGAGGGCAAAAGACCTTCCAGTCACTATAATGCACAAAGACCCAGAATGCCTCTCCAACATGCAAAATATTTTGACTGCGCAAGATGTGGATGCTATTCGTAATCAGAATGCTCGTTATCTTGCTGAACACCCTGAGGTACAACTCCCCCAACTAATGTACATTATTTTACTATGGATGCGGCTGTTTGCACATGCTCCTACTTTCGATATGTAAAAATAGCCACATCTTTTTTTCTTAATGCAATGAAAAGAATATATGCGTTTTATTTACTCGTAGATAAAGGCAATCACTAACATGCTCGTGACAAAAATTATGTCCGAACGTCCATCTTTACCTCTTTCCAAATATTGTTATGAATTATTCAGCCGCCCTCGGGATCAAATTCTTGAAGATTTGAAACCATATTTACCGGAGGATTATGAAGAAGCAGAAATTGAAGAGGTAGATATATCCTTAGAACATTTAGCTAAATTAGCTCCTGAAAAGAGGTTATCACAACCGGTTAAGACTTCAAAACGAAAACGAAGTGTTAGAAAATCGTTAACCGCAAGAACTTCGTTCGCCACTCCATCGCAAAAGACATTTGCTGAAGCTAGTGATACTGTCGTCCATATAGATTCTGCTGCGATCCATGCATCAGGAGAGTCGTTGGAGTTTACGAAGAGTATTGAAGACCTGTTGAGAGCAAATGAACTAAGACGTAAAATACCGCCACTAACTGTCAAAAATAGACGTGACTCCAAAGCTGCATCTATTAGAAGTAGCATAGGTGAAAGACTGACAAGTATACTCTCACAAACTTACTCTGGGTTTAGTTTCAGCGAAGCATCACTTAAATTGGATTCACTTCAATATGGGAAATCAGTTGCCACATTGAACGAAGCTTTTACATCGGAATCTAAGAAAACCACTAGCCAGGAGGATAGCGACCAACCTGAAACTTCTTGGGAAGTCTTAGCCGAAAAGTATTTGAGAGAAACTAAATATTTAACAGAGAATGATTCGGTAGAAACATAGTGTATAGTATAATTTAGTATATTACATTAGTTATATTATATTATATTAGTTAATTCTGAATTACTATAGTTACTCGTAGAATAATAAACTGATGAAATTTCAACATCAGTATTGTGTTAGACCATATTAGCTTTAGTTAAAATATTACTTACTTAGTTACTCCGCATTTAACTGTAAGAAATTGAGGTGCAAACAATCTTCCAATGCAACAAGCATGTTTCTGAAACCATGACTTTTAAAACTACAGTTACCTTTATGCATATTCGCATACTCAGAAATTTATTAAGAACAACTTCTTTAGGATAATAAAGTCTTGAGAAATAATTTTTAAAGATTAAATGCTGCTAGAATTACTATAAAATAAGACTTCAAAAGAATGAAATACTAAAAATTATTAATTTTCACTTGAATAAAATATTGCATGAATGTAACATTCATATCTTATATTTTAGCGTGAACATTTCAAATAATCTCAGATACCATTCTATTTATTCTTTATCTTTGATTTATTTGTACCAACCAAATTTATCACGTATTTTACATCCCCTATATAAATATTTATTACAGGAACCACAAAAAAATATCACATGAAACTTTATCAAATTTGTTTGCTTAAGATTCTTTCAAGTGTGCTTGGGAACCTTAGCCTATTGATGCATAGACATAATAATTCGTAATTATTATTCCAGTCATTTATCCAGTATTATCAATTACAAATTATTATGCTTATGTCCTCAGGCCTTTGGTATCAACTTTCAAAAGTTTTTATCTGGACATTCTATCTTTTAAAATTGGACACCAACATTCTGAATACTTTTCATGGAAAAATTCAATTGAACGAAAACATTACAAGGAAGCGCTTATTGTATGAGTTTTAGCACAGTTGTTACGGTGTATAAAATTAATATTTTGTTGGAAAACCCTTGTAAGCATTGCCATGATTATCCGAGGTATTGACTTTACAAGACGAGCAAGATTACCTAGAGTGGTCATTCTGTACCAAACATGGATGATGGGTTCAATCAGTTGTCGAAGATGCTGGTTTTGGTCCCATCGGTCCAACTTTCCTGTTTTGTTTTTGTCTCTGTTTCTGATTAAGATATGGTTTGCCTCTTGGTGTTCTCGTTTGCAAGTCACTGTCACACAATACGTGCCTTACGGTTTTATATGAAATTTTCACTCCAGATGTTCTGAGGGTGTGGCTAATGATTTTGCAGACCTGCGACGGTCCTGCAAAGACACACTCAGTTACTTTTGGTTTTCTGCCAGTTCTTCGGGCTGATCCCGTGCAAAACATGTTTATTATAGAGTAGAAACGCCTAATATTGCCTAAATTGAGTAGAAAAGCCCAAATTGATTAAAAACATAATTAAATTACTACTAAAACATACCCAAAGACTGAATATATACTAAGATATAAAATAAATTGTTATATAAATTTTTTTTACTAAAAGTATCGAATTAATACCACTAGTGTATACTATAATATGTATTTTAAATACACCAAGAAAATTGTGCTAATATTATTCAAGTCCGTTGGATACATCCCATCTCTTTTTTTTTTTTTTTTTGCAACTAATCATTTTTATTTCCATAAGGTAATTTTTAAGTTCTACCAAGCATTAGAAATATAATTTTATTTTACAATTTATTTCTTAAAATTATTAAATTTTTTTAACCAGAAATGACGTCACATTACATTGACTGAAACGCTGTTAGGCTTTGTATATTTAGGAGGTGTTGCCCGTGCCCTCAAATAAACAACACATTTTTCTGGTAGAGTTAACTCAGCGAGATCTCGTGACATTCTGAGTTGTGCTGAATGTCTCTGATTTATTGGTTTGGGAGCAGAATCAGAATTCAGTTTTATGACAATTAAAAATAAACTTCTTGTTTTCCTGTTTTTCTAAGTGAATAATAGATAATATCTTTTAAAATCTAATTAATTTTTTAAATTCATGTGATATGTTTGATGTGGTAAACATTTTATGTCTTTCTGACCTTAAAAAAGAATCAAATTTGTCTTCCCCGTGAAGTGCTTCATATATGGCTGCAGATGTCAGCCATATTTTAGCAAAGTGCATGGGGTCACATTTGCTTGTCGGTACCATTTCAAGAATATTTATAGCGGTGGTGATACTCTTCGGTAGTTGTAACCTCAGGCTCAAATTATTAAGTTTCTTTTTCCAAATTAATCTTGACTTCCCACACGAATAAATACGATGATCGAGCGTATCCACATTTGAGCATTTCTCACATAAGTTACTATCCGCTATATTATGTCTTGATCTTTTATCTCCTGTGACATAAACTTCGTTGGTGAAGCGATATAAAGAAGATCTCCATTTAGAATTCAAAAATTGATGATTTATATTTTTCCATATTTGAGAGTGTTTTCTAGCAGGATATTTTTCAACAATATAGGGAGTTATTTGCAATGCTGATAATTCCTCTTTGTAAATAGCAGATGATTTGTTAATAAAGTTATCATCTGTCCCGTCATTTAAATTAATTCCTTGTAATGTATTTCTTAATTCCTTTGAAATTTTGAAGTCGTTCATATGATTTATGAGGTTCAAAACAAATTGCTGTTCAATTTTGTTAAATCGCCCTGAAATGCTTTTTAATAGATTTTTCTTCAATAATGCTTTAGCTTTTAATTTAGTAGAAATCAAACCTAAGCCTCCGTTATCTTTTGGTAAGTATAGTTGGTCCCTCTTGACTCTATAGATGTGTCTATACCATAAAAATTTACCATCTCTCGCACATTTTATTAACAAAATGAAATTACATTTGTTGTCGTCTGTGATTTGCTATGCCTGCTGACATCGTGATATTTCCTTCTAAGAAATTTGAAGCGCTGTTATTATCGGTACAAAGATTGTAGTGGTTGTCTTCACCCATCATCCAAACGTGAGAAATACTTCTTCTTATTAGTATATGATGAGCCAGCGAAATTGAGCTAATCGAATCACCGTAACCAATCTTGTATACTCATCCATATTTCCAACGTCGCGTCGGACCACTGAACTAGTGAAATGACTTCATTACCAATTAGTTTCACTGCTGGGATATTAATTACTATTGTAACTGAGCTATGAGGAGTGCTAACACTCCGTAACTACTACCTTACTATCTATTGAGTCATGCTGTCGCAAATGGGTCATTTTGCTTTAACGGAGTTACGCCCTCCACAGGGGCAACTATTTTATTTTATTTATTTAACGTCGACTTATTTCTGATGCTGAGTTCTATCAACGACGACCAGGGGCAAGTAGAAAATCAAACTTTATTTAGATGGACAAATTGAATTATTCGTCGTTCATACTTTTAACTATAAATAATTTTCTATGCGAGTGATTCTATTTTATTTTATATGGCTTCGATACCTGCAGATTTAGTCTATATTTCTCATCTACAAATATGTTTTAAACTTTCAATATAATTTTAAGTGACTTAATTGAGAGAGGCTACTGGAGGCTACATTAATGTAACATTTATAATATTGTGTTAATAAACTTAAGTTTTGCAGACCCTATAAAGTGAGTAAACTGAAATCATCTTCTAATTTTTCCAGTGTATAGTTTTAACTATCTGAGAATGTGTTCACTTCAGACCATACTTCAGCCAATTACAGCAGTTAATAAAATTTTAATTTTATATGACAAAATGCTACGGATGTAGTTGTACGGCTCACTAAAGTGGAACTTTCCATAGAAATAATTGTGTTTTTAGTTATTTTTAAAATACGAGGGCTATATAGTGATGAAAAACTTTAAAATAAATTTAAAATAGACCTAATGCCAATATAATAAAAATGATGTGTCTGAAATAAAGGGCCATTATGGATACCACATGGTAAATAAGCAACAAATACATAAACAATGACTGCGGCATTAAAACTGTTAAAGAAGAAATTAACAATTTCAGTCAATACCAGTAACGACTAAACATTCATTCAAACTATTTAACTGTGAAGTTACTAGATTAAACATACGTCTGACTTTAAAAGACCAAAAGGACAAAGTGTGTTAAAGCTACCACAACGTTTTTAATGGGCTTGTGTCCTATGTCTTAATTTCTACAAAAGTGTACTATATATTGATAAAGTGGGTTACTAGAACCTCAAATGTTCAATTATTTTTTAATAACTCCTTATATGTTAAGAGATATTAACAATTAAAAAAGTCATTTTGTCTCTTTAATTATTAAAGGGATTCAACGTTGTACACATTCCAAGTGCATGTGACATCACAATCCTTGTGTAAGGTTACCAACCTTACAGCTCATAAAGCTCTGCTATATATATTTATATATCAAATATTATTTACAGCTATTTCAAGGAACAATCAAATTTCAATATTATGTCTGCCTTAGCAGGGTTAAATAAAATAAAAACTTATTATTCTTTGATTTGACTTGATTATTTGACTACCAACAGCTAGAGAACATTACCACAGCACTGACCTACTCAACAATTAACTGACGTTAAAATGCATTTCACGTCATAAAAATACGACCGACCATTTCTAGCGCTAAAACTACAATTCAAACTTTTAATTGTTATATCTCCGTCAACATTTAGATATTTAATGAAATAGATACACATTTATTAACATCAATTTCAATCAACAATTGAAAAATCGACCACTAAATAATGAGGACACAAGGCCATTGTCATTCATAGATATAGCCGTCTCTGGACAACCATTTCTCATCATAAGTTAATTTTCATTTTTAGCATAGGTACTTATTGTAACAGATTGTAACGTGGCATATTCTTACAAAATAAAAAATATAAAGAAAGTGCAGTAAAGTGGCTAGAGCGTAAAATCAATTTTAGTACTGTCTTTCCAGATTTGTGTTCTTGGATCACCGTACATGGTCATATAAGTGAGCACTCGCAATACGTCTTCCTTTTCTAATCTAACGTAAAACACATAAAAGTAGCATAACGTCAAATACTTAGCAACACATAACCTTTATCAAACAAACGTCAAATGTTTAGATTATCATGGTTTGTGAGATATATGCACGACGAATCTTGTCGCTATACCGCACTGGAATTATAGATTTATCGATTATTGACACGAAAACGAAATCTTAGTTTTTTAGGTACAAACTGACCACGGGTATTTGCTTCTTTCGATCTCTTAATCCAGCGTGACGTATAAAACGACACTTAACTTATAAATGAAATACACATGTATAATAACTCGTTTCCTGTAAAACAAAAAATAACTAACAACATGATCATGATCAAAAGGGAGAAGACAAGAAATGAACGCATGTGAGAAATAACAGTAATAGCTAAGTTGTTTAATTTCAAATAAGTATAAGTATAGTTATTATTAGAGGAATAATGTACGGTGTAATTTACCTCTCCGTCACGACTCCGAAGACGTAGTCCAGGGCTTAGGAACAAGATGCTGAGGACCTGGAAGAATTAGGCCCAAAGAACATATATATATATATATATATATATATATAGGTCAAGACAGAGGACAAAGTCAAGGCTTCAGGTTATCTCAATCAATCTCGTTCGTAGGAATACACCAGACATCAAGCGATTGTTTATGTTGAGATAAGAGCGAATCAGGTTTAGCGACGGTTGCTGTACTCATAGTTAAGGCAGTAGTTAGTTAACTTGGACAGCAAAAGAAATAACAGTTAATCGTTCCGCTGATATTATAGCAGAAACTGTATGGGCCGAACGATTTAGGCCTAGGTTTTAATTCCGTAGACTAAAACTAACCTAGCACACACTGCGCATAAATTCGCCGCGGTCTTCTCAGTTAATATGCAGTACTGGGCTCGGCTAAGAACTGGTTTAATACAATTGTCAAAGAGATGCATCGACAATACATCCAGTATTGTAGAACATGTAGTTAAATTTGGACACACGCACTAAGGAATTAATTCTGCAAATACAATTCCATGTCTTACAGACTTTGCATTTTTCCGCGCGGAATTATTCCTTAGTGGATCCACAGCCGTTATTTCTCTTTAGTTGTCCAAGTTAACAACTTATTGCGATAACTATGAGTACAGCATCCAGCTCTTGTGTTGTACCAGTTTATGTTGATTATATACGAAATCATGGACAGTGATTCGAAGAAAAGGGAAAACGAACAGATATATATCTTTTATCTATTTCAACACCATAGTGTATTGATAAACATTAAAGTAGAAGCTTCTTGTTCTTATGATTATGGGTGCGTCCCACTAAGCGTTCACAACAATCACGCTCACTGAGCTTATTGAGCGTTTTGAATGGTTTTGAGCTCTTTAGCAAAAGCTATATCTACAAACAAAATAAATTTTTCATAAAAGAAATATATTCTAAATGATAATGAACATTGTTTATTTATTAAGTTAGGATATCTTCTTCTTTAAGAGCGTAACAACCAATTGTCTCAACAGTACGCTTCTTCCAACTGAATCGGTCCAAATCAACTCTTTGCCAGTTTTTTACTTTCAAAGTTTTGATGTCCTCTACTATGTCGTGGAGCCATCTTGTTGGTGGTCGTCCTCGGGTACGGGATCGCGGTGGGTTGTTAAAGGTATATATTCTAGTAACATTGTCTTCAGTGGATCTCCAGACGTGGCCGAGCCATCTCAGCCTGTTGCTTCGGATGACCTGTGTATAAAGTCCGTATAATTCAAAATTATATCTGGTTCGCCAGCACCCTTGTTCTTTAACAGGCCCGAATATAGTTCTTAATACTTTTCTTTCAAAAGTTTCCAGAGCTCGCTGGGTGTCTAGGTTTAATGTCCAGGTTTCGCTAGCATACAGCAGCACAGGTAGTATAAGTGTCTTGTATAGCCTCAGTTTAGATTTTCTGCTGATAAATTTAGACCTTAATTGTTTTTTTAGTCCAAAGAAACATTTATTAGCTGATTTGATTCTGCTGTTAATTTCGGCATTCAGTTTGTTTTGATCGTGAATAATTGTTTCGAGGTATTTTAATTCACTAACCTTTTCAAAGGTGTGATCCTTTGTGGAAAAAAGGGTGTAGTTCACAATCGAAGACAGGACTTCTATAAACTTTGTCTTGTCTTCATTAATAGTGAGGTTCATGTTTGTAGCAGAGATTTCTAGGGCTTGGAAGGCCTCTCTCACTGCCCTTTCAGATCTTCCAACGATGTCTATATCGTCTACTTAGGCCAATAATTGTAGTGACCTGTTCCATAGAGTGCCTCTTCGGTCTAATCTGCAATCTCGGATGCATTTCTCCAATGAAAGATTAAAGAACCAGCAGGCAAGCGAGTCTCCCTGACGTAGGCCTCTTTCTGTTGTGAATGGCTCTGAAAGATGGTTTTGGATTTTAACATTGCATCGTATGTTGCTTAAAGTGGCTTTAGTGAGGTTCACAAGTTTTGTGGGTATTTTAAACTCAGTCATTGCCATAATCAACTTGTCTCTTTTAATGCTGTCGTAAGCAGCTTTAAAGTCGATAAATAGATGGAAAGTTTTAATATTGTATTCTTTAGTTTTTTCTAGGATTTGTCTCAGACTATGGATTTGGTCTACAGTAGATTTTTGGGCTCTGAATCCACATTGGTAACTTCCGATTACTTTTTCAGTATATGGTTGAAGTCTTGCAAAGAGCAGGTTTGAGAAAATTTTATATGCCGTGTTGAGGAGTGTGATGCCCCTATAGTTACTACATTCAAGTTGGTCTCCTTTTTTGAATATGGGGCAGATGGAGCCTTCCTCCCATTCAATGGTTATATTCTCCGCTTTCTATATTTTAACCATAATTTTGTGTAAGGCTCTAACAAGCTCTGGTTCATCAACCTTTAAAAGTTCAGATGGTATATTGTGGGGACCATTAGATCTGTTATTTTTGAGTTTTTTTAATAGCAAGGAAGTTAGGTTATGGTATGAAGAAAAATGAGGAAGATGCCGAAATGTTCAACGACGACCACTACGACCTAACTCTTCAGATTGGCGTGAGCGAAATTAATGACATCATTAGTGAAGTTTTCGCCGCGACCACAACGACTCTAGTCGGAACGGTTCGAACGGCTGAAATAATATTTTGGACACTGTGAACACTTAGTGGAACGCACCTTATGTGTCCTAATGCGAAACTCCCATACACCCAGTGCATCCTACTGACAACAGTGTGAGAGTTATATTCAGATTTGACTCGGGCTCAGAAAATCAAATATATTCTTTGTAAATCGATAGTAGACAAAACTCAGAGGCACGTAAAGGTTTTCTACCTCTGCGGTACAAAGAAAATTAGTTGAAGAGGAGTACCTAGACTGCCGGATGAGGCAAAAACTACAAACAAATTAATTATGTTATACGGGTTCAATAAATTGTTTTACAATTAATTAACTAATTATAATTATTATATTGTTTTAATTATACTGTTGTATTTAAGAGTTAGCCAGCGCATCGTGGTGTAATGCCGTACCCTTACGGCCCTTGCAACCTTACAAATAATGGTCGGATTCACTTTCAAACATTATTTCATTACATAAAGTATTTATAATATATGTATTTGAATCTCGCGCTTTAGAAACTGAGTTACCCAGGCCTCCTTTTATGTAATATGTTTTACGAGTTCAATTTTTATGCATCAAGAGTTTAAAAAGATTGTTTTGTGATACTAGTCATAGAATATACATAACAATACATAAACAAATTTAGATAACAAATTCTTGAGGAAGAACAGTTGAGGAATGGCACCGACTGCGGCTCGTCCAATTAGTAAGTAAAATCTTCTAAAAGATTCTTAAGTAAAAAATTCTAAAGTAAATTAAAGAACAAGTCGAAGCTAAATTATTGTAAAACGACAATCAATAATGTACTTTTTTGTTAAATTTGACCGTTCAACTTCTAACCAATATTTTGAATACCCAAGACGCTTAAAATATCTCATACGAGTACAACTGATGAATGTTTACTGTTCATATATATTTTACAACTTCCATTTTAAGATACCGTTAACTAATATTCAAGTTTACTTAATAAAAAAATATTTGTATATAAATAAATCAACAAACACTCAACAAAAAATAAAGATCGTGACATGAGATCAATTGACATGACGCGAGAAGACTGTACCGCTGGAGGCTGGTCCACTAGGACGCTGGAACGCTGGAACGCTGGAACGCCGGAACGCCGAAACGCTGGACCGAATGGGTAATCCATTAAGCATATATTGTCCGGTTTAGATTGAAAACAAATGATATCAAAAATATTGACACATGCATATACTCGTACTTTGTAAAATGCATGTCACCAATATGAGAGATCTTTCAGTTCACATTTCAGTACATAAAAGCATGGTCCTACGCCTACCATAAAACAAGCTGCCAATTTCGCAAGAGATATAAAACATTTTATTTAGGCTTCAGTTATGGCGCTGCTGTATTATTAGTTATTATCATTTTCTGATCCAATTAAAATGAAACTAAGATATATTCTAAAGCGTAATTACAGCAATAGTAAAACAAGATGTCCCTAATGACAAATTAAATCAGCTTGTTAAAGTTAGTTGTGTAAGGGTAATGACACTTCATGTATGTAACGTTCCAACAAATTAACGAGTACCAACCTCAGCATGTTAAACTTTAAACTTCATTTGAATAATTTATACACATGTGATATGATTATAATTATAAGTTATTAATATAATGACTAAAAAATATAAATTCAGTTACAGATATTAAATGTTTCTAGATAAATAGGCTAGATATGTAATTAAAATGCACCATCACGCACACAGGGTTAATAGAAATAACGGACATACTACAAGAGTAGGAGAAGATGGGAAAATGGAAGTCACCTAACCAGTAATCGAAATATTTTCTTATTTTAAGGACTTAGGGTAAAAATAACTGACTTTTTACATAGCTTATTTAGTGAACTTTAGATAAATACGATACACATTATCAATCTATTAACCGTTTGTTATTTTTCTATCGGTTTTTTAAAACCCTTCGTTCGAAATTATTCAATCCTTAATACTTTATTGCAATCCATAATGTTACAAATGGTGTTAAGATATGTTTAGGTAGTAAATTAACACAGCTTTACTTCTAAAATGTAGTATTTATTAAAACTAAAATAACTTTTTTTAATTATTTTAACTATATATGTTATTTTTATATTTGGACTATGAGAATTACCTACAGATCAAGACGCTCTCCCTTTGCTCTCACAATAATCGCATGGATTCAGTGACCGCTATTACCCGCTAAGAATGACTGCCATTACCCAAGAATCGATAATGGTTTTTTGATTGATCACTGAAAACGTGAAGAACTTTCATGAAATCCAACAAGCCCATAGGATACACTAATATGTGGGTAATAATTGACATTTAGAAAGATATTGATTGGTATAAATCACTTTAAGCTTACTTTCATCGAATTTTTAATTTATTTATAACAAAACTCGTCCTTACTTTTACACAGCTGTCCAACTCACTGTGCGCAATGTATAATGACGGTATTTGGTAAGTAAGTATACTCAGGCATATACTAGACGGCGGTACTAGTAGCGTTAGCGAAATGTTTTCGGAAGTTTTAGACTTCGATGTGACCGGCATTACCCACTGACCGCCATTCTCCCATCTTCCACTAATCTGTTCATTACATCACTTTATTTAATATTTATTTTTGTTTACAACTTTTGTATTATAAAAGTTGTAACAAAAAGTTATTAACAAAAGTTGTAGATGATACTATTATCTGAAAAAAAGTAGATTACAAACATTTACTGGGAGTTATAGTTTTCAAGGTAAACAAAAAAACTGGCGGTTGAATGGAGGCGCCCATTGCCCCGAAACTTTTTATTTAAATCCAGGTTTAACTCCTTTACATAATGATAAAAGAAAATTGATGTTAGATGTCGTATTTCTCCGACTGTTTATTTTATTCCTTTTTAATATACTGAAGCTAAATGTGGATATCCTTAAGGATAACTCGAAAATTGTGATACTTAGAAATATTTCTGTTGACTTTCTCCATTATTTTTTACAAGCTTGAAACAATATACGTAATACCATTCTATTTTATGAGGTGTATCCAGCAAATGCAAGTTTAGATGTACTCCATATACGTATAATAACTTGGTGTTTAGCTCTCTATAATTAAAGATGCATTACATAAAACAGCACGAAAACATAATCTGTTCACTGTTCAGCATCATATCCGCTGTGCAGGGAGTCCATGACCGGCCACCGACAGATCTTGTCTGACCTCAAAGGAAATGACCATAAAAACGCCAGCCTGTTTCAAGATGTTATTTATTTTCTATTATATGTTAATTAATTTAACAGGAATCCTGTTTTGCTCTTGTTGGTTGGCATTTAACGCAGATTTACCAGATGACCAGCCACGACACACGACACACGACACACGACTGCCGACCACTTCAGATTTTGGTATACCTTTCTAAACTTGTTATACATTTATTATGCGTAAACAAATTTAGGTCACCGGTCCAAAAAGGTCTTCTTTTCATACCGAAGTCCGTATGAGTTTCACGGAGTGTTCCACATTGTTATGAGCACAGGAAGACGCTGACAAACTAGTTTCAGTTGCTGTTAATGTATACACCATTAACTTTAATCATTAAAGATGTTAACTTGGCTGCTTACTACCAACAACACGGAAGCATCTTCTAACTACTAAAGAGAGCATACGATGTAGAGAATATATATCTCCGTTTGCTCAAATGCTCCGTAATGGTTTACGCAGTTCGTTTTCTCGTTTCAACACGAATTCTCTGTGAATTTTGTGTGCGATTTTTTTTCAGAGGATTGAAATCGACTAAGAGTGTGATTTTCAATCAAACTAATATTCAATGCTTCAAATTAATTGTGTGCACAATTCATTTTTAATAATTCCTTATATATTAGGAGATATTAACAATTAAAGAAGACATTTTGTCTACAACGTTATCGATAATTCCAATGCATGGTACGTCACGACTGTAAATTTGCTATCTCTTTTATACAATAGAAATGCATACGAGAGTGTGTGTGATACATTATTTACTACTAACAGCTGCCTTGTGTATCCCATCAAGTATTGTATTACGATGGTAGATGTATGAAAATGGAAAAATAATCTGGATTACTGATTTCTTCTGTGACGTCTTATGCATAACTAAAACATGCGATATAACTGATAACTCACTCAACTTTAAGATATTTAAAAAAATAAAAACGTCAATATACGTATATCATCATATTTTTTTTTATACAGGGTGTCCAGAAAGGGTATCGGGTATTTGTTTTCGCGCCATATTCGAAACGCGGCGTCTAAAGGGTGCGGGGAGGGGTTCGTGGCGTCCGCCATTCTGTGGAGTTTTAGTCACGATGGAACAGTACTCGGGGATGCATCGCGCATTTTGCGTACGAGCGTATTATCGTAATGGTGACACAATACAATACAAGACCTAAGAGGCTCAAATTTTAATATGAGATAGTCTAGACACTCCTTTATAAAATTTATATAACGTTTTTATTAGGAGCCTTAAGGGGGCCACACTAGAGCCATGCATTCAATGGGTTGCAGAAGATAAGTTACATTCAACAATGACATAGCATGCTTACAACGTTAACTGTAAGGTACAATAAAGACCTAGGAGGCTCAAATTTTAATATGAGATAGTCTAGACACTCCTTTATAAAATTTATATAACGTTTTTATTAGGAGCCTTAAGGGGCACTAGAGCCATGCATTCAATGGGTTGCAGAATATAAGTTACATTCAACAATGACATAGCATGCTTACAACGTTAACTAAAGACCTAGGAGGCGAAATTTTTTGGTCCCAGAGTGGCAGGAGTTTGCAGGTTTCAACTCAAGAACGTGGTTCCAGCAAGATGGGGCCACTTGCCATACCTCAAATAACTCAATGGAAGTTGTTAACGAGTTATTCCCTAATAAAGTCATTTCGCGAAGGGGTAACATCAACTGGCCTCCCAGAAGCCCCGACCTTAGCCCGCTTGACTATTTTGCATGGGGATACCTTAAAAGTAAGGTTTATCAAAACAATCCGACGAATCTAACCCAGTTAAAGCAAAACATCAGGTCAGAAATGGCAGCAATATCGATAGCTATGTGTCAACGTGTTATCGCCAATCTTCGTTTCCGTTTAGAAGAGTGCCAGCAACGTAACGGTCATCATTTGGATAACGTCATCTTTTCCAAATAATTCTCCAATTCATATGCTAATAATAAACAATAAACTTTTTTATTGCATACAAATAATTTTTGTTTCATTGAACTTACAAATACCCGATACCCTTTCTGGACACCGTGTATATAATTTATCGGGCTTCCTAGGCACGTAGCCTTTTATCGCCCCTACTATTGTTCTGCTTCTTCTTATACTTTATATCCAGACAACAAGAATGATCTATTCATGGCTGTTATAAATTTCGGTTTTTCACATATATTATCATTTAATTCAATCAAAAATTAAAAAGCGACCCTGAAAAAATGAGTTCACAAACCCATTGAAATCGAGGAAAGTATGATACTCGTATTCAATAAAATAAATATTCAATGCTTGAATTAAATTGTGTACTCTATATCTTTCATATACCCTGCGTTTGTTAGAATGACTTCTTCAGATAATTATATTGTCTGCATAGGTTCAGAACGTGCGTAAACACAAAAAGTACATGTTTTAAGTGTTTGCATTTTTATGTAGAGTAATTTGTCTTTGATATTTCCGTCAAACTACATTGACATGTTATATGTCACATCTATTACTACATTTAAATTTTATCTAAAATTGTTTCTCCTTATAATTCCAAATATACAAAATGATAAATTTATAACTTTACTAATCCTTTAAAATTCTTCTTATGATTATAATTATGCAAAAAAGAAAATGTTATAATTCTTGATTTTTTAAATAACATTTTTTACGTAAAGAGATTTTTTTTATATTCTCTATATGAAAGAAACATGCAATACAAGTAACTATGTTTACCAGGATGATGGGTCATATTTTCGCTGATTCAGCAATACTTGCAACTGTAAAACACTAAACATTTAACAAAACTCACACTTTCAAAGTCATTGCTTCACAAAATTAAGTAATTATGCCAATTAGACATTTGAATAGATGATGAACCATTTTATAAATAAAGTTATTCTCAAAGAATAACATAACCTCACAATTGAGACGGTGACTTAATGGTAATTTTAATAAAATTAACTTAATTATATGCGTTGACTCTTATTTATTTTAAACGTGGGAATTATAACAGTTTGCGGGCCCGCTTCCTCACGCCCAGGGCGATTAGTAAAGCTATTGGTTACATTAATTTAAATCTCAAAGTTCGATTCAATTCTCAACTGTAAATCCACGATTCGCGTACAGATGTGGTCCACGCTAGTGTGTGTTGCTTCTGTACCGGTTTTGTATGATGAGTTCAAATCACAAAATGCCGAATTCATTTATCTGTATCTAAGGCCTAGGTCACACTGCGATTTAAACGTTTGCGATTTGCGTTTCTTTCTGCGTGGTTTTAATTTTGTATACTACAGCATACCCAGCACACACTGCGGTTAAAATGATAAGCTGATTATATACTGTTATGTTCAAAGAAATGGACCGTCAAAACAAAATATCAAGACATACTGTGTTCTGCATACAAAGACGAACCGAAGGAAAAACCACTGTGTGCCGCAAGAATTCTGTCACAGAAGCCGCTCAGATTAAAAACGGTGTGGTGTGTGCATGCTCATGTTTAACCGCTAAGGTTTAAATCGCAGTGTGATCTAGGCCTTAAATTCACCGCTTTGTGGCTGCTATTCAAGGTTACGTAAAGTATCTGTACGCACAATACGTGAGACCTTCTTTTATTTTAATAATGAAATTATTTATAAAAATAAGTTTATTACATCCTCTTATCTTGATACCTGTTATTAAAAACTAAATACTGCCTACCAAGAAAGCATTATAATCCATTAACTTTTATAGAATTGATTAAATGTCTTTATGAGTTCAAATTATGAAGCACTACGCTAATTTTTTAATGTTGTTTTATTTCTGTAATGGTTCATTTTCTATTGTTTTTTTATACTATTAAAAACTAGGTACTTTGTTGGCGGCAGCATTTATTACTAACCGGAGAATATAGTTGCCGATTCGCACAAAGAATCATTGGCGGCGCCAGCAGTAATCTATAATTGAATTACATGCGATGCTTTAATCAGAAGAATTATTAAACAAAACAAAATAAAGCAATAGTATCCGACAGTTTCATTAACTTTCATTTAACTTTCGTTTTATAACAAAGACTAGAGTTTTCCCCTGTCGCAAGCGAAGACTGTCCTTTGTATGTGAACCCTATGCCCCCAAATAAAATTTTGAAATTTTGATTTTTTTTTTTAATATGATATTCAATTATTACAAAATCCAAAATGTTAGCTTTCTCCAAACTTTCCTACCGGCCTCTCTAATTTTCTCGGTGCCCCTTTCATAAAATTTTGAATTTCTAAATTGTAAATTATGTTCGCATTTAATAGCGTAATACACATGCAAAATTTCACTTTTCTATCTTTTACGAATACAAAGTTACACAGCAAAAAAAGGCACACTTCTTTTTTCAGTTTTTCCAAGAATTTTAGGGAAAAATCCGGGGACGCCAAAAGTCTTAGAACTTTTTCTCTACGAAATAGGAAATTTTCAAAAACTTCCCTGGAGCCATTTTTGAGCTACCATACAAAATTCCCTACCAAACATATAAGAATATAAACATACAAATATACACCTGGAACATTATAATACGAGTATGTTGTTTTATAGAAATACACCTATAGAATTTTTTAATATAAGGTTCATCCATAAATTATGTCTTACAAATTTCATGATTTTTCAACCCGTCCCCACTGTCATGTCTTGTCACACATTGTAGAACCCTGTTGTGACGTCATACATTTGAAAAAAGATATTGTTTTTTAGTCCAATTGAACTTGTGTGTTTTCTTGTTTTTCTTAAGGGTTTAAGGGTTTCTTAAGGGTTTTTCTCTAAGATATTAGGTGAATATAAGGTCAGAATTATGAATTTAGATAAGAAAATATAATGTTGAATTAAGAATTTATGTTGTCTCTTCAGAGGTCGAAAGTAGAATAATTATCAGTTTAGAAAAAGAGTGTTGAGCTTAAAAAGTTACCTGTAATTAACTGTAATTTTATGAACATATAACACCTGATTTTAAGACGTATCTGCCCAGTAGCACTCCAAGATGTCTGACAGTTTGGAATGAGATTTATTGAACTATGTGAAGCTGAATCAATTAATCGTGTATCGCTAACAATATTGGAAAGAAATATCCGTGTCGACTATCGACTATCGGTCAGACTCAGAAGACTATCTTATTACGCTCTACAACTGTATAACTGTCTTTTTTAGTAAAAAACTATTAGAATTGCGGCACGTTCGATGATTCTCACAAATGAATCGTGCGATTTGTCACAGTTACTGAAACGATTTGTGTACTTTTTGTTGTTTTACAAATTAGAATTCGAATAGCAAAATAACATCAAAACTAAACTACGTTTACTAAGAAAAACGATACAGCTAACTTATTAAGTTTGCTTTTTGCAATCCCTTTATCCCTTTTAGCCGGATACTATACAGAGAAACCTAATGTACCGTACACATACGTGCGACTTAAACATACGACATCCAACATTTGTAGTAAGAAGTTGTACAACACGTCCACACTAGTGCGACATGCAACTTAATACGTCGGAAGCTTTCATATTTCGAAAGAATTCCTTCAACTTGCTTTGCTTTAGAAAAAAATATGGTTATTAAACAAATATAATAAAACTCAGTTCTTTAACAATAGACCCTTGTTGACAACGGTTGACAAGGGTCTACTGTTCAGCACGGGTAAGCAGAAAACCCATTGCACGGGTATACAAATTCAAGTTTACAAATTCAATACTTTATTTATTTTATTGTTTTTGATATTGAATATAGAATCTTGTCATGTCGGAAGGCTCAGTTTGTTGGCAGGCTCATGTTCTGTTGGCAGCGGCTGCTTGTGTGATAATAAGTGGAAGATTATCGCTCAAACGGAGACGTAAATATTGGGTGCGTCCTAGTCTACAAAGAAGAAATGATTATGGTGGAAATAATTTATTAGCTGATTTAATAAAGGACGATCTTCTTGATGGAGAACTACGGACTGATATAATTTTCAATTAAACTTATGCAAATTTCATTTGTCCATTTAAATTATTTTTATTTATTTTCTAAACACAATTCACGTCTATCCCCACTGAAATTATAGTAAATCCTGAGTACTCGACCCTTTTGTTCGGGACCATATTCACAATCTCTTTGATAAAGACCGACTTCGTTTTGAAACATTTTTGTTTCATAAAAATACTACCTAGAATTTTTAAAAATAGTAAAAGTGACGGTTTTATTAGTGTCGCATGTTTATGTCGCACTAGTCTGAACGTTAAAAGTACAACACATTTAGTACACTCATGTCTAAATAATGTCAACTTATGAATGAAAATATGTAAATGTTGGATGTCGCATGTTTATGTCGCACTAGTCTGTACCAAACATAATACTCGTATGTACATAAGTATTGCAGTCGTTGTAGAATAACAACTAAGAAATGAAAACGTCTGATAAACCAGTCAGTGGTTATGCAATAATAACAATAATAATAAGATTTTATAAAAGATAAATCTCCTGGTAGACCTGCAGAAACGCTGTCGAGGTTCTTGGTTGCTGCTGGATCTCTGGATCTGTTTCCGCAGACGTAAGGAGTAGATTGGAATAACTTCCAGTTCGCCAGGTCTTATTGCAATTTAAAAAATGTAAATACATCTGATGATACCATGAAGATACTGAACAAGTCCAGTAAAACTGTGAGCACGGTGGAGGTAAGAAAAGATGTGGTGGGCTCTCAAGGCCAGTCTCCAGGCAACTTGGTTCCATAAATAAACAGAAGTCGACTGGACATCGTTTTGCTGTGGTTTTATTTCCTTATAATGTTTGTGACATGCCTTATTGCATTCACTATCATGTGAAATAAGAATCTCATAGTATAATTATATTCGCCAGCATGAACGGCTCATTAAGATTGGTATTACGTCTATTAAGAAAACAGTGAACAAGTAGAAACGCCACATCCACGGGACGGGATAATGACTATTGACTGCAGCCAGAGATGTACTTAACCCTGGCTGGAGTAGTGCGAGATTTTCAATGGTGTTGTGAGTAACCATTTCTATAATCCATAACCTCATATTATAGGAGTTGTTATCAATAGTAATAGTTATTTTTGACCTCTTGATCGTTAATGGGATAAAAAATAAAGTTATTAAAAATAAGTTCGCGTGTGCTGTCACTAAGACTTCTGAAAACCCGGGGTTCTAATACCCGCCGGATCTTGGTCCAATATTTTAAAAACCCGACCGATTCGGGTCAGGGTCGGGTCCGAAATCAGAAAAATATAAAAAGTAACAATCACAATTCATTTATTTTTGCGTTATTAAAATCAAGGAAATTTATGGAAATTTTAGGAAAGGATAATTGGACTTGGGAGTGAAGAGAGAGGCAATAGGTACTGAGGAATAAAAGAGGAGAATCGTTGTAGGGTGAGTGACAGGAAATATCAAACGCTACAGCATATCAAGAATAGGCGTGAGGGGAAAGTGGAAAGTGAAAGCAACTTGATAAAAATAACTATAAAATCGATGAAGCAGGTGAAGACCGGGAGAATGGAAAATAAAGTAAGGGGAGATGAAACGTGTTAGGCAAAGTACAAATTACTACTAAAATCTGAAGGCGTACTAAAACGAAGAAGCAGGAAAAGAGATGGAAGAAAGAAGAGTGTGTAGAAGATGAAGCAGACATTAGTTTAAGCTTTGTCTATAATTAATTTTAAGTTTTTAATTATACTAGAATACGGCTGAGTGAAATACGAGTATAACTTAGATTGTAAACCCAAAAGGCATAAATTAATAAATATATATATACATACATAAATACAGTAATTAGGAATTATACCTTCCAACAGAAAAGAAACACAATCAGCAATTATAGAGCATTTAATAAAATGTTCTCACACTTTAATTTCAGCTCCTTAGGTCATAAACTTTACCTAAACGTCACCTGTTAGTTAATTAGAGTTAAATACAAAGAAATATCAAATCAGTGAAAGGGCAATCATTGAACAGACAATGATTAACAAATACCAAACTTATCTTGTAGTACGGTTAGAAAATTCGTGTGTGCAGAAATCCGCCAGACAAACAAACGTAATGCAGTCAGCACCAGTAATCGGGGATTGTAATAAATTGATGCTAAAAACCATAATACAATGATAACTGAGTAAGGTACCAATCAGCAACTTGCAAGTAACAATTCATCGCCTGTAGCCAACAGTCCAGAGCATTGCATTGCTCTGTACAATACCCCCTTAACCCTCCTCTAACCCCCTCCTTACTCAGCATTATGTGTACTTGCTTATTATAGTTATTTATTATCGTGCTGCTTAGACATTCATTATACGAGGACTTGAACTTGATTTGAAATACCATTGCGCTTTATTTGAAGAAAATAGTTATAATAAGAAAAGAACAGCACAATGGAAGCAGAATGTAGTAAGTACCCATATTAATCTCATATTTATGTAAGTTTGAAGAAAGTATTTACTAATATACTAATTAAGTATTACTAATTTTATCGTAGGACTCTTCTGTATGGTGTCTACCCTCGCTTGATTGTATCTAGTCAATTCCCAATAAACCAGAAATTTAGTTCGCTCTTATTACGAAAGCCGACGTGCTTTCGGTTTCTTACCGAAGTCTGAGCGAATGCGTACTTTGTCAGTTTGGGTTAGAATGGAATTCAAAAGGTATATGTTACTTGATTAGTTTTAGATTATGCAAAACAATGTGTGAAGAGCATTACAGGTGAAGCAATCAGCATGTTTCATAATTTGTATTAATACCTGTGGCCTTGACTGCAAACGCCGGCGTACATCTTGTCGTCCCATCCCATCCCACAGACAGTTCTGCTGTGGCAATGTTTACCATGGCATGGCCGTACGATATCTTGATTTTATAAACATGTGTGCAGTGCGCAAGGAACAATGAACCTCTATATTTATATACCTTCCACGGATTATTCTCTTACCTTTTATGAGTATTTTTAAAGTCTAATCAAAATAATTAGAATCCTGTATTGTAGCGGGGCGTAACGCCATACCATCGTACCGCGCATAATGACGTATTGTACTATACTCGTAAGTATAAATAAAATTATAAATGCAAATTGGAATTACACCTGATGTAGTGGAAAAGTTAGGTTAGAAACAACAAGCAAAGTGAGTGTTTATTTTGTTTGTTACTTTTATATACATATGTTCTTTTATATTGAAATAAAGTAACGAACTAAGAAACTGTGACCTCATTGAAGGTCAACTTTAAGCAGACAAAATGAGTCACGCAGTTCTGGTCAGAGCCGAAGTGTATTAGAATAGCTTGGCGATCCTAAATTAAAAATTAACAGATCCAGAATTATTTACATTCTCAATTATTGTTCAGATCTATTTAGATTCTAGATCTAGATACTACAGACCATATCTTTATCACATTTAATTGTAATAAAAAACAGTAGACTATACAATTTGTAACATACCTAACTTTCTTTCTAATATTTATTAAATTAGCCTCATAAATAGAAACGTAATATTTATCTAGAAGTAAATTTACTTACGTAACAATTGGGTTGTGAACCCTAACTGAATTTATATGAAACTGCACGAGTGATCGTCCTATATTATAATGTTCCAAGTGAAAGTTTATTTATTTATATGTTTATTGTGATTTTCCCTTGAATTTCCTGGAAACTCGTAGTTTTGGAAAAACTAAAAATTTTTTTTTTACTTTTTGCCCCATAACTTTTAATTCGTAAAAGATAGAAAGTTGAAATTTACTATGTGTATTACTGTGTTCAATGCTAACATATTTAGAAAATTAGAAATTGAAAAATTGAAAAAGAGAACGGTGAGAATATTCCCGGGCTCCCGGTGGGAAATTTGGGAGAACACTCAAATTTTGGATTATTTAATAATGATATATGTTACGTTATGTTAAAGAAATTCAAAATTCAAAAATTTTATTTGGGGGTACGGGTGCAGAATGCTGTACTAGACGTCAAATCTATAGCAGCTGTTACGTTGATCGACGATGTTTCAATATAATGTCGGAATATAAAACGAAAAATAAATATTGCTTATTATATTCATTTCAATTCAGGACGTCAACAACAACTAGGATAAAACCGAAATATTACGTAAAATAAAATTTAATATTTAAATAGATATAAATCCGTCAATTTTTGGATATTTCATAAATGCCATTGCGGCATTGTACAAAATATAGAATAAAATATCTAATAAGAAGACTGAAATGAGACCAATGGGCTTGTGTCCTATGTCTTCATTTCTATAAAACTGTACTATAATTGTACTATATATTGATAAAGTTGGTTACTAGAATTTCAAATTTCCAATAATTTTATAAGAACTCCTTATATGTTAGGAGATATTAACAATTAAAAAAGTGATCTCAGAACATTTCAAGACATGTGACGTCACGTCCGCTAAGCTGCCGTCTCTTTAATACAACAGAGCGTAAAAGAGATATTCAACACAGAACTCTTATTTATGTAAAAAATAACTGGCCTATCCTTAATAGTGCAGACATGTTTCGTCATAAATATGGCCGACATCTCTAGCGCTAAAACTACAAGTTATAATTTTAATTACTATATTTCCGCCAACATTTAGATATTTAATAAAATAAAAACGCCAATATACATTTATTAACATCTATTTCAATCAACAATTGAAAAATCGACACCTGAGAAAAATGAGTACACAAGCCCATTGCGGTCTTGTACAAAATACAAAATAAAAGAACTAATAAATGTGAATCTATTGAAATCACACCGACACCTGTTGCGTAGGATGCGCACTTTGTATGTGTTATTTCACCTTAAGGCGATGCTCTGGGAAAAATTGATCTTTTGTAGTTCAAATGAATGCGCACTCCCTGGGCTATCAGTTCACCATCAACATAATCAAAAGACATTCATAGAAATTTGTGTGGGAAAAGATTATATTAAAAAAAGATTATTATAAAATATAGCATTAGTTTTTAGGTTATTATTTTTTTGAACATTAATATTAACTAGGTTATATGACTTCCAGATTTATAGATAAACTGATGCATTTTACTAAGAAACTACTACTTATTGTTATCACAAGGAAAATATAATTAACTGTGAACTTGAAGTTCAATTCGATTCGCTTTTATATTTTTTGAATTGACAGCGACAACAATATACTTTTCGGCTACAGAAACAATTACATTATTTAATTCAGATGATATGAGATTCATATCCCAGATATGCAGCACTTCCAAATGACCCGTTAACCAATTCACACTTAGCAGAATGACCCCAGGCCTTAGGTGTTTTGTCAAACATCTTCTTTATTGTTCTCCACATCAAAAATAGTTTAAAAACAGTACTTTGTGAATATTTAATTTAGAGCTAAATGAATGGGTATTGTTTCATCTTGCGCTGGACTGTTCGTTGAAACAAATTCCAAGAAATTAACAGAATTTGTGTCTGGTTCAAGAACCTTTCTGTTTTATGGCTCGAGATAGATCTGCTGAATATAGTAACACTATTCATTTTAAAATATACTTTTTGAGAATATTAATATCATGTAGAGCAGAGACAATATTTAATAACAATAACAAAAAACTTAATTTTCTTTTTTCATGTACCCAATTAGCCTGTGCATTAAGTTGAGTCGAAAATAGATCATCAAATGCAGATAACATCTTTTCTGAAACAAACAGGATATTCTAAATCGTAACGCAGGAAACAGTTTAACGACTAAAAACCACAAACAATACCAATTATTCAAAGTATACACGATTAAATTATGTTAAAAAAGTCTAAAAAATATACCTATTGCCCTATTGTCTGCACTCCAACATTGATACAACCTTGTTGTGTTGTTACTTAACTTGACATTCAGTTTGACCCATAACCTGTAAATATAGATTTAAAGTTGCACTAAGAAATTAACTACGCGATCAGTATCAAGCATAAATGCTCTCGGCCATTGTGTCCTCATATGATATTGTTAAGAATAAAACAAGCATATACAGGGTGTCCCAAAATTCAACGATAAGCCGGCACCAGAAGGTGGTCCTGCTCATGAGCAGGCATTCTGGGAGTTTTAATGGTTGTGGTGGATAGCAGTGCTATTTAGGTTGCCGATACAAAAAAAAAATCAGAAATATTTGAAAAATTGTGGTCATGGTAGTTGAAAACATCTTAAGGTGTTTCGATTTTCGAAAAAAAAAATTCTTTTTAAAAAATGAGATAAAAACTTTTTTTCTTTTTTTCTTGTGTAGTCATGAGCAGGACCACCTTCTGGTGCCGGCTTATCGTTGAATTTTGGGACACCCTGTATATATAATGCCTGTCATGCCAATGAACTGTGAAGTTGCACTCGTAAAGCAAAATATATTCCGACATTAAGTACAAAATGTTACGTACATAACTACGAATATTTTTTGAGACTTTACTCGGTTCGTATACTAAGGTCGTCCGCACATGGGTCGAGTGATTGCAAACGCCAGACCCGAATCAGTCCGAACAGAATGAGAATGCAACTGTGTTGATAGTGAGAGAACGCACGTGTATACGAGTGAGAGAACACACACGGCACGAATGAAACTAAACTGATTTGAAATTGATTTTGAGCGACTGTGTTTCTAGATCACGTTGCATGCTTTTGATGGTGACATCATGAGCAGAGATGTGCACAAGTACAATTTAAAAGTATTGAAATACATACATACATACAAATACCTCATAATATGACATAATAAAATCCCCTATTATGCTATTGTTAAAAATTCTATAGAATCATGAAACACGGCTCGACATGGCTCGTTTTTCGTTTTCGTTGGAAACTTCTTTGCGCGACTAGTTTGCAATCAGTCGACCTGTGTGCAGACGTCCTTAGTCGATTTGATCACTGAACCAGAAGTACCCAGTTCACTGAATTATACATTTCCGAATAGGGGCTCTTGTGAGCAAATACGAATACGATACGTGGTAGTGTAGTATGCCCAGACCTTTATTACTCATGCCGGTTTCTTCCACAAGATGCCAATAACACTAATATCTACATATTTGTATTTCTTCCAATAATTCAAAGCCGCGGGACGACGCAATTGTACAAAGCGAACAAATGGTTACTGTGCTCGCCCATAATTCTATCCTACAGGCATAGATGTAATTGCTACTAATGAACCACAGGTAATCAGTATGCACATTAAAAAATAGCAATGAAGACTCAAAACTGGATATACATCCGTCCCTCTCCCCACCGCTGGCTGGGGCTTAGGACTGGCAGCGTCTACGTTCAAATCGATTTATTTCACTTACATCAACATAATTGCAAATAGATTGCAAGTGAAATGAATGACGTAATTGAACTGGTACGAGTAATATGTAATTCGTAATGTCGTGCGGTTGTAACGAAGCAGTTTCGTCTCACAGTCACAGCAAGATGGAGATTTAGTTATCTATTTGTCGAATTCCGGCTTATTAATTTCCTATTGAAATCAGTAGCGGCTCTGGAGGACGCTAGTTAACTATACCCTAATTACTACATCATCATTATTGCATCATATTGCGCAATAGATAAAGTAAACTGTTACTATTTAAAATATAAATATTATTCACGAAATATATTTATATTTTAAAACACACGACAGCAACTAATAGTCATCAACTATTAGATGTCACCTTTGAAAGATAAAGTAAACTGTTATAAATATTATTCACGAAATATACTTCCTGTGAAAAACACACGGCAACAACTAATAGTCATCAACTATTAGATGTCACCTTGGAACATCAATAAGAATACAGTATAAAAACGGTATGAACTAAAGAAGAGGGGAGGAGTCTTATTAGAACTCTGACAACAGAACTCGGCTACTCTGTTACAACAAACTATTTAACCATTGTATTATCGTTATAATCAAATAAATAATTTGTATTCAAAATAAATTAAGTATTTTTTTTGTGTTAAGTATCGTTCCCAAAACTTAACTGGCGCAGTCGGTAGGATAACTCACTAGCCACCGTGACTAGTAAAAACGAAGTTTTTGAAAGCAGTTATTCCTAAAAAGAACCGAAAAGTGACACTAACTTGTACATACAACAGAACCAAGTTAGGAGTACCGAGTTAAACACTGTATATACAACAGAACCAGTGTCCGCAAACTACTGTATATACATCAGAACCAGTAGAACAGTGAAAAACAAAAGTGAAAAACAAAAGTGAAAACAAAAGTGAAAAACAAAAGTGAAAAACAAAAGTGAAAACAAAAGTGAAAAAGAAAAACCAACTCTGCAACATACCGAACCAGAGCAGCCACAGGCACATCAGCAGTACGAGACTCCTGAGACCTACAAGAATGAGACTACTCATCGCAGTAACTCTAATGTAAGTCAGTTTTTGAATTTTAACAATTTTCTTGCTTTTATCTATCCTATTCCCAAATATTTAATATATGAGCGAAAGTGATAACACCAGTGATTCTTCGAGTGATTACACCAATTTCGACTCTGATCAATTTGACAGTGAATTATCATTTCAATTCGAAAAATTAAATATAAAAACAGACAATATGCCTAATCTCACGGCTGAACAAATTCTAGCTGAGGCTATGAACAGAATTCAGGAATTAGAAACGAGACTATCGGCGTTACAACAACGGACTCTTGTAGAGCAAGTCCAAATACCGCGACACGAATTAGTTCATCCCTTCAGAATGGACAATTCATTTTTCGTAAATATCAAACGTTACAATGGAAATACGGCACAATTATCCGACTTCTTAAAACAAGTAGGAACTATTGTTGAAATTTACGAGGATGCACCCCCAACAATTCAAAAGTATATTGTTGAAACAATAATATCGAAATTAGAAGACAGTGCAGCTTACGTAACAGCTGGACGAAATATACATTCATGGGAAGAATTAAAAACTATCCTAAAAGAAAACTTTGGTGACCAGCGAAACGAGACAACTCTAGTTTGTGAAATCGGGTTACTAGAGCAACAGTTGGAAGAAACTCCACAGGACTTTTATAACAAATGTGTCCACCACAAAGCCGCACTATTATCACATAGTCAAGAAAATGACGACGAAAGTGCGTATGAAGCCAAATATAAATTGTATACAGATGTTATTCTTGTACAATTTACGAAAGGTCTAAGAGGTACCATAGGAGACAATATCAGAGCAAGAATGCCATCAACATTGGAAAAAGCATGGTCATTTGTTATCGAAGAACAAAATGTCAGGTATGCTCGAACTAGAATGGGAAATGAGAAAAATCGTAATCCATTGAGAACGGCGAGAACACCTGAAAACAGTTTCCCTACTAAACAACAATATAAACCTATGCAAGTACAGCATAAACCATTTGTATCTCAACAACAACAGCAGCAACAAGTACCCAAATTTGTGTCTCAAAATGTGCCAAAACAGGCATTTGGTAATAAAAACATAAATAAACCTTTTAACAATTGGAGGCAAACAACACCTATGCAGAAACCACAGTTTCCTGCACCAATGACTAAACCACCCATGCCAAGACCACAGCAGTTTCCACAACAGAATACCCAAAGATGGTATGAACCAATGGAAACATCACAAATGACACGAATAAATCACTTGGAATATCAAGTGAAAAATGAAAATGAACCCCAATATGACAAACCACAAGAATGTGAGGAAAATTATGAAAATCACGAGGAAATTGAACAACCATCTAATGAAAATTACGAAGAAGAACAGGATTTTCAGGAAGGTGCCTCGGATTAGAAAATATTAAATTAAACACTAATAAAAATGCACCTTTACCTTTTATATATATCGACGAATTAAAAGCTAAGTTTCTAATTGATACAGGATCATCAAGAACCTTAATAAAACCATCTCTTGCTTTTAAATATTATAATAAATATGTAAAAGATGATGAATTTTCAATCACTACACCACATCAAACTACCAACCATAAATATACGGCAACAATCCCACTATTTCCTACTTTCAAAGAAAACCAATATCACAAAATATATTTGTTTGACTTTGACAAGAAATTCCACGGTTTAATAGGCGTTGACTTAATTAAACAACTAAAAGGAAAAATTGATTTTGAAAATAATATACTAAAAACACCGAAAACAAATATTAAAATATATATGGACAATGAAGAATTTATTAAATTAAATACATTAAAAATAAAAAATGAACATCTTAATGAAGAAGAATCAAGAAATCTATATAAATTATTAAATTCATACAAAGACTTATTTCCGGCAGAAAATGAATTACTATCTTTTACTAATGTAACTAAACATCATATTAGAACAACAGATGATGAACCCATCTATGTAAAAAACTACCCTTATCCAGAAATACATAGAAAAGAAGTTACACGACAGATAGAAAATATGAAAAATCAAGGAATAATTAGAAACAGTCAATCACCATATAACTGTCCTATTATAATAGTCCCAAAGAAAATGGACAACAGTGGAAAAGCGAAAATAAGAATTGTTAACGATTATAGAAAACTAAACCATAAAACAATTGAAGATAAATTCCCGATACCTAATATAGACGGAGTACTTAGTAAAATAGGTAATTCAAATTACTTTACAACCTTAGATTTACACAGTGGATTTCTACAAATAGAAATGCATTCTGACAGTGTAGAGAAAACTGCTTTCTCTACAGAAACAGGACACTATGAATACCTTAGAATGCCCTTTGGTTTAAAAAATGCTCCGGCGACTTTCCAGAGAACAATGAACCACGTCTTAGATGGACTAGTAAATAATATTTGCCTAGTGTATCTTGATGATATAATTATTTTTGGAACATCTCTACAAGAACATTTAGAAAACTTAAGGCATGTGTTAAATCGATTAAGAGATGCTAAGTTAAAAATTCAAATAGATAAATGTGAATTCTTAAAGAAAGAAACAGAATTCTTAGGACATATTGTAACATCAAATGGCTTGAAACCAAACCCTAATAAACTAGAAGCTATTAAGAAATTTCCTATGCCTATTACACCTAAAGACATAAAAAGTTTTCTTGGACTCTCCGGATACTATAGAAAATTTATAAAAGATTATGCGAAAATAGCTAAGCCATTAACCCTATGTCTCAAGAAAGGACATAAAAATCTATATACACCTGAATACCACCAAGCATTCAATGTTTTAAAAGAAACCCTAATAAACGCACCAATATTGATACGACCTAACTATGATAAACAATTTATTCTAACGACAGATGCTTCAAACATAGCAATCGGAGCAGTATTATCTCAGAAGGAAAATAATAACGACAAGCCTATAGCATATGCTTCTCGAACTCTCAATGAAGCTGAAAATAAATATTCAACAATCGAAAAAGAACTCTTAGCGATTGTATGGGCAACAGGATACTTCAGACATCATTTATATGGAAGAAAATTTAAATTGATAACTGATCACAGACCTCTTGTATGGCTTAAAGACACTAAGAACGTCTCTTCAAAATTAACAAGATACCAAATCAAGTTACTAGACTATGACTACGAGATTGAATACAAACCAGGACAACAAAATAAAGTAGCAGACGCTTTATCAAGAGTCAGAATAAATGTTTTCCCTAAAACTGAAAAACCAGATGAAACCAGTTCACTCTTTAATAACCCAGATGTGACTATGGAGGATCTTCAATTTCTTGACGAAATACCCGACATAGAAGTTATACAAAATAACCCGGAACAACAACAAGAAATACCAGAACAAATAATTGATCTAACGTCTGAAGAAAATACTATTGATCAAATACCGGAAGAAAGATCAATGAAAACACCACCAATAAGAGGAAGTTCAACTGTCTCTAACGCAACAATTCATTCACAACAAGAAAGCGATGAAGGAATACCTATATGTGAAAAACCATTAGAATCACATCTACATCAGATACTTATAACATATACTTTTAAAGAACCACCTAAAACAATATTAATAAAAAGAGATACACAACAAATTTTTAAAATATCAGTAAAATATAAAAATAAAGACCAATTAATACAAGAACTTAAAAAATTAAATCCTAAAGAAAAATATTACGTACAAACTGCAGAAGACATATACAGAAACCTTATTACAGTTCGAAAGGAATATTTTCCAACGTTAAAACTCTACAGGTGTATGAAAAACGTTAAATACGTTAAAGACTTACAACAAAGAAAAAATTTAATACACGAATATCATACGGATATAACGAATCATAGAGGAATACCCGATTTAATCAAGAGATTAAAAGAAAAATATTTTTGGACTACCATAGAAAAAGAAATAAAAATATATGTGGACAATTGCAGATTATGCAAATCTAACAAATATGAGCGACACCCTACCCAAACTCATTTGAACATCACTGAGACTCCAAATAGACCTTTTCAACTAATACACATTGATACATTTGTTATTGAAAGAAAAGAATATCTAACAATGATAGATCCCTTTAGCAAATATGCTATAATAAAAAACATACTAGGTAAAAATAGTATAGAAATTGTAAACAAATTGATAGAAATACTATCCACAATACCAATACCTCAAACAATAATTATGGATCAAGGATCAGAATTCATAAATCTTGGAGTAAAAGAACTATTGGCTACACATAAAATAAATACACATTTCACTACAGCAGGACATCACACCGGAAATAGTCCTGTAGAAAGACTACATAGCACACTGATTGAACATTATAGAATAATCAAAGAAACTAATGATACTATCTCACCAGTGGAAATAATGAATAAATGTGTATTAGCCTATAACCATACCATACATTCAACTACTGGTATGACTCCTTTAAGTGTATTATACGGATCAAACACACGCAACATATTTGATCTAGAAATAGAAAAGGAAATTACCCAGGACAAGATAAAAGATCATCTTGACAGCCTAGAGAGAATATACGACAAAATACACGAAGAAAACATTCACAAGAAAAATGTTACTATTAACAGAATTAACGACAAAATAAAAGCTACTATATTTAATATAGGAGATTTAGTTTACATAAACAAAAATCTAAGAAATAAAGCAGATCCAATTAAAAAAGGACAATATGTAATTCAACAAATAAATAAACAAACAAACGTTATGAATTTAAAACATATACAAACAGGAAAACTTATAGCAAAACATGCAAAGGAAGTTACTAAAATAAAACACCCTTTAATTCCAGAGGTTGGACCATCGGGGCAACAGGAGACGTAATACAGAAAATTACTGACAATCCCGGACTATATCCAGTACAACTAGGAATAGCAACCAACATAAAAACATATTGGAAACTCATAAAAGTCATAAACTACGCACCTTTGATTGAAAAAAGTAAAAACATAAATCTACAAGCAGAAACATTTTTACAAAAATATACATTAAAAATTGATAAAACACCATATAAAATATATCAAACTACTGTTAATGAAAATACTAAACGAATAGAACAAATTGTTAATGAAATATTTACTACACCTATTAATCGCATTAAAAGATCAATAGAACCACTAGGAAATATAATTAAAATTATATCAGGAAACCTAGATGCCGAAGATGGTAGAAGATATGACAATGCTATAAAACAAATGCAATTAAATACAAATGCACAAAACAAGAACATAAATCAACTAACATCATTAATGGAAAAAGCCGGAGAAAAACATCAACGTGCTATAAAAAATATTAATGAAAATCAAATACATATGGAGAAAATAATAAATCAATTACTGGAATCAAAACGACAGATCGCTACTCAGTTTGATCGAGTAAATAAAGAAGATGAAATAAAATCTATATTTGAACAAATAATAATGCTTCAACAATCTATCATCAACGAATTTAATACAATAGAAGAAGCAGTAACATTCCTAAGAATTGAGACTTTCCATCCTGCTATTTGCTCTCCAGAAGAACTAAGAAAAGAAATTAATTTGATACAACGAAGAATAACAGATAAATATGTAATACCCTATTCAGACGAATTGAGTAAACTAGATAAATTAATCCAAGCTGATGCATACATCACTAATTATGAAATAAAAATGATAATTAAAATACCTTTGATAACCAATCAAAAATACCAATATTTCCACCTCTATTCAGTTCCTATGAAATATAAAAATCAACCCCATTTCCAATTGATTATCCCTTCCGCAAGATACTTGTTAATATCAGAAACAGACTATCTTCAAAGCGATAAGAAATGCCGACAAATAACAACGGAGGAATTCATATGCAACATAGAAGAAAAGAAATGGATAGACCACACACCCTGTGAAGTACAGCTTGTAAGACAACTGGAAAACCCTACATGTGATGTACATACCTTCGCAAACTACACTGAAGCTATTCAAGCCATCAATGAAAACTCATGGATATTATCTAGCCCCAAACAGATTAAAACTACCTTAAAAAGTCAAGATACATCATCAATCTTTGTACTAGAAGGAAGTTACTTAATAACTTTGCCCAATAAATGTCAATTAATTAATGAACATTTTGAATTAATTCCACAAATAAATAATTTAAAAACAACAATTAAGGTAAAAACTGCAATGTTAAAATACAATTTTAACACTACTCAAAAACTTCCAATACAACATTTAAATTTAAAGCACGTAAACCTTGACGACTTTAAATCTATATCTAATCAATATAATAAATTACCCATACTAACCAATATAGATATAAAACATAAAATACATACCAATACTAATACTATTGTAATAATTTTAATCATTATTATAATTATATGTATACTAGTATATAAGCTATATTTAAAGAAAAAGAAAAATCAAATATTGAAAGAAATTAATAAAACAGAGGTAATACAATTGGAAGAAAATTAACTCCAAAGATAATTTTCTATCTAGGTTAGGAGGAGTTAACTATACCCTAATTACTACATCATCATTATTGCATCATATTGCGCAATAGATAAAGTAAACTGTTACTATTTAAAATATAAATATTATTCACGAAATATATTTATATTTTAAAACACACGACAGCAACTAATAGTCATCAACTATTAGATGTCACCTTTGAAAGATAAAGTAAACTGTTATAAATATTATTCACGAAATATACTTCCTGTGAAAAACACACGGCAACAACTAATAGTCATCAACTATTAGATGTCACCTTGGAACATCAATAAGAATACAGTATAAAAACGGTATGAACTAAAGAAGAGGGGAGGAGTCTTATTAGAACTCTGACAACAGAACTCGGCTACTCTGTTACAACAAACTATTTAACCATTGTATTATCGTTATAATCAAATAAATAATTTGTATTCAAAATAAATTAAGTATTTTTTTTGTGTTAAGTATCGTTCCCAAAACTTAACTCGCTAAGTGTTAAGTTAACGTTCTAATGCAATAATCGAACATATAGTATATAGGGAGTCTGAATAGCATATGTTTTCTATAGATTAAAAGTGTGTCCAAAATGTGTGCAAGAGAGAAAGGTATATGTTCGTATTTGTTCTCTATGCGCATGCGTCGAAAGTGACAGCTGTCTAGATATAATAAATATTAATATTCTATTAAGATATAATAAATATATATTAAGATATATGCAAAGAAATTATATTTCTTTAGTTGGTACAAAGATCGTCTGTCGGTAAAACAATGATCGTTCAGTGAAAACATATACTCATGAACGGCATAGATGTCGCTGTAAGGATAACGGCCAGAACAGTTGATAGTTGGAGTGGACAGAACTCACATTTTTAATTATTTTTATATTTATATATGGTTTATTTAAATTTATACATATATACATTATTCTACATCAATATAATGTCATATTTACCAACTCTCACGTATTATATCTAGACAGCTCTGACTTGATACTGTCACTTTCGACGTATGCGCATAGAGAACAAATAGGAACATATATCTTTCTCTCTCGCACACATTTTGGACGTACTTAAAGGTCCATCATTCTCTCTCCATTTATATATATATCTATCGACGGCGACTAATTCTTAAAACAAGTTGTGGGGTATAAACTGCCGATATAACTAAAAAGCATTGACTCACTTATTTTTCTATAATGTATGTAGAAACGAATAAGATACAATTCATTATCGTATTATAGATTTATACCGCTCTTATAACCTCTTTTAAGTATAAGTCGCCGCCGAACTATCGTGATTTGGACTATACATAAGTTTTATTTAAAAATGATAGCTATCAATAAATAAATTAGTTGTGAATTCAAAAAATTAATTAAACAACAACGTTTTGTTTATATGTAAAATAATAATAATGTGAACATAGAATATAATAAAATAATAATAATCTGAACAATTAAAATATCCTTAAACCAAAATGAAAAAAAACATCGTTTTGTGATTTATTAATTGGCTTTACAATCATACCATTGTCTTAATTTGAATGAATAGAATCGTAAAGCGTAACCCACAACAAATATGTGAACAATGTAACAGCCCATTAACAGAAAAGATATTATTCTTCAATGCTCCAAGTACTCATCGCACAGACAAAACTGTAATATGCCTGAAGACTATAAGCAGATATTTAAAAGCAGATAAAGTCTGAACAACCTTATTGAATTACCAATGAAACAAATTTA
This sequence comes from Panorpa germanica, assembly GCA_963678705.1. Lineage (NCBI taxonomy): Eukaryota > Metazoa > Arthropoda > Insecta > Mecoptera > Panorpidae > Panorpa > Panorpa germanica. Next base: position 784,472 of record OY783212.1, on the reverse strand, counting down.
ATCTCTTCATTTTAAATACTCATACTCGAGCTGTTAATTATGTTTTGCAAATGTTTATGAGTGTGCTAATAACTATCGAAAGTTGATGCACTCAAATAAATATTAAAAAAAAAGGGTAAAATTAGGTAAAAAATATAACATTTATTTATACATGAAATATTCGTAAATCACGTTTAGATCACATCCAATATGTCCTTTTAAAAGTTTGCATGTTGTGGAACCAGTGCAACAAATTCATAAAATTTAAATTAAAAAGGCAAGAATGGAATGGAACAATTTCAATAGCATTTACCAATTCTTCATACATTCCAATCCGGCATTAAACAACAACCATGACCAGCAAGCAGCAGGCATGGGTCTTGTACAACTCGCGTCATTTACTCTCAATATCATTTTATGTAATAACTATTTTTTTTAAAAGAATAAAATTGAAAAGTAGACTATTTTTTTACTATTTAAACTATTTCAATTTAAAAGCATGTAATTCAGAGACAGCGGTTCTCAAATTGTAATTTATTAACTGAATTAATAGATAAAAATTAAGAAACGGAAACGAAATTTTATTTATAAAGTATAATATTTAAATGGGATTAAATTTTGATTCGGCAAAATTTTAAAATAGTCGTTTACTTGCTTTAAATCGTTAAAACGATAATGCTGCGTTCGGTTTATCTGAGGTCACATATCAAATTGTTATTATGGATAGACTAAAATATGTGTATTGATTTTTAATTAAATTAAAGTCAGCAATGTCTCTTAAAATTTCAACTTCATTTTTTCGCGTATCGCTGCTCATAAGTAATCAATTATAAGTAATCAATAGCGTTATAAGTAATCAATAGCGTTATAAGTAATCAATAGCGTTATAAGTAATCTATTTTCTTGAATGTTGTTTAACCATTTTATAATATCAAAACTTTATATATTGCTCGAGACAGCAGTAAATAATATTTGAAATATTCATAAAATAAGCAGCCATCTCTTATGCACTCTCTATGTAAGAGAGATGGAAATTGATTCAAAGGCTTATGGCGTGACATTGTAAATGGGCCATTGTTATTATTAAAAAAAATAAAAATATTTTTGTAAAACGTAAAATACATACTCAGATTCTATGCAAACATTTCTATAAAAGTGTAATTGTGTTAAAGTGTCAAAACTTATTAAATGGTAAAGTGGGTTAGTAGAACCTTAAATGTTCAATTATTTTTTAATAACTCCTTATATGTTAGGAGATATTAACAATTAAAAAAGTCATTTTTGTCTCTTTAATTATTAAAGGGATTCAACGTTGTAGAACATTCCAACTGCATGTGACCTCACAACCGCTAGTTGCTATCTTTTTTATACAACAGAGCGTAAAAGAGATATATTCTTGACAGAACTCTGACAAGTTTACAGGTTACCAACCTCACAGCTCATAAATCTCTGTTATATGTATTTATATATCAAAATATCAAATATTATTTACAGCAATTTCAAGGAACAATAAAATTTCAATATTATGTCTGCCGTAATAGGGTTAAATAAAATAAAAACTTATTATTCTTTGAGTTGACTTGATTATTTTGACTACCAACAGCTACAATATATTACCACAGCACTGACCTAATCAACAAATAACTGACGTATACAATGCATTTCACGTCATACAAATGGCCGACACCTCTAGCGCTAAAACTGCAATACAAATTTTTAATTGCTATATCTCCGTCAACATTTAGATTTTAATAAAATAGACACGCCAATACACATTTATTAACATTAATCTTAATCAACAATTGAAAAATTGACCAATAAAAAATAAAGACACAAGACCATTGAAACAGGCATTCTACTTTATGTCAATTGCAATTAAAATTTTAGATAAATAATCGTACTTTCAATTTAAATGCGATTCTTTCATACTTTGATCTCGGTTGATTTTTGACATTGACCCTTTTAGCACCGGGCCACTACGTTTTCATAAACTTTTAACCGTTTAATGATTAAAGGGATAGAAATGGCAATTTAAACTGCTCTGTTAATATATTCTGAGGCTAATTAAAAAGCAATAGGGCATTTGCGGTCCATGAGAAACGAATTTGTTTTTAGATATGAGGTTAATTAAGTGATCACAAATTTAACGCTGGATCAAATGACCTGACGTTTTTTTTTTATATATAGTTTCTCGGGCATCCTAGGCACGTAGCCTTTTATCGTCCCTAATATTGTTCTTCTTCTTCTTATACTTTATATCCAGACAACAAGAATAATCTATTCATGGGTACTGTTGTTATAAATAAATGACCTGACGTTAAGCTGATATCAGACGGTTCACTCAAATGAACGTATCCAACATCGCTGGATCAGACGGTTCATTTCGAATGAAAGGCAGAAATGAACAAAAAGTGAACAGTCTTATATCAGCTTTAGTAATTAGCCGTAAAAACGAGAAGTAACCTAACGTTAAGACATATAACAAATAAATGGAAAACCATTATTACTGTCACGTTAAAATATCGTGTTTTTTTAAATTTCGTTCCCAACTACATAATAAACACGTCACATTTTTTGTCTGGCCTCCTCCAGTAACCAGTGGATCACTATTTCTCATACAATAGCCATTATTACACCGATCCAAGGTATATGTAGTGTATTATATCATTAAGTTCTTGCGCATGCGTCTTCAGTCTTCGTCTATACAATTCATCAACTCGGACATACTTCTTTATTTATTATTCTTTTATAACTCTTCTAGTTCTTTTGATTGTGGACGCTTCTTGAACATTTCGCTGCGCTATAAAGGTAGCCTCTTCAACGCGGTCAAGTTCAGTGCTTCTTGGACATTCAGCTTAAGCAGCTTCAACAGCAACAGCTACAGCAATAACTTGATCGTCACAACGACGACGACGAACCAGGTTACCGACCAAGTGAGAAGGTCGAAGACATTCGTGAAGAACGCAGCTAATAGTGGTAATAAGTGCAAGAAAGTGTTTGGTTCAAAGGTCGAGGGACACCGAATCACGTAAGTTTAAGTTCTAATTGATTTTGTGATTAAAACCACTAATATTTATTGTTAATTCATTATTAAAAATAAAGATACCTCTGAGTATATAATTAGGTAAATATTAATTGTTTACATTAACATTCTTTTACAATGTTGTTTAAATTAATTCTATTTTGCTAGTGACAATCTGGCGAAGTACAGAGCTGGAAAAATGTACTCATATTTCGTTAGTTCAAATAAAATGTCTCGATAAAATAAACAGCACTTCGATTTATATACGACGAGTATAGTTTACCTTATATGTATAATCTTGGAATACAAGTTGACTTCAATTTTCATGCTACAACTCTTTGAAAATTCGCGTTACAATTTTCAATCAAGTTGGACGACAACCAGCGATTTCACCACTACTTCATTTGTTTCTTTAGAAATATACCCTGCTGAGTATAGCAAACACTAATGCAATAGGCACTGCAAAATCCCTTAATTTTTTTTGTAATGACACCAACTTTGGTTCTTTAAGTGAATTTATGTAAAAGATACGTCCAAAGTTAAATGTGATTATTGGGAAATGTATAAAATGATATATTTAAATAAATATATGGTGAAGTGTTGCATTGAAGTAACTCAGTGCGTATTGAAATTAATATTTGTTCAGCAAAACTTAAATATACAATTTTATTTAAAATTAAAATGCTTTCGAATAACAATTCTTTTATTAAACCTGATTATTAATACACTCTTTAAACACAAACGCAGAATTGATTTATATAATATAGATATAAATTATATGCAAATGGGCTTATCTCCTATGTCTTAATTTCTATAAAAGTGTACTATATATTGATAAGGTGGGTTACTAGAACCTCAAAGGTTCAATTATTTTTTAATACCTCCTTATATGTTAAGAGATATTACCAATTAAAAAAGTCATTTTGTCTCTTTAATTATTAAAGGGATTCAACGTTGTACACATTCCAAATGCATGTGACATCACAACCGCTGCCAACCTTACAGTTCATAAATCTCTGATATATGTATTTATAAATCAAACTATTAAATATTATTTACAGCTATTTTAAGGAACAATAACATTTCAATATCATGTCTGCCTTAGAAGGGTTAACTAAAATAAAAACTTATTATTCTTTGACTTGACCTGATTATTTCGACTACCAGCAGCTATAAAACATTACCACAGCACTGACCTACTCAACAAATAACTGACGTTAAAATGCATTTCACGTCATACAAATATGGCCGACCATTTCGAGCACTAAAACTATAATCCAAATTTTTAATTGCTATATCTCCGTCAACATTTAGATATTTAATAAAAATAGACAGGCCAATACACATTTATTAACATCAATTTCAATCAACAATTGAAAAATCGACTACTAAAAAATGAGCAAAATATACAAAATTTTAGGAATACATAAGAAAACAATTTTTATTTTCCTGACTGTCAAACACTTACTAAACTTATTGACTTGAAGGGACAAACTGACACTTATCAAGGATAAAATCGTGCAACTCATTAATATATTAATAGAGAAAAATTAATTTTCTTGCACCGAAAACAACAACATAAAATAACTTTTACTAAATCTTATTTTTGACCTTATCTCCAGAGAGATATTACCTTGCTGTCGTGGTGACTAACAAAATACTAGACGAAGCAGCATGCCCTACAAACCTGTCTTCTCTCCATGCATTAGAACAGGTTCAACGGATTCATTATATAAGTCCTTTTTTAATATATTCTGCCGTTACACATTCACTTCCTGTATTGTAAAATTTTTGATTTATTATCAAGTACCTTATAGTTTAAATTATTACCTAATAACTGATCTCAATTTACTAATCTTATTTAGCAGGGACTCAAAATAGACATGATTCAGTACGTTTCTATTTAGATTTTTTAAATTTTTCATTACGTTTCTGTTTTGTTGCTGTACCATAATAGAAAACGGTCAAAACCGTTTTTGTTGTACTACTTCAAATAGTAGCATTTTAAGGTATGTAATAAAAGGTGTAGTGGTGGTCTGACTTCTAAAATCAGTCACAAATTATATAAGCGGTTCTCAAAAACGGCACAATAAGACGAAATAACATAAATTATTTTGGGGTTGCATCCATTTTTATTTTGAAACCATTTTCAATCCCCGGTCATTGGGACCTGATACAATGAAAAAGCACTGTAGCACTAATTCGCTTATTATAGAAATGAATAAGATCACCATAGTATAGTAGATTTATACGGCTCTTATAAACTCTTTTAAGCATGAATCATCGCCGAACTCTTGTAATTCGAACGATATATAACTTTTCAATAAAAATAAAAATTACTGGCTGGCTTTACTTATAATATTTGACACAAAATAATGTTAGTGTGTTATCAAAATTGAAAGATTAGGTTAGTAGGTATCGCCGGACATATTTAGCTTTGATAAACATAATTAATTTTATATTTGCAAACATACATATATTTATTATTCTAATATATACGTTACTTTACTATTAGTATTCAGCACGTTGATCAACTGCGTGATTCGGTCCATGTTACGTTATAGAAATCCGGGCCATCGACCATCTGTCGAACCCTGCCCCTCCTGACCGCGAAGACTACGTCCAGCAAGAGGACGGTCATAAACTAAGCCATCATTTGTCACTGAGATATTGTAATTTCAGTGATATAACTTTACAGTTAGTTTTATCCGTGTTAATATCAGCGTCATGTACTTTATGTACTAAGGTAAATGTTCACAGTAGGGATGGCGATCTGAGGACGATTAATCGAAGAATCGATTTTTTGTGTCGAAAAAATCGATTTTTTAAATCGGTTTCAAACAATGGATCGATCCCGTGAATTGATCTCAACACTCGAAAATCGAGATTCGATTTTTTTTTTGTAACAATGCAACGATACAATTAATTACATTCTTAATTATAAGCTTGGAAATGAAATATTGGGAATTATAATTATTTTATTCTATAATAAATAATGTACATAATTTTATTGATTAATCAAAAATAACTCTTTACTTATTCTTTAATTATAAGAAAGGCTTGTATTTTTTTTTTACCAATTCAATAAAAATAAAATCGATAAAACACCGTCTTTTTTTTTTTTTTTTGGGTTATTGTCTTTTAGTGTGTTAGATTCTTTATACTTCGATTAGAATCGATTTAAAAATCGATCTTTTTTAAGAAGCATCGCCATCCTTACTTCACAGATCTTTCTCAGTTGTGGTCATGGTAAACTCGTAACTATCACTGATCTCTCACGTTTTATTCAATAAAACCACTGCGTTTGATGAGTACAGTGCGGACCTGCGGAAGCTTACTTTCAGGGCTCTTTATGTACTAAACTTGAACTCCTAATATTGAATTATTAAGTAGTTACCCAATGGCTGGATAACCTTATTATCAGCAGTCACTTTTTATTTCAATCGCAGTAGGCAGGCCGCATATTACCGTCTTCTTACCGCCGTGGAAAAACAATAATACAGTAAATGATAATTTGTCTAACTGGCCCGTTAAATGTAATTTTAATACCAGTTTCTTATATGCTAAGTTATAACATTATGAACATGGTCTGTGGAGGATCAAGAAAAAGGTAATGGGCGTTTGTCCTCATTTTTAGTGATCGACTTTTCAATTGTTGATTGAAATTGATGTTAATAATGTGTATTGACGTGTCTATTTTATTAAATATCTAAATGTTGACGAAGATATATATTTTAACTCTAGAAATGGTCGGCCATATTTGTATGACGTAAAATGCATTTTAACGTCAGTTATTTGTTGAGTAGGTCAGTGCTGTGGTAATGTTTTGTAGCTGTTGGTAGTCAAATAATCAAGTCAAGTCAAAGAATAATAAGTTTTTATTTTATTTAACCCTGTTACGGCAGACATCATATTGAAATTTTTTGTTCCTTGAAACAGCTGTAAATAATATTTGATATTTTGATATATAAATACATATAGCAGAGATTTACGAGCTGTAAGGTTGGCAGCGATTGTGATGTCACATGCGTTAGGAATGTGTAGAACGTTGAATCCCTTTAATAATTAAAGAGACAAAATGACTTTTTTATTTGTTAATATCTCTTAACATATAAAGAGTTATTAAAAAATAATTCAACATTTGAGGTTCTCGTAACCCACTTTATCAATATATAGTACATTTTTATAGAAATTAAGATATAGGACACAAGCCCATTGTTTTACTGAATTGAATTTAGCGTGAGAGTAAAAGAAAATTGAGATTAGTACATAAGATAAGACGAATTAAGAAGTACTTGTAAGTAAGAATTAGAAGCTAGAAAAATATAATAGTAATAATATTTTAATTGCAGAAAATGTGGCTCAACTTTAGGACCTTGCTGTGCTTATTTTTCGCACTAGCGACCGCGTCGTCGTTTGGAGGAGATGATAAATTTTTGAAGAAATATGCAATGATGAAGGTAAGAAAATAATAAAGTTTATTTATCATCAAGGGCAGTCGTGGCCGAGCGGTTAAGGCGTCTGACTAGAAATCAGATTCCCTCTGGGAGCGTAGGTTCGAATCCTACCGACTGCGAGATAATTTTTTTTTTGTTATCAACAAAATAATTTTTTTTTGTAACTATTTGTTATGTAATACAGTTCCTTGAAACTTTTAGTCAAGTGACACATTTTAACTCAGGCTTCTTTAACTATTTATTCACAAATTTGGTCAAATTCAATTTTGTATTTTTATTTTTTCAACTTTATTTATCTAGTTACCATGGGACGTATTTAGACTCAAATAAATAAATTTAATATCCTTTCCATCGACACTAAATTTGTCACGAATCGCATTATATCTAGTTTAAATTTATAAAATCTTCATCTTAAAAATGTGAGTTTTTAACAAAATATCAAAATAAGAGCACCTTATTTAGCTGAGGCACTTAAAAACAATAGATGGTTAAAGGAGAATCTCAAATTTTGCAACACACAGGGCATGATTTTCAAATTTACACAGGACTTAGTAAATACTTAGGCCCTCCGTACACGAGTCGACTGATGGCAAACTAGTCGAGCCGTGTTTCATGACTCTATAGAATTTTTAACAATAGCATAATATGGGATTTTATTGTGTCTTATTTTTATGTATTTAAATATTTTTGAATAGTATTTGTGCACATCTCTGCTCATGATGTCACCATCAAAAGCATGCAAACAAGCATGCCCTGCGACCGAGAAACATAGTCGCTCAAAACGTGCTCAAAACCAGTTTAGTTTCGTTCGTGTCGTGTTTTTTCTCTCACTCGTATTACACGTGCGTTCTCTCACTAACAACACAATTCCATTCTCATTCGGTTTGGGCAGATCGGTTTACAATCAGTCGACCCGTGTGGGCACGGCCTGTCAGTACTTGAGATGCATTTGGTAAAGGTAAACTTTAAAACAAATATTTTTTCTTATTTTCTTCTATTTCCATTGCAGATTTATGAAAGCTGTTTTGGCCCTGATGTTATCCGGCAAGTTCGAGCTGAAATGAAAGCAGCCTGCGCAAAATGTTCCATGGTTTCTTTATCAGAACCCCAAAGTGTTCCTCATCAAGGATTCCAAAGCCAAGGTCCTTCTATTCCTAATCCAAGCAATCCAGGAATTCCTAGTCAACTGCAAAGTTTCCTTTCAAATCAAAACAAAAATCCAGACGCCATAGTAGGTCCTTTACCACATCCTCCAGCTATTGAAGATGCATTCAAATTCGCGAAACCTGGGAGCGGAGAAGTGAACCAGCCACCTCAGATACAGCCGAATATTGATTTAAATCAATTAAATCAAGCCATATTATCTTTCAGACAGGTACAGAAATAAAAATTAATATTATCTGTAGCAAAAAACAAAATCTTACATAACTTTTATAACAAAAAAACTGCCTCCTGTGAGGATTGAACTCACGACCCCTGGTTTACGAGACCAGTGCTCTACCACTGAGCTAAAGAGGCCGTACTGTTGAATTTTAATATGTGTTACTAAAATGGAATGGTTTTATTTTTACAATTATTTAGAACCAATTACTTCAGGCTCAAGCTCAACAGCCCCTCCACAGACACCCATATCCAGGACCAGGACCTGTACCTCTGTACGGACCATGGGGAAACCCACTTTATCCTGGTGGGTGGAACGGACCAATTGTATCGCCATACTCAGGGTATGGAGGCCCTTCTCCAGGAGGTCCACTGCCACCATTCTATCCACAGTTTTACCCAAACGACAGAGTTTCGGTACAGTAATACCTAATTTTTATAAGGAATGGTTTATAATTAGAAACTTTATTAAGAATTGAAATCGGTTTCAAAACAACGTTTATTAAAAAATTTCAATTGAATTCAAAATGGTATAATACAATGAAACAAAACTGAGAATTGATACACAGTTGAATTTAACGTGAAAGCGAGCGAGTATTTTACGATGTAAATAGAAAACTACGTTTCTAATAGAATTTTTTTTTTATTTAATTGTTTAACGTCGGGCTATTTCCAATGCTGTGACGTATCACTGACATCCTCTTATTTATTTTGGAAATTTTATAGTCTCATATAAGTGCACTATAATGCTTCTTGATTAGTTGATTATGTGTTTACATAATCAATTTAACTTGAAATCAACGAAACTCATTAAATATTACTCTGGTTCGGGGATCGAACCCGAACACAAAGCAGGCATCTTGAACATCAATGCTCTCGTCCATTGTATCGTCTTATTCTATATAAAATAATAATTATCGCAAGTATTATATTAGTTTTAAATAAATTTTAGCGGGATATTGACTTCCAAGATCGTATGGAATTATTTGCTGCAAAAACACAGGCTAATGCAACTCCTCACAATATAACATGTGTCATGCAAGAATTAGGGTACCTAGACCGAAACTTGGAACCCAGTGTTGAGCGAATTGCACAAAGAATCTCCGGATTGCCTGTAAGCAATGATCTAAAAGAAGATATGCTGGAAGGACTCGAGTATTGCCAGAAATTTTCTGTAAGTGAAATTGTTTATTTTGAATCATTGATTTGAAATTTTATTGCTGGCTGGTTAAACTATAAAATAATAACATTGAATCAACACCACTAAACAGATAGTTTACTTTCAGCAATGCGTACCAGAAACGAAACAAGAAAAACTTCCTCTCTCAAGAGAGCTAATAAAACCTATGTTCTTTTTCCGTTGCTATAAGGTATTTAACAATAATGTTTATTATTCTTATTACAACAAATTTATTAGATTTTGAATATTGAACCCTTATAACGAATAAATAATGAACAAAATTGCAACTTACTTGAAATAATTTTGAAGAATATAATAAAAGAATAAGTAAAACTAATTTTTATAATTTAACATTTTTGTAGCATAAAAAACTGGAAGCCTGTGTCATGAAAGATGTCAGAGAAAGGTTCAACACTGAAGATGCTATTGACAACAACTTGGAAGAGATGAGAGCACAACATGGGCGCAGTATGCGTCATCCCCAGGATTCTACGGCAGATATGTTATTCGATTTTCTTTATGGCAACCAAGACATGGAATTAGATTCTTATTTGTAATTTAAAAATACCACGAATTATTTATAATAAAACAATGCTTTTACTTTTTGTTCATTAGGCTTCCAATAATTGCCTTCTTGAACGACGTTGTTTTGTTTTTAATATCAAAGATAGAAATTAGGATTTATTTTTAAATCGCATTAAGCATTTCTCAATTAAAAATAGGAATATTTAGGTAAACTTCAATAATAGAAATGACAATGTAGTTTACATTCGTTTATTTCCTAATTTAATTATTTTATGACTAAAAAATATAATATTATGTTTATAGATACACAGGGGGTTAATAATATATTATTAAATAATAGTGTTTTACATTTATAACAATATTTACATAAATAAACTTTTTTGTAAAATAAAATCAGAATTAAGTTTATTTAAATAAAATAATCTTTTAAGCTTTAACAGATTCTATGAAATAATAACTAAAAAATTCAGTTTTTATTTTAATTTCAGTAAACCGGAATATTTAAAATATTATAAAAAACAACTATTAAGATTCACAAGTTACTATTTCAGTTCGTTACAAATAATTTATACAATAAAATCATTGTTAGATTTCGGTGGCGATGGCTTAAAATTTTCATTTGGAAGGGCAATAACTCCTAAACTTCCCGTATTTATGGAATTAGTAGTACCTGATGCAATATCAAATGCAGTGGATGATGTGCTAGGACCTTGTCTTTCTTGATTAAGAAATTCATTAGTTTCAACGAAAGATCCGCTGAGATGTGGATTTAAAACATTGTTGCCAATGAACTGAGGACTTCTACTCAAACTAGAACCGATCTGGCCAGATGTTTGTTCACTTTCTGTAGACATTTGTGAAGCAATATCATGTTCATTTTGTCGGTGTTCCCTTTTTGCAAAAGTTATATTATTGTCATTATTTTGGTTATGGTTAACATTTCCAATCTCCTGAGGTTCAGAATTAATAGAATTTGTCTCTTGATTTGCACTGTGGAATGAATTTTCTGGCTGATTACTAAAGGTACCGTGATTATTCGCCACGGGGTTCAATAATGGCGTGGTGTCATCTGGTTCGCTATCAGAAGAACTATCAGATCTTGGCCGTGGCTCATTTCTTCCAAGAACACGACGCTTGCAAACCGGGCACACTCGACGATTCTTTGTCAACCAAGGATCTATACACTTGCAATGGTATGCTGCAATCAGAACATATTAATTATCAGAACAACTGACAAGCATATTATAACAAGATACAGAACATAATGGTAAACCTCAGAAATAACATTAGAATATGCACCAAAAATAATATTGTTAATTAAATTTATAAAAAAAAAAACTCTGTAAATATTTGATACAATTTTAAGCAAACTACCGGTTAAACATACCATGTGAACAAGGCAGAACTCTTAATTTTTCGCCTTCCAAATAGTCATCCAAGCAAATGGCACATGTTTCATATGCATCACCTTTCGTAAATTTACAAGTGGGAATCTTTTTCAAAACACTGGACGGCAGTCTATGTCTTCGCATTCGGCGTCTTTCACGTACACATTTTACTATCATAAAAGCAACCATGATCAAAAAACAAAGCCCAACGACTATAGCAAACGGCAGAAGCAAATGTGTGTTTATATTAAATGGTAAATCAGCGTTCAGAATTACAAAATAACCCTCATCCCATAAATAATTATAGAAAATTATTTTTCCGACATCTTCTCCAACAAACACAGATGGTATATGAATCCCAACAGGATTTTTTGCAGACATCGGTTCTAAAAATAACACAAAATATATGTTAGGATTAATGCAACGCTATTAAAATAAAGTAGAACGCTTATCAATATTTATTTAAATATAAATTATTAATAACTCGTACAGAGTAAACGACAAGATTATAAAAATACTCACCCAAGTCGCTGCTATTTACATTATATACAATAACGGCGTCATAGTTTGCGTTTTGAGCATTTCGAACCTTTTGTTCAAATGTACAATTGTATCTGAAATAATTATATCCATAAATTCTTTGATCAAATTATGATGTTAGTAAACATGTATGTTCAATCAAGTTTATTTTTAATTCAATAAATCAAGATGAATCTAACGAATTATTTATTAATTTCTGTCTTTTGATACATACTTATTAAAAAGAGTGAAGGGTATGTGTCAATTAAATTAAATTATAATTAAACACATGTTCCAACCTTTTTACTAAAACAATCCACTTTCCGGTGAAGTTTTCAGTATCATTTGGTGGAGCACGCATTGGAGAACATCCATCATCTGGAGCTCCATTAATTGCAAAACCGCGGAGACCGATGCTAGGTAAAGCATCACCAAAATGAGCAGGCATATCCCGAAATTCCTCAATAATCTATATAAAATAGGGGATCTTAATAAGGAATAGAGGTACATGTGTGATCATGATTAGAATAATTAGAGAAACGTACAATGACAAAATCTACATAGTAATCCAAAAACATTTTAAAATCAATATATATTTATTATAAATACATATTTACCTTGTGTTGAGGGAATTGTGTGTAGATAAGGACATCACCTTCTGTAGTTCCCCAAAGCATAAAAATCATCACTGGCATTAAAATATTCATTGTGGGAAGAAATTAGATAAGCACAGTAAATCGTGAAAAAATATTCTGAAACTTCACATGTATTTATTTCGTGTAAATAATTTTTTAAGAATATCGAAATTGCGTCAAGCAATAAAACAGCTGCAGCATTGTTGCCAATGATGTTCAAGCCTTAAACATAAATATTTATAAATTTAACATTTTTATCAACAAATTGTTGATAAGTTTGACCAAGATTGTTAGTCAATAGCCTAAGCTACTCTATATATGTGTATCTATAAATTTTATTTATTAACCAAATTGTCCTTCAAAATAACATATGTGTGTGTAATACGTGCATGCATAAAAACAATATAAATTGAAGAGTAATAGCAAAATTGCAATCCAATACCCGCAAAAAATGTTAAAATATTATATTTTTACCAATGAAAATCGTACTGCGTATAAATTAAGTTTGACAGTTGTGTAAAATGTTTATGATTCGTGTACATAAACAAAACATTATGATAAATACGCCATATATTATGATATTGACTTACTATTGCTTCTTTGTAACTCATAATACGTTATTGAAATTTGTAATGTATGCTAATTAATTAATTATAGTAATAATGGTTGTAAACTGCTAAACACAACTAGAATTAGTCACTAACAAGGATTTGCGGCCATGATATTTTTATTTTATTTTATTAAAATACCAAATTAAAAGAGGCAACATAAAAATGACGTAAGGAGACCAACATTATAAATGGAAAGTCTCTACGTTTGTAAACGCGATGGTTTGAATCATAGACTAAACAAATATGTAATCAACCGCAGACAATGAGATTGGATATGAATTTTTATAAATATGATTAATTAATATCAGGTATATCTTGTCAATTAATTTTATAAAAATTAAATATTATAAATAGAAAAAATAAAGAGATTTGGAGAATATTATTATTAACCTGTCACAACCTGCTAACCATTTTTGTTTTATTTTTTATATTTGTAAATCATAGCTGTTTAGTAGATACCGCATTTGGTATAATAAATGCTAAATAAAGAATTGGAATTGGTCTTAATTTTCTATAAAAAGTACGAAATACATCTTATTTAAGTTAAAATTTATTCAAAAATGTTCATTTGTTATAAGTCAAATGTGCAAAGCTATGAGCGACATCTATTACATTAATTATATAATTAAAATCGGACGTTATTTGTATTGCCATCAATTCAGGCACAAAAATTAATTTCTAACACTATTATTTCTTTATGTGCATTGTTATCCTGTTGCTTGCGATTCAAAGAGGGATTTAACAAACAGTTACATAAAAGCAGTTTGTTTAACTATTAAACAAGGTTCAATAGAATTAGTTACAAATAAATTAGTTTTATCAATTTTTACCGTAATATTCAGCGTACGACTTGTAATATTTCCACCAACCGAGTCTCACTGTATAACGATACTTCAGTGGTTGTGTCAAATGTTATAGTTGAAACCGCGTTTGTCCGTAAATGAGTCTAAATAGTATTCGTGCACCTCGGTATACAAAAAGAAAAACTTTTTTTCAAGGTTACATACAGCACTTTATTTATTTAAAAAAAAAAGGGAAAGACTGAGTGCGAGGTAAAATTTTTTACGCACAATATATTCGAAATCACAAGCGAAAAGTATTCGTACATTTCATAAATTAGTGATAAAATATCAAGAAAAATAGTGGTTCATATTTTGTTGTGTTTTGTTGGTCCACCTCTGGTAATAATAATATTTTTTTTGATATGATTAATATACATGCACTGGTACCGTGTAACTAAGAGTCATCTATTACGCATCTGGTGGTTGATATCTGGATGTAGCATAATATCGAGTTTTACCTTTCGAGTTTTTAAATGCTCCATCTATTAAACTGTAGATAAAACAAGTACAAATACAGATAACATTCACAGAATTACATTCACATTAATTATCAGACTCATTCACATGGTAAATATATGATTTACGTATGCCAAAAACATTAAAGAAACAAAAGAATTATAAGTTTTTGTATTATTCATTTATATAATACTGTACCTACTAAGGACATCTATTAGATAAATCTTATAAAAAGAATCAAAAGTTATTTGTGGTATGTAAATTAATGATATATTATTCATTTATATGCAATGTTCTACTATTTCTTCTTCATTAAAATATTTCAACATTTACACAAATACGTCAAGAATCAATTCGTTCTTAAAATAAGTTGAGTTAAAAAATCAATTATTTCCAATTTCGAAAATTGAACTAATCATTTTTATTGAATATAACGAGCATTTTGGTTATTCAGCGATTTGTATGTAACTGTTGTTTTGCATATGACTAATTTGGTTTAAACTTGTGCTAATTACTTTTTCCAATAGCATTATTGTCAATTACCTCAAATCTATCGTAGACTTATCAGACACATATCTGCAGATGTCTGAGAGATAAACTCGCTTAACATGTATAAAATACTACCAAGATCTGCACCGATGGCGGCTCCAGACAGTCTCACGACCAGACCCTTCTGCACACACCACCGCGACCCTCCTTTTCATTGAGGCTTTATAATAATTATAACAAAGTTATAAATACTTTACTTGCCCCAACGGCTGAGTATAGGCATAACGCCATCCATTTTCAGGGCAGTTGGTGCAGGAATTAAAAGATACTAACACTATCTATAAGACTAAATTTCACAAAGGAAATGTTGAACCGCTTTACTTCGTTTAATAACGTGTAACGTGTAATAATAATATTCTCTGATGAGGCTCACTTCCACATCAACGGCAATGTAATTAAACAAAATTGCCGCTACTGGAGCTGCGAAAATCCAAATCGCAAACATGAAAAGCCCTTACACAGCCCCAAAGTGACAGTTTGGGCGGCTATGTCAGCGCATGGCATCATAGGCCCTTACCTTTTTGAGGACGGCAGAGGTCGCACGGTTACTGTTACTTTGCAGCGGTATGTGGCAATGATCGAGAACTGTTTTACACCAGAGTTTAGAGCCCATACCTCTAACACCGCTATATCCGTCGTCCGTCAACATTTCACTAATAAAGTGATCTCTCGAAGAGGAGACATTCTCTGGCCACCACGTACTTCGGATCTGACCCCACTGGACTTTTTCTTATAGGGCTATCTTAAGAGTAAAGTGTACGAAACCAACACGCGGTCAATGGGCTTGTGTCCTATGTCTTAATTTCTATAAAACTGTGCTGTATATTAATAAAGGTGATTATTAGAACCTCAAATGTCCAACTATTTTTTAATAACTTCTTATATTTCAAGAGATATTAACAATTAAAAAGTAATTTTTTCTCTTTAATTATTAAAGGGATTCAACGTTGGACAACATTCCAACTGCATGACATCACAGCCGCTAGTTGCTATCTCTTTTATACAACAGAGCGTAAAAGAGATAGCATATTCAAGATAGAACTCTAGCTCAGGTTACCTTACAGCTCATAAATCTCAGCTATATTTATTTATATATCAAAATATCAAATATTATTTACAAATATTTCAAGGAACAATAAAATTTCAATATTATGTCTGCCTGAGCAAGGTTAAATAAAATGAAAACGTATTTGTCTTTCACTTGACTTGATTATTTCGACTACCAACAGCTACAGAACATTATCACAGCACTGACCTACTCAACAAATAACTGACGTTAAAATGCATTCACGTCATACAAATATGGCCGACCATTTCTAGCGCTAAAACTACCATTCAAACTTTTAATTGCTATATCTCCGTCAACACTTAGATATTTAATAAAATAGATACGCCAATACACATTTATTAACATCAATTTCAATCAACAATTGAAACATCGACCACTAAAAAATGAGGACACAAGCCCATTGATGTCCTGAAAGAAAATATCCGACGAGAAATAGCAACCATTACAGAGCTTACTTATTGGGTATTAGGGTAGAGCTTATTTTGGGTATTGTAAAAGTGATAACAATGAACTATAACAATTTATGAAATTTGGTTCTTGTTTAGAAATAGTATGCATTATTTTTTTTTATTGCTAGTTATCCTGGAGTATTATACCATTTTAGAATCTTAAGATTCTAAAATTCTATTCAATTGAATAGTTGCGCCAATTTTTAAAAAAAATTGCTTCGTATTTTTTTTTTTCACCACGATGAGTTGAAGTGGACTGAAAGTAAAAATATTTTAAAAATTTAATTGATTTTTGTGTAAAAGCTATAGGCATTCTGGGATTTTTAATGGTTGTGGTGAGTAGCAGTGCTACGTAGGTTGCCGATACAAAAAAGAAATATTTGAAGAATTGTGGTCATGGTAGTTAAAAACATCTTAAGGTGTTTCAATTTTCGAAAGATTTTAATTATTTTTTTTTGTAATAGTTCTCGAGTAATCATGAGAATCAATTCAATTTTGGGACATCTTGTATAGTTGCTTCTATTTAGTAATCTACATCCAAAATATCATCGTTGTACCTCTATATTGTTCTTATATTGAGTTAACACCACCTGCCCTAATGTTACACTTAAGAAAATGTAGTTTCTTTATATTTTCGTTATTAATATAAAGCCAATCTATATCTGCACACTAAATTTTAGCTTTGTATTTCTATTTTAGCATTACTGTGCCCCACATTCCTCCGCTACTGAACAAATTTGTCAAAACTTAGCACGGGGATCTATTTTGTTTGTATCTAAGAACATATATTCTAAATTATAGCCTTTCATCTCTGGTTTTTGGCCCTGGCGCCCGCCGCCACTGGAAATTTGCAGTTTTCTAGTTTGTCTTTAATGACCGCTTATAGAGTGCCTACGTCTCAAATTTCAACGTTCTAGATCTTTTGCTACACAGCCCTCAAAAATTTGCGCAGCTTCAGAATAAAAATTTGAGTATTCCAATTATTAGCAAATATGCACAATTAGTGTCTCAGTATGGTACATACCCCAAGTTTAAATTTTCTTTACTCAATATTTCTGGCTTTTACTGTCTTAACTTCCGCTGCCACTGGAAATTGGAGTTTTTAATTACTGTCTACAGCGAGCCCATATACCAAATTTCAACGTTGAACGTCTATTCTAACATTGCCCACAGAAATTGCATTAAGAAATTCGTGGCGCTACTGAACTTAAATATTGAATTTCAACTAATTGGCAAATGCGCACAATTAAGATCACAATATACACCTCAAATTTTAGTTTTCTATCTTTTCCAGTTCGCGAGATATTAAAAATAAAAAAAAGTTTTTTAGTTTTTTCAGGGAAATTCAGGGAAAATTTTTGGGACGCAGAAAGTCAAATAAATTCGTTCTCTACAAAATATCAAAATTTAGAAAACTTTGTAGGCGGCGTTTAGAAGATATCGTCCGATATATATATATAAACATGGAACATTTTGGTTTTATGGCCGGTTGCTGCACTCATAGTTGTCGTAATAGTTAACATGAACAGTTAAGGAAAAATAACAGTATACCGTTCGGACGACGCTACAGTACCTGTTACAAAACAAGCAGAACGATTTACCGTTATTCCTTTTTAACTGATCAACTATTGCGATAACTATGAGAAAATTACAGCAAAATAAAGGTGTTTATTATTCGAATCTTCATGAAATGTAAAATCGCTCCTTAAAACTCAATATATAGGATTCAAGGAATACAAAATGTTCATGTTCTTAAGTTCAGATCTCGGCATCAGAGATAATACTTGGGATATACAAATACATCACAAAAAGAATAATAAATTATTTTCCTTGGTAATATTCAAGTTTAATAATTAAGATTTATATAAAACATTACATTGATACATATATGTTGTTGGTATTGTTTCAATATAATACAATTAATAACAATTGCAATTTCATAAAGTCGACCATCGTAAGCAGATTTATTGTATTTCTCCACTGTTCGGTCTATTCATCACAATACATTTAAAAAGCCATTTATATTATTTGCCAGTAAGATACTGAATTACAACATATACTATACACTTCTTAAAGCAAAAACAAATTGAAATAAGAGAAAAATGAAACATCAGCCTTGTTAAAGAAAAAACATTTTACTCAGAATTTTAATTCATTATCTTGATAATTTAAAATAAAATTTAAAAACTCAAGAAAACTAAGAGATCAAATATTGATAAACTTAAATAAACTATAGTATGTATATTAAATACTTATATTTATAATTTTCTGGTGTTCATAAATATAATCGGATAAACCATTCTATTAAATATGTCATATATATCACAAATATTTATTTCTCGGTAGGATTGTTTGTTGTAATGTGGATTGACTTCAAAATATAAATTTCATTTGTTTTATGAACACCACACGAATTAGGTAATTTTATCACCAAAGAATTTCATAGATTTTTAATTTTTTTTTATTATAGTCACGTTTACTTTTTAGTCCATTTTTAAATATTTATCTCCTCTATAAATGGATGTTAATGTTATTTATGTTAATAATAAATGAAATATTTTTATCCCAAAGTTTTCATTAAATATACTTATATATTCTTATTTTTTAATTAATAAAATAATTTTGTATATGATAATTTCTATTGATAATTTTTTGATGAGCAGCATTTAAGTTTGATAAATTTCAGGCGTTAAACAAACTATACAGGGTACAGAAAGAAGCAATTTAATTTTGTTATAGTTCTCAACAATAAGAAATAATGGTTATGTACTGACAATGAGAATCATAGAACAAAGATTTAACAAATAAAATGCTACTCGTTTATAACAAAATCTATGATTAAATATAGAACGATACAGTGATACTTTAAAAATATTATGTATCTTAAAAATATACCACAACATACGAACATTAAAATGAATTTGTAATATAACATCTTGCATATTGATAAGTTTATTTTTCATTAAAAATGAAATAATTATCTTAAAAGAAATTGCACACTCTTTTTTAATCACGTACCAAAAATAATTGTTCTCTCACTCACTTATTATTTATTACCACATTTGACAGTATATATTCAATTAAATTCAACAGATTGTTTATGTACAAATTCCAACTAGTTCACTTTAAATCACTTTAAATTAAACTGTTTGTTTTATTATTTCCACTTTAAGATTTATTGTTTTGAGCACCGAAGTTCTTTTGAAGTTAATAGGAAAAAAAACATTAAATGTAGATAATAAATTAATACACTACTCCATAATATGAATTTTTCAACAAAAACTAAAATATTTATTGTTTCTGATTTGTTGAATATAATAAAATATATATACATGTAAAATTTAAATACTTATTGTATCTGTTCTGCTTGTATGTCATGTTAAAGAAAAAAAAGGTATTTAACAAAAACTGAAACAATGTTTCAAAAAGCATCAATTAGAAAAACGTGTATACTTTTCTAAATAATTTTAACATGATTTTTACAGTATTATTCTTTAGCATATTATTACCAAACAAAAATTATAAAGATCTTAACACAAATGTCTGGATACCGTTAAGCGCACATGGTTTTAATGGTTTATATTATGTGTCAGTTTTTATTTATTTATGTAAGTTCAATTTAACAGGTTGGATACGTTGTTGTTTTTCGCGATCATTTTACTGTGTATGTATTAAATATTAAAACGCTTGCAGATAAATATTTTAATTCATTCGTTTTATTTAAGATAAATGGAAGGAGTGTTGACCCTCACTCGCTGCTAACTTTAATTTAGCCCTCATTACCTCTATAGTTGAATAATCGGGTAATTTCAGATAATTCACGCAAGTCATTACTGAAGGGAGGTAATCATCGGCATTCATATTAGGCTCTAATGTTTTTCTAACAATGGTTAATGGAGGAGATAACGCTTTAAATCCTAAAAAATAGAATTGGTTAATAAACATTAAATTTCAATTAGGCTTACTTCAAATCTAAAAATTTACCTCCAGTTGGTAGTCGTGGACTTCCTGTTATGAATTGTACAAAATGTCTTTGTTCTTCGCGATTATAATTACTAATTATCTCGAAAAGAAATTTAATGGCACGTGAGTCTTGATTAAAACCGTGATCTGTACGACAACATTCTAGCAGGGTTTTAATATCCCAGCCCGAGCTAACTTGATTCACAAGAGAACCACAAAACACTGCCTCTAATTCTTCTGGATAAAACATGCGGAGGTTTGTAAGTGAAAATACCGAGTCAAAACCTTCACGAAAAGCATCCATTTGTCGAACTACGCCTAAATAATAAAGAAAGTGTGTTATCACTATAATATAATATAAACACACAAAGAAATAGAAAATATAAATATTTATTCAACTTTACCTTCGTATAGGAACCAATGCGTTACTAGTTTTATGTACTGATCTAAATTATCGAGCGTAACCGGAGTATCTTTGCCTCCCTTTTTGAGCTCTATACTTGCATGTCCGGGTAGTATAAAATCAAGTCCTAGATCAACAATAGAGCACCCATCTAGATTTAGATCATCAAGCATTTCTCGACTTTCTTGTGGTGTTAGGGCGCCGTCATTAAGAATCATATCTCGCTGACGAACGATTTCTTGCAGACGTACCAAAGTTTTGTGGACTTCAGGCGCGACATGGGCTAAATCCGATAGACCGAGATGAGATTCTTGGCCTAATAACCACCGATAAAATGTATACGAAAACGGAAGATCAAGCTAAAAAAAAGTTTTCTTAAAATACGAAGTAGTTTTAAAATTATTATATACATTATTAAAATAAAATACATACCATTCTACTGTCCATTACAGCTTTTGCCATAAATTTACCAAGGAATTTGAATTTGCTTTTTATTTTTGACATCTGAGACACTTTTGTTGTTCTACCTAGAGCCATTGGAAACAGTCCAGTTTTGCTATTAACATACACCACTGATTCGGGAGATTGCCCACTTTCTGGTGAGTTAGTAGATACTACATCTGGATAAGTATGATTTACTGGAGTAGGTAATGCATCTTTTCCTTGTATTTCTATGTTTGAATTTTCTATAAGTAATTGTAATGAATCAGCTTTCTTTAAATCATTGGCCAATAAACTGGGTCCTAAAGTGGCATCAAATCCTGAGAAATTATCACTTAATGTGTTGTTTTTAATTACATCACTTATATTAGACTTTTGCTTGAAACTTTCACTTCCATGCCACAGATCCAAATCTGCTCGCTGTAGTTCCTGTGACACAAGAGCATAAAATTCTAGAGTAGGTCCCAATCCTGTTCCAACTTCATTTTCATATTGAACTTCAAGTAATGCTTTAGAATTAGCCAAATCCTGAATTACTGCTTCAGCTTGTTTCAGGATATCTTCTCTTGAAATGGTACGCTTACGTCTATCTAATCTAGGTGTGACTCGTTCTGTCGAATCGGTAGAGCTTAATTCAGGAGTTGAGTCTAACAATCTTTGTAATGCACGATCACGATCAAAACACGTAGCATAGAATAATAACTGTCTTGTTTCAAAAGGAAAAAGAAATGGGCAGGCCGCAGGAATTTGGTGTAACCACTGTGGTAGATTTCCTGTCATAATAACCAACGGATCTTGTAACTGTCTATTTGCTTTCGCAGCGATTTTGTTGTTGTAAAAATCACTATGTTGCAAAATTGGTGTATATTGTAAAGCAGGATATAAAATACCCCAGTAACGATTTAGAGCCTGTAATATTCTTAACAAACACAATACTTCAACTGAAGCATCCTGAATGTTAACAGTGTCTGGCAGGTTTTGCCGAAGAAATAGAGTTAATGAGGATTGTGCAGTTGGTACAACTCCTTCATTCCATAATTCATCTCCTTTTCGACGAATGTGTGTCTTGGAACTGGTTTTGCCTTTACGTGTAGTATGTTGCAAGTTAGATACTTTACTACACGCTAGTTCTTCTGGCAAAGGCCGATAATAAATAGTATGTGTTTGTATCCAAACTCCTGCGTTTCCTAATGGAGTTTCCGTGTCAGTGTCTGTTTCAGATTGATCATTTGCAGATGGAGAAAATTGGCGGACAGCTTGATATACTGTCATATTGTACGGTAAAATATTGTCCCCAATTAAAAATTGAAGTTTATGACGAGATCCACCCTGCGATATAACAACTGCTGCTAATGTATCATCAATATCATCTTCGCTATTATCTTCATCGGATTCTCCAGTATCCTTATCACGTAATCGACCATAACCACGTACAACCAAATATCTTTCTATAGCTTGTACTAACGCTAAAGGATCAATTTTTACAGTTCCACCTTTCCATTGTTTTAAATTACTGCAATCAGGATGACGCTGTAAATTACATTTCAATTGATGAGTGTTGAAAAACTTTAATGCGCTTGTACCGCCACCTCGGCCGCCTCCAGACCCTGCAGGTAGATCATGAACCTTAACAGGAAATTGTTCTAGCTGAGAAACACAACCATTCAGCTTAGTAACAAGTGCTCCAAACCATATTGGATTCCAATCATCAACTATTCCACTATGATGTATATTTAGTGGACAACCACTGAATACATGTAAAAATGCTCTAAGGCGATCATCACGTGGACTCACACCTTCTTCTAAAGATAGATAACTGATCATAGCGCGAATTAGACCGGAGTGATTTACTTCGAAAGGAGATATATCTGACTCAATTAAAATATCTCGAAGTTCCATTAATGCTGACAAACTATCGCCTGCTTCACATGGTAGTTTTTGAATTGCAGCTGTTAATCGTGACAAAATGTTCATAGCAGGATGTGGAGGTCCAGATTCTTCATTTTCAGAATAAGAAGACATAAATCGACTAGCTTGTTCACGAACCCAAGTGCGGGCCTTTTCACGATTTCCGGCTGTAAGATTCGGATTGGAAGAACTTTTATTTAATGTTGTATTAATTGTTTCTTTTCCATAAGAAGATGAGTGAGCAGTACTTTGTCGTCCCCAACGAGCTGGATTCAAAGACGAAAAGAAAGACGTTGTTTTTGACGTAGCTCCTGCAAATCTAGATCTCGATGTTGAACTGGTCGGTGTACTTCTTCCTGCAGCTGCGCTTCCTAAACTAGTTGCTTTATTAAACAGATCTTGCATCACAGATGAACTAAGGTTCATATCTTCCGGACGAGATTTAGGTCTAGTAGTTAACGTTGGACGTTTAGACACACGCTTTCGTTTCAATACATCACTTAAACGCAATTGACTCGGACTCTGAGATCTATCATCAGATAACAGTTCAGCGTGATAACGCCGTGACTCGGGTGTTGAAGTATAAACTATTCCTGCATTTGACATTGCGCCTATAGGAATTACACCATTTGTAGATGCATTAGATGATCCACTGGAACTTCCAGGTTGATTTCCAACGACTACACCAGTTGACAGACTAGTAGTATTAAATGAAGGTAATGTCGTTGGGGGGACTGTATGACTCCCGGAAGGTTGACTAACGTTAGTGTTAATGGGAGAAATATTTAAGTTTACTGTAGTGGTGTTTGTAAATCCAGATGACGCATTACACGGAGTGGGAGACACACTTGGACGAGGACTATTGCTTGAAGCACTATGATGAACAGATTTACTTTTAGATGAATTTGACACACTTTTAATGGCAACATGTTGTTCCTGTTTCACTGTATTAAGGCTAGATTTAGTTACACATGTACTACTAAAACCAGGTGTGCTCACATCTTGAACAATAGTTGCATTATTGCTTGCAGAGCTAGAATTCGCAGATTTTGGTGGACTAACACTAAGAGGAATAGCTGGATCTGCCAATTGCTTAATTTGATGCATCACACCTTCACGTCTGAAATGTATGCCGAATACATCCGGAAGTTTCTGCATTAATATATCCGCCATCTGAAGAGCACCTACAACTATTCTCAGATCCGTAGAGGCCATCATTCCTGCTATATGAGACGAAACTATTTGATTTTTCATAACTTCTTTTAATAAATCTGCATTTGCATAATAAACCATACGTAAAAGAGCTTTTAGGCATTTACAACGAACAGCCGGTCCTGCTGATGAACTGTATACCTCATATAGTACCGAAAACAATGATCGAATAAAAGCGGCTGCCAACCCTCGTTCTTCTCGAAGACAAGCAACCCGAGCATCTCTCTGCGAGTTTGATGGACGTGTTGCTAGATTTAAGGAACTAGTAGATTGATTCGAGTTTTCGATGGTTTGGGGTTGTGTTGTAGAAGCTCCACTTTCATTCAACAACATCGTATTTACTTTACGTTGGACGGGTCGTGTCGTTCCCGTATCTTCATTAATTTGTTGCATAGAATGAAAATCAACAGTATAAGTTCTACCAAGAGTACTAAGGCTAATTTCATCCTCAGTATTTTGATAAGCGGCCTCAATAATACGAGAGTCAATGGATGTATATGGGTGCCACAGACTTCTATCATCCTTCCATTGCCAATGTACAGAATCTTGGATATTATTAATTGGTTTTTCTAAATAGCTATCTACTGTGAAAATACCATCTGTTGGTAATCTGGGCATAAGTTCTCCGATTAAACATGTAATTTCATACAACTCTTGAGGACTTCTTTGCGATAATTCAATTTCATCAGATTTGTTAGGAATTGATGACCCAGTTAGTAAATACAATAAAGTATCTGCAATATTTTGCCGTAGTAATGTTAAAGCCAAATCTGGACAATTTGCACACATTACACTCAACATACGTAAAACTGTGATGAAAGTTCCTGTACTTATTACAGGTGGTGATACAAGTAACTGAAATATAATATGCAATTAATATCATAACAAAAATAGTAGATGAATAAATTAGTCAAAATTACCAGTTGCTGTGAATTAGTTAAAAGTTCCGGAGTAGCAATTTCTTGCAACCTTGATGGATCGTGTTGATAGCTATCTATTAATCGACTGAATGCTACGCAAACGTATTCTACACTTTTCTTATCTTGTTGTGTTAAACGTACGGCAAGTAGTGATAAGGAATCAACAACAAAATGAAATTCCTCTGCATGAAGATTTTGGCAGCAATTGGAAGTAATCGACAATGCAGCACGTTGAGCATTTATAGAGAAAAAGTCTAAGTACATAAGACAGGAAGCAACTCCACCCTATAAATATAAACATTGCATATTATTTTACACTTTACCGGAGTGCATTAAACTAGAAGTACCAAAAACTTAGTTTAATTTGTAATGTACCGCTTGCAGAATTGCTTTACTGTGACGTCTAGATAACATATCCAACGCAGTGAGACTCTGTTCAGCCACGTCCATACATTGTATGACTTGAAGCTTCTCCAAAAAGATAGGTACAGCATCTACAACAACTCCACTAGATCTAGGCAAGGCTTCCATCATATATGTCAATGCTCGACAGGCATGGTTCATCTAATATAACAGTACAAGAATATATTAAACGGAAGTCAGGAAAAGGAAAGAGAGAATTGGCATTAACACATACCATATCAAAGTTGTGCTCCATTCCCAAAAGCGTTATTAAGGCTGGAACTACTGACTTAACAGGAAAGCCAGCTAAGGTATCCTCATTGCCCATGACAAGCATTTGACACATTTCAATAACTGCTTGCAACTGTTGGCTCTCATCTCCAGCTTGTAAACCTTGTAGAAGTTGTTGTGCTTTTGTAGCTGTGGAAGGCACTGTAGTATGATAATTATAATAACTGAAATTTGGCACACTAATTCAAAACTTTTCTACTGATTCT
The DNA here is from genome assembly GCA_963678705.1 of Panorpa germanica. Classification (NCBI taxonomy): domain Eukaryota; kingdom Metazoa; phylum Arthropoda; class Insecta; order Mecoptera; family Panorpidae; genus Panorpa; species Panorpa germanica. Next base: position 757,665 of record OY783212.1, on the reverse strand, counting down.
AAAAATATATCGATATATATATAATACATATCCATATGTTTGGAATTTCTTTTTACATAAAGTAAGTTAATGTCAGCATTTTCTGTTTGTTTTATACTTTTTATGAACAATATCAGCATGTGAAAATAATTAGCCATTCCTATTGTAATGTCATGACGTACTATGAAATAATATAAAAGTTCAGTTTTGTTTATATTTTAACTTTACAACTTTAAAGGGAATAAATACTGAAAATTTATTTCGTGTTTAATTTAATCAAATTTCTTTTACATTGTTATGTTGAGAAATATGTTTTGTATCTTTTGCAATCTGGAATGTTAGAAACGACTAAGCTCAAATGAAGCGACTTTGCCTAGTTGAAAGCATCACTCAAAAAACGAATTTGTCTTTACGACTATATTCTGAACATATCCTAGTATACATAAATCTTAGGAGTACATTACAATAGAAAGAAAACAATAGAAGATCGTAATACTTTTCATATTAAACTTACAGCTACTAGCTCCCATGCTTCTATGAAGAAGATGCTGCATCCTGGGACCTAGTGCTCCAAACAAATGTGGTGGTAATCCCCTAGATTCTAAAAGGGCTTGAAGACGTCCTACTTCACTATCATCACTTTCAGAGTCCGGATGCTGCCCCAAACCGAGTGGTGCTCCACCTGAGGCTTCAGCAGGCGATGGGGGAGCCCCATCTATATAACGTAACAAAAATTTTATATCATCTTCCATAAGAAAAACTGTCAAAATAAATACAAAACAACAATTTACCGAATGTTGAATGTTGCTTACATACTAGTTTTTTATTTGTTTTACATATCATATTGGATACCTAATATGATTGTGTTTTGTCGATATTTAAGATAATTACTTTCAAATAAAAATAATGAAGCACACTTGGTTGAAGTTAAAATAACATAAATATTGTAATAATCTGAAGCTTACCTTTTCTCTGAGTGGGATCTGTACTTTCAGCAGTGGGCATTGCGGCTGATGAGGTACTCGGTCCTGCTTGGGGCATTAATGAATTTTGCCCCGCTCCTTTTTGAGTCCCTCGGCGTCCACCGCTGCCCACAGTTGAGCTGGCACACGACCCCGTGTTTGCCGATGCAGCAGATTTACCTTTTTAAGAAGAGTTGGTTAAAGAAACTTGTCATCACAAGTTATACATGTGATATGATATATACATTAAATAAAACGTTTGAAAGGTGTGTATATATATAATTCCAATACAAATTTACTTACATCGATTTGTGTAATGTGTTGAAACTTAAAAGTAATCAAATCAAGAAAAGGTAAACGTTTATTGTAATTACACTTATATTTAAAATAAATTTTAGCCGTTTTATTTTAAATAAAACACACCTTTATCTTTTTTCTTTTTTTCTCGAGGTGCAGGCATTGTAAAATGCTCACCTCGAGTACTGCGCCTGAGCAGTGATGAGCTCTGTGGCGATCCGCTACTTGTTCCAGAAGGGACCCCTTGAGAGTTTTCAAGGGGCTCCCGACTTCCGCGGCCTAAGCGAGCCCCCAGATTCAGTGTTTTCTGCTTCAATTGTACACTTGCCGTCTCTAGAGACGTTGAGGATTTACTTTTCGATTCGTCAGATATTTTAAAACGCTTCTTTGGTGATGGCACTTGAGAAGGTTGGCGAGTAACCTTGGTTTTCTTTCTTTCTGTACCTGAATTTTAGAATGGACAATTAAGACTTAATAACATAAGCTTGTTTTCGTAAGAATAAAGAAATTTATTGCGAGACAAAATTCTGAATTATATCAACAATAACTTTTTTTTTATATTTAATATTTTATTACATTAAAAAAAAAAAATTTTAAATTCATCAAAAAGCAATTTTATTTATCTATTACTAAATGTAGTTATGGAAAATAATTCATATTTAAGGAAACGAAAAGTAAGTACGACTAAAATGTATCAGCGGTATACGCGTATTCTTTGTAGCAGGAGTAAGTAATAAACAAGAGAAAAAGAAAAAAAAAATATTTTGATAAGGAAACAGCTAAAAAAAATTACTTAATTACAAAACAACTTACGCTAGGCAAGATTCATTTAAATTTTTTTTAAAAAGGTCATAACTTTGTAAAAAATTATTTTAAAATTTCAACTGGATAGAATTAAATTTGAAATTTTGAAAAGTTCTGTATAAACATAAATTTTTACATAACTTTGTTCAGTGTGAACGGCCATATTTTTAGTATTAACAATTTATGTTAACTTAAATTATCAAATGTAAAAACCGGTTAACAATGTATAATCTGAATATAAAGGGTAGCATACCTGCGATACTTGAACTGGAACTAGAAGATGGTGTAGATGCTTCTGTCTCAATGGTGAATGACTCTTTCCCTATTGTGGAACTTAAATTGTCACTGGACCAATTACGATAACTCCTAAGCGTTGAACGCCTATCAGATATTGCTGTATTTGTAATATTGATCTTAGAACTGGAAGCAATTGGTTCACTAGAATTTATTCTATTACAAACGTTTGCTATCTTACGACTTTTTTTAAGGAATTTCGTATCTGGAGGAGTAGTCCAAGATGATGTTCCAGCTTGTGATGCGTTTGTTACACTGGTTGAAGCAGTAGCAGACTTATTCTTTGAAGGAGACTTTTTGCCTTTTCTTGTTTTTACGTTCGTAGTACCTGTCCAATTATATGTTAAAATTCGTCATAATACTGTAAATGTTGGTTCACAAAGGCTAAACTAACGACGATCTAAGCAAATTCAACAATTTTGACTTTTTTACGATGTCTCACTTTAAGTATCAAACTTGCGCAAACATTTTTTAAAATGTTGAACAAATAAAGAAAACGATAACAATTTTGTTTGAAGACAGTTTTCGTACCGCCTAAGATTTAATAGTTTCGTGAGATTTGCTCTCTCATCTCCCGAGACTCAGTTTATTTTTACTAGAATTTTAAGATAGCGTGAGCAGGAGGTATCAAATTATTTAAAAAGGCTATTTGTAAATATAATGTATTATCTTAACAACAGTAAAATGGGTTATAAGCTAACGATGATTAAAATCAAATTATTTTTTGTAAATCAAAATAAACAAAATTACTATTGTCATCACAAAATACTCAATAATAATAATATGCTATTTGAACTATATATTTTAAAAAAATTATTGTATGTACGTTTATTAATTTTTTTAATTAATCGGTATAATTAACTAGTAAAAGAATTTTCGACATTATTCGACATCGTCAACATTATTCACGTGCCATATATTACTTGAACTCATTCTGGAGTCTAGACATACCTGAAGTAAAACGATTTCTTAATTGTGACAGGTACATATTAGTAAATGTTATATTACATTTAAAAAATCTCCACTTAACACCTGTACAAATATACTGTAATGTATGCTATAGACCGGCAGACATACCTATTAACTAAAAAAAGCACGATTGAAGGTAGGTTTTAAACTAGTTTATCTTTGTCAAACATGTAAAAAAAAAATGCAAATAATTTAAAACGTTTACAAAAATCCTAATCAAGTCAAATAAAAACTTATTGCTTTATTGAAAGTTATTCCAATGCAAAAATGTTAAAAAGACAAATATGACAAAACACGACGAAGTTCTTAAGAATGCTTATTTAAACAATAGTTAAAATATATTATTCAATAAGAATTTGGTATAGTTGTTTTTCGGCCTGTTTACAGATAATATGACTATTATTTTAAATATTTGAATACAAAGAGGCCTAGAAACTATCATCGATTCATATTGCATTATGTATAAATTGTAATTGTTAATACTAAAAATATATAATGTAAAACTTTTATAAAATAAAAAATCATAAAACCTAGTCATAAGTTTTGTGTTTGGTAAAAAGTTGTATTTATATATTATATTTGAATGTAAATAAATAATGTACCTTTTTCGTTGACAGAATGAAAAAAGTCAATGCTTTGTTTTGTTTTCGTTGAACGTCTGGTTCTAGGTGTCTCTTCTTCAATTGCAGAAACCACACTGCTGGAACGACTAGTGCTTTGTATTTTATCTTCACCCTCGGATGCTCTAGTTCTATTGCCAACAGACTGGTTGTTATTTTGACTAGCCTGGAATTGTTCCCTGCTTTTGGAACGTGTTGAATATGCTATGCAAGATTCGGTTGTGTCACGCGTACGAAGTTTTGCACGGCCACGATTGGCGGGTCTAAAACTGTAATTAGATGATGTTGCTGGACTATCTGATCGTGTTGATGTTGATGCGTAACCACTAGACCCCGCCTGGGCTAATGTTGAAGATGAATCGCGAGATCGTGTGCGAGTTCGACGAAGAGGTGCTATAAAAGGAACGTATTGATAAAGTCTTAGTCACATACAGTAAAGCTACATCAAAATGAATAATTGTTACATATTGGAATGCGTTACATAAATAAAAGCTTACATTGATCGAGTATGTTTTTTCTAACTTTCTTGGGAATATCCGGACTGGATGTAGATGGACGCTTTCGTCTGTTAGGATTTGGTTTTACTTCTGAATCCGAGACGCTTTCCTTACTGCGACTTTGCTGAAATAGATTTTAATTATTTATCAAACTCAAAAATAAAACTTTTCGTACATGATAATCTTATCAAAAATCAATAGCTAAAAATAAAATAAACAATAACAAAGCTATGAATGTATGACAGAAATATCAATTTGCAAGCATACTTACATGCGTTTCTTCTAAAGGCGCCCGTTGCGACTCCCCCGTCACTGCAGAGAGTGGGCGGCTAGTTGGATCGGCCATAGACGACGCTTGACCGGCCACTTCTCTGAATCAAACATTCCCCGATCAAGCCCAAAAGGAGCCTATGTTGTTGAAAACACTAGAAACGAAAATACACATAACCTTACTTTTCTCATTGTTACATAAATTGAAGGTTTTAACTATTTATTACATTTTACAAATTAGTAGATACGCTTCTTTAAAGAAAATTGGCAGACTCATTGAGAATATGAAAATGACAGGATAAAACTTTTAATTTAGACATTATAAAACATTCTTACAAAATATTTTTATTGTTTTGAACATGGCAATTGTTTTCTTAATACAGTAGCACAAGTACCTTTATTGCACAATGGAGTAGGGAATACACATTTTATTCAATATAAATATTGTATTTTTTCTGATATATACAATACATAAATTGAAAATCTGGTGAATCGCTGACACTAGATTGCAAAACTATACTGACGTTATCACAATGACGTATATGCTACAAAGTTAATGAACAGTGGCGTACTGGGACTTATGATTGTTACAGAATTAAACATAAATTTAAAAAATATTATATCATTTTATGAAATATAAAGTTCTTTAAAATAAAAACAAATAAATTATGTTATGAGTATTTCTAAAAAAGAAATAGTTTATAAGAAATCAATACTACACCGATACCTAATATTTTATTAACTTAATTTGGTCATAAATGGAATCACTCTTGGTCATCGAACGTTCTAGATCGGATCAAATATCCTTCATCTTATGGGATTATATCCTTTTAACATAATGTTCTTTTACGATCCTATTCGCAACATTGGAAAACCAATTTTCATATGTTATTATACAGATGAGAGAGTCTACACATAACATTTCGAATCTCATTTCGTCAGTGTTTTATTATCATAGCTATTAACACATATAAATTCAATGTCTCCAAAATTACAGAAGGAAGATTTTAAAGCAATATTTGTAACTGTTTCGTTTATAGGCTAAATCTGCGATGAATTCTATCATAAGTCTTTATAATTTTTCTAAAGGAGTTCTCCTATATACCTTACACCTACTCTTTAACTCGCAAGCATGAGATAACTTGATCTAAATGTACCAGACCACGAAAAAGTATGAATTTGTAGATTAATAGTTATTAAATTTGCTCCTTTTGAAAAGATATGCACAATATTCTTATTTTTCGAGAATCTATTACTAAAAATAGCATCCTAATTGTAATTGTAAAAGTTTTTGTAATTGTTGTATTTTAATTAATTAATTTGTATAGTTCTAATTACTTTCGAGAGACTTCGGCGGTGATTTATGCTTAAAAAAAGTTGTGCCGTAGAAATATACGATACAATGAAAAAGCACTTTCCCACTAAAGTTTTTATAATGTGTATAGGAATGCATAAGATAAAATTCACCATCGTATCATAGATTTATACGGCTCTTATAACCTCTTCTAAGAATGAGTCATCGCCGTACTCTCATAATTTGAACTATAAAATGAATATTTGAATATTCATCTACAAAACATTTATTGTATAATAAAAAAAAATCGATAAGAATATTTTTAATAAGTTGTAACGCATTTTTGTTTTTACCGCATCAATCAAACTCAAATCTTTAAATAAAAAAAAATTACCATAGTAATAAAAGATTTTATCCAATATGACCATTACAGTTAGTCACCCTCACCCCTTTTCAAAACTGAATAATAAAACTAAACAAAAAATATATTAGTTTCTTTTAGTGCTATGTGAATATTTACCCTTGCCTATTTTGAATATAAAGGGGTTTAAAATATTTAACTTCATTTTTCTGTTGTAATTTCATGTATAAAATCAATATAATCTATATGTCATTGTGAATATAACGTATAACAAATAGAGTGACATTTTTAAGACACCTTAAGGCCTTTCATATTATTTATCTCCAATCCAGAATTACGACCTAAGAATATTTTATGACTTTAGAAAATTTACTTGTAAATAAATATTAAATGCACACACAATGTATATATTATTTTAGGCTATTATATTAGGATTAATTTAACAATTAGGATAATATTACTATCTATAGACAGACTTGCATTTGTCGTAGATTAATAAACAAAACGGGATGATCAAACTGAAACAACGATAAGAATTTTGCCTAAAAACAATCTTGTCGCATGTGTATATACGATTTCCAAAGCCAAGCTTCATTTCAATGTGTGACCAGCGTTATATTAAACAAATAGTATTTATAAAGATAATATATTGTTATTAAGCGAGAACAAATCAAATTAAAAAGTTAGAATTAATTACAAAATGTTATATGGTGGACAGGACACGTCAAAGGATGACAGAACAGAACAGACAGAAGGAAAGCAAACTAAGAGATAACAAAACAAAAGTAGCAAATTTGCTTAACGTTATTTTATAAGGGCCAAACTAAAAGATGTTTTACACAGACTCTACTATCTTTAAATTTTTATTTCACTTCAGATTTCAGTTTACACAATCCGTTCAGCGCTCAGTTCTGTATTACCAACACAATATCTTATCTGGCAGTATGACCTTCCTTTACTATTCGATCAGATTCAGATTCGACGTTCAAATTTTAGTAGTGTTTACGCATACGATAAACGTAAAGTTAGTCAGAATCTGAATCGGGAAAAAGGCCTATAAAAGACTTTTGAATTTTCAATGTCTCGTACAATTATTAAATGTCTTAGAACTCCTAATATCATAAATGGGAGTGTAAGGTGGAGCAAGATTAAAGCCAGATAAAATCCTGGGGTGACCCACAAAATAAATTGTGACTGGATACATAAATGGAACAAGGTCATCCAAAGTGCCCTTTAATCAAAAAGAATCTTTACGTTCTTCATAAAACGCTGGAATCTTTATTATTTAGATAGTGAGTTTACAATTACAAATCAAGAGCAAGTCCTAGGCTTAGTTGTAAACTTCTTGAAGGTCCTTTCCTTATGGCAGCCTAGATTGTAATTGGTTAATTAATTATTAATTCTAATCTGAACTGGTGCCAGCATTTGTACGACAGTTTCCGAAAATGTATCTTACAGAAAATGTAGTTATGAATAAATCATTTAAGGGTATACATACATACATCTGACGAAACAAGCCACCTTGTGCTCTGTGCACTACAAATATAAAGGACCTATTAACTAGAGTTTTTAGGTATCTTGTCAAAGTCAATTGTATCTAGTCATAATTGATTTTTTAGAAATCCCCTCAGAGTTCGTCTGGATACATGTGTGTCTGTGTTTTTCAAAATTGAAGAATTCTGGTATTTTCAAATATAGATCTGCCTGCATATAAACACCATAATCAATAAAATACAATTTATGTTCAGGAAATAATAAGTTTCTAAATACATATTGTTAAATAATTTTTTGGCAGAAATTAGCAGGTAGGCCTGAATGTGTATGAATCTCTAAGGTTAGAGACAACATCTTAGACGAGCAAGATCTTAGATGAAAATGGAAGAAAACGCATAGCAACGAAAGAATCTATCAAAAAAATATTTCAGTAACTTAATTTTTAGAAGGTTTAATATATATATATATATATATATATATATATATATATATATCAACAAAAACCAAAATTGGGCAAGATTATATTACATTCTCATTATAATTACAAACCCATAAAGATTCATTTGATGACAAATTAAATGCCGACCATTCGTATTGTTATATTATACTCCCGTGTTGCGTATTTTCTTTTTTTATAAAAATATAAATTATTTACGTTTGCTTGATAAATCTTCAATAAATAGTTAACAAAATTATTTTTATACATATATATATTGTTATATGTCATTAACACCTCATATTTAGCATACATTTGATAGGAGTAATTGTTTAAATATACGAAATTATTGGAAGTAGTGATGCGAAAGAATCTTGAAATTATATAAAAAAAAAAACTCTATTAAGAAAACGTACAATTTCATGTGCAAAATAAGACTTATAGTCTGCTACTTATTTTATTAATAAAGAAGTATTTCATATTTCACTTACGTTTATTGGATATAAATATGAATTAAATCTATATTTTGCAGATGTAACAAAGAACGACAGCTAAAAGACAGCCATTACAGGGTACAAGAAGTACACTGGCGACATAAGTTGCAATGTTTCTACTACTTTGGAACACGTATTTAGAAATAACGATAAAATGAAAAGAAAACACATATAAAAACATACCTAGTTCTGAAAAACATCTTTTTTCAGTAAACATTATTATAAACTTCAGAATAAAATGTAAATGTCATGAACAATTTATACAATGGAACAATTATATATATATATATAACTACACACGATCAAGGTCTGAATTTATAAAAATTCATAGAAAAAAGATAAAATTATGTAATGTAATTATTCGTTAAGACTTGTATTATTATTCTTATACTATGTATTAATTTAATATAAAATCTATTTACCTTAGCATGGGCTCATTTTGTATAATAACAATTACGATCAGCTTTTCACACACACACGAGAAAAATATAGTTTTTATGATTGTGAAAACACTAATACCTCACTGTAATCAATAATTAAATTCAACAAATAAAAATTTCTTAATAAACACTTTCCAAGTAAATTCTATTAAAGTAAGCGTATGTCACTTATAATTTCCATTTTTTTTAAATTGTTTTAAATCACTCTGGAGACAAACAGCTGCTTGGTCATTTATCCAGAATAAATAATGAACATTTTGCGAGCAAAGCATTCGGTAACATAGTTTTCCAAACACGAATGAACACGAAAGGGCACGAATGTGGAAAGCTTATCTATAAGGAAATGTCTCTGGGTAAAATTACATGGAAATTATTTTTCTTTAATTACTGATTGCGTTGGATTGCATATAAATAAAACCTATATATTGTTTCATACATATATAAATATATATTAAAAATTCGTATACATTATATTTATAGATTAAAAAATAACTAAAATTTAAATATGCATTACCCATATAAATCACTCATATTTTATGTTTTTTTATGTTTTCTTAAGGTTCTATCAATATTTAAGCTTACTTGAGGCACACTCAAAGTTTCGCTCTCGTCAACTGAATAATGATTTTCTGTTGAAATATTTCTTACAGAAGACAAATGACTCTCCCCGCTAAAAAGACCATCAGACGTATTAGTTTTTTCTGCATATGAATTTGATGATGTTCCTGGAACTTGAACTGGCGTAGACGTTCGTTTATTGCATTGGTTTTTAATTGACCTATTAATAGTATGATCTGTCATAATTAAATCTTGTGATCCGCTTAACAAACTTTTAAAAATATATTCCTTCTGTGAATTTTCCAAAGAATTGCTATTCATATTTGGAAATTTGAATTCTTTCATTAAAAATTCTTTAATGTTTAAATTACCGCTTTCAAAAGAATCAGAACTTTCATTTATTTTCATTTTAGGAACTTTTTCTTGATATTCATCACTATCGTTATTAAACATTTCAGCTCTTCTCTTCATTTTGTCGGACTCTTCAGAATACAAACTATTTTTATTGCATCCCGTTCCTACGGAAATTGCTGCATTACCTAAACCAGTTCCTTTTACAATTTCATTAGATGGGCTATCGAACGAACTGCTAGAACTCAATGCCATTGCTTCTTGTGTCTTTTTTAATGTGCTAACTGCCCAACCCAAACCTAATTTATTTAATGTATTCTCCATATCATCTGGTGATATGCTACTGGATGTTTTATCTGTTGTATCGCTCAAAAAATGTATTCCAGACATGCCAGGTTCATTTTTGGTTTTCGTAGATAATTTAATAAATGCATCTACCGTATATTTTTGCTTGGTTGTGGTAGATCTGTGTTTTATTTCGGCATCTTTAGTAATAGGCTGAACATCTCTCACACTCCTGTTACTATGTTCCTTACTGTCTTCTGAATTTATTTTAAGTGAACTAAAATCACTTAAAGTGGCGTTATCAAAGGGTTCCTGCAGTACATTTCTTCTTAAAAGTTCAGCTACAACATCTGGCATTGTATCATCTGAATTTTCCCCGCTGATACTTAATTCTTTATCGCATGAATCAATATATTCTTTGCGATTTTGTTGAACTGTTTTTCTATATTCTTCATATGTTAGATATGGTTTAAACTGAAATTGAGGAGCTGATTTATTAAACTCATCGTCAGTGACAGACGTCGATGACTTAGAATCAACATATTCTTTATCTGGGCTTCTTAATGTAATACGAAGATTACTATCATTTAATGAGAATAAATTACGAGACAACTGAAACGATCCTTCTCCATTATGTATAATTTTAATATTACCGTCGTCATAAGTCACAAATTTAAAATCTTTTTGCTCTTTCTCAATATTCTTTTCAACGTTTTGAGGGATTTTATCTTCGTTTAGTGAAATACTATGTTCCTTTAGAGGTGACCCCATTTTACTGTTATTGATATCTACAGAATTTTCAAAATCAGATTCTAACAATTTAGAAGTAGTTGGAGTATCTACTTCCAAAATTGTTGACAACTCATGGGATTTACCTTGATCAATATCTAAATTATTCCTAATTGCATTTCTACTTAAAGCAACTGGTGGTCTCTTAATGTTGGTATTAACCTTTTGATGTTTATACTCATTTCCCAAATATAGAGTGTTTTGTAATTTTCCTATATCACTTTCGAATCCATCTAATTTTGAAGAAAGATGTGACACATTTTCCCGTAAATCCAAAATTTTTCTTTCCAGATGTGGATTTGTCATTTCAAACTTCCCAGATGTTTCTTGTAAATTATTATTTATATGAAGTGCAGGTTTTATTAAGGAAACACCATGCACACGTTGTTTTGGAATATCTTTTAGCATAGGTATAAATGGAACTACTATTTCTTCGTCATTGTTAATTGTATGAGGTACATCTGTAACATCATCTTCATTTCGTTTATGTAGATTATTAATGTTGTTATCCCGGTTAGTTCCTTGCAGTAAAGAATTTGTAGTAACGTGAAGGTTATTTGGTAAATCCATATATTCTGTTGAATTTTGTCCTGTGCTTGTAGATGAAGAATCGCTTGACTCCAATAACTTTTGTTTTGCTTGCCTTACTTTAGATAATTCGTCAGCTATACTTTGAATTCGCTGACTGCATGATTCAGTTAGTTCAGTATATTTATGCAAATCAATCTCTTTACTCTTCCGTTGCCTGTTAATATTTGTGTTGAAATCATCATGGGTAATATCAGTCCACGTAATATTATCGCTTACTCTTTCACTGTGTGGCACAACGGAAATATCTAAACTTTTATCACTTTCAGCTGATACGTCATATTTAATCTTTCTGCTATTTAAAGTAGAATGCTTTAGGCTTGATCCTGGAGATTCAAATTGTGATGATTTCTTGTTACATGTCAATTTATCGCTTCCAACTTTGTTGACACTCACATTATCACTTAGTGTACTACTGCTAGATGAAACATGTAAATTTGTTTGTATTGATTTCTTCTGCTTTTTGTTTAATTTATTTAAATCAGTATCTTTTGGAAGTAACGTATCATCAAAGGTATTTTCGGGACATTCACATAAAGTATCAGTTTTCAAAGTCGATTCAATTTCCTCTATAAAACTATAACTTTCAGCTATAAACTTCTTCTTCTTTTCAATGTCTGGATATTCAAAAAATTCATTACGGATATCTTGTATATTACTAGAAATATCAATTACAGATTCACCAGGTGTGGATAGGTCTGATCCTGTGCTAATACCTAACGCATCAACACTCTCTCGTGACATGGTCAATAATTTTTTGATATAGTTAACAAGCAACGGATCTCTCTCTCTTTCAATCTCTTCACTTTTACTTTTCTTATTTACATCTTCACTTATTATTATTGACTGCTTAGAATGTGACTCATCTTCTGTGCCTATGCTTATCTGCTTATATGACTGGTTAATTTCAACATAGTCTAATATAGCTCCTGTTTCGTTATTACCACTAACTTTATCAATCAAATTACCCATCTGAGCTATTTCAGAAGGTGGACTCATATAAATAGTGGATCCTGATTCTGCGGAGTCGGTTTTTCGGTAATGTTTAATATTACTTTCTTCATGAAGCATATGAATTTTATCTTGTTTAATCTTAGTATCTGTTTTTTTCTTTTTAGACTTTTGAATAACACTTGGCCCTTTTGTAAGTACTGAAAATTTTCTAGGGCTTGCATTATTAAGTTTATTTTTTATTTTAATGGTAATTTCAACCCCACTTGAACTTAAATCAGTTGATGTGGTACTATCACGAAAACTTCCGTTAGAGGAATTTAAATTTGAATCACCTGCAGATTCTGAATGTATTTCTCTAAAATCAGGCTTTGTTGACTTATTAAATGCATACGGTTCAGATGATTGATGCTCGGACTTCCCGTCCGTTGTACCATTTACTTGTACAGCTTTGTGTATCTTATTTGGCAACTTCGACTTTATTTCAATAATCTGTTTTTCTTTTAATTCTTCAGTATTTGTTTCTAATATATCATTTTTATTATCTTTATTAAGTCTTTTTAATTTTCTCTCCAATTTTAATTCCTTCTTAAGAAGATTCCTTTCACGCTCTTCTAATTTATTTTTTTCTCTTTCTATTTTCGGACCATTTTTATAGTGTCTTCCTTCACCTTTTGAACTGCTTACTACTTTTGAATTCTCTGAATTCCCTTTAAAACTTTCTTCAACTGATTTCAGCACTTCATTTAATTTACTATTTTCTGGCCAACTTGTATGTTCCAATTCTTGTAACAGGAGATGTTTTTGCAAATTTAAACGATCTAACAAATTTTTAACAGCATTAAGTTCAATTTTGCTTTGTATTTCGATGGATATATTGTTTTCTATTTTATTAATTACTGAATCCGAAACAATGGGTGGTAAGTGACCTACTACAATGGAACTGCTACTACTTTGTCCACTTAAATCACGGCTTGGGCTTTTGTCTAAATCAGTATATTTTTCATTTTGTAGTCCATTTTTAGGTACTTCCCAGGTAGCAACATTTAGTGTAGGTGGTGAACTTTCCTTCTTTTTTTGTATACTTACTTTAGTTTTAAATTTATTATTAACTAGTGGTAATGTTATTACATTATTTGTCAGTTCATTCTGTGCAACTTGACTCAAAATTTTCTCAAAAGCCATTGTTAAGTCGCTTTCATTGTTACTTGCAGCATCAACACGCGGGCATTCAGCGCTCTAAAAATATATAAATTAGTTATTAATTAGTTATTTTATTATTATTGTAATCAATATCTTAATTTCTAACTGTAAAAATAATAAATATACTGACTGTCCTTGTCATTCTTTCTTGATTTGAAAGTTGTTCCAAATTTTCTAACAGGGTCCCATAATTCTTACGCAACTTTTCTTTCTGTAATGCAATTTTCCCACGACTCTGTGAAACGTCATCATTTTTACCATGTTGTTTTGATTCGTCAAGTAGTTTCTGTAAATTATTATTACTTACTAGTATAGAGATATGTTTGATTTTAACAAATCGTTATATTTACTAACTTGTGATACAGTTTCACGTTCATATTGGGCTAAGTCATGTGCCGATAAATCGTCTTTACTTATACTTCTTTCTACAAGATTTTGTGGAGTCTTATATTCCTTTTCATATCTTGTATTATGATCGTAGAATAATACTTTAGATTTTTTTTCCGATGTGACAGATTTACTTTTCCCGGATTTAACTGATTTTGAAAATGTATTTTTTGTTTCACTTCTAGATATTACATCTTTATCGTGTTTATTTGTGTGTTTAGTAGAACCAGTCTCTAAACTCTGAAGGTCTCGCTTCAGATTTTCTAATTCTGGTTGTATATTTTCTAACTGTGTTTTAGTACTTTTAATTCTATTTATGACTTCCTCGGTTATTTGATTGATTGGAGGTTCAATTTCCATGTCAATAATATCGGAATCATCATTCGTAAAACTGATTGTATGATATGTATCTTTTTTTACTTTACTTGCACATCGCCCTATAGAATCAAGTGGTTTTGTAATATTTTGTTTACCATTAAAATTTTCTTGAAATTTAGTTTTGTTTAGATTTGTTGAAGCTATATCTTCGCAACCACCTATGTGATTATCTTTTGAAAGTTCTCTATTTCTATAGCTACGAGATTTAATTTTTTCTGTGATATCCGTAAATATTGGTCTTACATTACTTTGTAAAAACTTTTCTTTATCTTGTGAAGGAATTGAAGCTACATTTGTGTTAGCATTAGCATTTTTATTGATAAGCGATAAATGATCAATATTAGTCATATCTATAATAAAAGACTTTTCGGGAAGAGAATTAAAACTATTACTATCCCCACGTTTTTGAATCTCTCTTTCATTCAAATTCTTTGAATTCGGAAGCCTTCTTGAAGTAGAATATTTTTCTCTAAATAATTCGTAATCAAAATTTCTCTCGTTTTTATTTGATTCGTGATCATCAATGCATGTATTTTTACTATTTGTTGCGTCTGAAATTCGTATTTTTTGACTATTGTCATTTAGAGAACGATCTTCAGAACTGTTTAATCCAAGCAATGGAGGTATGTCAGAATTACTTGAACAATTATTACCATCAAGATTATCAGACACGTAAGATTCCTCGTCAGATACTATATTGTTTATTAACACTTCTTTATTAACCATACTTCTTTTAGATATGTTCGAACTCGTTCTTGATATTTTTGTTTTAATCATGTCAACTCCAGGCCTAGGGACATGGTTAGGTAGTTCAAAAATTTTATTCATAACGTGTAAATTACAATTAAAGTTTTACCTTTTATATCTAGATGCTACTCGTCTCTCATTTTCGATACCGGTTTGCTTTTGTTTTCTCGCCGCTTCTCTTCCCCTTTTATCAGCTGCATTGTCATTCAATCGCTTTCGTTCTTCTAATACTAAATTAGAAGTTATGTATAGCATGTTATTATCTCTGTTCCAAAATTTAAGAATATCGACAAAATATATTATACCTTGATTTGCATCAGGTTCCTCCAATGCTCCAGCATGCCCAACACCAATTTCTTCTAAACAATCTTGGTATTCATTTTGTAGCTGAGCTAATTTTTCTGTTTTCCATTTATTTAGTTCCTCAGCTTTTTTCGTTTCTAACTCTGTTAATTTTTTCTGTTTTTCAGCAGCCACCCGATTACGTAATTGTGAAGCCACTTCTTTTGACTGTTGCCTAACCTTATAAATTATGAAAACATGTATTCTGCCTTAAATAAACTAAAAGTAGTACATTTAATTAAAGTTTTATAAAACATACTTGCTGCAATCTTATTTTCCTTCGCCTATCTATTTCAAATTTTCTGGTGTTACCAATATCTGAGGATATCATTTTTCCTCGTCTTATACTAACAGGATTACCATGTACCGTCACATTTATAGACATATTGTTTATCACAAAACATAAATTCTTTAAAACATTACATACTTTCTTACTTATCTTTATTAAGCAGTGTTCAAGTGCTTTATATTTGACATAAGGCACATCAAAGTCCGTTGAAATTTTAAAACGTAAACAAAATTATTTTAAAAAACTGTAGCGCTGTATACAAAAAGCAGCAGAGTGACTGGTGCAGACCAGAGATATGCAGACTGGTGCATGGTGTAGTACAGTGTAGTAACTCTTATAGGGACCAGAGATAATAATAGGGACCAGAAATAATAATAGGACAAACTGGTACTTATTATGTATTATCTCTGCTGGTACTATGATAACTTCATGCCACACAAACAAATGCTCTACATTTTATTTGAAAGTTTATGGGCTTATATTTAATCCAGGTACTAATTCAGGGAGAATTATTAAAGTGCCCTAGAATATGAAAAGAATTAAATTGTCTTATTTAAAAGGAAAGAAAAATGAACAGATATAAAAAATGAAAGAAACAAATATTTATATTTACCTTTTAAGCTGATTTTAGTTATAATTATTTCGAATAAGTACTTATATTAAGTATAGACGTAATTAATTACATTGTGTTATGGTTAAAATGAGGAAATTTTGTAATGAAATTTAACCTTGTTGTGTTGTAATGTTATTTAACCTTGAGTATTTCAACAAAACAACGTTGCTTTTAAAGAACGCCTTTAATGAAACTTCTAAATACGCCTCTTATTAATAAACAAATTTATCTTAGACCCCGAACGCACTACGATTTAAACCGCGTCGATTTAAATCGCGTTGATTTGTAACACAGAATCATATGAGCATGCACACACCACGATTTTTTAATCGAAGCGAATTTAGTCGCAGCTACAGATTTCTTGCAACACATAGCGATTTTTCCTTATCGCGGCACATCTCTTTGTATACAGAACACAGTATTATTGATATTATGTTTTGACGGTGCATTTCTTTGAATAGGTATTATTTGTTATTCTTATAATTCAACAGATATCGAAATACAACAGTATAGATATAGATATAGTACTGCATCTAAACTGAGTAGTATATAATAGTCCAAGATCCCAGGGCCGGCAGACATCACTTATTTTCTGATGAATAAAATGTGTAAGATTGAGTAGTGTTAGTATGTACAATAATCGTATTTTCCAGGTATCATGTAATCAAAGTTTATGTCTAACTCACTCTCATGCGCAAGGATAATGCCCTCTTGCTCCTACTCATAGTGGAATTAAAACTGAGTCTAGGGGATGTTTGACCACTTGGATCAATTTCTCCTCTTGTAAAACGTTTAAAAACTATTTTAAAACGATTTACAAGAGGATAGATCGATCCAAGTGGCCAGACATCCCTTAGACCCAATTTTGATTATGAGTAGGAGCGAGAGGGCTTTATCCGTGCGCCATACGATCATTGTACATACTGACACTACTCAATCTTACACAATTTGTTCTTCAGAAAATAAGTGATGTCTACCGGCTTTGGGATCTCACTCTATAAACATATTAAAAACAATCCGACCGCGCGGTTTTTTAACGGAGTGTGCTAGGTAATATAATACAGAAATAAAACCACGGTGTTTAAACCGCGTGCGATTTAAATCGTAGTGTGTTCCAGCACTAAGTCCTCTGACGTCATATCTCTGAGTCACTCTGAGTTTAATGCATATGGCTGCCGTACTGTCATATTTCTAAGATTGCTGTTTTACTTTCAATAAATAGTTTAAAAGTACAAATTTAATTGAAGTTTCTCGTATTTTATACAAATAGCGATAAGAAAGAAGTTTTAGGAAGAATTTTTATGTATATACAAATACATTAATTACAATAAACATTGTTAACTAAAAATTACGTTTTTTTTATTTATAAAATTTTTGATATTTATAATAATTGAAACATCCACGCATTGCCCCCTCTTTTGTGTCTTGCAAGAACTTCTCGCCGAACAAAGGCAGAGGTTTTGGCAAATAACATGAATATATCATAGGATCAAAGCTTAACATGGGAGTTACCGATCTATAATATATATTATATTTGGTTTAAATATAACCTACAAACATTTGACAGCTAATCAAATGTAGTCTAACATAACTAAACAAGTAAATACCAAGAGAGGTAAGTGCATATTAAATTTTGAATAAATGTTCCCAATTATATATATTATTCTGCATTTTTAATAAAAATGTTTTTTTTGCAGTTCATTTTCTTTATAAATCGGAATTGTACAACTAATATAAATACATTTGTTTTTAAAGAGATTTAACATAAAATCAAAATGATAATCAGTAATTCAAAATATAATGAAATTGTGTCCAGTATTGCTGAATATAAAGGACTTGGGCGTGACTGTGAAAAAATGGTTTTTGAAAAATTTCCAGAAATTTCAAAAAATACGTTAGGAAGTATTTTAAATACAGAATACCAAAGAAGAATGCGAAGAAATCATGTAAAATCTGAAAGTGTATCTAAGCGTTATTATGAAAACTATATGAAAGGTGTTAGTATTATAGAAATTGCAAAAACTGCCGATGTAACACCAGCTTTGGTTGCTAAGATGATTCTAGAAAGACACTATAAACATATAGATGACAAATCAACAAGTACTCGACATATTATAGGTAGTTTATTAAAAGATACTACGAAAATAGATGATCCTTATTTAGCATTCGACATTCATGAAGCTATATTATTTGATAATCAATATGGTCCAATATCTGATGCTATAAAACAATCCGTTGGAGAAGAATATGAACAGTTACTGAAGTACGAGGCAACAAAGATGGAGTTATGTTATAAAGATGAAAGCGAGCTTAGACAAAGTGGATTTGATAAAACTCCAGATTTAAAACTCGAAATACCAATAGCTGTGGATGGTGTTGTAGTTAATTGGATAGAGAGCAAAGCCTTGTTTGGAGACAACGAAACTCATAAAGGATACGTTAAGGATCAATTGCGAAGCTACTGGAATCGATTTGGCCCTGGTCTGGTTATTTATTGGTTTGGTTATCAAGAAGATATTCTTAAAGACGATGAATCCATGATGTTTATTGTCAGAGATTATTTTCCCAAATCTGAAATTAAATGTATGGAATTATAGTATATATAAATAATTTATTTGAACAGTAATTTTGTATATTATTTTCAAATTTATGTTACATTTATAATTATTTAAGGAAGCGTGCTTGATTTAAATTCCAAATATTTTATTATTCATTATCTTTTCAACTTTATCAAAATTTGTAGACATCTTAGAATTAAAATATATTTCTATATATTAATTATATAACATAATATTACTAATTTTGTTTGTTCTGATAAATTATCTAAATTTCCAATAATTTTATTTAAGTATACAAATTCCAGTAATGTAATTACATAACTTAAGTTATTTTACAATGTTATATATTATATATATTTTTTAAACTGTATGTTTTCTGGTTGTATAGAAATATAAACAAAGTTTCTATTTATTAGAAAATGGTAAATCAGATAACATATAAGAGAAGAGATCAACGATCCTCGAAGCCATTGAAATCTTTAAAAAGTGGTTAACTTATACTACTGGCTGTACTAATTAAACATGTATTTGCGATAAAATTAACGAAATATTTAATTAATTTAACCTTCAAAAAATATTACATAATTTGAGATATTTAGCATTGATGTAATAACTGATATTCTGATTTCTTCTACTCGAAGGAGATAAAACTTATAAATCATTATTCAATTTATTGTTTTTGTCTTGTTATATTACAGGTTTGATCAATATTATTTCTTCTAATCGCTACGCTGTATAAAATCACATTTGTCGCTGGTTTAAATCCGTGCTACGCATTATGAAATTAATGAAAAATTAGCTTTACATATCAAAATAATTGAAAATAATCTTGAGTAATGCGATTAATTGACCAGAGATAATAGTTTGGACTGGTGACTAGCAAAGATAATATATTATTTAGACTGACATAGACATACCGAATACGGCATACGTAGAGCAGAGATGAAATAAAATGACGTAGAGGTGAACTCATTTCAATCTGTCACTTGCTATAACTTTTGAAAAAAAAATATCAATGAAAGCAAAACCCTAATTGATTTACTTAACCTACCTTCCTGAAAAAGTAAAAAAAAATAGATAAATTTATAGTAGCAACATTTCTGTTTTGATTTCGTGAAAATGAGTTTTATGGAAACCATAAATTACATCATTTTCAAAAATCCTGTTACAACAGGTGTAAGTGATTTTGTTAAAAGCACGGTAAATTCGTTTTACATTTTTTTACAATAACGATTTACTAATCTTAGTAATAATATTGAAATTATTTCTACACAGGGATTTTTAAAGCCTAAGGAGATATCTACTGTTGTTGAAACAGTAAAACCTAAAATGGTTTCTGTGCAGGCACCACTTTGGAGAATGATTGGGCATGGGGGGCCTTTTATCCGGTTAGCAGGTCTCAGTGGGGCATCCGCAGTTGTTTTGGGAGCATATGGTGCACATAAAAGTTATCCAGAAGGAAAAAGTGATTTAAGAAAAATTTTTGAAACTGCAAATAGATTTCATTTTATCCATACCTTAGCTCTAATTGGCGTTCCATTCTGCAGAAATCCAAAAATAGTATGTATTTATAACATTTAGAGGAATAATTAGTATCATTATAAAAGCTTCATATAAACATTCAATTGAAATATTACTTTCAGTGTGGTTCACTATTCATTTTGGGAATGAGTCTTTTTTGTGGTACTTGTTACTATCGGGCATTCACTGGAAAGAATGAATTTGGAAAACTTGCACCAGTTGGAGGATCTTGCCTAATATTGGCATGGCTTGCTATGATCTTTTAATTGTTGCAGTGAGTTACCCTGTGTAAACCACAGTGGTTTATACCCTTAGTATAGTCTGTGGCAAACTACAAATTTGTAAAAAATATAAATTAAAATATGCTAAACTAACAAAAAGATGAAAACGTACACGTTAACATTACAATTTTTTTAAGGACTTATCAACAACGGTCAAATAATGAATGACTTTTATTAACATAAATAGAAAAAGTTGATTTATTTATTAATGAATTAGAATATGGTATTTTGTGTTTACAAATATATGTTTGTGATGTATAATATATGTATTTATAGTTAAATATAATCCTAATTATATTTGCGACATTACGAATCCTGAATTTTTCTTTTGTTTTAATTAAAAATATATAACTGGTATTTATCTTTGTGAAACTTTCAAACTTTCTATTCAAATAAAAAAATATATTCATAAATTAGTTACTTCACTTTTCTTTATGTAAAGCATATTAGTTATTTTATGTTATTTATATGAAATTATATAACTTAAATTATAGCTTATATAACACTCATAGCATTTTATATGTTTTATTCTTTCATCTATTGTACTGTAGTAACAGCATCATAAATAGCTCTTGCAATATAATCAACATTTTCAGTTGTTACCCCACACATATTGATGCGCCCACTTTGTAGCAAATAGACATGATACTTCTTTATTAAGTGTGCAACTTGAGCTTCTACAACAAATGAATATAAATTGAAATACTATGTTTAAAGGTTTTAAGGATTCTTAACTGTTTATGAATTGGTAATAATTACCTATTATGTTAACTTACCGTTTAACCCTGTATAAGAAAACATTCCAATTTGGTTTGTTATGTGATCCCAATTTCCAGGAGTATCAAGTTTCAACAAATTTTCCTTCAATGCTTTACGCATTGACAGAATTCTAGATGCCATCGTCTGAACACACTCCAGCCTAAAATAAATTCGATTTATTATATTATTCAAATTCTATTTGTAAAATTCGTTTTACTTGTAACAATATTTAATAGACAAACCATTGCTGCCGTAGATATTTGTCGTTAAGAATAAGGCTCACAATTTGGGCCCCATGATTTGGGGGGTTTGAATACATGGCTCTTATTATTAGAGAAATTTGTGACTTTAGTGGCACTAATACCTCTGGGGATGAAGATACAACAGTTAAATTTCCAACTCGTTCATCTAAAATATAAGAAAAGCATAACTTTTTACACAAATTATATCGACGTATATATTTCCAAAGTAAGAAATTGATTGTAATATTACATTACATAACATATCTCGTAAAGTTTCTAAAATATATATTGGTATTTTAACAAAATGTGATACCTACTGTATAAACCAAAATTTTTGGCGAATGACTGAGCTGCAAATATTTCAAATCCACGAGCTACAAAATATCGTATAGGCCAGGCATCATTATCAGGATCACCAGATGCAAAACCTTGATAAGCTGCATCGAAGAATGTGAAATGGTTTTTCTCCTAAATAAAAAAATTCTTTTGTTTAATCTTTTATTCGTAATTTTCTTACCATACCAAAATTATACCTTAATCAGATTCGCAATAGCCTCCCATTGCTCTTTGTTAGGGTCACAGCCCGTTGGGTTATGTGCACAAGCATGTAGAACTACTACAGAACCTTCAGGAGCATTGCTTATATCCTCCAGCATGCCTGCAATCAAATTATTTTTTGTAGACGTTCAATTTATATTTTAATTGTTGAACGTACCTTCAATATCAACTGCTCTCGTTTCAGGATTCCAATAACGATATTCCAACGGATTCGTGAAACCGGCATTAAGGAATAATTTGCGATGATTTTCTAAAACAGATGGAATAAAATTACACCTTACAAATACAACGTTATTAAATACATGTAGTAGTAAGAAAACATGCAACTTTTATTTAGGTTGTTAATAAAGAATCACAAGCAGTTACAAATATGCTTAAGCATCATTTATATAACAACTCACCCAAATCACGTGAGGTCTGATCTTCACTGACTTGATGAAAGAATTATATTATAAAAATCTAAACAAATGCATCTACTTTCATAGTAAATATACATTTATATACAAATATGAAATATGTATTACACAACATACAAATATATATATAAGTAAGTTATTTCAAAGTAATTTACCCCAAGTCGGTTTTGAATACAAAAATGTATTTTTCCCAAGAATTCTTGCGAGAAATGCAGCACCTATGGTCAATGCACCAGTTCCTGAAATAGACTGAATGCCGCAAGCCTACGAAGAAAAAAATATTACTTCTTAATCATCATACAAGCCTCTTTAGTTTCGTTTTAAATACTTACACGACCCTCAGCTAGTGCGGGACTGTTTGCACCGAGTATTAACCCAGTTGCAGCTGAAGTGAATGACTCCAAACCTCCAAAATAATATGTTCTTTAGTAATTCCAAAACACAACTATCAAATGAAAAATCTTATAAAATTACCTAAAACTGGTAAATATTCATGATTTGGAGTGAGCTCCGCTGCAATTTTAATTTCAGCCTCTCGAACTACAGGTAAAACCCATGGTTTTCCACAATCTGTTCTATATGCTGAAAGAAAAAAAAAACATTATAAAAATGAATTATGTTCTGATGAAAAATTGCTAATGTAAATTAAATATTTTATAAAATAATCTCTACCCAGATATTTTTATCCCTTTTTAAAATCCCCATACCAAAAATTAAAAATAATCAACCTTTATTGTTAATAAAAAACAAATTTGGTGAAGTAGTTTATTAATTAAAATACATTTTAGCTTATATCAGCTTATATTAAATAGTAGATAAATATTTTAATTCAACAATCTTTCATAAATTATTTGGTAAACATGTATGTATGCTAAATTAAATAACAAAAATAATAAAAAAAAAACTATTAATATAAAAATGATTTACCTCCAATTCCAAGATTACACTTTTCTGCAAAATTGTCTTCAATGAAAGCTTTATTTAGTGCAAATACCTCAATTGGAGGTCCAACTTCCACATTTTTGAACATATTTACTTAATTATTTCAATTAAATTAAAACTATTTTTAAATGTAAGTAAACAATATCAATAAGTAGGATTTCAGTATCGCTGTAAGTTGCTAATTAACAATTTTGTTCAGTTTTACGATAGTTAACACAAATTGCAGAGCAATGACCACAAATTATACAATCTGGCCAAATAAGTAGATTACACGCAACAATTCGCAATGACTGTTGTAAATGATTGGCAATGACGGCAATCAGTAGAGTGTAATGAAGTATGTAAATCAGCTGTGCGTTGAATTGGTGTTCACTTTTAAATGACCTTCACAATTCTTATTATCTTTTTCTATGTATTAGTAAACAAGAAAACGATTGTAGAATATATTTATCTATAATTTAATTATGTAATACAAAAACTAAGAACAAATTTAATTTGTTTAATCACTTTAATTACATTAGTTAAATCATGGTTAAATCGCAACAGTTTCAAATATAAATTTATAAAACTTCAGATTTTATCAGGCAATACTTCTTTATCTTGAGTTTGACCGCTTTAACCTCTGTGATAAATTTTTTGATTTGAACCTATAATTTGCGTCGTTTTGTTTAAAACAATTTAGCAGACTTTAATTATTTATCACATAAATAATTAAATATATAATTAAATAAATAATATTATATAAATTAATTCTGATATTAAATTTTGAATAAATTTAGAATAGAATTTTGAATAAATAGTTTAGTTAAATATATAGTATGCAAAAACCGTTTCACGTTACTACAACAACCTTTTATAAAAAAATATTTAAATTCTATCTAAGGATATAGAGTATTAAAAAAGGTTTTTTTTTTATAACTCTATACTAATTCTTAAGATGGCCTTTGTTATGATGGTAATAAGCGAAAAAATATATATTTAATTTATTTATCGTCGGCCTATTACCGATGACCTCCTACTATGTTGGCAGTATTAGTGGAGTCATAAATATGAGAATAAATAATCAATATAACTCTGGTCCAGGGATCGAACCCGAAGTCACAGCAATTCTACGCACTTGCCTACTGTGTCTGTCATCAATAGCAATGATTTGATATCACTTTTATCGTAAAAGGTAATTTTTATGGTAAATAAATATTAAATATAGTACAACTGAGTTTATTTTCGTAAATTTTACCGTCGTAATAAAGTTGCAAATCACAGGTTAAACAAGCGGTATTATTAGCCAGCGGTTTGGTGAACAAAATATACCATATGCCATACCACCACAAAAACTGCCTAAAATGAGTTAATTTAAAACATAATTGTATATTTATTCTTAGATGCAAGAAATTAAACGTATTATAAAACTAAATATATCGACAGCACAACATGTTTTTGATTATTTATGTCCTTTAATAATATAATATACACTTCATAATAATATATAGCTAAACATGAGTATAAACATAGAATCTTTTTTAAATAACTAAAAACAATGTCATAATTAAGATATCCTCGTTACTATAAAAGTATTGCGATTACAAAGTTGGTCTTAAATACAGAACATGGATTTTAAATATAATTTATATATGTTTGATGTTTGAATGCTTTATTGCAGTTTCTCTTGAGTTGAATTCTTATACCAGTCTTAGCTGTGACAAGATATTTGTGTCGTACCTTTGTTACTTGTATATATATGAAAAGATTAACGTATAATTAATCGGTGCTAATAACTAATCTGGATTATTGCACTAAATAAGTATTTAAGGAAACTAAAGTCAATTTAATTCATTGGCGAATCTTATATTGTTTCGCAAACATCTCACATTGCATGTATATCTATTCTATAGTATTTTTAATACGATTATATTAAATTTTATTAAATATAGCCAGATCACTAGGTCAAAACATTTTTTTTTTTTGAATACAATTATGGAAATAATTTTTATGCTGAAGTTGGAGATTGTCGAATGATTATTTGAGACAAGCGTTTTATTTTATAATATACTAAATATATATAATAGTTATTATAGGCATTAAGTTTTGTTTAAGAAAATCACTTAATTGCTTTTAACGGGAAAAATATAATACCTCCAGTGTTACAATAAATCTATTTAAGCCTCTAATAGTAGATATATATTCATCTGATAAGATATATTGGTAACCTTCTTTTAAAATGTATGCGGGGTTTAAGAGAAGTCTCGATTACGTAATATTAATGGGGCGACTAAGCTCCAAGCGTATAACCCGATACACAACCAGCTTGATATTATTTTCACCCACATCGAAGCTGCATTTGAATTCAAAGTTTCCAAAGAACTGTTTGGTCTGAAATGTAACATACATATCATTAAAATTATTTTACCTAAAAATACCCAGCCTTGTTATCTGGTGACTATGTAATGTATATTTTAATCTATTTTGATACATATTTGTTTGAATTACTTCTAGATATATAACAAATATACTTACTGATACCAGTTAGTTAAGGTCATCATGATATACAGTGTTGCTAAAGCAAATACAAAATGGAATAAAGACCATGAATATGCAACTCCAGATTCTTCATTGTCCCAAACTTTAGCTTCACCAGAATCATGTTTCACGTCTCCAGCTTCACCTCCGTCAGTTAATGGCTCTATACATATACAACAATAAAAAATCGAATAAATATATTTAAGCAAAATATAAATGTATATAATAAAAGCATTTAAGAATACGAATTTCTTCATGTGTTCCCGTGTTTAACGAATTTACATTAAAATATGAAATTCAGTTTTCTTAGCGTGTGTACTTAGTGTGTTGCGTCTTCATGTGTACAAAGAAACGATTGTCCATATACTTAAAACAATGGTTCGAAACTTTAAAATAATTCTATATAAATTAAGTTTTGAATACCATTGTAAAATGGAGACTTTTGTAATGAATGTCAAATGAATTTTAGATTATGTTATCTTAAAAGAAAATTATGAAAGTATGAGCATATTTCTTGGCGTACCTTCATTGTCTACCAGTACATCCCCACCTGGTGAAAGTGCAGCCAATTATTAAAAATATTTTAAAAGAAAACAACAGTTAAATAAATATGTACTAATCAAATCTAATATTTAAAGTTACTCATTTAACCTATACTGATACATAATATTGCGTGCGTAAAGGAAGAATAAGTTATCATTAAAGAAAGAATAACGTATATCTTTTAATCAAACCTTCTTTCGAATTAGTCATTGTTACTTTGGCGACTTTGGAAGCAGACCTCAATGAAGAATACATAACACAAGCCATCCATACAGCTAACCCGACAATACTTTGCGTATCAAATGAAACCTATAAATATTGTTTAAGTTACAGTAAATTAAGAATAGTGTTTTAAGTATCGTCCAAGACCAAAAATGATTTATATGAAAACTAAAACACTGACTTTATTATTTTTGTGCCCTCCAGCGCCAACGATACCCAAGAATCCGGGATTGCATTGCTCATCAGGATTATTTGCAACAGCTGACCATGTTAGATATATAGTATAAAGAGTAACCATTGCAGATTGTAATAGTCCAGAACGAGGTTGGCCTTCCTGAACTGCTGGTAAAATAGATATAGCACTGACGATTACTCCGAGAATGAGATTAAAAGATATGAAGAATTTATTAAGAGCGCAATCATCAACCTGAAAATGAAAAGTAATCATAACTTTATTAGAAGATAATGCTTCTTGTAACATACATATTTATTTTTATTACCTGAGTAAAGTACACAAACAATAATGCAACCCCAGTAATGGCAAGAGCATATTGCAGCAAAGTTGCAAGTATTAATGCAACGTACCATCCTTTGGACCCCGTTTCTTCATAATTACCTAAACAAAAAATATTCTCACAAATAACACTTAATATAAGCTTTTAAGAATAAAAAATAAGTTGTTCTATTGTTATATACTAACCAACCCAAGCCTCTGCCCAATTATGAGCAAAATCAACAATTAAAATAAGTTGAACTAGAATAAACATGAGACCGCCTATCAGTCCTATCCACATCCAAGTAATACCAAATGAGCCCTCAGGAATGAAAAATGCACCTATAGTTCCACCAATGACAACCATATATTTAATAGCCCAAAATCTGTAAGGCAAATGTTAACAATATTGTAGATATTATTCTTCTTAAAAATAAGTTTTCTTCTTAATTTGACTAACCCATTTTGTATAGGAGCCCTTGCGTCTCTGGAGCTTTTAACGTTAATCATCATTAACGCCATTAGAACAAAGAAGCAGCAGATAGCAAAACAAATACGATAAACAGCAAGATACCCTACAGCTGCTGCACAATCTATTTGAGAACTAGTTGGTATAGCCACGCTTGTTGTAGCAGTTGAATTAATACAAAATGGTACCTGTAAATTAGGAATAATATAATACAATTTGTTTTATTCTATATTGTATATATAGAAGAGGAGAACAGAAGGCTAACCTTTTTTAAAGAATCTTGTAAACCTGGAGAAAGTACAATACAACCTACTATAGCACCTACAATAAGTAGTATAGCATACATAAGTCTTGTAGAAGTTGAGTTTCGACATGATGGACACGCTGAACAGCAAAGTGAACATGCCGTACCCGTACAACAGCAAGCCAGCTAAAAGTAAATACGTACTTGAAAACATCTTTTACAAAGAAAACATTTTGTATAAACTTGAAAACAATACAAAAAAAATGTCTACAGGTTATATATAGAAAGACAAAGATCTTTAATTAAATTTAGAGTAGTAGTAATAATAACTTCTTTGTACATACCTGAGCTACAGAACAAAGACCTAATACTGCCCCCATACTTTTTAATTGTTATTTATAGTCAATTTAACACGGTAATTTTTATAGGATATATGAATTTTATAATTAAAAATATTTAGGTGATGAAGTTATGACAGTTCTATCTCAACAATTATTTTCACTGTCATTTAGTGAGTCATTTGTTTTCACAAATTTTAACATGAACGGCTGGGATGTAATCTGTCATCCCGCGGATGTAATCTGAAGATAAACTTAGCTAAATACTTCCAATTTAAAAACATAGATGTCTATGTGTGTCCATATAATAGAACTGAATAGTTTGTGCTGAACCAACAAATCTTTCTAAAAGATCCTAAACAATCCTAATAGAACTAAAGTATTGTAAAGTATTATCCGTATTATTCTTTGGTGTCCCTTGGTATTATCTCTGCGTGGTTTGCACCACAAACGTTTGCACCAGTTTGCACAAACCACACAATATTCAGTGGTTTGTGATCTCTGCCACTCTGCCATAAAGCTGTCAAATTGAATGTCATAAGCACATAAGTAGAGCTAGGTTAAATATTTGGTTTCGTTCAAAATGACGAAAGATCAGGCCCCACAACCACAACCTGGTGATGGAATTCGATCTATGCGATCTACAGGCCTTTTTAGGGCCGTAAATTTTGAATTATATGCAAAACCGGTAAATATGTTAAGTTATTATGCAACATAATCTTACATAGTTTAGAAGTAAAGTGTCATTCATCTAGTAATTAATACTAATTCGAATATTTACTGCAACAAAAGTTCAATTCATATTCCATTGCTAAATTATAACATAATTAATATTATATATATTTCAGAACATAGTCATAATGGCTCTCGGTTTAGTCGGAATCACAGTTAGTTTGGGATATATCGCTTACATGAGGTCGAAATATGAGAGCATGGGTTTCTATTCTGCTATTACAGAAGATGGGTCAGAGAAGTTTACTAAAAAGAAATCAAAATGGGATCAGTGATGGTATGTGCACAGATGCTATATAAAATTATTATGTTTATTTTTACCTTGTACATACATTATAATTTATTGCTTGAATTATTGTAATTATTGTATTGCAGAACACTAAGTAGTGTAGTTATATTATAAAATCAAGAGAACTTCTCATATTCGTAGTAAAATTTAAAATGTTAAATTAATCAAACAATTAAATTAGCAAAATGCAATTCATAAAGATTCTTTAAAAAAAGGAACGAATTTATTAACATTATTGTAAATATTTAATGTAAGCCAAGTTCTACCATGATATATATGTTTAAATATATAAATATATGTAAGTATAATAATGTAACAAAAATAAATTAAAAGATAAAAGATTTTGAAATATATGTTTTTTTTAAATATACCAATTTACAAATAAACAGTTATATCAATATATATTATATTTTCCAAACAAAACTACAATATAAATACATGTATATATAATTAAAACTTCTGGAGTAAACAATTATACCTTTACTAAAAGTTATTCCTAATTTTGTTTAATAACTACAACAAAAACAGATCACAAACTATATATTAAGTTTACGCAAGCTCGATTTTAAATATTAAACATATCAATTAATAAACTTTGAATAATTTTCATTACCTATACTTTATAATAAATTATGCTAATACTATTTAGTAATAAAAAGTGCCCTAAAATGACTTAGTTTTTGTTTATGTAAAACATTAATTTAATAATATCAGTAATATAGTAATATACTAGCATATCTGATGATACTAATGGATTTTAAAACATTGTGGCCAGGGTAGTTACGAGAGTGAATTGCAGATTTAATCATCATTTGACGTAGACGAAATGCGTTAAATATGTTTCTCGTATTTACAAATTAGTTCATTAATAAAGACTTAAATAACAGACTATTCCATGTTGATGATTTTACTAAAATTGAAACGTACTATATATTTGTATCTATCGCAAACTATTTAA